>OY728156.1:908027581-908652581 GCA_963277665.1 Viscum album
TTTATAGTTTTCATTTACTTAAAATCATTATTACATGAATGCATGTTATTTATAAATTGTATTGGGAAACATTTGTCAAATTATTATTATTTGTCTTCCTCTACTGTCATTCATTTAGTTACTGCTTCTTTTATTGTCTGTTGTTTTTTATCTGATAATATTGATTTGAATCTCTGATAAGAGGGTATAGTCTCCCCACTATAACCTCCCCAAACCTTTGCTACTAGTCTTATGACTATGAAATTTGGGAGCACATGCTTAAGGCCATGTGACCCACCTATTCGGCTACCATTTTGATGGAATGATCAGTCAGGACATTACAAAGTGGTATCATAGGGAAATTATTCCAGTGTCTTACTACATTTGGATGGTATATAGGGGATTAGGAATTTGTCATCTCTTGGTTATTAATTGTTCTTGGTATTGATCACCCCATATATGGGAAATTGCCAACTGGCTAGGGATGGGATAGATGTTTGTGTTGTTGACTGGTGATAGAATTTCACCTTGATTGATTGGTGTATTTTATATTACTTATGAATTATGTTATTTTATGATATTTTTCATTTGGCCTAGTTTGGAATGTATTTATAATTTAATTTATTATGAGTCACATAAAAATTAACATGTCATGCATATGCCATGCCATGTAGTTGTAATAGTAGATTGCCTACAAAGTATAGTTTTCTGCCCTGAGTGTTATTCTAGGATTAGTTTTATACCATTTTAGGTAATTCATATCATTATTTCCTACATAACATGTTTATGTATTTTTTCCACGATTCCTATTTTATTTTTCATTTCCTTTTAATATTACTTCCTCTTTTGTTGTAACATTCTTCAGTGTTTTCATCTTACAATGACATTCTAATTTGTTTTGATATGTAAATGGTTGCATGAGATGAAAATATATGTGTTTTGAATGAAAGATAAATGGTTATCGATTGTGAGTTGAATGGGATACTTACAAATGGGATTGTGTAACCCATATATTCATACCATCTTGAGAAAAATATATACATTCATTTTAAGACTATTATAAAAATTTAACGTCTTATAAGTTAAAATGATAATGTGAAATTAGGATTGACTAATGGGATCCAGTTTCCAAACATTAAAGTGTATGGGAACATTACAGGTTGATAAATGGCCACCCATACATTTGGAATATTTTTTTAATATTGTTATATTCTTAAATGGGATTGGAGTTTGATTAATGGGATCCAATTTTTTATCCATGAAGTATATGGGTGCTTCATGAATTGATAAAATGATACCTATATTAAATGTAAATCCATGTTTTGGTTGGTTTTAAATATGAAATGGAATGGATACCTATTAAACTTCTCAACTTGATCTATGCAAGTCAGCTAGGGGTGTAACTTATGAGATAACCCATTTGGTTTTTAAAACATTAAATTGAGAAAATCCTACTGGTTTTCTTTCTAGAGAACCCTGGATAGCTAAGGGGGACCGTCATTGGTTTCCTTATCTATTAAAATGTGTTTTCGAAAAATTAACTAATAATATTTGGATCTCAATAAATTAATGGTTTAATATGATTTTTTGTGAAACATACTTATTTTTCCCTTGGGACATTCATTACAATCAAGTACCTTATGTTTTTGTTTTAAAATGGAAAAATTTTTTTTGAATTAATTATTTTAAAAGTTTAATTATTAAATGTAATTAAATATAATGGTCTTTGAAATGGAACCTATAGTACTGTACTCAATGTTAAACCGTTATGTAAGGGATGTTTGATTTTCTCCTTTGAGTTTCCATAGAATCGAAGTGTGGGCATTATCTATAGGATTCATTTACCTTAGAAGTGTCTTGATGAGATAATGTTCAGACTAGATAATTATTTATCATTACCAATTGATAGGATCGATGTTTTTTCTTTGTATGTGCATAGCCCATCATAGGTAGAAATAGCATATATCATTTCCCTTTTTAATCATGTGATCTGTCTGATTTTTAGTTCCATTTGTGTTTCTTTTTCCATTGTAAGACTTTTAGTTTACAGTGACACCATTGTTCGGATAGATGTTCATGGTTTCATTGGCCTTTTTTATGGTGGTGAGAAAAGAGTATTTCTCAATTCTCAACTGGTTAGACATTCCATGGAAATGATCGGCTTCATCATTGGTCATTTGACCCTTTATTTTCCTCATTAATTGACAACTTCATGTGGAATCATCGAGGATAATGTTCCTGTGTGGAAGAAAACTCTGAAATAAATCTCTTGTGTTATTGTGTACATTATTAGGTCATATTCAAGTAGAGTGTATTAAGAATTAAAGAATCAATTTCATGTCAATTCGCAAGATAAAATTTCAAAAACTCGGGTGGTTTGACACACCATTCGATCATGTTTGGATTTATTTATATTCAATAACATAATTGAATGTCATTTATTGGAGAGTCACTCATACGTTAAAGATGTTTTGATCTAGAACTCTTGTGAATTGATATTTTATCATTTATTTTGATGAATAGTAAACTCTTAATGTAGGTAGAATCATGTCCATTATGGTAAATATGTTCCCTTCCATGTAAAGGGAACACACCTAGGGGGACCTTTTGTAAATGGTTTGTGTTTCTACAATTCCATGCTTGGTGGTTTATGCAACCGTTGAAATGTATTTTCGGTATTGAATAGACTTTGGTGTATAATATTTAACAATAACATGACCTCTCCAGTGGTGGAGGCTTGTGATCGGTTAATTAAAGTTCATCAATAGGTGAAGCTAAGTCGTTCCTAGTAGTCAACCAATTATGGTTCGACTATTCTTTCTTCCACTAATTCAGTATGATTTATTAAAAACTATTCAAAAATTCATAGTGTATTCTAATTTGTGATGAGAATTTCCCCCATCTAAAATTTATCCTAAATTCACTAAGAGAGCATTGGGATTACGTCGTGAAAAATATTTAAACGTTATGGAACTTATTGGGTGGATATCTTTCTATTTTTCATGTTGGATGTGTTGTTTCCTTTGTTTATTAGTCCAAGACATCACCCAAAGTTAGGTATGTACATCGGTGGATGTTTTAGTGGTTAATGTGATATTACAAGGGATGAGGCACCATATTTCTGTTTTATAGTGTTGTCCATATTTGATAATAATCTTCTTGGATGGTTAGCCATTGTGGCTCAACTTTTCTTCCTTTTTCTGGATGTAACGGTCTGTGAAGGACCATCTACGGCATGTCGTCAAGTAGATATGAGTGATGTTTTTGTTAGATGGGGCTTTCTATGAAAAGCCTTGTAGATACCCGAATCTTGAAATACATAGATATTACATTACTTTTGCGGAATACATAATACACAACAAAAACAGACACACAAGGACCATAATCGTTTAGTGTTTTTGGAAACGTGGAACGTAATCTTCTAATCCTGGTGAAAGATCTTCAACATCTCCCATAAAGATCTTCCACTTTTTGTTTCCTTACCTAAAACATTTCTTTTAATCCTAGGGGAAAATAAAACATAAAAAGGGTGAGCTCAAATGCTCAGTAAGGGTAAGCATGGATAAAATAAAACATACCATATACAATTGAACTTAAAAAGATGAACATAATGTTTAAACATCAAAATATTGAGCAACGACATGAAACATGGAAGTACATAAGGCATAGATCATAATGGTACATAAATCATGATAAAATAGCATGGGAATAAAACAAGTAATTGTGGAAACCATTAAGCACATGTAATGATTTCCATATTAGCCAAGGCATTGCTGTCAAGACCATCTTAGTGGACGAAGTCCCTTTTGGAATCGAGTTGACTCCTCCTTCCAGTCCTGTAATACTGAACCAGATTAACATACCATTCTAGCCATGTCTATCTCATTAGATATAAATTTGTACCCAATGCATTGGAGGGAGATATATGTCCCACCCATCTCATAATGAAATCATTATTACTTGTGCCACTAAATAAACATACATCATTTATATAAACCTAATAAATTCAAGGTTTTCATAAACATCATCCCATCATCACATAATCCATATAAAAGAAATGGATATCATTTCACAATAAGAAAATTGAAACCATGTAAATCATAAATACATGATACTTGAAACATACAGATATGAAAATAATTTCATCTTAGATGGAAAATGGTTTTGATAAAACATTTGAAATGAGTTCTTGAGGAAAATATCCTTTCTTCTTCAAAATCATTTTCTTTTCACAAAATGCCATGAAATTTTAAAATAAAATTATTTTGTTGAAAATAGTCATAAACTATTGTAGAGAAAGCTTCATGAAAATGAGGCGTTATGAAACCGTAAAAATACATTCATGTCGTATAAGTTAAAAATAACATTTTTCTCGTACTTTTGTTGGAAAAGTCAAAAAGTACCTCGTATGGTAAAAAAGAAAGATTCATTCCATACGATGTGGTAAAAGTATAAAAGAGTAAAAATGAAATTAAACATATATGGAAGAAATGTAAACATTTTATGAAAACATTTTGAGAACATATGGACATGGATAATAATCATAACCCCAGTAAATACTTACAAATAAACAATCTCAGATAAGAATGAGATTGGAATAATTATCCCTTGCCTTAGGTCTGATATGCTTGTCACTATCTAAATCTCTTGTATAATGATTTAAATAAGTTCATTGACTTATTAAATAATCATATTCATTGTTATGATATCATATATGGTTCACTTATGACTTTATATTACCCGTTCTTTTGTAAATTTCATGTTAAAAAGTGTTTTGGAAAAAATCGTTTCATTTGTCGTCTGTGTTTTGACTTGTAATTATTAATATGATTAATTAGATGATGATTAATTAATTCCAGAATATAAAACATGATTTATATATTATATATATTCAGAATATACATATATATAATAGATCGATAAATGGAAAAAAATACATCGTTCATAGAGACGGTAGGCCGTACGTAGGCATGAACGTTGTTTTCGTTTCCTCATTGAATTGAATGGAATTAATTGGATGACATACATATATATATATAAATAATGTCAGTATCATTATTATGTCATATATTTCATGATTACTTATTATATATACTTTATAATCATTTATGAATGGTAAATCATTGAGAATAAATCTCGTCGTGTCGTGGAGACGGTATTCCGTACGTACGCACGAGCGATGATATCATTCCCATGATCGTGGAATTTTATTGGAGTGTAAGTATACTATAACATAATAAATATCAATTTACAATAATCATATATAGTCATTATTTACACCATTATACCCATCCAAGTAAGGTGGTGGTGGAAAATAGATTACACCACGGCGTGGAGACGGTATTCCGTATGTACGCACACGCGGTGATTTAATTTTCCGTAGGACGGATAGATGGTGAAATAAGGTTGTTTCATACTTATAATAACATATCAGAATATTATTGATACTTATTTTATTACTTAATAATGAAACAAACTAATAAGAAGAAGTGGAAGAAAAAATAAAGTTGAAAGAATCGGTAACGGACATTACCTCTTCTTTGAAGCGCCTCTTTGAGACCTCCTCTTAGGGAACTAAAATTGGTCTTTGAAGAAGAACATGACCTCTAGGATGTCTCTAGGGATGTGGATAAGATAATTTGGCAGGGTTTGGCCAAGCTTCAAGGCTCAAAAGGATGTGAGGAATAGAGGGAGGATGTGCCCTTTTATAAGGGAGGAGAGGGGTACCTTAGGAAAAAATAAAAATATTATTTTATTATAAAGTCATATTCGGTTTTTAATAGCTCCAAATTGAGTTATTTAGAAGGTAAGGTGGGTATGGGTAGAAATAATATCATCCTATTGAATTTAGACAAGTTTAGGGTTCTATTTTAACCTTATCATTTAGATTTAACTTTAAGTTAAATAATGTTTCTTTTCCGTGTCTTCTTGTTTCCTTACACTATAAGGTTAATAAACATACTATAACAATCCAAACGAACCCCAAGTTGTTTATTATTAATATATATAACCTTATCTATGTCATTTGGCTTAACCTTAGATTTTTTCAATAAAATAACAATTAATAATTCTATATTTGTTTTAAAAACTATTTGATGTCAATTTTGACACTATTTTGTAATTGATTTTTTTGAAAATAATAACAGAATTATTAGTTCGAAAAAAACTTAACGAAATCAATTATAATATGTCATATTAACCTATAAAATTATTTTAATTCATAAAATGTCTCAAATTTCATTTATTTGGGTATTTATAACATCAATTATGTCAATATTTCATTAATAAGATAATTACTGCATCATCATTGTGTCATAAATAAATTAAATTATTTTAAGTTTAAAAATTACAAATAAAATACCATTATTTATGAAATAGTTTTATCTTTCTGATGAATATTTATAGTCTAATTTATCTTATGTATAACTCTATATTGAAAATGATTTAGTTATTAAACTTTGATTTTAACTATTTTAACCCATCTTTAAATAAATTAATAATTAATGTCCTAATCTAATCCAAGTTGGACTAAATGGTCATATATTATTCCTAAGGTTGTACTTGGCCGAATAACACTTATCCAATAGAATTAGGACATGTTTTAGGGTAATAATAATATCATTTTTACCCTTAATTACCCTATTTACTTTTAACAGTGGTAAAAAAGAAAAAAGTTACTATTCGCCAAAAATTATTTTCATCTCATTGAACAACATTTTAGTCATTGATATTAACTGTGTCTCTCAGATTTTCGAAATTCCACTCACAGAAGCGGTAAAATTACGTTTTATGAAAAATTCAGTTTTTTAACTACCACTTAGTGGTTTCACTATTCATCAAAAAATGAAAGTTTCCAGGAAAATACCGAAAATTAGGCCTGAGATATATTTGATATTATGAATTCAAAAATGATGTATATTTTACCTAATTCGAAACATATCAGTTACATTAATTAATTTAAAATTTAATTCTCATCGTCAAAACAAATAGCGTGTTCTTAATAGTTTATAACTATCAAAAGATTAACACTTGTTTATTTCTGGTTTAAATGTGAAATTACATCCAATGACCAACATTGTATTAAATTGTAAAAATATATTCTAAATATACTTTAAAACCACTAAAATTAATTATTTACCACTATTAATTATTTTGATTAAAAAAGTTGTTTTTAATTAAAATTTAGTAATTTTCACTATTCATCAGAATATGAAAGTTATCCGAAAAGTACCAAAATTTCACCCTAAGATAATTTTGATATTCCAAATCCAAAAATGAAGTCCATTTAGAATGATAAAATTAATAAAATTTCAAAAATTGGTTATTACTATTCATAACGGCTAGTTCATAACAATATTATAATAATATCTCGTTTAGTGAAACTTGGTATTGCGTAATACACACGTTGTCGGGAAAGGTCACGCTTGCGTGTAATGTAAGGCAAGTCAGGGACGTGTGTTGTGAAATCTCCTTTTGGTGTAGAGTACAACACAAGACATTAATTAAAAAGAATATTTTTCATAAAATCTTGGGCTGTTACATTCTACCCCCCTTAAAATGAATTTCGCCCTGGAAATTCGTCAGGGTTATAAATGGTTTACTGCTCGAAAGTTTCATTAATAGAAACCCACATCGTAAAAAGGAATACCAAATCTTGGCTTTAAAAAATTAATTTATGAAATGTAACGGTTACCCAAATTTACTAATCACTAGGTTTTCACGAAGGAGAACATAGGTGAAAATATGGATATGGAAGAAAAATCTAACCATCAAGTTCTAATGGAGAGTGGTAGAGAACATGGCTATGAAAAATCCAACAATCACAAATCCATGAATTTTTTAGGATCTAGGGTACCATCTGATTCATCAGATATAAGGTCACTAGGACAACATTTTTGGTTTTCAAGATCATTTCCCTAATGTTGAAGAATTTGAATTAGAATAAATACTTACTTTATTTTGGTACAATCTCACGGTTGTTCGTGCCTTGAAAAATTTCCACTTCATCTCTTAATGAAATGAATTTGAATTTGTTATTTGTGAAGTGTTAGCAGATCATGTGATAGAATGACGGGCCATTCCATCTGTCTCAAACAAAAGGTTAGAAAAAGTTATTAAATATACATAAGTCGATCTATAGTGATATTAATCATATATGGTTCCTAAAATGGACTTATACTTCATATATTGTACTGCATAATATAATAAAACTAGTTTCTACTAAACAAGGACTTCCTATAGGCCAGTGGTAGGTGATAAAGGCCAGTCGCACTTCGGTTGTGGGTTCGATTCCCACAGCCTTGTCCGACGCGATGGGTTTTCGCTCGTCCTGTAGGTTGTCCTTTTTCTAAAACTACATTACTATAACATCCCATCAATAATATCGAAAAAAGTTTTGTCCTTAAACAATACTAACTTATGTCCAACATAATCCTTTCCAATATTTAGGCTTATCCAAAATACAGTTGTCCAATCACATATTATAGTTAAAACGATTACCAAAGAGTTCATATAACAAGCATGTTAATACCATTGTTGATCCCCATATATCATGAGATATGTCTTATTGGTCACATTCCAAACATTCGAAGTCCATAATCATGTATTCTCTTGAAAAATGAATACCCATTGAATCTTAGTGAAAACATGAGTGCTATCAAAAGTTAACTCTTTTCACATACCATAACCTCAAACCATGATATAACTATTTCTTTATATCATTCATGAGCTCATGAATGATGTCAAACATTTCATTTTCTCCTTATCCATTCATTATGCGCATATCATCTTTTTTCCAAAAATATTTCAATCACTTTCCACGGTTACCGGTACCATAAAATTATTAAAAACCACAATAGACCAATACATAAATATTCCAATATTCCACAATACTATATACAACATTATTTTGGAATCCCATTACATAAACACTTAATCATTCCACCACATCGTTTTCATATTCAACATCGCCAATGGTGATCGCATGTGACTTACCTTTGTCCTTTGCCTTAAGTGGTTGCTTATTTCGATCATCACTAACCCTTGGATTAGGGCATTTATTAGCATAATGCCCCATTTCCTTTAACTTGAAGCATTAAAGTGTTGGAGGTGTGTTCTCTGTAGTCTTTTCTTTAATCACATCATTAGAAACCCTTTTTCCATTACTTCGACACTCAGCTGATCGACGACCTTCTTTTGCACACTTAAAACATTTTCTAGTCCCTTTAAGACAATCTCCACAATGCTTCTTTACACACTTTGAGCATAATGAAACATTCATCTTATTTTCACCATTATTCTGAGATATCTCCTTGAACTCCATCTTTCGTTTCTTGTCAAAACTATGAGATGGATAAGTAACACCAACTTCCATTTATACCTTGATAGAACAACGAACAATTTCTTCATAGCTACTGAAGTGTCTTATAGCTAATGCCCTTCGAAGATTTGGTTTTAAGCCACTGAAGAATCGATCAACTTTACTTTCATGTTGGATGATAAATCCAGATGCATGCCTTGCAAGCCTTGTAAAATTCGCTTCGTATACACCAACAGATTCATCATCCTTTTGCTTTAGTTCAAGAAACTCCTTCTCCATATTTGTTTGAAGAATACAAGGAAAGTACTTATTGAAAAATAAGTTTTTGAAATCGCCCCATTCCAAGGAATCAATTTCATCTCTTGGCCTCGTATTGTTGATAAGATTCCACTATTGAGAAGCTTCACCTTCCAAACGATATACTGCTAAGATGACTTTATCATGTTTAGAACATTGAAGAACTGAAAATAACTTTTCAGTGGTACTGATCCATTGTTTAGCAACAAGTGAATCAGAAGACCCACTGAAAGAAGGTGGACGTTGCCTCATGAAGGACTCAATAGAATATTGTTCCCTTCTCTGCTCATTTGGAAGTCCAGAATGATTCATAGCTTGTGTAAGTATAGAAATAAGATTTTTCACTCCATCTCCCATAACATTTGTTTGTTCATGAGTACAATCATTGCATTGTCCATTTCATTGATCAACACAGTTCCTTCGGGTTCAAGCCATCGTCTAAACCCCAAAAAGAATAGTGTGAGAGGAAAAATCATGCTAGGGAAAACAACATAATAAAGGGTGAGTAACATCAATATCTAACATCTTACGTTTAATTATAAGATTGTTACTGTAATTCTAGGAATATAACCTATACTTATTCTTAACCTTAGGGACATCCCTAGACATACCTTAGAAATATATCTAGGGATCTCACTAATGTTCTTGCATCCTAGTTTCCAAAGGTTGACTAAACCTTTCCTCTGATACCAACTATAGAGACCTGAAGCTTGACGTATATAGATATTACATTACTTTTGCGGAATAAATAATACATAACAAAAATAGACACACAAGGACCTTAATAGTTTAGTGTCTTTGGAAACTTGGAACGTAATCCTCTAATCTTGGTGAAAGATCTTCAACATCTCCCATAAATATCTTCCACTTTTTGTTTCCTTTCCTAAAACCTTTCATTTAATCCTGGGGGAAAATAAAACCTAAATAGGGTGAGCTCAAATTCTCAGAAAGGGTAAGAATGGATAAAATAAAACATACCATATACATTTGAACATAAAAACACGAACGTAATGTTCAAACATCAAAATCATGAGCAACGACATAAAACATGGAAGTATATAAGGAATAGATCATAATGGTACATAAATCATGATAAAATAGAATGGGAATAAAACATGTAATTTTGGAATCCATTAATCACATGTAATTATTTCCATAGTAGCTAAGGCATTGCTGCCAAGACCATATTAGTCGAGAAAGTCCCTTTCTGAATCGAGTTCACTCCTCGTCCTGTAATATTGAACCGGATTAACATACCGTTCCAGCCATATCTATCTCATGAGATATAAATCTTTACCCAATGAATTGGAGGGAGATATAGGTACCACCCATATCATAATGAAATCATTCTTACTTGTGCCACAAAATAAACACACATCATTTATAAAAACCCAATAAATAAAATGGGTTTCATAAACATCATCCCATAATCACATAATCCATATAAATGAAATGGATATCATTTCATAATAAGAAAAGTGAAACCATGTAAATCATAGAGACATGATACTTTAAACATACACATATAAAAATAATTTCATCTTAGATGGAAAATGGTTTTGATAAAACATATGAAATGAATTCTTGAGGAAAATATACATTCTTCTTCAAAATCATTTTCTTTTCACAAAATGCCAGGAACTTTTAAAATAAATGTATTTTATTGAAAATAGTCATAAAATATTGTAGAGTAAGCTTCATGAAAATGAGGCGTTATGAAACCGTAAAAATACGTTCACGCCGTATAAGTTAAAATTAACATTTTTCTTGTAATTTTGTTGGAAAAGTCAAAAAGTACCTCGTATGGTAAACAAAAGAAAGATTCCTTCCATATGAAGTGGTAAAACTATAAAAGAATAAAAATGAATTTAAACATACATGGAAGAAATGTAAACATTTTATGAAAACATTTTGAGAATATATGGACATGGATAATAATCATAACCCTAGTAAATACTTACAAATAAACAATCTCGGATTATAATGAGATTGAAATAATTATCCCTTACCTTAGGTCTGATATTCATTGTACGTATCTGAACCTCATGTATAATGATTTAAATAATTTCATTGAATTATTACATAATCATATTCATTGTTATGATATCATATATGGTTCACTTATGACTTTATATTACCCGTTCTTTTGTAAATTCCATGTTAAAGAGCGTTTTGGGTAAAATTGTTTCATTTGTCATCCGTGTTTTCACTTTTAATTATTCATATGATTAATTACATCATGATTAATTAATTACCTAATACAAAACATGATTTAGATATAATATTTATTCAAAATATACATATATATAATAGATCGATAAATGGAAAGGAATACCTCGTTCATGGAGACGGTAGGTCGTACGTACGCATGAACGTTGTTTTTGTTTCCTCATTGAATTGAATGGAATTAATTGGTTGAAATACATATATATAAACATAAATCCAGTATCATTATTATTTCATATATTTCATGATTTCTTATTATATATACCTTATAATCATTTATGAATGGTAAATCATTGAGAATGAATCTCATCGCGTCGTGGAGACGGTATTCCATACGTATGCATGAGCGATGATATCATTCCCATGATCGTGGAATTTTATTGGAGTGTATGTATACTATAAAATAATAAATATCACTTTACAATAATCATATATAGTTATTATTTACACCATTATACCCATCCAAGTAAGGTGGTGGTGGAAAATAGATTACACCACGGCGTGGAGACGGTATTCCATACGTACGCACGCGTGGTGATTTCGTTTTCCGTAGGATAGATAGATGGTGAAATCGGGTTGTTTCATACTTATTATAACATATCAGTATATTAGTGATACTGATGTTATTACTTCATAATGAAACAACCTATGAAGAAGAAGTGGAAGAAGAAATAAAGTTGAAAGAATTGGTAACGGACATTACCTCTTCTTTGAAGCGCCTCTTTGAGACCTCCTCTTAAGGAACTAAAATTGGTCTTTGAAAAAGACCAGGACCTCTAGGATGTTTAAAGGGAAGTGGAGAAGAGAATTTTCCAGGGTTTGGCCGAGCTTCAAGGATCAAAATTGTGTGAGGAAGTGAGGTAGGAGGTTTCCTTTTATAAGGGAGGAGAGGGTCACATTAGGAAAAACTAAAAAATATTATTTTATTATAAAGTAATATTCGGATTTTAGTAGATCCAAATGGAGTTATTTCGAAGCTAAGGTAGTTATGGGTAGAAATACTATCATCCAATATAATTTAGACAAGTTTAGGTTTCTATTTTAGCCTTATCATTTATATTTAACTTTAAGTTAAATAATATTTCTTTTACCGTGTCTTCTTGTTTTCTTACACTATAAGGTTAATAAACTTACTATAACAAGAAAAACAGACCCAAAGTTGTTTATTATTAATATATATAACCATATCTATGTAATTTGTCCGAACCTTAAATTTTTAGGAATAAAATAACAATTAATAATAGAATATTTGTTTTAAAAACTATTTGATGTCAATTTTGACACTATTTGGTAATTGGTTTTTTTGAAAATTATAACAGAATTATTAGTTCTAAAAAAGTTACCTAAATAAATACTAACTTGTCATATTAACCTAGAAAATTATTTTAATTCATAAAAAGTCTCAAATTACATTTATTTGGGTATTTATAACATCAACTATGTCAATATTTCATTAATTAGATAATTACTGCATCATCATTGTGTCATAAATAAATTAAAATATTTTAAGTTTAAAAATTACAAATAAAATAAAATTATGTAGGAAATCATTTTAGATTTCTAATGAATATTTATAGTCGAATTTATCTTATGTATAACTCTATATTAAAAATGTTGTAGTTATTAAACTTTGATTTTAACTATTTTAACCCTTCTTTAAATAAATTTATAATAAATGTCCAAATCTAATCCAAGTGGGACTAAATGGTCATATTTTATTCCTATGGTTGTTTTGGTCCGAATTAAACTTATCCAATTGAATTAGGAAATGTGTTAGGGTAATAATAATATCATTTTTACCCTTAATTACCCTATTTACTTTTAACCGTGGTAAAAAAAGTAAAAAGTTACTATTCACCAAAAATTATTTTCATCTCATTGAACCACATTATAGTCCTAGATATTAACCGTGTCTCTCAGATTTTCAATATTCCACTCACAGAAGCGGTAAAATTAAGTTTTATGAAAAATTCAGTTTTTTAACTACCACTTACTTGTTTCACTATTCATAAAAAAATGAATGTTTCCAGAAAAATACCAAAAATTAGTCCTAAGATATATTTGATATTATGAATTCAAAAATGATGTCTATTTTACCAAATTCAAAACATATCAGTTACATTAATTAATTTAATAATTAATTCCCGTCGTCAAAACAAATAGCTTGCTCTTAAGAGATAATAACTATCAATAGATTGACACTTGTTTTTGTCTGGTTTAAATGTGAAATTACATCCAATGACCAAAATTGTATTAAATTGTAAAAATATATTCTAAATATACTTTAAAACCACTAAAATTAATAATTTATCAATATTAATTATTTCGATTAAAAAAGTGGTTTTTAATTAAAATTTAGTAATTTCACTATTCATCAGAATATGAAAGTTATCCGAAAAGTACCAAAATTTCACCCTAATCTAATTTCGATATTCCGAATCCAAAAATGAAGTCCATTTTGAAAGATAAAATTTATAGAATTTAAAAAATTGGATATTAGTATTCATAACGACTAGTTAATAATAATATTATAACAATATCTCGTTTAGTGAAACTCAGTATTGCGTACTACACAAGCTATTGGGAAAGGTCGCGTTTGCGTGTAATGCACGGAAAGTCAGTGATGCGTGTTTTTCAAGATCCTTTTGGTGTAGCATATAACACAAGACATTAATTAAAAAGAATATTTTTCATAAAATCTCGGGGTGTTACAAGCCTACTCAAATTGGGATTCAACCATTTGATTATTGAAAATAATGAATAATGTTCGTTAAAATGTTTATTGGTGTGCTTTGTTGGAATTTTATAATGGTTGAAGGTGTTTTGGTTTGGAAATTTCCCCTTTATAATATTAAACCTAATGGTGGGATGTTCCTTTGGCCATTTTTTTAATGATATGATGGTGTTATTTTTTATCTATCTATATGGGCACAAATAAGAGTTTTCTCAGTGTTTCAGTAGAAAAAATAGACATTGGATCGAGTATTGATGGCTTATGTGTCATGTTTCTAAATAGATGATTGATGGTGTGTTGGGTGTTTAGAAACGCAATGTGGACGTTAAAACAAAGAATAAAAACACTTGTAGGCTGGGTAATGTTTTTGTTGATCCCTAAGGCTTCTCGAGGATTAAATGTTCTTTGGTGGTAAGGTTGTAATGATCAGTGTTTTGAACTGAATGAAAATCCAGAAAAAATTGACCAATTTCATTTATTGGGAGGACTATTTTGAAAGATGATCTTCAAAACAAAATTCTGAGAGTTTTAACCTTTTAAAGATATTTTTTTACTTGTATGATGGACTGATAAGTATCTTATGTGCCTCTAGAGTTTTGAGAACACTAGACTAGGAAAATGGAATTTCCAAGGACCTATAGTGGGTGAACATTTTGTCTAAAATTGTGCAGCCCATAGCAGGAAGCTGTGTGGCCTTGTCAAACCGAATAGAGGTTGTTGTAAAAGATGTTCATCTTTATTCGAACCATGTGACTAGACGACATCATTTTTTGTTTCGATAGTACATAAACACTATTCAACACATCATTTCCATAGAGTTTACAATCTATGTTTCCTCCAAGTGAAGAGTGCCCTATGTGCCCAGTAATGAGAACCCAGTTGGCATATGGTTTTCACAACTGTTCCCCCTAAACCGTGAGAATGTTCCTATTTAAAAATTAAATGAAATTAAAATAAAAAAATAAACATATAACTAAACACCCTACTCTCATTATACCTCTTACTACTGACGTAGCCCCTCCCTGGGATCCAATGGTGCGTGACGCACCTCCCCCCCCATCTCACCATAGACTCATCAATTTTTCCTATTTATTCTCTTGAATTCTCTCTAAAAAATTGAGGTAAAGTCACTGGTCCTCCTTCCTACCCTTTTCCAGTTGATTTTTTGACTCTCTATTGATTGGTGAGGAAAAACTGAACCTAGGGTATTAGGTAACCCATTGATTTCTATTTTATTTTGATTTTAGGTTGTGCAAAGGGTATTTCAGGACCTATTCATTTGGACTCAAGAAACCTCCACTTAATGTGGAGAGGTTCAGTTTGTGTTGGATCACCGCCATCATTTTGGGGTAATATTTTTATCTTATTTTTGGTATCCATTATTTTATTTAGGGACTTTACCAAGTTTTAATAATTCTTGAGTTTTTTATAAATTGTTTGGTGGCTCCTCGTAGTCTTCTACAAAAAGACATGTGTATGTATGTATATATATGAACCCCCTAGTACATGTTCCCTCATTGAGAAGATAATGTTTACATGGGTATAAATGGTATATATATAATATAGTATTTTTGTGAAAGGGTGAAGTATTTGTTATCATCATTTAAGTCCCAATGGTCTTATTGATTATGCCAGTCAACAATCTGATCTAGGGTACCATTCCCTTCCCCTTAAATTTAATAATTCATTAATTATTTTTTCTACACATTTAATTAATTCTTTATAATGTATAGTATTTTTTGTTAAATGGTTTTCATTAGATAATTTTAAGTTAGGAATAATTTAACTAATGAATTGTTTTGGAAACAATTTTATTATTTTATAATAAAACCTCTTTAATGGAGGTGAAAAGTATTTAAGCTAAAAATTATAGGTTGGACTTTTATGATTTATTGGTTTATTTCATTATTGTTACTTTATTCCTTTTTCTTCCTTTGTAAATTTCATGTTTATGACCTTGAACTATTTCATAAACTAAATTTCTTGTCTTTCCCATGTCACATGTTCGTTTAAATGAAACCAAGAGACCATTTGGGTGTTTGGTCCATTTGGACATGGAATTTCCCAAGTGGGTATTTGAGTTGTTTCTATGAAATTTTCATTGATCTTTGACCGTTGGGATTTATAACTAGAATTTACAATTTTTAATTGATTTCATGAATTATTTATGGTAAATGGATTTGATTAGGAAGATATAGGAGATATATTGGAAACCATTAAATGAAATTACTATGCCACCTACCTTAGAAATTGTATTGTGAAAACCAGTTTTCTAGGTTTAGGAAAAGTTAGTGAGATAACCATGTAGAGGAAGGATCTCCTAATGAAATTCTTTTAGTTGAAATTGATTAAATATTATATAGTTTGATAAATTGATATGCGAAGAAGTTATACCATATGTATTGATTTTTTTAAGTAATTTCCTTGTGTAATAGATTATGAATATGGAATTCCTATTGAAATTCATAAGTGTAATTTCCTTATGCAGCATAATATAATTGTAAATTATGGTTTTATAAATGTGATAAAACCCTTATATGGTTTTAATAAATGTCATGCTTGAGAAACCTATGCCTCTTGTATTTAATGGTGTATAAATGTGACCATGACAATGATAATGGTTTAATAGAAATTCTAAAGAGGTGTTTCCATAAGTTTATTTATGAACATGCCTGCTTATAAATGAATTATGTGGGAAAATGAGATAACTTAGAGGTTAATATCTCATTAATTATGTATTATAAATGATTAATCTATATAGTCTTGTAGAGATAATGGATCGAGAGAGTCCTTGGAAGGGAAGACTATCAGATCTTTCTAGTTTGGATAAGTGATTGACCATGAGAGATCCACTGGTGACTGATGTTTGGAGTTACATCCCTTTCATTACATCATGTGGAGTCATGGGGCCTTGAGGGCCATTGTGGGGGAAGACCATGAGAGATTTCTAGCTGGTCCAATGTATTAACTGTGAGATCTATCATGGTGATGGATGTCTGGATTTACATCTTGATCCTTAGAGAACATGCCTAAAAAGAGACCATGTGAGCTTTCCAGCTGGGGCAGTGGATTGACCATGAAATATCATATGGTGACACATGTCTACAGTTATATCCTAGTCCATAAAGAACAAGAATAAAAATACACTACGAGACCTCTTAGAGTTGTGTTATGTGCTAATGCATGGGAGGTTCCCCTGGAATAGTATGTCTATGAGTTACATCAATGTTCTTCCCAACAGATTTCAATATATAAATCTATGGGATTTGGGTTAAGCGATAGACTGTGAGAGTTTCCCTTAGAATTGGATGTCAGAGAGTTACGTCCTAATCCATCCAGCATATATCTATTTATATAAAAAATGATATTATATATACATATATATAGTTCCATTATTATTCTCTTATTTCAAAATTGTTTTGAAGAATGTATAACTAGAAGGTGTCCATTAGGGAGCACAATCAGTGGTGTTTTTTTTAGTTCATTATATTGTTTCTCTATGCATACACACTGTTTAATTAATATTTCACTTTCAACATTATGATAAAATCAATGTGTGTTGGCCTATTAAGAGATAGATATCGCACCATGCTCGAGCCTCCAATGCACTAGGGTACCCAAGAAGACATTCTTTTTCACTACACTGTGGATCCTAGTTGATTTCTTATGGTGCGCTTCATGTAAATGGGAGTTTGGAGAAAGGAATAGATCCAGAGCTTAGGATACTCAAGGAGATTTCCTTACGACTTTTCAATTCATGTAATTATTTGGGTCAGGTATGATTCTGAAATCTAAATCATCTTATATGATTACTATTTTTAGTTAAGTACCAGCACTAGGATCTGCATGCATTTTTTATATATTGGAATTGGACACATTTATCAAATTGTCGTTATTTGTCTTTCACTACTACCTTTTATTTATTTACAACATCTTCTACTGTCTGTTGTTTATTATCTCAAAATAATGATGTGCATATCTGATAAGAGGGTATAGTATCCCCTCTATCACATCTTGAGACCCTAGTTCCTTGTCTACAACCTATAGAATTTTTGAAGATTCACTTCAGGTCATGTGACCCATCATTATGGTTACCAGTTTGATGGTAAGTTGGGTTAGGACGTTACTAATTAAAATTTTTTTGGATTCATAATTTGGTTTTTATTATCCATGATAATTTCAAAATGAAAAAAAAATCTATGGATGCATTTAATTATTAGTTTATTGATTAAATGGAATCTGTGTTCTACTATTTAACTTACCATATTAATTATGACTTATCCATTTATTTAAATTGAATGTGTGTTTTGTTATTTAATTTTCCAGACAGACTATGCCTTATATATTTATTTAAATGGAGTGTTTTTTTAGTTATTTACCTATCTATATTGATAATTCATGTTTGATTAGTTATATTCATACCAATTTAATGAATTAAAGAACTGGATCTATGTTTATGGGGTTCCGGAAGCTACAGTTTGTATCAATGGAAGTTTATTAGAAATATTAGGAACTAGATTTTCCAAAACACATAATTAGAAAACATGACCCTATGATGGAAATTAAGTAATGTTTAAATAAATATCATTAAAATTTGGTAAGAATGATATTATGTGTGTCATCCTAGAATACATCAATATCTGGATACTACAAGTGAAAATGGTTCTCGTATAGTTAATCCTAAGGGTACTAAATCTGAAAAGGGAAGGATGAGCTTAATTAATACGTAACCTAATATATGATAATAGAACTTACAATGCACCACATTTGACACACTTAGGGGATATGCTTATGAAAATTCACAATTTCTTTACAAACCATCTTGAAGGATTTGAAAGTAAGGATATCCCCCAAACAAATTTAACGATTATGAGATTATATGATGATATACTTTTCAATTAATGATAATTATTTCAATAGTTTTGTGATTAAACATTATGTTACATATTGTTATTATCCAATCTAGTTTATGCCATATATTGGTAATGTAACATGGATAGAAGAAGTTTATAAATAATTGTGTCCAAAATATCATATTCCCTATTGAGGAAGACGATATAGATGAAATTATAACTGAGCATGATAAAGATATATTAGGGAATCATAATCAAATTATATTCAATGAAATTTCTTAAATGGAGAAACTGGTTCCACAATATGATTCTACGATCCTCGATCTCTTTATGCAACATAGCCCCTATAATTTAGTGTGAATTTTGATCCAATGGAAGATGAGAAATGGAATATGTCTCTATAGTAGATATTTATGGAATTGGAATGTCGTGAAATGGAAATGGTCTCTTATATAGTGTATTATATCTATAGAGATACTGATAAATTGTGGTCATTAATACAGAATACTAAGTTGGAGGAGGAAATATAACTTATGGAATGGAAATATTTTAAGGATATTTTTATTGAAAAATTTTCCCCCATGGAGATACTAATAATGATAATGATAATGTTACATACATTGAGTAAAATGGATGAAGAAATTTTTTCATGTTATGATGAAACATTTACAAGGATAGAAATTTATTCTAAGGATTTTACACATAACATGTAATGTTAGATTGACCAATTTTTTAAGGTATTATGACATGTCTCCAAAGGGTGGTGGTTTTTAAGAAAATTTCTTTATACTATGATATAGTTTGTGTTATATCAAGATAGGGAATGATTTATCATTGCCTTATGGATTTAAAGGGATTCCATAAAAGAAGATGATGGTAGAGTTAATAATGGATAAAGGGAGTAAGGGAAAGAAGGATTTCCCCACATGTGATATCTATGGAAATAATCACCTTGGTAAATGCTCGAATGGATTGGGAGATTGTTATAAGTGTGGATAAAATGGTCACCAGGAAAAATAATGATAGGGGAATAATGATTACATAGTTATTGAGTGTTTCATCTTTTATGAAGATGGGGAATTGTGAAAATGAATTCCCCAAGAATCAATGGAGTATACCCAATACTCTATATTTTACATAATTAATAAGGTACAATGCATGTTTTCAATATGTTTTTGTGTTAATTTAGGTTATTACCATGTTTTCAAAGAATATATGATAATGGTATTCACATATTTCATATATGATTATATATACTTACTTCAGGTTGTTTGTATTAATGATAAGTTTATTTTTTAGATTCAATGACCTTTGAATGTTTTGGATCTTGATATTTTTGAAGGTACAAATGGTTAACCATTTGTAAAATGATTTAAGTTGATATTTGGAAACTTTTTTAGATATTAATGTGTTACTTCACCATATGATGCAACCTATGATTAGAGATGAATGATAAATATTATAAGACACAACAAAAGGATAATATTTTATTTATTATATAATAATTTATCATGTAGGTATATTTACCTATATTCATAAGGAGTGAAATATTTACTCAACTCTAGGAAATAGGGTCCATAAAAATGTGGTCATATTATCATTATTTTTATGTTATCAATAACCTTTTTCACACTTATAGGTTTTTGATTTTTTCGCCGTTAGCTTTCTCCTAAACATGTTATTTATTTCTCTCACACAGTATTTTAGTGTTAATTTTCTCTTCTTTGTCCATGTTTTCATTTCCCACCTATGATATCCTTTATTGAACCCAGTTATGTGATTATTCAAGGCGATTTTTTCCCATATATTTCTCTCTTATTGAGAGATCATTTTATTTAATCTTTTATGATGTGGGTTTTTCAACCTTTTTTTCAACTGTCAAATCATTCAAGAGAGAGAGAAAGTTAATATTCCAAGGACACAATTTATATAAGGTGGGTAGAATATAACACACCTAAAATTTTAAAATAAAACATTTTATTCAATAGAATATGTTACACATAGTAACTATTTTTACTTTATCACACATGACGATGTGTTTATCTTGTGTTAGGGGAAATAATGACTTTCTTTTATTGTTTTCAAAGCATGCAAGACAGAGTTTTATCAAATATTATTAATATTATTATCTATAGACCCTTAAATTAGAAATTATGTACAGTATTAACTAAATTATTAAAATATATCAATGAATTAATTAGTTACCAATTAATTATAAATGAATATAAAAACAAATTGAAAATAGTAGAATTATTTTTATAAAAAACTATTATTATGTGCTAGAGCAATTTTATATTAATAATTTAAATAAATAACTATTGATGAATTATATTAATGAAATTAATATATAATATATTCAACAAAATTTTTATATTCATTTAATATATTTTATAGGTATAAAATAAATGCATATCCAATTTTACATAAACAATGCTTTATTACCATAAAAGTAGTTTTGCTGCCTTTTAAAAACACTAGTTTTAAAACAAAAATTTTAAACATTTTTAAATTTAATTTTAAAAAATAAAATTCTCTTTTAAACTCATAATTAAAAATTTTATCATTGTTTTAATTTTTTTATTTTTCTGATAACATTCATTTTTTGATAAAGAGTATAAAAAATTTCATTATAATTGAAAACTACATTTTTAATTAAATAATTTATAAAGATAAATTATAAATTAAATTTGATTAGAAGTATAATTTGTGAAATTTTATATATAATAATGAAATTTAGATCATTGGAATCATTTTTATATTTAATTTATATATTAAAAACTTATTCAACTTTTGACCATTTTTACATTAAAAACATGCTTTCATGCCACCTATGTGGGGTTAATTTTAAAATAAATCCTGCCAATGTTGTGAGTTTTATTTGTAAAAACGGATTAAATATTTTTAATCATAATAATTTAATGTTTATAAAGATTTAAAATTAATTTTTTACCTATATTATTGGTGGAAATAGTTAAAAATAGTCACGGTGGCTAGGTGAATAGGGAGTTTACCATGTGACTAATAATTAAAAATAATGTGAAAAATGACCTAAAGGAAAATAAAATACCGATTGGATGGAGAAAGTTATAAAAATATCACCTTATTATTTATTTTTATGATTTATTAGGATAAAATCTATTAAAGTGACCCATATATTAATATGAGTAAAGAAAAAGACAAAAAAAAGATTTTATTTTCTCTTTTAATTCATATAATGCTTTGGGATTTGGGAAGAGATAACCTATGTTCATTTAGGTATAAAATTTTGAAATAAAAAATTATTTTCCAAAAAATATAATTTATTTAATATTTTTAGACATTAATTAAATACTAAAAATATTTAGTAAATATTGACAAAGTATTTTTTTAGTTAACAATTAAATTAAATAAATGATACTAAAAATATTAGTAGTGAAGTAAATTGAATGAATTACTATGTAAAATTGTTTATTTATATGAATATATCATTTTATATATATTTGGACTTAATTAATATGAATATTTGAATTTTATTTATATTTTTAAATTGAAATTAAATTAATAATGTCAAAATTGGCATTAATCCTATTTCATATTAAATGAAATTTTATAAATTGTCTAAAAATTACAAATTATCATACCTTATGTAAAATGGATTATAAATTTTTATTAATATAAAACATGTTCCACTAATTTATCAATAGTTATATTATAATTACTAGATTTACCACAATATAGTAAAAAACTCTTTTAGCACAGTTATAATATAAGTAATGTTTTTATACATTAGATGGAATTGTGTTAAATTTAATTCAAAATAAACATATGATTTATATTTTATAAAGTAGATAATATATTTATAATCATTGGATCCAAATTATATATCATGGATTATTTTATTTTAGTCTACATGGAAAAAATACATAGGTTAGAAAACTATTTTGAATAATGAAAAAATATATTAAAATAGAAAAACCTAGAAGTTAAATAACAAAATAAAAAAATGGTTTTAATTTTTTGGGGAGAGGTGTTCTGATAGTAAATTTATTTGAATCCATTATTTTTAAATTTTGGAGGCATTTTAGGTAAGGGAGATATCAAAAAATTGAATATTTTTGCGTATTTACCAAAATGCCACTCCTTCTAAACTATAAAAGGCACTCAATATCTACTCATATTCACACATATAAACAAATTTGTCTCAAAAACATTAAATAATCTTTCTAAAAATTCACTCCCATAATCCTATAAGCCTTACCTTTGAAAGGAATCCAATTTTGGATGGAATTATTGAAAACATAAGGAGTATACATGAAAAAGAAGTAATGTTGTTTTAAAAATGTTTCGATTTTATTTCCATCTACACCTCATTCAATTATTTTTATATCATTATTATATAATATACTCATTATATTAAATATTATTATATCTTTTAATGTTAATTTTATGACCTAATGAATCACACACTTCTATTCAATGGGTTATATAATCATTGTTTGTGTATACGGCGGACTACTGCCTCACGAACCAATGTCATTAGTTCTTCCATTAACACTTTTAAAGGATGAAAATAATTATCTATATACATATTATATATGATATAAATGATATTTAGGATGTATTTATTCTTATTTAATTATTATATAATACAAAAATTCATTTTTTTCATTTTGTGAAAATATGATAATACTGCTGATCTGTCTGGTGGATGACTGCCTCCTTAAGAGATGTTCCTGATTCACACTGTACATGGAATGTTTTAAGGATGGGTTTTAGAAAAAATATTATATATATATATAATAAAGATTATATTTAATGATAATATATATATACAATATCCTCATTATTGGATGATTGAATCATGATCAAATTAATGTGAAAAAATAAAATGTCGAAACATAGTTGAATAAAAAGGAAATTAACATCCAAAATAATGTAAATAATGAAAGATTATTAACAAAATTGAGATAATATGTTATAAATATGGCATAATTCCTTTTTATTACATAAATATTCATCACATTTTACAAATAGAGCATCTTTAATGTCTAGTGTCTTGGAAATAAGGAACAATAAAACATGGAAACATAAGACACTCTTTTAAATCCCCTTGATAAGATTATTGAAAATATCATCCTATGTAAAATTAATTCATCTCATAACCTGAATACATAAATCAAAGGAAAGGGTGCGCAGAAGGCCCATTATGGAAAGCAAGGGAATCAGTTTACTTGTGATATCAACAACAACTTGATGAAAAACATAAAGACATGAGCAATGGAAGAATAGCCATAACATAGTGAAAAGAACATAAACCATAACTTGAATATGTGGATACCACATTTAATTTATAAATTCACTAACATATCACCATTGTTCATCCCCATGGTGTCATAAAAATTACCAAGGTTATTCACCAAGGTATCGTGAAACTTTTCATCTGTAGAGATTAAATTATTTACCAATTGCATTGGAGCACTATCAAGACTCACCCTTAATATGTATTCATTTTCATGTGATCTACATAGATCATAATCAATAATTTCATAGATAACCCATCTAGAATAAAAGAAATGGGTTTCATTTTCAAAATCGTGATGTTTTAAATGTTCTTAAAAATAAGATAATTATGTCATTTTTAACCCATAAAAAGTGAGTGAGGGTTATTTTATTTTCATGTCCAGAATCAAATATATCATTTTTTGGTATTTATTAACTCACATATAAATTAAATAGGTCTGGGTATTCACAAGAATAACATAAGATAATTTCGTGAGAGAAAGAGAGAGAAATTTTGAGATGAAATTTCTGCAGCATAAGGGCTATATAACATAGTTTTAGAAAATATTAAAAATAGAGGGTACAAGGGTAAACCATAAATAAATGAATAATTTTACAGTATAGGTGCAGAATAAGAATGAAATAATATCATGTTTTGGACATTCTAATGACATACCACATGAAAATGAAACATGAAAGGAAATAGAAAATGATATTTTTTTACGAAAAATCGGGAGCCTAACGACATAACATAAAAATTATGAAAATAAATTAATGAGAGAATAAAGGATCTCTCATCATTTTTACATGAAATTAACAGAAATAAGAATATATAATAACATACCCCCACATAATAAAATGGAAGCTAGAAGAAATAACATAAAGGAAGTCATGACTTAAAAGAGAAGGGTGAAAGGTTCCCTTACCATGAAGAATAACTTCGAAATCATGATGGTTGGGACCTTGGGTGATTTAGGGAACCTTGAGTGGACTCTTTGGGAGTAAAATAGACTATAAAATAGTTGATAGGGATTTTGGAATGAAATTTTTGAGGGAATGGCTTAGTATTTATAGGAAAAGTGCGGTAATATTTAATTAATTTCCAAGGGACACCTCCTCTGTGGTATTTAGAAAACCATGGGCTTTCCCATGGTATTTTCCCATGGTATTTTCCCATGATATTGGACACATAGAAAAAATCATAGAATATATTATTATTCAAAAGTCTACAAAAATTATTACATCATTAATTATGTCATTAATCACACTAAAACACAAAACTGTATTTTTACTATTCACTGAAAGTTCAACTATTTCAGAAAAATCACAAAAATTAACCCTAAACTAATATCGATTCTAAGAATTCAGATAATAAATCCATTTTTATAAAATATTTTTTAAAATATTTTTAATTTAATTTTTAAATAAATCTTTATTTATTCCAAATAAACAACTTTAAATCTATAAATCATTTTGGAACACCTTGAAAAAGTAATCAAGGTCACATAAAATTATCTTATTACCATAAGGGAATAAAGTCAGAATTTATGATTATATTTTATGAAAATAAATTTCAAATTTAAATTATTAAATTTATTTTCAAAATTGTAAATAAAATATTTATGACATAAAAAAATACCAAAACATAAGCTATGATCATTTATTCACTTTTACGATGTCTAAATTGTATTTATACACTTATGGGTGATGTTTCTATTTTTTTGGCCGATTTACTATTCATTACTCTTCACAAGGGTATATTACTATTCATAATTTACTATTCACTAAAAATTAAGGTGATCTTGTTAGACTCTAAATTTCATACTAGTCACAACTGTAGAAGACCATTTTTGGAAAATCATTTCACATTATTAATTATTTAAAGTGTACATGTATATTTTAAAATACCCCTTTTTAAAAATTCATCAATAATATTCATCCTATATTTATCCGGACATTTGAAAATCACAAATTTTACAATAATAATAATTAAAAAATTTATTTTTACAAAGGTATTACAAAAATTATATAAGGCCTCATTACATATCCCCTTATAACTCATACGTAGGGCCTAAGTGTAAGGTGTTTATAGTGATAGAATCCTGTGGCGGCTCGGAAAACTTTGCTCGGGTGGTGATTTCTATCAGCTTGACCTTTTCCCTTAGGTGATTTTGTTCGAGAATCACATGTTAAAGCTCAAATTGGGTATGGTCCATAGAAAATCCCATAAATACTACCTCCTTCCCAAGATCTATGAGATGGGCTTCGTACAGCCTGAGTCTACTAGATGAGGTCATTGACTCTTCTTTCTATATTAATTAACCAAGATCACTTGTTTTTAGAAACAATAATTGTAAATTTTAGAGCTTAGTTTCCAATAGTAATATTGATCGATGGTCATATTGTCCAATAGTCATATAATAGTGGAAACCCAACGATATCACTTCATTAATAAAAGGATGTAGTTTTGTGGAGTCTAAAATGAAATAACACACAAATTTATGAAAAAAATATTATTCAAAATTATGGGTTGTTACATTCTTACCCCCTTAAGAAATTTCATCCATTAAATTTTAACTCATACCCTAAGAAGAAAAAATCTGTTGGTACTTCGTCCTCATATACTCCTCTAGTTCCCATGTGGCTTCTTCTCATTTTTGGTTCCTCTACAACACCTTAACTAGGTAGGGAATCTTGTTGGGTAGAACCTTGTCTCTACGATCCAAGATCTGCACCGAATACTCATGATAAGAGAGGTCAGGTTCTTTTTGTACCACCACTGGATTTATTACATGTGAATGGTCAGGTATGTACCTCCTTAAGAGGGATACATGGAAGATATCATGAATTTTTTCTAGATTTAGAGGAAGTGAAATTCGATAGGCCACTACTCTTACACGATAAAGGATTTCATAGGGGCCAATGTACATTGGGATAAGCTACCCTTTTTTCCAAAACCTCATGAATCTCTTACAAGGTGAAATTTAAAGAAATACATTGTCACCAACATTAACCTACAAGTCCCTTTGATGGTTTTCGACATATCTCTTTTTCCAACTCTGAGAAGCCTTTATGTGTTGGTGGATTGAAGAGACTTTTTCTATCATCTCTTGCACAAGATCAGGCCCAAGAAGCCTTTTCTCACAAGCTTAATTCCAACAAGTATGAGTACTACATCCCTTAACATATTGAGCTTAAAAGGGTTCCATTTGAATGCTTGAGTGGAAGCTATTGTTGTAAGAGAACTCAACTAAAGGAATATATTGGTCCCATCCACCTTTAAATTCCATTGAGCATGTTATCAGTATATCCTCGAGTGTTTGAATAGTCCTTTCAGATTGGCCATTAGTTTGGGGCTGATAGGCCATATTAAAATTCAATTCATTTCTCAGATAATGTTGAAGACTTCTCTAAAATTTTTATGTTAACCTTAGATCATGATCGGATATGATAGAAAGTGGAACTACATGCATCCTTACCACTTCCTTCACGAATATCTTGGAATGTTGATCAATAGAGAAATCATCTTGAATGGAGATAAAATTGGAATTCATGGTGAGACGGTCCACAATAACCCATATCACATTGTTTCCTTTGGAAGTTCTCGGGAGACTAGTGATGATGTCCATAGTGATATCGTCCCACTTCCATGCTGGTATGGGTTGTGTTTGCAATATCCCTTTAGGAAGTTTTCACTCTACCTTCACTTTCTGACACACCAGGCACCATAAAGTGTAGTCAGCAATCTCCCTTTTCATATTATCCAACCAATAATGATCACAAAGTTCCCTATACATTTTTGTGCTTCCAGGATGTATAGAGAATGTTTATCTATTAGCTTCATACATCATATCCATATTTCTTTCCAGAATAGATGGAAGATATAGTCATGTATGAAATTTCAGTACACCTTCTTGATCAATATTGAACT
Source organism: Viscum album (assembly GCA_963277665.1). Taxonomy (NCBI): domain Eukaryota; kingdom Viridiplantae; phylum Streptophyta; class Magnoliopsida; order Santalales; family Viscaceae; genus Viscum; species Viscum album. Next base: position 908,056,180 of record OY728156.1, read on the forward strand.
CAGGAAACATCCCATCCTTCACAGCCTCAATCTTCTTCCGTAATAAAGGATCTTTTTTCTAAGATTTCATGATCTTCTCTAGTAATGATGTTTGATAAATCATTTGGGTTAGGTTTGATGATGTCACTTCCCTTATAATTCCCATGTATAGCTTAACTAGGTCATTGATCAAGGACCTCCTTGAATCCTCATCATGGAAAGAATAATTGGGTTGTTCCTGCTTAATGCATCGGTGACTTTGTTTGATCTTTTAGAATGATAATGAATTGAATTGTCATAGTATTTGAGAAGTTCCAACCATATCCTTTGACTCAGGTTCAATTCCTTTTGGGGGAAAATATACTTCAAGCTTTTATGGTCTGTGTATATATCACATTTCCATATATAAACATTGTGCCTCCATATCATAAGATAAAAAACTACCATAGCCAGCTCAACATCATGCGTAGTATAGTTCTCCTCATGAGTATTCAATTGTCGAGATTCATAAGAAATGACTTTTCATTTTTAATGAGGATTCACCCAGGCCCTTTCAAAGATACATCGATAAAAATAATGAATCCTTATCAACTAGAGGTAAGAGTTAACATGGGTGCAGTAACCAATTTCTTCTTCAGCTCTTGAAAAATGTCCTCACACTCCATTGTCCAGATGAACTTGACTCCTTTTCGAGTTAAAATGGTTAATGGAATAGAAATTCATTAAAGGTTTTTCAAGTACCTCTTATAATATCTCACTAATCCAAGAAAAACATGATTCTCAATTATTGTTATAGGATCAGGCCACTCCTCTACAAATCTTTTTTGTAGGGTCAACTTTGATTCCTTCATTGGTAACAATGTTCCCCAAGAAAGCAACTTATTGTAACATGAATTCACATTTTCAGAACATCCCAAAAATCCTCTCATTCCATCGAGTTTTTAAAATAACTCTTAGATGATCCTAATTGTCCTCACGTCTTTTGGAATATATCAGAATATATTTAACAAAAACTACTAAAAAATTTCAATGTATTCCGTAAAGACTATATTCATCAAATCCATCAAAATATCAGATATATTAGCTTGTCCGAAGGGCATAACAACAAACTCATAATGCCCACATCTTGATCAGAAGGAAGTTTTCATAATATCTTATTTCTTCACCCTCAATTGATAACAACCATATCGAAGATAAATCATAGAGAAGAATTGAGCACAATGCAGTTTGTCAAGTATGTCATCATTTCATGGAGGAGGATATATTTTCTTTACTATTATCTTGTTCAGTTCCCTATAATCAATGCGCAACCGCATCGATCCATCTTTCATTTTTACAAATAAAACTGGTGCTCCACAAGGAGAAACACATGTTCGGATAAACCCCTTCTCTAAAATATCATCGAGTTGTTTCCTTAATACCTCTAGCTTCACATTTTCCATCCTATACAGGTTCTTTGATATCGGATGAGATCCAGGTACGAGATCAATAGAGAACTCTACCTCTCTTTCTATTGGAGGTCCGGGTAACTCCTCTGGAAATACGTCAATGATGGGGACATTTTCTATCCTAAAACTCACAATTCCATATTATTCTTCTCTAATCAACACCATAAAAAATATATTGTAGGTTCTTATAGACAATGATCTGGATGAGATATCTCTCCTTGGAAGATAACTGTAGGTTTTCCATTCCAGACTGTTGAGATTTCCATGCTTCTACATTTTATCTTAGAATTTTACATTGAGAGCCAGTGCATCCCTTGTATAATGTTGAAATTCAGCATGGGAATGACTAATCAATTTTTGATAAGAATGTGCGCACACAGTAAATACTTGAGTTTTTAAACCCAGACAATGCTTGGATAATCCCACCAGGAGTCTTGACTGATAACTCTACTTTATGAAAATCGGGGATTGATTCCATTTTTTTTACAAACATGGAGGAAATAAAGGAATGCGTAGAACCAGAATCAGACATAGTACTTTATAGCATTCAGATAACAATAAGATTACCAGCCCCCACATCATTTGGCACTTCTATATCAGCCGTAGTGATTGAAAAAGTAATACCTTGTTCCCTTGGATGATGTTGAGGCAGATGGTGATTCCCCTCCACTTCCCTCAGATTTGGAAAGTGATTGGAAAAGTTCCCAAGTTTTCCACACTTATTGCATTGGACATATGGTAGGGCCTGAACCATATTCCCCTTATAGTTAGAGTTGGGAAGTTGTGGATTTACCTCACTATGAAAATTCCACGCAATGGGGCTATCTCTACCTTACTTTTAGCACTTCCCACTCCCGAGCAGGCAGTTCCCCGAATTTATCTTCCCACATTTATTACACGTGGGAAATTGTACTTGATTTCCATCTATTCCCTGATATATGCTCCTACATAATCTTGGATACATCAATAATTTCTTTTCATTGGATTTATGAGATCATTGCGTCTCACCAAAATCTAGTTTGACTTTCATCACACATCGCACGATCTCCTCATATTTAGCATAATCTCAGTTGGATAGATTCTTTCGTGGATGATGTCTCGGTACACCAAAGAAGATATCAACCTCACCATTTGGATCCATAACAATGCTAGAGGTGTAATGTGAAATCATTATGTAGTTCGTCATATAGCTTCCTATATATTCATTCTCATTCCGCTTTAGCATGAGGAACTCCTTCTCCATTTTTGTTCTCATTGATCAAGGGAAATACTTGTTTAAGAAGATCCTTTATAACTATTCCCACTCCATACTATCAGCCACCACTCTTGGACTCATGTTTTTAATTAGTTCCCACCACTGATCAGATTCTTCCTTAAAGAGATAGACAGCTAGGTTGACCATCTCTTTGTCTAAATAGTGGAGTACTGAAAAAATATTCTCGATAGAGATGATCCACTGATCAACAATCAATGGGTCAGTGGATCCCCTAAAAGATAGTGGTTGTTGACACGTTAATGATTCATAATAAATTTGTTCCCCCCATGGTGAGATCAGTATTTCAGTTTGATTCATGTTATTTCTCATAACATGAGTCATTTGGTTCATCATTCGTATGAAATTTTCTTTTCAGGCTTCCATCGGAGGGCTGTCAGCGCATGGTCCTTTGTGGTCACCATTTGAAAAGTTCCTCCTATTGCCAGCCATTTTATAAAAGAATATAAACTTAGTGGGAGATTTATTTTACTTATGAATATTTTAACGATAAAGGATTTTATTTCTTAAAACTTCATTCTTTAAACAATTGCATTTCTTTATAAATTTTTAATAATAATTCATAAAAAGCTTATGATTGACTAAACATGTCCTTCGAGAGTGTCATAACAAAGAGTGATGCATGGCCCATTGCTTTGCACCATGATACCCTAGGTCAAGCTCAAAACTACTTATCAGATTTTTCACTCCTAGGTATATCTGTTCTAGAGCCGCCTCTACCTGCTAGAATCCTGACAGGGATGTATTGGTGTGATAAACTACTTACTCAATACTCACCAAAACACCATGAAGTATTCCTATATTTAAACATTTCTATTAGGTTATTCATAATTTTTTCATAGACTAATTTCCATAGATAAATAAACTATCATTTGATACCAATTATGGCATCTCGCCTTTTTATTACATAACTTTTCATTACATTTTACAAACAGTGGATCTTTAAAGTCTAGTGTCTTGGAAATCAGGAATAATGAAACATAAAATCCTAAGAGATCCATTTAAATCACCTTGATATGATTCATTAAAATTTAATCCTATCTATAATTACTTCATCTCGTAACCTGGAGACATACATCATAGGAAAGGGTGAGCAGAAGGCCTAGTAAGGAAAGAAAGGGAATCAGTTTACTTGTGATATCAGTAAGAACTTGATGAAAAACATAAAGACATGGGAAATAGAAGTAGAGGCAGAACATAATGAAAATAACATGAACCATAACTTGAATATATGGCTACATCATTTAATTTTTTACATTCATGAACATATCACCAAGGTTCATCCGCAAGGTGTCATAACAATTACCAAGGTTATTCAACAAGGTATCGTGGAACTTGTCATCTCTAGAGATTAAATTCATTACCCAATGCATTAGAGCACTATCAAGGATCAACATTATTATGTCTTTAGTTTCATGTGATTCACATTGATTATAATGAAACATTTCATAAATAACCCATATAGAATTAAAGAAATTGGATTCACTTTCAAAATCCGGAGGTTTTAAAATTTCTTAAAGATAATACCATTATGTCATTTATAACCAATGGAAAGGGAGTAAGGGTTATAAGTATGTCAATTCTAGAATCAAATACATCATTTATGTGTATTTATAAACACCCATATAAACAAAATTGGTCTGGGTATTCACATTTATAAAAAAAGATAATTTTGTGAGAGAAAGAGAGAGAAATTTTGGGAAAACATTTCTCCACCATAATGGATATATAACATAGTTTTTGAAAATATAAAAAACTAGTGGGGACAAGGGTATACCATCAATAAATCATTCATTTTAAATTATAGTTAAAAAATAAAAATAAATAATATCATGGTGTGGATATAAGAATGAAATTCTACCTGAAAAAAAATGTGAAAGGAAAGAGAAAATACGATTTCTTTTACGAAGATTTGGCAGCCAGATGACGTCACATAAAAAATCAGAAAATAAATTGATGAGAGAAGAAAGGGTATATCCTCATATATAAATGAAATGGAAAATAATAAGAATATATAATAACATACCCCCATTTAATAAAATGGAATCTAGAAGACATAACATAAAATAAGTCATGACTTAAAAGAGGAGGGTGAAAGGTTCCCTTACCTTGACGAGTAACAACGAAAGCTTGATGGTTGTGAGATTGGGGACTTGACGGAACTTTGGGAGGTCTACTTGGGAGTTAAATATACTAGAAACTAGTTGAGATGGAATTTGGAATGAAATTAATGAGTTAATGTCTTGGTATTTATAGGAACAGTGAGGGAATAATTAATTAATTTTTAAGGGACACCCCATCGGTGGTATTTGCAAAACCAGGGGCTTTTACATGGTATTTTCACATTGTATTGGCCACTTAGGACACCTAATTACATATATTACTATTAAAAAGTCAACCAGAATTATTAAATCATTATTATATCATTAATTATGTAATTAATCACACTAAAACTCAAAACTATATATTTACTATTCACTGAAAATTCAACTGTTTTAAAAAATCCCATTAATTTACCCTAAACAAATATCACTGCTCTGAAATCAAAAATGAACTCTATTTTATGCAAATAATTTTCTAAATAATATTTAATTTAATTTAAAAATAAAATAATTATTTATTCTAAATAAAAAACTTTAAATCAATAACTCGTTTTGTAACACCTTGAAAAAGTAATCAAGGTCCCATAAAATTATCATATAACCATAAGAAACAAATGTAACAATTTATGATTACATTGTAAAAAAGTAATTTTAAATTTTAAATTATTAAATTAATTACAAAATTTTTAATAAAATATTTATGACATTCAAAAATACCAAAACTTATACTATGATCGATTTTTCACTTTTAAGATGTATAAATTGTATTTATACACTCATGGGTGAAGTTTCATTTTATCTGATTTACTATTCATTACTATTCATAATGGTATATTACTATTCACACATTACTATTCACTAAAAAATATGTTGATCTTATTAGTCTCTAAATTTATTACTATTCAAAACATTTGAAAACCATTTTTCGAAAATCATTTCACATTATTAATTATTTAATGTTTACATGTATATTTTAAAATACACTTTTTACAAAATTCATCAATAATATTCTTCCTATATTTATCTGGACATTTAAAAATCACAGATTTTACTATAATAAGAATTAAAAAATTTATTTATATAAAGGGATTACAAAAAGAATCTAAGGCCTTCTTACATAGCCTCTCATAACACCTGAATATGACCTAAGTGTAAGGTGTGCTATGGTGATAGAATCATGGGGCAACTCAGACAACATTACCCAAGTGGTGATATCTATCATCTTGAACTTCTCCCTTAGGTAATTATGTTTAGGCTTCACATTTTGAAACTCATCTTGGGCTTGGTCCAGAGAGAAGCCTAGAGATTCTACCTCTTTCCCAAGCTCTGAAAGATGGGCTTTGTACAGACCAAGCCTACTTGATGAGGCCATCAACTCTTCTTTCTATATAAATTAACAAAGATCCCTTGAATTTATGAACAATAATTGTAACGTTAAGATTTTAGTTTTCAATGGTCATATTTACCAACATTCATATAACAGTCGAAACCTAATGCTATCACTTCATTAATTAAAGGATATTGTTTTGTGGAGTATAAAATGATATAACACAAAAATTTAGGAAATAGATATTATTCAAAAGTTTGGTTTATTATAATGAAAGGATAATATACAGTATTAAAAATATCAATATTTTTCATCATTATGTTAATAACATTCATAAAACAATTATAATAGATTTCAATGATTTTTGAATAGAATAGAAGTTTAAGGTAATGGATTTGATCTCAATTTACATTCCATAATGACATATTTTTTGTCGGTCATCAATTTACTTTTATATGGTTTATATAAAAACCTTTTGAAATCTAATATCATGAATAATTCATTACTCATGGTATTATGAGTTTCAACTTGAATCATTTCATCAAGGGGGATTTCATTTGAAAATTACCATGTCATAATAGTTAATGGGAAATCTCACATTTTATTATGATTATTAACTTTCCCCTAAAATTGTCACTTTATTTTAATTCATTTTCATTTTAAATTAAAATTATATTTAATATACATATTATTGTTTCATGGATATGATTATTTTCAAAGCCATATATCATTTTTACAAATTTATTTAATTTGAATATTACTTGATTAACTACGATAGTATTGAAAAATAAATATCTTTTACTCAATATGGATAATTGATAATATGGAATTTGAATTTAATTAAATATATTATTCAATATATAAATAATTTTTTGGACCTAAATTTTTCATAGGGTTTGGTATAATATATCCACTCCAATCATTGTTAGGTCTCATGCAACAAATTATGTTGGTTACATTATATGGGTTTCAACCCCCAAACAAAAACTATCTTCAGGATAGATCTTGATGTTATAGGTAATTTGATTCCTAATATCGTATTGTCTAATAATTATTAATTTCTTTTATTAAAAATTGATGTTTTATTATCCATGATATTTGGACTATGAAAAAATCATTGGATGAATTTAATTCTTATATTATTGATTAAATAGAATTTTATCTTAGTTATTTTCCTTTCCATATTGATTATTTATTATATAGATATTTAAATGAAATGTGTGTTTAGTTATTTACCAGTCTATATCACTTATTCCATATCTTGTTTTTTCAAGTGCATTTGCGTTTATTTATTTACGTTATCATATTTATTGATCATTTTTTATTCATGATAGAATCCATTGTACTTAACCATTACTGATCATTTGAGTTAACCCTAATTTTGTCTCCTTTAACCATGTTATTAATAACATATCATTGAATGTGTTTTAAAGGATTATGATTATAATATTTTTATGTTTTGTGTTTTATTTTCTATTCCCAATTTAAAAATTTAATCATGTATGTATATGGTTCAACAAAACAGCTAAACCAGTTTGTCCTTCAAGATATGTATCCGTGTAATCATTCCAATGTAATGAAATAGGGCACCAACTCAGGGATTCTGGTGTTGGGGTCACTAAAAAAAGTAAGTCCTCAGTTTTTCTCATGTTCAATAAAGTCTAGTACTATCTTCACTTATGACATAGTGAGTTATCCATTTTTGTCTTTCATCATTGATGATGATAGCTATGGGATTCTTATAAATATTTCATATATCCCACTGTTATTGATTGTCTGGAACCTATATAATAATGTATTTTATTTTTATAATGCTTATTTATATGGTTCAAACCAATTTATTTCATATTTTTATTATAAAATTATTGGAGTTTCGAAGTGGTTATTTGAAAATAGGTCATTGAGAAACATTATAAAATCAGAAAATGATATTTTTGGTAATTTTATGATTTTATTCAAAATTATTGGATTTTCCTATGTTATTATTATGAGAGGATTCATTTTAAAATTATATTTATCAATGATGTAAAATAAAAAATATTTTTATGAAATAACTTTTAAATGAAATGGGATGTGACATGTTTTCCTTATGATCTTTATGTAAAATTTATATTACACATTTAAGTTAAAATAAAAATTTGAGAAATTTCATTTGTATAGTATTAAATATACATTGTGGTGAGATCACCCTAAGGGAATTTATCTCAGTCCCTTGATTCTCCTTTTATTGCATATTTCTCATAAATTTACATTTAGGATCGTAATCCTTAACTACAGTTTCATATCGATGATTGTACCTTGGATGTTTAGATTAGGATATGGTGAGTGGATATGTGCCACAAAGATTTGGTTTTGTGGGTTTGTCATTGCTTTCAATTTATTTTTTTAGATGATGTGTATCTACCATCTTGAAATTATTTTTTATATTTCCTATAATTTATCTTTCTTTAATTTTATTATATAATCTATATCATTAGATTTAAACAATTTTGATTTAAATTTTATGCTTGGTTATGCTATGTTTAGTTTTATTATTCATTTTGAACTATTATTTCATTTATCATATTCATCCAAGATATGTATTCCCAATGTAGAATTACAGACAGGTCTCCAGTGCTAGTTTATTTATTATTTTAGGGTGAAATCCTTCCCAATAGATAATTGACATATGCCCAGACATTGATATTCAGCCTATGGGAATCATGAATTCCCTTCAGGCTTAGTGTCACTATAGGTCATGGGACGTGTTATGACAGCTTAATATTGTTCATTACAAATGGTATCATGGCCAAGGTTCTTGAAATGGGGCCTAGTTTCATAGAATAGTATTTTGTTATTGGGAGTGTTTTTTTATAGAAATGGGAATGATATGTTAATTGGGAATCAATATGAAGATCATGATAATTTGTCTAATCACTACAAATCATGTTGATTCTTCAGTTACCATGGGTAATTGTATCTGGATTTTGAATTTGATATTTTTTTATTATAGATGTTGATTTATTGGTCCCCCCTATTATTTTTTGAGTTTTATTGTCGAATCAACTAGTTTTCAGATGAAAATAAAAAAAACATGCATTCATGTTTAGCTAAAATGGCATGTCAACAATACATTGGTCATGATCTTTCTTATAGAAACATATTTGTAGTAGATGAATAATTTTTTCATGATCATTCAACCATAATTCCAAGTAACATGAGGTTATACATCCTGTTTGTCTTTATTTTTATGTTTCCCTTATATGATCCATGGGGATAAGAGTAAATTAAGGGACCCTTATAATTTATTGATATTATAGAATAATTTTTTTGAGGATATGTAGTAGTTTTTTTATGTGGTTTTCTTAAAAACCAAATTTCACTTGGAAAGTGGGTTTCAAGGAAAAAATTTTTTGGGTTGGAATGAGGCCATGAGTTCTTGTTTATGAAAATGTTTTCTTTTTTTCAGTTTTACATGTAGAATGTAACATTATAAGGGTTATAAAAAATTTCAAAAAGATTCCCATAGTATAAAAAGTTGGTTTTTTAAATTCCATATTGATAAATTGGAAACATTAAATTATAATAATATTTGAAATAATTTTATTTGATTTTCAATGTTGAAGTGGGATGTTTTAAAAAAATGGTTTTCATATGTTTTATTTTTGTAAAATGGGTTTTAAATCAATTAATTAGGGCATGTAATTTAATAAAAATAGATTTTGTGATGTTTGAATGATGATATATGTTTTAATTTATTTTTTATTTTTTGGAATTATTCACTAATAAGGGTGGGGATTTTTCTTTTAATTTGTGGGACCCAAACTTGTTGAATTCGTGTTCTATGTTATTTGGTTCTTTACCCATAGGATGATATTTAAAATAGATTTAACTTATCTATTAAGGGCTGAACATCAGGGTGAACCCCTTTATCACATTGTCGTTGTTCATCTATTTTATGTCTATATGAAAACATATAATTGGGTTATGGTAACCATAGAGGAAAGATGATTTAGTTTCCAATATGTTAGTAATTTGGAAAGAATCACACAATTTAACATCTAAGGGGGGTGATATTATGATTTGAATATAAAAAATAAAGACACAATGAAATTATGTTCCAAGGGAAAATGAAAATTTTAGTTAATTAAATAGATGGAAATATTGGTCTCCATAAGATATCATCGACTGCTGAATTCATTAAACCAGGAAAGTAAAGAAATTATGAAAATTGATGTCATTTGGGGAAAACCTCATAGGGAAAATTATAAATTCTTTATTAGTATTGTTTATATTTATAATGATTAGACTATTGAATTTTTTTTGAAATGAAACAGGTATTAAGTAAAAATATGATGAATCATATATTATGGTTTTAGAAATAAGTGGTATAAATAATGTTTTCATGTAATGTAATTCAATGATTTTTTTAACCAAGTGATGAAATATATAAGTATTGTTTATTATAAAATCGTTGTTATGGATTTTAAAGAATATGTTGAATTATGCTTATGGATAGGTATAGTGATACAATGGAAACGTGATACTTTGATTATCAGAAGGTTGTCTTTATTATGCTTCTGATATTGATAAAATGGGGTCTATTTTTGACAAAAATACAATTTATGATGATAAAGTAAATTAGATAGTATTGATGAATTAAGAACTGATAAAGGATTTGTTTTAGAATTGGTTTATGTTATAATTTATGGTGATTACATCAATAATGAGTATGTGGAATATATTTAATAATAGGTGTATTTTACCTAGTAATGAGAAAGCATAAATATTTTCATTGAGTTTTTATGGTAATTATGGTTTCAATAGAATACATGGTGAATGTAATCATATTTTTGGTATGTGAAAATTAAAAACAATTTCACGTTATTTAGAGGATTATTGATATTTTCATTTTTAAAATTTTGTATCATTATTTATAATGTTTTTTATTTTTATATTTCAGAGGGTTTATAAGGTTTACTATTTATGAAATGGTTTATGTTAAATTTTGTATTTGGTTTTAGAGATTAATTTATTATTTCAAATTATAATTATTTATTCTTATTTTATAACTTATTATTACAACTATTCATGGATGATTAAAAATGATAGATGAAACGGGTTATCATTATATCAATGGATCTTATGATCTGTTAGTGAATATGGAATAATAAATTCATATCCATTTCTTTGAGTATGATATGAAGTCAAAATTGATCAAGGAACAACCAAAGGGTGATATTGTTCTTGTGAGATGTTATAAACTTAGTTGAGTATATATTCTCTTAAAAATCATTCAAAATTATAATAATTAAATTGAAATAAAATATTGTCCCATTGTCACCATTTTTAATTATATCAATGAAATTATTCACACCTCTTTATAATATGGTTTTATGATCACCGACATTCCCTAGATCAGCCATGATCCTATTATTAGTAATCATTATCACTCTCTATAATTATTAACTGTATTATTCGATGTCCAAATATTCAATTTACACCTATGTTTTCTTATGTGGAAACAAATTTATGAGTTACTTTGGTTAACCATTATGTTTCAAAATTTCACTTTTTATAAGATTGTATTATTATTCATTTGAATAACCTATGTTTCTATGAAACAATTATCTAATGTTAAACATTTGGTGACATAAATGAATTTAGAGGGTGAAATTTTTTTGAACGGGGGTGACTATAACTCCCATAGTTTTTTGAAATATCTGTTCAAAATAATTTAATATTTTCAATATTTTTGGTTCTGCACAACACTAATTTTAGTTTGGGTTTCATGCAATAGTGAAATCAAATAAAACATGGAATATTATAAAAGTATTATTATGATATTTGTGTCCCAGATTTTGGAATGAAGGTTATGAATAATATTAAATAAATTATGAAAATATGGTTTACACATGAATATTAAATAAATTTTTTTTGTGGCCGATTATTTACAAATAAATATAAAACCTTTTTGTAAATAAATATATTTTTTTCGAGTAAATACTATTTTTACATGAATTAGTATAATTTATATAAATAAATTATCCAAAGAAAATTTTCTTAAGGATTTCAAGAAATTAATATATAATATATTCAGCCAAATATTTTAAATTTATATTATATATTTTCTAGATAAAAAATAAGAATAAATCCAATTTTACTCTTAAAATAATTATTTTTCTAAAAAGCTGTTTGTTGTCCTTTTTTGAACTCATAATAAAATAAATTTTTGAAACTTTTATAAAAAAAATTATAAACCAAACATCAATTCTAAAATGAAAATTTAAAAATTATCATACGATGAATTTTTTATGATGTTATGTGTAAAAAATAATGAATTTTTAAAGTTTTATTTTTTTTATGAATGGTGAAAAATAATGAATTTTAATTAAAAACTATAATTTAGTTTAAATTATTTATAATGGTAAATTACATTTTTAATTGGTTTTAAATTAAAAAAATTCAATTTTATATCAATTAATTCAATTTATGTCATTTAAATTAGTTTAATACTCAATTTTTATAAAAAAATATTTAAAACATTTGGATTTTTCTCTTTAAAAATTATTTACCTGGTCACATCTAAAATATTATTTTTAAGTTAAAAATATTTATTTAAGTGAAAGTAATTTTGAAAAATTAATTCAATATTTTAAATTATAATAATTTATAATTTATAATAATTTTATAATAATTTTGTCCCAAAATCAATCCTGAATGCACTAAAAAATAATTACCTCGGCTAAGGTAAAAATGGATTTACAATGGGTTACACTAACAAAATAATGGTACATATGACATATATAATTGTCTAATATATTTATTCTACTAATATTTCTAACAATATACGTATAATATTTGATAATGCCATTATTTTTACCCCTCTAAAATATTAAAAGCATTGGAACACTAATTTTGTTTCAAAAAAACCAATTTGTTTCATCCAATAATTACCTCTATAACTTTCAAATTTCTGTTATTATATCCTAGAATTATTATTTTGGACATAAATTAAAACCAAGAAGGATTTTATAAAACCCTAATGAGGATACCCAAAGAAGAGGTAATTCAACATGCGTCTTTATTTGACTTCTTTCTACACCTCCTTAAATTATTTTGGAACCATTATGATATAATTAACATAGTATAATCTATATACAGGGATGTTTTTATATGATTTTAAGTACATAAAACCATCTACACTTCCATAAAATGGGTTATGAAATCATTATTCGTGTGTATAGAGAAATACCACCTCGTGAACTAATGTCATTCCATTTTTTCTATTAAAAACTCTAACAACTTGAAATAATGATGTAATTATTATTTATACAACATATTTATGATATAATTATTCTTATAAAATCACTATATCATGACTAACATTATGATTTACATATATTTGAAATATGATAATGTCCCTTGTTTGTATGGTGAACTACTGCCTCACGAAGTGATGTGATTGGTTCACGTATTACATGGAATTTGATAAGTGTAATTTTAATAATTATATGTGATATACCTGAAATAATTATGATAATAATGATATATTTATCATTCTTAAATTATAAAAATATACAATTTTCTTTTCTACCATTTCACTCATTGAAAGATAATAATGCTTCTTGTGTACGTATGGACTACTGCCTTCACGATGCGATGTGACCCTCTTTTCATCAACACACCACATGTATGATATGTATTAATATATTAAAAGAAAGAATATTTTTTATGATATTATTATTATTTTTTGAATATTATATATTATATACCTCTTTTCTATAACGATCATTGAAAAATTGAAACATTACTCATGCATTCATAGGATCTATCATCTCCATGATCGTAACATATGTCATTTGTCAAATAAAACATTAATTTATTTTGTTAAAATTATATTTGATGTTTAAATATAATAATTATTTCATGATTTTTATTCTATAAGTTATGGAATAATGATTAATGTAATAGGATAAAAAATAACAAATCAAAACATATACGAAAAACAAAACGTTTATTTCTGGAAACGTGACATTAAAATTTAATTTTTATTCAATGGGTAATAAAATGACTTCATTAAATAATATATGTTTTGGTATGTATATGAATGTTTCATTTATAAATATATAATAAACATGTATTTATTACATGGTAATTTTTTATCCATTTGAAGGAAGTCAAGACATAAGGTAAGGGATTTCCATCTCACTTTTATTTTTTTGTGAGACACAAGACATATTCACCAAAAGATTATATTTGTGTTATATATAAAACACATAAATTTATATTATTATAATTATAACAAAAATTATTTTAATCTATATATTATTTTTATTATATCCCTTTCATGGTGATTATAGTTGAAATGTTACTAAATCGGTAAGGGATTTTGTTTCTTAATTTTTCATCATTGACAGGCACGTTATTTTGTGCACCTATATTATTTCATGAGGTGTATATACATTCCAATTGACATATAATATCATGAATTTAATAACAAAGATGATATTTTAATATTCATTTTAGGTTATTCATTTATGGGTCTTGTGGATCAATATTACCAATGTGGTAACAATTTAATGATACAATCACATCATTTATCAAGATTATTTATGATTAATTATTTGATATTAAAATATCATGATATACCTCTCAATTATTCTCATGAATTTTCAACACCAATTTTTATTAATTATATATTCATATCATGGTACCATTTTTCCAAACATTGGTACATATAATTACTAATTATTGTTTTATGAAAATATGACATTAATTCTATCTTTGATCGGAATTTTGTTCATTCAAAACCAGGTTTTCTAAAAAAATTAAAACTTTATTTATTAAACTCTATTGATTTTTGAAATAATTTTTTACACATGTTTTACTTTTTATCAAAAAAATTATAAAAAACATCATGTCACATTCCAAAATAATTCACATTGGTTTTTTACCAAAATTAAGAAAGGAATCATCATTTTAAAATGTAACATCCCAGGTAAATAAATAATAATACATTTTAATATTTATTAATATTTTTGAATTAAATATTAATTTTTCTTTAAAGGGGTTTCTATGTTCGATAGCACACAAGATACGCAACAACGAGTTTCTTTGAAATCTTACGTTGCACACAAATAATATAATAATATTATTTTAAACGGTAGTTAACAGGTAGTCGTTGTATTGGCAAGAATGAATAGAAATAACTAAAATATGATTATATATGTTTGTTAAATGTTTTTACATTTATCCAACAAAATATAAAGGCTTAAAATAAGAAAAGAAGTCAATTTTAGGCATATATACTCTAATATTCAGTAAAAGGTCGATTTATCTTCTTTTGATGGATAACGCTCATTAAAAATAGTTTTGGTCACTCTTCTACATTCTATTGGATCCAAAATACTCATTCTTTAGAATCAGGATATCAAAATTTACTTTGTGTATGTTTTTGTTATTTTTCTGATAAAGTTCATTTTTAATGAATAAGTGAAAAAAGTTGTATTTTAATTCAAAACCTCATTTTAATCCAATTTGTTTATATTATTAGATTATCTTTTGAATTAGTTTTAAGTTTAAATTAGAATATGTTTTTAACATTTAATTCAATGGTGGTCATTGATGTTAAATTCACTTTGAATTTGGACTTAAATAAGTGTCACTCTATTGATAGATTGTTTCTTAAAAACACTCCATTTTTTTGACAACAGGAATTAATTATTAAATTAATTAATGAAACATATCTCTTTCTAATTTTGTAAATTAGACATCAGTTTTGAATTCTGAATATCAAATATATCTTAGGGTGAATTTTTGGTATTTTTCTCAAAAAACTTAAATGTTTTTATGAATAGTGAAACTACTAAGTGGTAGTTAAAAAACTGATTTTTCATTTAAATGAAACTTTACCACATCAGTGAATTGAATTTCAGAAATCCAACATACATGTTTGTCATTTTTAAGTAAAATGTGGTTCAATGGGATGAAAATATGTATTTGATGAATAGTAACTTTTAAGTTTTATTAATCGCGATTAAAGGTAATTAGTGTAATTTAAGGTAAAAAAATGTTATAATAATATGAAACTACCTTTACACATGTCCTACACTTATTGGATGAGTCATTTCTGACCATTAAAACCCATTGGTAGATTTTTGGAACCCCATGGAGCCACTTGGGTAAGATAATGACATTAATACCTTTTATTTAATGTAAAAAATAAAAATGTCACAAACATGTATTGTTTTACTAAAACAATTTTTACATGGGGTTATATAATTTATATATTTTACTATAAAAATCCATTAAAATGAAAAAAATATTTCCTAAAAAATGGTAATTTTTTTAAAAAAAATTAGACATCAAATAAATAAAATTATTTATGACTCAATGACGATGTAGTGTTTACATCATTAACGAATGATTTAAATAAATAAGAGAATAATGTTTAAAATAATATCCATCACTTGTAAAATTCTTATTGGATGATTTTATTTAAAAAATGGGCCATCTTATCTTCGATTTTAATTATTTTTTTACCTTTATAAACCGAAAATCATTATATAATAAAATAAAAGTTTCATACTTTCCAAAAGAGCCCCTCCTCTCCTTTATAAAAAGACCCCATTTACTACCCATTTCTCACACTTCTCCAGCACTTTGGCTCATCCAAACTATACTAAAATAATCTACCAATATCTCTCTCTTCATCCTAGAATCCTTAACTTAGGCAGAAAGCTCTTCAAGAATCCCTTTTGGTTCAAACCAAGGGGAGTTACCCAATTTAAAGGTAATGTCTTCTCTTATATTCTTTTGTTTTATTTTTCTTCTCCAACCCCCTAAACTATATTTATTCCTATATTTTGTAACAAAACCAGTATCTCCAATATACTAGGAAATTTTTATCAGAATGATTCTAGCTACACTTACACACACCTCCTTCTAATTGTTAAAGAACATATTGTTTTTGTGGATGGACAATTACTGCCTCACGAAATGATGATTGATCAATATTCTTTTAACACTATTAATTGGTCCATTAATATTTCACTGTATTTATATATGATATATATTTTGTTTATGTTTTTTTTCCTCTGTATTTTTCATTTATTTCATACCTTTATGGTTTCCATAATGGATAAACGCGATAATTTCATTTTTGGAAGTGCGGACTACCGCCCCCTCAAAGTGATTTGAATCGTTAATGCCATATGTGGGATGTATAAAGGATGGAGTTAATAATATTATATATGATATTATACTAGAATTATAATGTAACATTATATCATTGTGATTTCATTCCATTAAATGTGAACTAGAAATGAAATTAGCTTTCATGCGTACGAACGGCTTACCATCCCTATGAATGGTGCATTTAATTTCTTACCTCTAAATGTTATGTACTAATATAAATACATGTATATGCTGGATATATGTGATATATGTGATATATATGATATCCAAATCATTAATATAATTCTGGATATAATGAAACATGGACCACATGAACAACATGTAATCGTAAGAAGTCCATTTTTGACTTAAGTACCAAATATCAACAAAACAAAAATTATTAACTTAAAAAATTACATAATGTTTATAACATGGAAATAATTCATATAAAAGGAATAATAAACTTTAAAAAGGGTTTTATGCCAATATAAATTAAGTTTAGTTTATTATTCATGAGATTAAAGAGCGATCGAGTCAAGTTGGACATGAGGTAAGGGACTTCGTCTCAATCTCCTTTCATTGAGGCATATTTTGTTCTAATACAAGAGTCTATTTTATACGCCATATAAACACCTTTGAATTTTCATTTCATTCAAAGAGAATATTTTTCTACAAATCATTTTACTAAATGACAAAAAGGAATGTTTCTTTTAACGTACGCGGTGACAATGACCTTTTCCTCCACCACGAGTACTATTTGATCTTTGGCTTCCTTAACAAGTAATAATGATTTTAAAAGAACATATATATCATCTACTCTTTTATGTATTTTGATATTCAAAATGGATTTGATAATGGATTTTTTATGTCAATATTTTTAAGTGATATATTGTGATTGAAATCTAGAAAAAAAATTTCTTTCCATTATATTTGTTTTATGTCTTATGATTTTATAATGGTACTTGGACATTTGATGGGTGGTTACGTGATAAACCAAATGACGGGTGGTGCTAGGAATACTAGTACGGGTGGTTATGTTATAACCTATAATGTATTTTGTATGGAATTCGGCCTTATGGCTATTCTATTTATTGATATGTGTGGAAGTCGACCATATGGTTATTCCATTTATGTATGTTTATATCCCAAGTTACCATTATATGTTATGTGTTCTTTATATGTGTTTTATGGTAATATTTTGGATTCAAAAGGGTAAGTAATGATCTTTTATTCATTGAAGAGTATTTACTACTTCATAAAGTTAAAAAGTATTACTTATGATAAATTATTCATGTTATACTTGTTTTGAAAAACTAACAGGTTTACTTCTTTGTGTATCCCTTGCTGAAGTTTTTATGCTCACCCAATGTTTTTTAAATGTTTTTCACCATAAATAATATGGAATAGGGTCATGGATGGGATCATGGAAATTTCATGATTTCTTAAACATGGAACTTCACATGACTCTTTTTTCCAAGAGTTCATGTTTTGTAAAAAATATATAAATTGTGTAGAAGTGTCTACATTGTAATATTTTGAGATGTAATATTTATGTCCTAATTCTCTAAAACTCTAAACCTAAAAAGATTCTCAATATGAATTATTCATTTAATTCATGTTGATGTAAAGGTTTATGGTCAGGTTCATATAGTTGGTATCAAAGGTCGGTTTAGACAACTTTAGGAGTTAGAAAATTGTTAAATTCATGTACGTAAATTAATTTATGGTTTGATTGAAATGATATAGCATTTAAAGATTACCATGTTTCTTCGCCTAAGATATTTTCTGTGTTCATAATGGTTTTCCATAGAGGACACAAGGAAACTATGTTTGGATGACATTAGGAGGAAGACAACCTTCTCAATCAACAACCTTAGATAGTCAGAATCGAAACTGAACAGTTTATTGTAGTGATGGCATAGTTGACTTAGGCTATAAATGGTGGTGGTATCCATGCATGATATCAGCCAAATCAACCGTAGAAGAACATGTTAGTGGTGGAACATTTCATAAGTCAATATCCCCCATCATTCAGAGTATCATCCTACCATGTGCTAGCAGAAGGGTGGATTAAAGCACTAGAAAAGATTTTTCATGTCACGGGTTGTTCAGAACATCAAATGGTTATTCTTGCTGCTTACTGTTTTGAAGGTGAAGTTGATCGGTGGGGGTTGATGGTGAAAAATATCAGTGATAGTGATAATATTGATGATCTTCACTGGGATGAATTCAAATGTATCTTTCTTGAGAAAAATTTTCCTAAGGTGGTTTGTCTTAGGATGGAAAACAAATTCCTAGAATTGAGGCAAGAGGATGACTCAGTGGCTGATTATGAAGAAAAGTTCACTCGACTAGCATGGTATGCTCCAAATTTCATATGATATCTTGAAAGTAAAATCAACCATTTCTACTCAGGGTTAAATCCAATGTATCAAAGGGATTTACGTTCTTGTGAGTTCAAAAGTTATGAAAAACTTGTTTGATGTGCAGAGAAGGTGGAAATGGAGTTTTTTGATGATTAGGTGTTCTTTGACAGACATCAGAATAAGAGGTCTAGTTGGCAGGAAAAGGGAACAAATTCATCAAAGAAACCTAGAGGTAAGAAAACCAAATATCCATCCTGTGAGAAGTATGGTAAAATTCATCCTTGAAAATGATTATCCAAGTCTGGAAAGTGCTTTCGTTGTGGTAATTCTGATCATATTTCTCGTAACTGTAATGAATATGATCAACCAGGCAATGAAAAGCCAGCGGTTAGATATTTTAAGTCTAATTAAATGGGTCATTATGAAAATGAGTGTCAAGAAAAGAACTCGACTAAGGGAAAGAACCCAGACTACAAGCATAAAGAGGTGGTGAAATCCTTTGCAACTACATCAGTAGATATTGGACCATCAAATGAAGTAGCATCAGGTACACTGTTTGTTTGTTCAGATTATGCCAATGTGTTGTTTGATTCAGGGTCTACACATTCTTTCATTTATGAGAAGTTTTATAGTAAATTGGGAATTCCATATTAAGATATTAATCCTGAACTTATGGTAAAAACACCCAAAGGAAACCTTGAGACAAAAAGAAAATATAAGAACCTTCCCATCATTGTGTGTGGGAAGAATCTACCTGCAAACCTTGTTGTTTTGACTCTAATAGTTTTTGATGTTATTTTGGGCATGGATTGGCTTTCTGTTTATCATTCTAAGATTGACTACAGAGCTAAAGTGGTTTCTTTTCAAAAATATTTTCAGTCTGTGTACTAGAATGAACCCTTTCTTTTGATAACATATCAGGAAGTTGAGAAACTAGTAAAAGATGTAAATTAATGTTACCTTGAAAATATTGTTGAAAACAAAGGAAGTGTTCAGATTAATGATGTGCCAATAGTAAATTAGTATGTTGATGTTTTTCCTAATGAGTTTCCTGGTATTATACATTATTGAGAAGTTAAATTTACTGTTTACTTAGTTCCTGATTCTAAGACAATTTCAAAACCCACTTATCGAATGGCTCATGTTGAACTTTTAGAGTTGAAGAAGCAATTTCCTGAGTTATTAGATAAAAGTTTCATTTGACCTGGCACATCATCATTGGGTGCTCCTGTCTTTTTTGTTAAAAAGAAAGATGGTTCAATGAGACTTTTCATTGATTATAGAGCATTGAATAAAATCACTATTAAGAACATGTATCTTTTTCCTCATATCCATGATTTATTTGATCAGCTCCAGGGAGCTCAGTATTTTTCTATGATTCACATGAT
Source organism: Viscum album (assembly GCA_963277665.1). NCBI lineage: Eukaryota > Viridiplantae > Streptophyta > Magnoliopsida > Santalales > Viscaceae > Viscum > Viscum album. Next base: position 908,077,220 of record OY728156.1, read on the forward strand.
GTTGGGGTACAATAAGTTGAAAGTAAAAGAAGCATACGTTCCAAAGACTATGTTTCATACTAGATATGGCCATTATGAATTTTTATTTATGCCTTTTGGGTTAACCAATTCACCTGGTGTATTCAAGGATCTAATGAATAGAATTTTCCGTGAGTTCTTGGATAAGTGTTTGGTTGTGTTCATCAATGATATTTTGGTGTTTTATAAAAGTAAAGAGGAGCGTGAAAGTCATTTAAGGGTTATCTTGCAAGCCTTAAACGAAATGAAACTATATAGAAAATTCAGCAAGTGTGAGTTTTTGTTACAACAAATTTCTATCCTTCCTCACATTGTTTCAATAAATGGCATAAATTTTGATCCTTCTAAAACAAAAGTTTTTGAATAATGGCCAATACCCACAAATATAACTGAGATCCGAAGTTTTCTTTGTTTGGAAGGTTAATACTAGAGTTAGTTGAAAATTTTTCATGGTTATATAGTCCAATGACTATGTTAACTCGAAAAGGTGTTACGTTCATCTGGACAAAAGAATTTGATGATTGATTTCAAGAATTGAAAAGAAGACAGGTGAATGCTCCAGTTTTCGCACTTCCTTCCAGAAATGGTGAGTTTGTTATCTACATTGATGATTTGTTGAAGGGACTTGGTTTTTTTCATTATGCACAATGATAAGGTAATTTCTTATGCTTCACGACAGTTGAAAACTCATGAGTTAAATTACCCTACACATGATTTGGAATTAGATACTGTTTTTTTTCTCTAAAAATTTGGAGGCATCATTTATATGGATTAAAGTGTGAAATATATACTGGTCACAAAAGTTTAAAGAATATATTCACTCAGATATAATTGAACATGAGATAGATGAGATAGCTGGAATTAAACAAAGATTATGATTGTACAATTCATTACCATATGGGGAAATCAAATAATGTTTCTGATTCTTTGATTCGAAAAAGTAATTCTTCATTAACCATGCTTCATTTGCAATGAGATCCTTTGGTTTTTGATTTGATGAACTTTGGCATAGAAGTTGTTGGTGCAGGATGTTCTTATGTTTTGTTTCAGGTTTCAGTGAGATCATCTCTATTAGAAAGAATTAAGCAAGCACAGAAGAAAGACATTGGGTTGTAGAAAAAGGTAGAGCTGGTTCAGAAGGGTATGTTTACAGAATTTAACATTGATAATTATTGTTTTTTGAGGTTTGGGAAGAGATTATGAGTGCCTTGTGATTCAGATTTGGTGAATGAGTTGTTATGTGAGGCTCATATTTCCCTGTTTTTAGTTCATCCTGGTAGTACTAAGATGTATAAAGATCTGCGGGAGTATTACTAGTGGGATGGAATGAAAAGAGATATTGCTAATTTTACTAGGAAGTGTTTGACTTGTCAATAGGTTAAAGCACAGCGGTAGTTACCAAAAGGGATGCTTCAGTCTTTACCGGTGCTAGAGTGGAAATGGGAAAATATATCCATGGAATTTTTTGTGAGATTACCAAAGACATCTCAAGGTAATAATGCAATCTGGGTAATTGTTGATGGATTGACTAAATCTTCTCGTTTCCTTCCTATTCGAGATACTTTCTCACTAGATCAACTTTCTCGATTGTATCTTAAAGAGATAGTCAGGTTTCATGGAGTTCCCCTCTACATTATATCTGATCGTGATCCTAGGTTTACTTCTAACTTTTGGAAAGGCCTTCAGAAGTCATTGGGTACTAAATTAAATTTTAGTATAGCTTTTCATCCTCAATTAGATGGGTAGTCTGAACGAACAATTCAGACCATGGAGGATATGTTACGTGCTTTCACGATGGATTACTAGGGAAGTTGGCACCAGCATCTTTCCTTGGTTGAATTTTCTTATAATAACAGTTTTCATTCCAGTATACAGATGGCTCCATTTGAGGAATTATGTGGTAAACGATATCGAACTCTAGATTTTTGGAATGAAGTAGGGGAATGGAAGCTAATGGGACCAGAATTGGTAGAAGAGATGGAAAAAAAGTTCAGTTTATTCAGAAGTACATGAGAACAGCCCAGAGTAGGAAGAAAGGTTATGTGGATAACTAGAGGAAGGATCTATCATTCAAGGTAGGTGATCATGTTTTTCTCAAAGTTTCACCATGGAAAAGTGCGATGCGATTTGGTAAGAAAAGAAAGTTGAGGACAAGGTTCATTAGACCTTATGAAATTCGGCAAAAAGTTGGATCAGTTACATACAGAGTGGATTTATCTCCATGTTTATCCCAAGTACACAGTGTTTTTCATGATCCGATGTTGAGAAAGTATATGCCAGATCTATCTCATGTTTTGAGCCCAGGGGTAGTTTGGTTGGAAGAGAATCTCTCTTATGAAGAAAAACCAGTCTAGATTATTGACTGAAGAGAGAAACTTTTGCGAAATAACGTAATTTATCAGGTGAAGGTTTTATGGAAAAACTATATGGTTGAAGAGGCAAAGTTGGAGTCTGAAAATTCTATGAGGGATAAATACCCCCACTTATTTTGATAAGTGAATAAAATTATGAGGACACAATTCCCAAAATGGGGGAAGGATGTAACATCCCAGGAAAATAAATAATAAGACATTTTCATATTTTTTTAATATTTTTTAATTAAATATTAATTTTACTTTAAATGGGTTTCTATGTTCGATAGCGTACCCGATACGCAACAATGAGTTTCTTTAAAATCTAACGTTTCACACTAATAATATAATAATATTATTTTAAATGGTAGTTAACACGTAGCTGTTGAATTGGCATGAATGAATATAAATAACTAAAATATGATTATATATGTTTGTTAAATGTTTTTACATTTATCCAATAAAAGATAAAGGATTAAAATAATAAAAGAATTCAATTTTAGGCATACATACTCTAGTATTCACTAAAAGTTTGATTTATCACCTTTTAATTGAGAACCCTCTTTAAAAATAGTTTTGGTCACTCTTATACATTCTATTGTACCAAATAATTTTTTTTAGAATCGGGACATCAAAATTTACTTTTAGTATGTTTTTGTTATTTTTCTGATGATGTTCATTTTTAATGAATAAGTGAAAAATGTTGTGTTTTAATTCAAAACGTCATTTTAATCTAATTTATTTATATGATTAGATTATCTTTTTAATTGGGTTTAAAGTGAAATTATAATATATTTTTACCATTTAATCTAATGGTGGTCCTTGGAATTAATTTCACATTGAATTTGTGCTTATACAAGTCTCAAACTTTTGATAGATATTGTTTCTTAAAAACACGCTATTTGTTTTGACAACATGAATTAATTATTAAATTAATTAGTTCAAATTATATGTCTTTAATTTTTTAAAATAGGCATCATTTTTGAATTCATAATATCAAATATATCTTAGGGTGAATTTTTGGTATTTTTCTAAAAAACTTCAATTTTTTTATGAATAGTGAAACCACTAAGTGGTAGTTAAAAAACTGATTTTTCGTTTAAATGAAACTTTACCACATCTATGAATTTAATTTCAAAAATATGACATACATGGTTTTCATTAGTTAGTAAAATTTTGTTCAATGGGATGAAAATAATTTTTTTGGTGAATAGTAACTTCTAAGTTTTATTAATCGCGATTAAAGGTAATTATTGTAATTTAAGGTAAAAATAATGTTATAATAATTGGAAACTGCCTTTACACTTGTCCTAAACTTATTATATGAGTCATTTCTGACCGTTAAAATCCATGGGTCGATTTTTGGGACCCCATGGAGCCACTTGGGTAAGATAATGACATTAATACCTTTTATTTAAAGTAAAAAATAAAAATATCACAAACATGTATTGTTTTACTAAAACAATTTTTACATGGGGTAATATAATTGATATATTTGAATATAAATATTCATTATAAATATACACATATTTTCTAGAACATGGTATTTTTATAATATTTATACATCATATAACTAAAATTATTTTTGACTCAATGATGATGCAGTGTTTACGTCATTAATCAATGATTTAAATAAACAAGAAGATAATGTTTAAACTAATATCCAACACTTGTCCAATTATTATTGGGTGATTTTATTTCGAACATGGGTCACCTTATCGTCTATTATAATAATTTTTGGACCTATAGAAACATAATATAATTATATAATAAAATAATTGTTTCATGCTTTCCAAAAGAGCCCCTCCTCTCCCTTATAAAAAGACCCAACTTCCTACCCATTTATCACACTTCTCAAGCCCTTTGGATCGTCCAAAATCTACTCAAATAATCTCCCAATATCCCTCTCTTCATCCTAGAATCCATTCCATAGGTAGAAAGCTCTCCAAAAAACCCTTTTGGTTAAAACCAAAGGGACTTACCCGATTTAAAGGTAATGTCTTCTCTTATGTTGTTTTGTTTTATTTTGCTTCTCCAACCCCCTAAACTATTTTTATTACTTTTTTGGTAACAACACAAGTATCTTCAATATACTAGGTTATTTTTATGAGAAATATTATAGCTACACTTACACACACCTCCGTCTAATGGTTAAAGAACATATTGTTTCTGTGGATGGTGAATTACTGCCTCACGAAACTATGATTGTTCAATCTTCTCATAACACATTCCATGGTGGACATTATGATTTCACTGTATTTATATATGATATATATTATTTTTATGTTTTCCTTATGCCTCTGTATTTTTCATTTATGGCATACCTTTATTGTTTCTATAATGGATAAACGTGATAATTTCATTTTGGGAAGTGCGGACTACCTCCCCCTTATAGTGATTTGATTCGTTAATGCCATATGTGGGATGTATAAAAGATGGAGTTAATAATATTATATATTATATTATATTGTAATTATAATTTACCTTTATATCATTGTGATTTCATTCCATTAAATGCGAAATATAAATTAAAGTAGTGTTCATGCGTACGTATGGCTTACTGTCTCCATGAACGGTGCAGTTCATTTCTTACCTCTAAATGTTATATACTATTATAAATACATGTATATGCTGGATATATATGATATATATGATATCCAAATCATGAATATCATTTTGTATATAATGAACCTTTTACAACATGAACAACATGTAATATTAAGAAGTCCATTTTTGACTTTAGTACCGAATATCAACAAAACGAACATTATTAACATAAATGATTACATAATGTTTATAACATGGAAATAAGTGATATAAAAGGAATAATAAACTTCAAAAATGTTCTTATTCAAGTATAAAATTACTTTAGTTTATTATTTAGGAGATTAAATAGCGATTGATTCATGTCGGACACGAGGTAAGGGACTTCGTCTCAATCTCCTTTCATTGAGGCATATTTTGTTCTAATACAAAACTTTATTTTATATGCTATATAAACACGTTTGAATTTTCATTTAATTCAAAGGGAATATTTTTCTACGAATAATTTTACTAAATGAAAAAAGGTAATTTTTCTTTTAACATACGCGGTGACAAATACCTTTTCTACCGCCGCGAATACTATTTGATCTTTGGCTTCCTTAACAAGCTGTAATGTTTTTAAAAGAAAATAAATACCATCTACTCTTTTATGTATTTTGGTATTGAAAATGGTTTTGATAATGGATTTTTTATGTCAATATATTTAAGTGATATATTTTGATTGAAATGTGGACATGTTTTCTTTCCATTATATTTGTTTTATGTCTTATGATTTTATAATGGTACTTGGAAATTTGACGGGTGGTTACGTGATAAACCAAATGATGGGTGGTGTCATGAATACTTGGATGGGTTTTTACGTTATAACCTACAACGCATTGGGTATGGAAGTCGTCTGTATGGCTATTACATTTAGTGCTATGTGTAGAAGTCGACCATGTGGTTATTTCATTTATGTTTGTTTATGTCCCAAGTTACCTGTATATGTTATGTGTTCTTTATATTGGTTTTATGGTAATCTATTGGATACAAAAGGGTATGTAATGATCTTTTATTCAGTGAAGAGTGTTTACTACTTCATAATGGTTAAATGTATTACTTATGATAAAGTATTCATGTTCTACTTGTTGTTTTGAAAATCTAACAGTTTCCCTTCTTTCTGTATCCCCTAATGAGCTTTTTATGCTGACCCATGTTTTTTAAATGTTTTTCATAAGACATAATTTGGAATAGGGTTAAGGATTGGATCATGGAAATGTCATGTTGTCTTAAACATGAAACTACACGTGACTTTTTTTCAATATTTAATGTTTTGTAAAAAAAATGGAAACTATGTAGAAGTGTCTACTTTGTAATCTTTTGAGATGTAATAGTTATGTCTAAATTCTCTGAAAATCCAAACATGAAAAGATCCTCAATGTGAATTATTCATTTAATTCAAGATTAATTAATGTTTTAAGGCTAGGTCCTTATATAACATGTATGACATGAATAGTAGTTTATGAAGTCATGAAATATCATTTCTATCCTGATTCCATTATAATTTTATAAGTTTATTTTGTAATTAAACGTTATTTTAAAAAATTTATGTTTTAATTTTTTTCAAACTGGAAAAGTTACATTCTTCATAAAATATAATATGTGATTGTTAAATGTTATTTTCAAAGAAATTTATATTAAAATTTTTAATGTATGAATAATGGATTTGAAAAGAAAATATTTTATCCTTAACAAATGTTCCATGTTATCTATTAAAATATTTCTCCATCTAAAATGAAATCATTTGATTTAATTTATGTTTTACTGGGGATGTGAACTAAGGACACCATTCAATATAATTCAATGATTTTTTATGTTAATAATCACATGATATATTAGAAACATGTTAATCGTACATGGGTTATAGAAAGGAAGAACTCTGTTGAATCCCACTTATTTTCAAGGGATATGATATGATGGAATGATGAAATTGCTATGAACTTAGTCTCTTTTCCATGGGTTATGATATGATGAAATGTTTTTGATACCCATTTCATTTCTTGAGTTATAATATGATGAATATTTTAGGATATTGTGGTACAAAATATATGAATTTCATTTTTTATATATTTTTCATGTTATAACAATGTACTGATATAACCATTTATGGTGGTTATATTATATCCAAATGTTAGTGTGGCCTATATCTCTCTCAAATGAATTCAGTAAATATTTAAATCTCAAAATATATTCTTGAGTATAATGGGGAGTGAATTTTTTTTAGTATTTCAGGACTAGATGGTGGAGTGAACACCGTTCCTTATGATAGGAATAGAATATAGAGTTCACATGACTCTATAATACAGGACTAGAACATGGAGTAAACCTAGTTCCACCAAATATGGCTGGAATGGGGAGTGAACCCAGTTCAGTGTGTGTCTCTCACCACTTTGATGGTCCTGGGAGTGAACCCTAACTAAAAAGATAGTTTAGGGAGTGCACTAATTATAGTATAATATCCTTGGAAATTATCTTTGACTAATGTGGAAATGAGTTTACATGCTTATGTGTACACCAAATAAACAATGTATTATGTCAATGTTATTCTATAATGGCTCATGTTCTTTGAATTATTTGTAATTTAAGTATTTTAAACTACCAATATTTATTTCATGACTCATGTTTATGATCTATGACAGGTTGAGGTTGAACATCATGTGTTATTATCATTATCACGTACCCTTTTTCTTATCTTTAGATTCTATATGATACTAAGTTTATATCTATTATGTTTACCCTTACTGATCATCTATGATCACCCTTCCTTATGTTTCTTATCTGAGGTTATGAATAATGGTTTTATGTAGGGTATTTCTATTAAGATTATTAAATTAAAAGACCTTTTGGGGAAATATTTAGGATATTTCACTAGATTGGACGATTTTGATCCATGTTTCCAATGGCAATAAACTATTAAAATCCATTGTAATGTGTTTGTGTAATATAATTAATATTCACCTAAAAATATAATATCCCTGTATGACAATCCTTGTTCACTATAATTGGAATATGTTCTAGAGAAAAAGGTTGGAACTATTTAAAAATTATAAAAACTCAATACATTACCACCATAAATAATCTAACTATGTGTCTTATGCTTTAAGTCGAAAGTATAGTGATAGCTTATCCCTGATAATGGTAAAAAATCATCTATACTCAATATTTGAAAAGAATGGATCTCCGAATAATTATGGAAGGAGATAAATCATATATTTCATAAATGATTTTTCAAAAATATATCTGGGAGAGGATTAATAAAGCTATAAAAGAAGATATAAAGCTATATATGATGGTATGAAATGTTCTTTAGTTTAAATTTATTTTTATGGAATGATAAAGATCATGATCCATGTATCTATTTTTTATAACATATTTGAAAAGGAACTCAGGGTAAAAGATTAATGGTCTTCATTATCTATACATACTCTAAGTAAAAAATGTGTAAATAGGTATGAAAGATTATTTCTATTGGGATAGAATGAAGAGAGATGTTGTAGAGTTTATATCTCAATACATGTCATGTCAACAAGTTTGGGCTAGGTATAAATTATAAGTGTATGTTACAGTTGTTCCCCATACAACAATGGAAATGGATAAACATCACCATGGATTTTGTCATCAAACTCCCCAAAACATCTAAAGGACGTTATTCTATTTGGGTAGCAGTCTGTATCCTTATGATGTCTACACACTTCTTTGATATCAAATAAAAAATATACCTTGATCATTATGATATAATAAATATTAAATAAGTTGTAATGATTCATAGAGTACCATATGTTATTATATCTGATCATAATCCTTGATTTCTCTTGATGTTCTAGATAATTCATTAGTATAAACTTCATATAATATTTTTTTTATGTACAATGTATCATCATTATAGAGATATGGTTAGTCATAGAGATCTATTAAAACCACATAGGATGTGGTGAGATCTTATTCTATGGATTTCAAAGGTGATTGGGATTAACACATTCCTCTACTCAAGTTTTCAAACAAGAATATATTTCACTCAAGGATTCAGATCAATCCTTAGGAAGATCTCTATAGAATGATGTATTTCACTATAACATATTGGTATTAAGTTGGATGAAAAAATTATTAGGACCCGAGCTACCTAAGAAAATGGTATAGAAAATTAAATACACTAAGGAGCACATTAAGGTAGTTCAAAGTCAATAGAAATGTTATGACAATAATAATCAGTGTGATCTATAATATTAAATTTATGACATGGTTTTTTTATGAATTTAAACATATAACATGGTTGTGAGATTCAAAAATAATAGAATAATGATCCATAGGAATATTTTTCCTTTCATTACTTTTTATCATGTTGGGATGGTACTATATTGCATGGAACTCCCACTGAACCTTTCAAATGTTCATGATGTGTTCCATGTATCTCTACTAAAGAAAAACTCACCCATTAATATTCATGTACTGAACTAAAATATCATAAAAATATATAAATATCATTAGTATGATAAAAAATCTTTGTAGATTCTAAATCATGGAGGGAAAGCCCTATCAAAACAATATCATTAACTAAGTCAATGTTTTTAGTGAAACCACCAATTTGAGGAAAAGTCATGGAAACTGGGGGGTACGATGATGTAGAATCATCCTTTGTCTTTTGTATCATAGTAATGAAATTTTGAGGGAGGAACTTATTTTTAGGTGGTATAACGTTACTCCCTATGATTTTAAAAAATATTTTTCACAAATAAATTTTATTTCATTGATTGCTTAAATTACATGTAAACTGGAGTTTAAAGAAACCATGTTATAATATTAAAATACTATTATTTAATTTCATAGTTATAATCATTCCATTAAAATGGTAGGTTTTAATAGATCTATCTAAATTATAAAAATTTAATGGATTATAAATTTATAAAATAAATTCATTCATTACCAATTGATTAGAAATGAAAATCGAACTCATTTTTTAGTAATAGAAATGTTCATATAAAAAACTATTTTTATATGCACAATGTGTTCTTATATTAATAAAATTAATTTATCATTATTTGTGAATGAAGTTTTTTAAATTTTCATATTATATATTCTAAAAAAACTCATTCATAAAATATTTCTTCTAGTCATATGAAAAGAAAAAATATAGTTTTTTGCTAAAAAACTATATTTTACAAAAAGTGATTTTTTACATTTTCCAATATTATTTTAAAATAAATTATTTCCACATTAAGAAAACATATCTTACAAAATGAAAAAAAAAATTTAAATGAACACAAAAAAATATCTTAGGGTTAATTATCTAATATTTGGAAAAAGATTAAGATTTTAATGAAGAGAGAAAAATAATAATTTTTATTATAAATTTACTTTTATTTAAATAATTCAAATTTTAATATATTTTTAATATTTTTATTTAATGTTAAATTAGTTAAATAAAATTATATTTAATAATATTGTGTTTGCATAAGTTTTATGTTAATCTCTTTCAAACAAACTTTTTAATCTTAAGAAAACCATTTCATTGGAAAACAACAATTTCATTACACTTGCGGGCTTCATATTAAATTAACATCTAACTGACATATTAATATAATTTGGTAAAAGGTATTAAATTTTTGGAATAATAAAAATAAATTATTTGTAATATTTTTAAATTATTTTGGGTTTATAATGAATTGTAAAAACAGATAAAATTATTTACCGTAATTAAGGTTAAAACCGATCAATTGTGGGTTAATACAAAAGGCAATGGTTTTTATTCAAATTAAACATTCATAAATAATATTTTATGGCCATATTTCAATATTAACCTATAATAAAAATGAATATTTGTTCATTTGAAACCATTTTTTAATGACTTTATCATTTTTTTATTCTGTTTGGAAATTTCCATGTGGGTTCTCACCCCCAATTATAAAAGGATAAACACTCTCCACTCCTATCCAAAATTGAATACACTTTTGGATGTTAGAAGACCTAAATAATCCCATAAATACATACCTTCCAACATCTTATATACAATTTTTTTTATTTTGAAACTCTCCAATGAAATATTCTGAGGCAAACTAAAAGTCGGGGTTTGAAGAAAATGTCTGTTTCTTAAACATGTTTTTTATATATATTCTTAAACCTAATTAAAGTTTTATTATGATATATTTATATAATAAAATAATTATCTAAAATATACATATATGTTATTATGTTGATTGGATAACCTACACCCATCCCCTATTCCATCTAATGGGAAATGAAACTGTTTGTCATGTGTATGGTGGACTACCATTTCACAAGCCGATGTAACACATTTTCTGTCACTTCCACTAATGGATGAATATAATTTTTGATATAAAAAATTTATATTATTTATTTGAAATAATTATAATCCTTTAGTTATAATATCACATATACTTTATTATGTTCCAATTAATGGAAAAATAATAATGTTGCTGGTGTGTTCATGTGGACTACTGCCTCCCCGAAGGGATGTAATATCAATTTTCATTTTATTTTGAAATTTATGGTAAGAAGGGTATATTTAATTAATATATATGATATAAATGATGTAAAAATTATTCATCAATGGTACATTATTATATATATATATATATATCTTTTGTTTCAACCTTTTAAAAAAATGGAAACAACGTGCATGCTTACAAATGGTCCACTGTCTCCCTGAACGGTGTAATTGATTTTTCTTTGTTTATATTTTATGGATCCCTATAAATATGTATATAATTAATTTATATGATATTAATTTAATTGTTAACATTATTTATATTACTTAACTATAATCAAAGTATCAGTAATAAAACTATTGAACCAAAACATACATCTAAAACGTTGAAGTTATCACCCGGAACCGTAAATTTAAAAATTAATAGTTATTAAATGGGTGGTAAAAGGTTATAAGTAAATAATATATAATGTGATATATTTTATTATGGTTCTAGAATATATTTTTAACAAATATATATCTATAATAATTTAGTTTCAAAAATGTCTGAATGAATTCGGGACTAAGTTAATGGATTTTCATCTCACTTTTATTTTCAGTAGATACATGTCATATTCACCAATTTTTTACTTTATGTGGTAAATATAGTAAAAAATGAATTCAATTTATGATTTTATTTATGAAATTTGTGAGTAAATACATATCCATATAAGGTTATTTATTTAATGTTCTATATGATTCAAAAGATACCAATGTGGTAAAGGGGTTTATATTACAATCTTATTATTTATACGGATTGTATTATATTATGATTATAATGACTAAATTTATCAATATACCACCTGTCACGACCCCCTCCACAGAAAGTGTACCCCTCCTGGGTCGGAAATGTGATAAGGGAGATAATTACCCCCGAGTCCCGCCTCTAGTAGGCCTCGGGTTGGCGACTAGCACCGAGGTTATAATAAACACAAAAATGGGAGGCATTACCCTCTAAGAGAACACATGCGGAAGAGAGAGATAAGATATACAGAAATAAAATCCAAATCAGACTGAAATATAAACAAAAACGCATGTACCCAAATGAAATTCCATGAAAAAGTACTACAACCAAAAGGACAAAACTGCATGTACCCAAAATAAAGTAAAAACAGCAACAACTACAAGCCCGAACAGCTCCTGCAACCTCAATCTCGTAGAAACTAGCTTGATCTCAAACCTGATCCAGGTGACCTGAAAAATAGTTTATATATACGTAGGGTGAGTATAATAGTATACTCAGTAGGATCCTCCTTGAAGCCTCCCGTTCAAAGTAATGAAATCATGTTAAAGCACAGTGAACAACAAGTGAAACTAACTTATCACCTAAACAGGTGTACTAAGTTCCCAACCTCGCCATGGATACTCTAACCAAGTAACACATACAGGAATATGTCATATAATAAAGAATATCGAGGGCTTCCCGCTACTACTTCATCACTACTTTTCTTTTTTCCACTAACGTCGCACCCCACTATTTTTCCGATTTACCCTAACGTCGCACGTCCTAAGCATCTCTCTCAAAAAAGGCTTTCTCGTATACACCTTGGTGAAGCACCACAATATGAACCTCGTGCACCACAAAGGCTTTCCCGCAGACACCTAGGGGAAGCACCACACCATCCTCACAACCAAAAGTAACCAGGTAGTTTCCCGGAGCCACCACAACTCACATAACGTGTATCATACGTCGGGTATTATACCTCAATCCATTACATCCCATACACCGAGTAAAGATCCTCAAGCCATCACAGCCTATACACATTACACCTATAGTAGTCCATAGGATACTATATCCAGAATATATGTGTGTGAATAACCACAAGAAATTATATCCCTCTACACACATATATGGTGAAAACTAACTGTTGTGCCTAACAGAACAAGTATCTACCAAGATAAGAGAACGAGGCCAAAGGGGGTAGTTATCCATTCATCCTCTCACCAAAATGGTGTGGAAAACACCCCCTAGGGCTCAGAATCCTCAAGGTGTTAGTTTCCCTTACTAACAGGGTGGAGTAGAGTATAGAAACACAAAAAGTACAAAATATATTATAACTCACAACCACACTATGGGCATAACCTAGTCTTAGACACACTGCAACTAACTTCTCTCTGTTTTCAAGCAGCTACTTCTAAGACTAGGTTCTCTTAGATGTGAACCCATAGCTGATGATAGATCTAGAATTGAAATTTTCTATTTCCTACTCACACGAACCCATATCCTTTCTTTTTTGTCAATCTCTAATTCTGATCGTCCTCCCCAATCTGATATTATGGTAGTGGTATAGACCAAAATCCCATTATGATCCAATTCTGGTCGGTAATAAATACCGGGGCTTTGAAATATTTGATCCATTTAAGGAGCTTTACTAGATTACTTCATTCTCTTTTTATCATTTTCACTTTATGTTAATTAATTCACTAAACATTAATTAACCATGAATAATTCCACATTATCTTTCATTATCATCACACCCAAGTCCATTGTCCCTTTAAAATTATAGCCTCATCATTATGTTTCAGTGAACACCAACCCCATGGGATAACACTATTTAATCAAACATTTATTACAGAAACACTTTCCCATATTCCTTGGAATTCTAGAAAAGTGTGATATGCTACTAACACAAGGGAATCAACATGGTGAGTAGATTTACTACCCATCGAGTCTTTTCCTCCTATATCAAGAGCGTAGACCCATCCTACCTGGATAAGCTAAAAACCGAAAAGCACATGTCATACCCCACGCGTCTTCGCCTCTTTCAGAAGAAGGGTAAGCAAGACTAGCTACCATAAGCAGTGGGTAAAAGTAAATAAAACAATCAATCAAAAGAAACAGCAAGCATCCAACAATCAAATCCAACCCATTACATCATCCTTGGTGTCCTCCTCGACACCCACATGCATAAACCAATGCGTCTCTCCACTCTAGGAATCATCCGCTGTCACAACCAAAAGGCCTATATGCCCCCACATATCACAACAACCATCCAGGATCACATCACAACACAAGTAGCAGGAAATAAAACATCACATCAATTGGGATCTTAGCCCTTTAACAATCAATAGGGTAACTCTAAACCCTTCATGTAAATATCAAAGAATCAAATTAATTAAACCATCTTCAATTAACATATTTATAAATCGTTGGTAACATCATCGGAAAACCTCACCAGTAAGCTATCACAAAAGATTAAACATGATTACTATAACAATTTGATTAACCTCGAATTACAACAAGAACCATATTCGTTCACATGCCTAATTATCTTTATCCAATCAAATTTTAATTAGTCTCGGTTTACGTTCTTTACCGATTTCCATCAAGAACAACAGTAAGGCAAAGCAAGCATAGATATCACACTACCTAGCAAAACAATAGGCAATAACATATGATCGATACAATTTCTGTATCCGGTTCAAAATATTTATTATGTCAATTCCATTTGTCATCCATGGGGATTAAACATGATAACAATGCAGTTTCACGTAAATGAAAAAGAAGCAACTAATCCCCTACCTCAACGGTTTTTGACAAAAACCACAACAGTCGAAAAACGCCTAAGAAACCCGAGTCGATTCTCCAAAACCCCTCCATAGATCTATTCTCCTAGTATGATCAAGACCAACGCTCAACATATTTGGAATCCACACGCTTAGATCTACCCATAACGGGAGTATATCAATGAAACCAAGAGAAGTGGAGAAGTATATCTAAGTAGATCTAAGAAACTAACTAAGAACCATTACATATCTCAAAAAACAGGCTTTGATTCACCACGAGAAGCCTTCTGATCGCCTCCAAAATGCTTGGGATAGGTTCTCCTACCTTCAAGGAAGGGTAATACCATGTTATGGTCGCTTAAGTACTTAAAATAAAATGTTATAGGCGAAACGGTTGAGATCCACAATTTTAGGTTCTAACTTTAAGTTCCCGCACGGTTTGCTCGCACAGTTAAACAAACCGTGCGCTAACAGTGAGGTCACTACTACCTCTTCAAACACTCCATGCAAAGTTAGGTGGCACTGTTAGACAAACCGTGTGATAACCGTGTGTTAGACACTACCTCCAAGATCAACCTCGCACAGTTTGGTCGTATGTTTTAGAAAAACCATGCACCTCCCGTGCGAAAGCCACTGCCCTTTAGTTTTCCTTAAAATTGCACCCAAATGCACATCAAGCCACCTTAACCTCCCAGAACATCTCTAACACCACATTTTCACAAATTAATAGACTGGATAGTTCTGGGCCATTACATCGTATGCCTCTTAAAACATTCTCATCCTCGATAATCCACAACCCACCTAAAGTGAAAACAAACCAGGGTCTGATGAACCACCCCTCGAGACACCTCTCAAAAGAGAGAAATACACAAAAGAAATAAAGGGAGTCATCTCATAAATATGAATGTTCCATAACCACATAAGTTACATCAATACATGAAAAGAGTTAACCATCAAACAACTCTGGGTACTGAGCATGTATTTGTTACTCACTTTCCCAGGTACTCTCATCCAAGCCACCGTGTTTCCACAAGACATGAACTAAAGGAATATAACGCCCGTGAAACACCTTCTCCTTGCGGTCTTGGATCTCCTCAGGTCGCTCCACAATGGTTGCATCATCATCAACGTCGATCTATCCCCAATCAATGATGTGAGAGTCATCATGAAGATAACGATGGAGCTGTGATACATAAAAAACATCATGTATCCATCTCATTTGTGGGGGAAGTGCTACTCAATACACCACAGCTCCAACATGAGCTAACACCTCAAAAGGCTCAACAAACCAGGGATAAAGCTTACTTCCATGTCCAAACATTCACTACGCACAATAGGGATTCACCTTTAGAAACACTTGATCCCCAACATTAAACTCTAAGGGCCAACTTCTTTGATCGGTATATTATTTATGACGATCTTACCCTGCCTTCATCCTCTCACGAATCACCTGAACCATCTCTGTTGTATGATGCACTAGTTATGGTCCGAGAATTGTTGACTCTCCGACCCTATTACAGCACAACGGAGAATGGAATGGCCGGAAACACAAGGCTTCAAATGGTGTCATACCGTTGGTGGAGTGAAAACTATTATTGTAAGAGAACTCCACCAAGGGTAAGTGGCACATCCATGAACCTCCAAAATCAAGAACAGAAGAGCGTAACATGTCGTCAAGAGTCTGGATGGTTTGATCTGTTTGACCATTCGTTTGAGGGTGAAAAGAACTGGTAAGGCATAGTTGATAACCAAAACCATGTTGGAGACCTCTCCACACCCTGGAGGTAAAACGAGGATCTTTATCAGAAATGAAAGTACTAGGGAGTCCATGAAGTCTCACCACCTCCTCTTGATACTTCCTCGACAAAACTTCTACTAAGATTGACTCCTTGATTTCAATAAAGTGGTCTGATTTTGTTAAACGATCCACTACCACCCAAATAGCATCTTGTCCTCCCAGAGCTCGAGGTAATCCTGTAACAATGTCCATTGAGATTTCCTCCCACATCCACTGAGGAATATCTAATTTCTAGAGAAGACCAACTGGAACATGGTGCCTTCACTTTCGGGCAGACTAAACATCAAGACACAAACTCTGCAACTTCATGCTTCAGCCCAAGCCACCAAAACTGACTCCTCTAGGATCGGTACATCTTTGTCATGCCAAGATGTACTGCTAAAGGAAAACTCTATAACTCTCTGAGAATCATATCGCACATCGTCAAAGGAAAAAAATTCTTCCATGATACAACACTCTGTGTTATTCATCTTCAGTCCAACCATCTGGGGCCTCACCACAAACAACTTGGTGTCTCCAGACCACCACCTCTAGATCTCCTAACTGGGACTCCTCTACATTCTGCATCAGGGATGATTACACTGTCATCTGAAAAAGACATCCTCGACCCCAAACTTCTCCCATATCAAGATGTAATGCTAAAAGTACATCCATTACTCTCCAGTAATCACCGGATTCACGCACAACATCGCTACATGACCTTAGGATCAGCGCATCATCTACACAATTCCCTTTTCCAGGTGTATATGATATTTCAAAGTCATATTCCTACAAGAATTCCATCCATAGACACTGTCATATGTTCAAGTAAAGCTGGAAGAAAACATACCTCAAACTCTTATGATCAGTGAAAACCACAAAGCACACACCAATGAGGCAATGTCTCCACATCTTTAGAGCAAACACCATGGCTGTCAACTCAAGATCATGGGTGGAATAGTTGCGTTCATGGGGATGTAACTTCCGAGACCCATAAGAAACAATAGACCCTTGCGGCATGAGAACATAGCCTAACCCCAGATGTGAAGTATCACAGAAAACATCAAACTGAACTCTATCAGCTGTAAGACAATGGACTGGAGCACAAACTAACTTCTCATTTATATACTCGAAAGCTTACTGACACTGATCATTCCATAAGAATGGTTGATCCTTCCTTGTCAGAGCTATTAGATGTGTTACAACTCATGAGAAATTGGCTACGAACCTCCGGCAGTAGCCTACGAGATGAATGAAACTTCAAACCTCTCAAACTGTCTTGGGGGCTTCCCAAGACACAACTGATTCTACCTTAGAGGGATCCATAGAAACTCCCTGTTGGGACACAACATGCCCCAAGAAATGGAATTCTAAAGCCCAAAACTCACACTTCAACAACTTCCCAAGCATCTGATGTGTGTGAGGAACTCCCAAAATGGCTCTTAGATTTTATGCATGCTCCTCTTTAGATGTAGAGTACACAAGGATTTCATCGATGAAAACTACCATGAACTTGTCCAAGAACTCAAAGAACATATCATTCATCAATCCCATGAACACAACTGGATCATTTGCCACACCGAACAGCATTACAACGAACTCATAATTCCCATGACGACAACAGAAAGCAGTCTTCGGGATATCCTCATCATTCACACGCATCTCATGATATCCTAACCACAATTCGATCTTTGTGAACCAAATTTCACACTTCAGTTGATCGAATAAACCATCAATATGTAGAATATGATAGAGATTCTTTATTGTCACTTTGTTTAAGCGACGATAATCGACACACAACTGCAAACTGTCATCAGCCTTCTTCATGAATAAAACTGGTGCAACCCATGGTGACACACATGGCCAAAAAAAACCGTACTATAACATACCATCAATATGTATATGTAGCTCTCGCAACTCATAAGGGGCCATCCTCTATGGAGACATAGAGATAGAAGACTCTCATGGCTTTCGCTCGATCCCATACTCGATCTATCATCAAGGGGGTAATGCTACGACCACTTCTGGAAAGAAATCAGGGTACTCCTCTAGGACCCTAGGAAACACCAACTGCCGAACATCTAATGAACTCAACTTTAAATCATCCATCAAGGATGAAAAGGATGGAACACACCTATGACCCATCCAAGGATCTCGCTAACCAACAAACCCCACTTTCTCTCCATCTGCACCACTGAAGATGACCTTCTTCTTGAAGAAATCCTTGATAGCCTACACCAAATACAAACAATCCATGTCGAGGATGACATCATGTTGTCTTATTCATAAAAATAGGAAATATCCTTAAGAGCGGTGTTTCCCCAACACTAGCTCATGGTCTCTACATTTTTCAAACAAGTTAGCTCAACATCCAACTGGCGTAGTCAACACCAAGGCCACTGGAAGCCTCTCTACCTCATGTCCCAAAGCAAGGACAAGGGTAGGTGATATGATGGAGTGTGTCACTCTTTATTCAAACAAGGCATACACCAAAGTTGAAAATAAGAAAAGGGTACCTCGAACGACATCGAGCTTGCATGGTGCTAGAAACACTAGAGCATGAAACAGACCATGACCTCTTCTACAACCTCTCTGACCCTGATGATGACCACCACCACGGCCGTGCTCTGCTCTCTAAGGATGGGGAGAATCATGGGGATGTCCTCTCCATGCCCAATCTACCCTATGCTGATCTAAAGCTAGTGCAACTGGATGTTGCTGCCTTGGCTAGAACTGCCTCAACGGAGGAACCTGAAGCGTAACACCTAGTGAACGATGACCACTCTATAAGGTCAGGCACTCCAACTGATGATGTCTACGAACACCGTAAGAAAAGAAAGCGCCTGATCCATTATAATATGCCAAAGAGTAGCTTCCTTTGGATAAATGAGACGTGAAGGGCTGGGACCTACCCCCGGCTGAACAGAAACTCTTATGCCCTGAAAATAGGGAAACCCAGACCACAACCTTGCTTCGTGAGGGATCATGATGATCACCCTCTCGTGATGATCCTATCCTCGCCAAAGTCCTCTCGAAAACCTCTTACCTCACTAACACCTTAAGATATGTCTTCAGCATAAATGGGGTGACATGGCGCAGGATCTTTGGATGCAAAGCCTCCTCGAAATGCCTCGCCCTGGCCTCCTCATCTAGTAATAGGTTCGAAGCATATCATAAAAGGTTCTCAAAATGGATTCAAAACTCTTGAAAAGTGGATCTCCCTTATCAAAGGGTAAGAAGAACCTTGCGACTAGAGGCCTTCGTAGTCGAAGAAAGAAACTCGACTCTAAACCTATCTCAGAACTCCTCCCATGAGATCATTGAATCCTCACGGTCCCCGAGGAAAAATAACCACCACTTCCTCGCTACTCCACGTAGAATCATCACAACTAAGGACACCCAGTGCTCCTTCTGAGCATGAATCAAACTGAAGCCTATCTCGACCTCCTCCAACCATTATTTCATGACAACATCTGAAACGGATCCCCCCACTTCTGTAGACTCTGGCACTGAAACTCTCAGAGCATCTTCTTCCATGTGTCATCGTCGTCAACCTTTAACATTCAGTGATCTACTGAAACTGCCTACTGGACATTGTTTGTGCAAACCTAACAAGGATGTCTTCCTAGAGCCATACCTATAAAATAACACCTATTAGAGTTCCTAAACCAGGAATATAGAAGACTCAATATTAATTAATTAATTTTTTCCTTTTATTAATTTTATGTTAAACTATACCCAGGTCTACCAATTCAAACACAGGCACAAAGAAGAATGATGCATGATCCTTTCCTAGGTCTCTACCCTGCAACAAGTATCACCTTGTTTAGTAGCTATTGTAAACTTAAAGGTCTATACGTCAGAACATATGGGGCCCTAAACACTTATGTCTCAGTCGTTCTCTTGTTTTTAACTCAATTTCTAAATATGAATGACATTGTTGCCCTACCAAACCCTGAAACCTCACCTGTGACTAACTCTAAACTCCATCCTATATATCAACCATACCTCTGATACCACTCAGTCATGACCCCCTCCCCACAAAGTGTACCCCTCCTGGGACAGCAATGTGAGAAGGGAGATAATGACCCCCGAGGCCCACCTCTAGTAAGCCTCAGGTTGGGGACTAGAACCGAGGGTATAAGAAACACACAAATGGGAGGCATTACCCTATGAGAGAACACATTCAGAAGAGAGAGAGATAAGATAGACACCAATAAACTCCAACCCATAATGAAATATAAAAAAAATCCAAGTACACATATGAAATTTCATGAAAAAGTACTACAACTGAAAGGGAAAAACTGCAAGTACCCAAAAGAAAGTAAAAACATCAGCAACCACAAGCCCGAACAGCTCCTGCAACCCCAAGCTAGTAGAAAACATCTTGATCTCCAACCTAATCCAAGTGACCTGAAAAATAGTTTATATATACGTTGGGTGAGTATAACTGTATACTTAGTAGGATCCTCCCTGAAGCCTCTCATGCAAAGTGAAGAAATCATGCTAAAGCATAGTGAACAACAAGTGAAACTAACTCGTCACCTAAATAGGTATACTAAGTTCCCAAACTCACCATGGATACTATCACCAAGTAACTCATAAAAGAATATATCATATAATAAATAATATCAATGGTAACCCGATACTACTTCCCCACTGGTTTGCGGCTTTTCCCCAACGTCGCATGTCCTAATAATCTCTCTCCAAAAAGGATTTCCCATAGACACCTGGGAAAAACACCACAATCTGTACCTCGTGCACCACAAAGGCTTTCCTGTAGACACCTAGGCGACACACCACACTATCTTCACAAACAAAAGTAACCAGGTAGTTTCCAGGAGCCACCATAGCTTGCATAATGTGTATCATACATCCTGTATTATACCTCAAACCATTAAAACTCATACACTGAGTAAGGATCCTCAAGCCATCATAGCCTATACACATTAAACCTATAGTATTCCATGGGATAATATATCCAGAATATATGTGTGTGAATAACCACAAGCCATTACATCCCTCTACACACATATATGAGGAAAACTAACCGCTATGCCTAAGGGCACAAGTATCTACCAAGAGAAGAGAGTGGAGCCAAAGGGGGTAATCAGCCATTTATCCCCCCACCGCAATGTTGGGGAAAACACCCCCCCCCCCAGGGCTCAGAATCCCCGGGATGTCAGTTTCCCTTACTGACAACATGGAGTAGTGTATAGAAACACAAAAAGTACAGAATATATTATTACTCTCAACCACATTATGGGAATAACCTAGTCTTAGACACACTGTAGCTAACGTCTCCCAGATTCTGGGATGCCACTTCTAAGACTAGGTATCCTATAAGCACACAACCTTTTAAGAAACATTATTATATTACATCATTCCCTTTTTATCAGTTTCACTTTACATTAATTAATTCATTAAACATTAAGTAACCATGAACAATTCCAAATTATATTTCATTAGCATCACACCCAAATTCCATTGTCCCTTTAAAATCATAGCCTCATCATTATGTTTCAGTGAACACCAACCCCATGGGTTTACACCATTTAATCCAAAATCTATTACAAAAACAATTTCCCATATTTTCAGGCATTCTAAAAAATCATTCTATGCTACTAACACTAGGGTATCAAAACGGTGAGTAGATGTTCTACCCGTCGTGTTTTTGCCGCCTATAGCAATAGCGTAGACCCATCCTCCCTGGAGAATCTAAACACTGAAAGAATGTGGAATACCCCATTCATATTCACCTCTTGCAGAAGAAGGGTAAGCAAGACCAGCTACCTTGAGTAGTGGGGAAAAGTAAAGCAGACAAACGATCAAAAGAAACAGCAAGCATCCAACAATCACATCCAACCCATTCCATCATCCCAGGTGGCCTCCCCGACACCCACATTCATAAACCGATGCATCTCGCCACTCTAGGGGTCATCTTCTACCACAACCAAAAGGCCTCTATTCCCCCTACATATCACAAAAACCATCCAGGATCACATCACAACACAAGAAGCAGGAAAGAAAACATCACATCAATTGGGCTCTTGGCCCTTTAACAATCACGAGGGTAACTCAAAACCCTTCAAAGAAATATCAAACAATCAAATTCTTTAAACCATCTTGATTTAACATATTTATAAATTGTTGGTTCCAACATCCAAAAACCTCACCAGTATGCTATCACAAAAGATTAAATATGCTTACTATGCCAATTTGATTAACATCAAATTACAAAAAGAACCAGAATCATTCACATGACTCTTTATCATTAGCTAAACATATATCAATTAGTCCTATTTTATGTTCTTTACCTATTTCCATCAAGAACAACATCTAAGCAATGCAAGCATATATATCACACTATCTATCAAAACAAGAGGCAATAAAATACGATCGATACAATTTCTTTATACTATTAAAAATATTTATTATGTCAATTCCAATTGTCATCCTGGGGGATTAAACATGCTAACTATACACTTGAACGAAAAACAAAAAGAAGCAAAGAATCCCTCTACCTCAATGGTTTTTTATGAAAACCAAAACGGTCAATGAAATCTCAAGAAACCCGGGTCGATTCTCCAAAACGCCGCCTTAGATCTCTTCTCCTAGCAAGATCAAGACCAAAGCTCAACATATTTGGTATCCACTCACTTAGATCTACCCATAATGTGTGTAGATCTATGAAACTGAGAGAAGAGTAGATGTTGATCTAAGTAGATCTAAGAAACCAACTAAGAACAATCACATACCTCAAGAAACTGGCTTCGATTCACCAAGAGAAGCCTTCAAATCACCTCCAAAATGATTGGGAGAGGTTCTACTACCATCAAAGGAGGGTAATACTGAGTTATGGCTTCTTAAGAGCTTAAACAAGCAAGTTAGAGAAGAAACAGTAGAGATCCACAATTTTAGGATCTAACATTAAGTGCCCGCATTGTTTGATTGCACGGTTTGACAAACCGTGCGCTAACCTTGTGGTCGCTACTGCCTTGTCAAACACTACTCGCACGGTTTAGGCAGCATGGTTAGACAAACCGTGCGCTAACTGTGCGTTATCCACTCCCTCCAAGACCAACCTCGCACGTTTTGGCCACACTTCTCAGACAAACCTTGCGCCTCCCGTGCGAAAGCCACTGCCCTTTAGCTTTCCTTAAAAGTCTACCCAAACACACCCCAAGCCACCTTAACCTCCCAGAACACCTCTAACACCGCATTTTAAAAAATTAATGGAATGGAGAATTCCAAGCCATTACACCCCACAATAATCACATAAAGTTACTTATATTGTAATTATTTTTCTAGAATAAAACTTATCATTCCATATTAATCTATTTAAAAACTCAATAGATCCAATGAATGTTTGTTTTTATGGAAAAACCACATTATTTATCTCTTTTGTCAAAAAGTGATTCTCTTCTATGTATTAGTTATATAAATAAAATTTCAAGAATATTTTTTTATAATATAAAATATAATATTAAATAATTGTTTACCATTTAATAGAGTTTACATATTATTTTAAATAGAATCTTATTATTGGTTTCCAAATGATCAATTTTTTGAATTTTTTAAAATAATGTGGAAGGAATTTTTTCATTTAACATGTACACCATGATCATAATTCTCCAATTTCTTGACCATCAACTATTTGTAGAATCATTTAAATTTTTTCAAGGTTATTTTAAAATAATAATAATTTTAAAAATGTTCTGCAAATTTTTTTATAGGATATTTCAAATTGAAAATTATATTATCTTCCCAAATGTTTTAATGATATTTTTATGGAATTTATATTCATCAACGACCATAAAAAATGGTTTTTACAATGATTTATTGGGAAAATGACCCAATAGTTCCATAAAAATATATTTATATATGTTCTATGATTATGGTGATGAACTATTTATGAAACCCATTTATTTTCAACTGGTTTTGTAATAATACATTGATGAAATGTTCATGGAAATTGATTTCTTTACATGTGTTAAAATATAATGACGTAAATAATGTTTAATTATTTTATGGTACAAATATTTATTTTTCTAAATATGTGAATGGCGGTACCATAATTAAATTTCCCTCAAATTATTTTTTTAATGTTTTATATATCATGAGATAATTATGGGAAACAATTAAATGTTATTGGTCCTTTATGGGAAACAAGATGATGTTCTTCATCTGTTTTGGAAAAAATGATGTTATTGATCCAGTGTGGGAAATTATTGTTGATACCTATTATTATTTTATAGTCTCAGTAGTTAAAACATACATTTGAAATGGTTTATATACATATTATTGTGACACAGTTATTTGACATATGTAAATTTTTTATGATTGACTTATGGATATTCATCACTCTTATGATTGATGTCTTTTGAAATGATAATTTTTTATTCCATGAATCGGGTTTGGGTTTATGATAGTTTGGGTCTGAAATATTTTATTTATATTCATTATCTCATACCCTTGTGCATATATTATTCATTTAAATTATCATCAAATAATATCTCCCATGTTTTCCTTTATTAATAATATGAGCTGAACATTACTTATGTTTCATTTCCCCATGTTATGATAAAAGGTTAAAATTTGGTTATGTCAATGAATATTACTAAATGGTACGTTTTCTATGGGTGGTTTTGATTATAATTCATTAAATAAGAATATTTTTATCTCTTCTCCAAATACACAAAACATTTATGTTCAAATGGTGAGTATTTTTTAAATTAAAGTTATATTTATTTATAAATATGAAATATTTATGTATGAAAATACAGTATTGTTATTATTTAAATCTATATTTCAAATATATTGATAATTTCAATAATATTATGAATAATAAAGTCCCATCAGACAATGGTTTAAAATTTATATCAGAAAGACATCATTTGACATAGGTATACATGATTTTCTGGAAAACTTCTATAAAATATAATAAATAAACAAGTAATGTTCTATTGTATGAAGAAAAAATAATTCTGCTAGATAGTGAAATTAAATAATTATAATTTTCCTTCATAAAATTACAATTTTAAGGCGTTGTTTTTTTGTACATTTCAATTGAAGAATGAGTTATTCTAATTTTATTACAATAAACTCTGAAGAATATAGAATATTACCATTAAAAAAATTATTATAAATAGAAGATCTATTCAATGAGGATGAATCCTTTTTAATAAAATATTTTGTATGGTTTTTATCTTCAAAAACCTAATGTTTCTTGGAATATTTACTATCATTTATTTAATTTTATATCACTTCTTTATAATCATTTATAATTTCCATTCTTATAGATCCATGTGAGGATTGTAAATTAAATAAGATGTTTTCATATTTTACAGCTATATGTTAGATCTTTTATGATTGAGGGCTCTCAAGGTTATGAGAGATCATGGTTACGAATCATTGTATTGAGGTGCTCATGGATTTTCCAACGAAATTATGTCCCATGTTAGTTCTGAGGGATACCCTGGTAAAGTAATATAGACCATTATATTTTGGTTAAAACTATAGATAACGGAATTCCATGTTATTGAAATCCTTAACACATAAAATTAATTTTTTTATCTTTGTTTTAAATTTTCTCTATTTTTTATTTCTCAATTTATAAATTTTTATTTTACTTTTTTTTAAGAGTTCCCGAATTCCACTATGCAAGTATTAAAGAAATTTTTTATTATTTTTTATAAACATTTCTAAACTCTGATTATAATTTATATTTGTATGTTTCTATATTTTATTACATTATTATATTTTGTTGCTAAAATATTATGTTTTTTATAATCTAATGTTACCCCCCCACCCCACCGCCACTTACTGTTAAAACTATACACTTTCGATCATATAGAAATGACATGATTTTATATTTCAAATGAATCATTATTCATCATTTATATCTCATTAAATATAGGTTCATTAACATTATCTTGAAACATTCAATTTCTTGTTATCATATTTTATTGGACATTATATTCTTCTTAAATAGGTATATTCATTGCATCGTGGATATTATTGTTACATAAACTGTATATCATCTCTAAATATGGTGTTTAACATTGAATATTATTTTATTGAATAAGAAAATGTTGATATTCTTTATTCATTACACAATATATAATTTCATTGAAAATTCATATCTTTTATGATTTAAATTGATAACTAAATATATGAGGAATGAATTTTACAAGAAATAGTGGGTGAGGACTTGTTATATAGCCTCTTGATACATCAAAATGTCTCCTATCGAAAATCTTTTTTCCAGAATTTCTAAATATTATTTATATATATATATACCCATCATTTAAATTGTATTGGATTAAGGATTTTTTGATATTGATATCATGATTTCTTAGATAATGACATCCAATTTAAAGTATTTACTTTATTAATAATTTTGTGATTATTATCCATGATGTTATTGAATTTATATTATACTTGGATGGGTTTTTTGATCATGTAATTAATTAAATGGAATCTGTTTTTTGTTTTTTAACATTCCATATTTATTATTATTTATTTAATCATGATTTAATCTATTATAAATCACTATTATAGAGCATCTGATATAACCCTTTATTTATATTCATTTCACCAAGATTTTCATAATGTTATTATGAATAATATCAAGGATGAGATAATTTTGCTTCTACTATTTATTTTATATTTCCAATTTAATTTGACAATCTTTTTTGTTTCTAGTTCATTGGTACTAACGACTTGATCGATATTTGATGATGTGATCCCGAGTATCCTATCCCAAATTAATAATTCCAAGCCCAACTCTAGGTTATTAATTTTGGGGATTATAAAGTTGGTGTCATATAATTTTTATTAAAACATTGGAACTCAATTTTAAATGAACATAACTTACATGAGAATCATGATAATCCTTTATAGTATTTGTGAACTTTTAAAATTTTATGGATTTTTATTTTATAGTCAATGATAATCATGATTATGAGATAACTTAGTGTGTGAAATTATTCATTGACAGAACCTAATGTAAGAATGGGGATACACACTAGTAGGAAATGTAGGTATTTCCTTAATAATAAATCCCAAATAGCTAGAATTGTTACTAAGTAGATCATATCCATATCAGGGTAGCTGGATTTTGTTACGATTAATATCCTTGCATGTATGTAGAAACTAATTTTTCCACTGCGTGATTCAACAATGTTAGATTTCTTCATGTAATAGAAGAATCCATATTTTAAGGGAAAAAATAATCCATTGGTAGTAAAAAAATGTATTAATTCCTTTTAAAATGTATTATTTATTTTTTTTATTTGATTCATTGATCCACCCTTTGGTAGTCTATTAGTGCGAGCATGAACCTGAATCTTTTATGTAAATTACCTACATCAGTGTGTTTTTCAACCTTTTCATGAGGGATATTTATCTAACATGGTTTGGAAAAAACTCAAACTAAAATGTATTCCTATTATATGAGAATTTATTGATGCTTTTCTAGAATAGTTTCCTAGTCTTCAATTGAATCGTGAAGTTTATTTTCTATTAGAACTCATACATAGTACTGCTTCTATTTCAAAGACTCTATATTGAATGGCTTGATTTAGTTACATAAATTGAAGCAAAAAATCCAAGGGAATATATAAAAGGGGTTTATTGGGACCGGTGCTTCTCCATGGGTTTTAAATATTATTTTTATTATGAATAAATATGGTTCAATTCATATTTTCATTTATAATCAAGAACTTAACATAATCAGTATTAAGAATAAATATAACATGTCCAGTATTGATGATCTATTTCATCAATTATGAGGAGCTAAATATTTTTCCATGATTTATCTTTGATCTAGATATTATTAGATAAGGTTCAAGAATAAGGATATACCCAAGTTAGACATCCATATGTGGTATGGTCACTATGGATTTGATTTAATTCAATTTGGACTTACCAATTACTCTTTTGTCTTTATGAATTTAATTAATGGATTCATTAGACATTAACTTTCCCCACTTGTTGTATTCTTTATAGACTATATTCTAACATATTCAATGTGAATGAAAGAGCAGGAATTGAATTTGATAATTTCTTTGAAAACCCTAACGAATGAGAATATATATGAAAAATTTACCAAGTGTGAAAATGTTCTATAAAAAGTATCATTCTTGGGTTATATAATAACATTGGAGGATCTATTTATGGATCTGTCAAAGATGAATGTTTTTGAAAAATTGCCTTGATCAACCATAGTAAATAAGATCCATATTTTTATTGTGTAGTTTGGATACTACCAACAAATTTTTAGATATTTATTATGACTATCTATCCAAGTCACGAAGTTGACATGGAAGATGGTAATGTTCTTATGTTTAAAATAATATGAGATGAAATTAAAATAACATACGAGAATGTTATTCAGAAAAAATTTGATTACACTACCCTACATTGGAGAATGGATTTCGATCTATAGTGATTCCACAAATAATTGACTAGAATGTATCCTCTTGATGAATTATATGGTGATAGCTTATAACACCCACTAATTGAAAATTCATTTGCAGAATTACCCACCTCATGATTTGGAGATGGAAGTGTAAATATTTTCATTCATGATAAAGATGAATTATTTATATAGTGAATGTTGTGATATATATTGATCATAAAAATATTAATTATATATTTACATAGAAATAGTAGAATCATCACTATGGAAGATTGTGGTTATTTATCAAATATTATTACTACTCAATATGTTACCACCATGGGAAGGAAAAAAAGGTGGTTGATTCTTTGAGTTAAAAATATCATGATATTTTTTCCATGAAATTGATTAAAGGATATCCAATATTTCATCATTTATAGAAGTTGGATATTGAAATATTGAAGAGCGGGGATATCTCTTATATCTCTCAAATGATTGCCCAACCATCCATCAACGCGAGGATTAAGAAGTTATAGATTGAAGATGTGGACTTATAGAAGAAGGTGGGGAATCTTCAAGAGTTAAACCATGATATTATTATAATGATATGTTTAAGGAACCGTGTATGTGTCTCATCAATACCATATTGGAAGAATGACTTGATTAATGAAGCTCATAGTGCATCATTCTCTATTAATACTTGAAGTAAAAAATATGTATTGAGACCAAGAAGAGTATTTCCAGTGCTATAACCTGAAAAAGGATATTTTTTATTATGTATCATGATTGTTGGTGTGTCTTAATTTAAAGGAAAATGGATAAAATTCTTCAATAATTTTATAACCATTACCAATGTGATAATGGAAGTGGGAAAATTACCATTATTTTCTCCATAGGATTGAAAAAAATATAAAATTAATAATTATATTTAGGTTGTAGTTGATCACCTCATAAAATCATAACATTTTGTCACTATTATAGAATATTTTTCTCTTGATCATCTTACTCGGTTTTACATTATGGTTGTTGTGAGATTTAATAGGATAACCCTCTTTATCATTTCCTATCAACATAAAAAGATTGCCTTATTGTTCTATATAATACTTCAGTAGGATCTTGATATATAATTGAGTTTTAGTAATTCATGTCATCCATAAATAAATGGTCGTTCTGAGATTACCATTCAATCACTTGAATACATGTTTAGATCTTTCACGATGTATTTCATAAGTGATTGGGATCAACCCCTTCCTTTGATAGATTTCTCATAAAACAATATCTTTCACTCAAGAATTTAAATTTATCAATATGAATAAATTTATTTAAGTGTGTGTAGAACAAAAATGTGTTAGGATATTTTTAGAGAGAGTAGGTTATTTGTACCTAATGTAGGTGAGGAAACAAATGAGAATGGTAGATCTTTTCAACCACATCAATGGGAATTTTAGAGCTGATAAAAAGTATCATAGCAAAAGTCATCAGTGAGATCTACAGTTTAAATTTGGTGACATGGTATTACTGTGAATACATAGTTCAAATAATGATATAATATTTTTAGATAAGGGAATGTTGATCCTAATATATATGAGTCCATTGTAAATTCCTGATCATATTGGGAAAAAACATTTCTCCCTTGGAACATCCACAAAATTATTCTCATGTTCACATTGTATTCCATGTATCTCTCCTAATAATTTACATACCTAATATTTCCATTTTCTAATCTCAGACCTCATACAACTATAGAAATATATTTCTTATAAAAAACTACTAATAAAAATTATAGATCATATAGAGAAAATTCTATGATTCAATACCACTCATTTAGTCATGTTTAATGGAGAAACCATAAAATTGAGGAAGATAAATGTGGTGAAATGATGTTTTGATACATAAGTACACTCATTTTTTTCATCAAAGTGATAAATTTTTTTGGGTCAAATTCTTATAAGGGAATCAAAATGTAACAACTAATGATTTTATGACATATTCCATTTTAATATATATTTTACTGATATCTTTCTTTACATGGAACACATTGTTTAAAACAATTGTGACAACCAATTAAAATATTATTATGGTAAAATTATATCGTTTTTGAATTAAACATGTTAATATTAGAATAGGATGAAATTTTAAGAAATTTATGTGAAGATTGATTTTTCCATTAATAGTGAAAAAATACAATTTCAATAAAACTATTATTTCATTTAATTGAAAACACGCCATAATAATTTTTATTTAATATAAAATTGAAATAAGAATTATTATGTTAGGAATAATATAGTTATTTATATTTGAATCATCATTATAAAAAAAATTTTATAATTTTATCTCTAGACTAGTGAATTCATTTTTTAAAAAGAACTATTTTTAATTGTGTTTTATATTTATATCTTAAATTAATTTCTGAAAATTTTTTGAGTTAAATTTGTAAAAATGGATTCCATATTTCGATTCTAGAGGTTCAGATTTGTTAAATATACCCCTTTTATTTTTTATCATTAGGAATAATAACTTTGGTGGATATTTGTCACCTCAATAATGGTAAAACGGTTAAAAGAGGTAGAAAGATTTTTATAAGCCTTTAATATTTTTATAACACATACCTTTATCTAGTTTGATGAATTTAATTCAACCATTTACATAAAATTATTAAAATCTTTCACTTTTTCATCTATCCCAGACAATGACCTTTACATTACTTTAAAAAATGAATGTAAACAAAATGTCACACTCGTGAATTTAATATCTCTAATATTTTCTAATAAGGATAAAAAGTAGTTATGCTCAGTTTAATATTTTAATTTTGAATCTGAATTACATTTTATGTCATGGAATTTATTTTTAATTTTAGTGATTGAATAATTACTATTAATTCTTATCCAACACAAAAATAGTATTTATTCAATTAAAAAATAAATGAAATCTAATTAAATTTTTTTAAAGTAAATCTATTTTGATTATGATTTGCATTCCATGAATTTTATATAATAATATATAATATTTGGGATCTTTTAAAAGGTAACATTAAGGATAATTTTTTTGTATTTTATGTCAAATTAAATAAATGTTGTCAAAAATGATTTTAATGATATTTTATAAAAGAAACATCTTATTAAATAATTTAAAAATAATAAATATATTTAAATATCATAAAGGGAAATATTTTGTACAAAACATCATTTCATAGACATTTATGATACAATTTTCACCTTATATGTGAAAATATAAACCATGAAAATTGAAATAGATGTTACTATAGTGAATGTTATAATTTATTAACTTGGGTGTTAAACCAAAGGATAAAGCTTAATATGATATATAATACTATAATAATATTATTGGGTGATTATCCTAGTCCCATAACCTCATTATATTATAATAAATTCCATTTTTGAACAATTTTACATTAGTTAGGTATATATTCGATTATTCGATTTTTTGGGAATTCTAAAAGTGGCCCTACCCTGACTTATAAATGGAAACCCCTTTTAACTTTTATTTACACAAATTTTTCGAACGTATCTCAACCAAACCATAAAAAATTATATTATAAACTTTCCAATATATGATTTAGGGTCTATGTTCAATATAAATTTCTATTAATAGGGCCCTCAATAATGGATCTAAAGGAATCCTACCGAATAATAGGTAATCGCCTTTACTGACATATTCAAATTTATTTCTTATTATACTTAAAATAAATATATTTTATCCAAAATATAATAATAAATCTAGTATTGTCTATATAATTTTTTTATTATTGTTATGGTACAACCATTTTCCTTATCATTTACATCCTACGGAAGCAAAAAACATTACATTGGCATGCATGAAACTTATCATCTCCACGTAGCGATGTAATTCAATTTTCTCACCATTTTACATAGAAGGTTATAAAAATATAACTAATCATTATATATTAAATTTTATATATAATTATCCATTAGTATTTATAATATCATGTATACCTTTTTAGGTTTCAATCCATTGGAAAATGATAACTTCTCTCATGCGTACGTATGGACTATCACTTCCACAAAGTGATGTGATTCATTTTTTATTTTCATTTTAAGTGGGTGGAAAGAAGTATAGATTTAATGAATATATATGATATAATAATTATTATTTAATTTTTAATTATTAATTTCCTTTCTTCTATTTGTTTAATAGTCAAAATTTCATTTATTCTTATGTATTTACCAACTTCTCCATTAATAGAGTAATTTATTTATCCATCTATACCATTTGTGGATGATTTTAAATATATTTATATATATATATTATATAATTAAATATAAATATATATATGATATTTTTATCATTATAAATAAGGTATATATTTTAGAATAATAATCGACGTAAAAGGACCGGAACTATTGAAAAAAATTATCATGAAAAATGAAGCAGTTAAGACTTCGCACAATGATAATAATAAATGATTACTAACAAATTTAGGATATGATATTATAAATTTATCATAAATGGTATGTATATGGTTCTTTTATGTATTTATAATAAATCTAACTTTATTAAATAGATGGTTAAAATCACTTATGACGCTAGTGGAACATTAGGTAAGGGATTTAATCTCAATTTCCACTCTATTTTGACATATTCGGTATTACAAACCTATCTACATTTATCTGGTGTATATACTACCCCTGTATGTATTAAAGAGGAATATATATTTATTATTCCTTACTAAAGATTCATCTCTACTTTACTCTTTCAATGTGTTTTAATTTAAAAGTTTCCAATGACGAAGTAGTTTATTTTACAATCACATTTTATTAATTGCCTTGGTTTTCATTGAATGAGTCATATAATATATGTTTCATAATATTCTTATATTTTATTATCCATTATATTTTTAAATAGTTCCATATTTTATTCTAACTATTTCACTCTATGTAACTTTTATTATGTAAATAAATATTTTTAATAAAATTTTATCTTATTTCTCTTTTTTGATTGTGTATAATTTTCTACTATGGCCATTTTTTAAAACAAATGATTTATAAAAGTCCTTTTAAATTACTCAAATGATTTATTAGTATCATTTTATTTTAATATTTCATTTATAAAGGGTCTTAATTAAATATGTATAATATTATTATAAAAGGTTAGTTTTTAATTTATTTAGATAAATTCAAATAGAATATTTTTTAATGTATATTAAATTGATGGATTTTCATGTAGCCAAAAATATTTTATTCTTTTTTACCTTATTTTACAAGATTCTTGTGGTTTTAATAAAACATTATTTAATGAAATATTATATTATTATTTATTTAATATTTTGTTATTCTCAAAATGGCGTTATTCTATATTTATAACGTATTTTTGGTCATATTTTATCTATTATTCATTTTTTGGATAATTAACTTTTTCTTAAAACATTCAATTTCTTATGATCTTTTATAATTAGACATTAAATTTATCTTGAAAGTTTATATTAATTATATCGTTGTTATAATTATTACATAAAACATATAAAATATATAAATACAGTGTTTTATATTTAATTTTATTTGATTGACATGGGAAATATTGATTTTATATATTCTTTAATCAATACGAATGGCTTTTCTAATGAATATTATTTAGGAATTTATTGATCATTAAATATATTAGAAATTAATTGTACATTCATTAATTGGCGGTCTTAGTTATAGATATCCCCTTGAGCCATATATGGGTCAAATAAGACAACTTAATTATAATAAATTATTGAATGGTTCTTCAATCCATTGATTAAACTATCATAGAGAAAGGATTTAACGGTAAAGATATCAAGGGGTTTGAGATCCTAACAGCCAATATTAAGAATTTCTATCATTTATATTTTTATTTTTCTTATCAAGGATATTATTTTATTGATTTTATCTATAGATACTTTTTTGATAATTTAATTGATTAAAATTATTTATGTTTTCAGTTATTTGCCTTTCCAAATTGATTATACCTTATTTACTCAGGATAACATATGATGTACATAACACCTTTTGATCATATGAGCTCACCCATTATTTTTTCCTTTTCTATAGGATTTGTATTAGGATATAATGAATATTATAAATTATTCAATAGAAGATGGTTTACATGTTAAGGGTAAACTAATAAATGTGTGGGATATGATTTACCCTTTTAGTTAATGTAAAGTAATCAAGCATGATATAGAAATATGTGTACAATAAACTATATATGAACCATTTATACCCTATATATATTAATGTAAACATAACTAGATATAATATAAACAAATATCAGAATTAATTATATTATATGAGAAATAATAAATATAAAAAAATAGGCTATAGGTAAAAAAAGAGTATACAAAATGAATGGATTTAAAAAAAATTATAAATAAATGTTGAGTAAGAAAAACATGGCATAATAACCCAAAGGTAGTTCTCTATAGGTGAAACCTTTTGAAAACATGTGTAGGAAAATTTCCAATGGAATCCATTAATCAACCTATCAGAAGACAGAAAAGTAACTCAATAAACCCATTTTCCCTAGGTGTCTAGATCCAGTGATCAAGGGCCTTTATTTACCAAGATCGAGGATAAGAAAACATATACCTTCATGTATAAGAATGTATAGTATTTGTGAATGAAAACATATTATTCATTTTCCATCCCCTCCTATTTAACGTTCATAAACTCAAGTGCATATATTAAATTGTATAAAGAATGAGTGATGAAAAAATAAAGATAGTATAGATATCAATATAAGTAAAAATATGTAATTTATAAATAGTAAAAATATCTAAATATACCAAGAGGGTGCGAGAACCAAGAAGATAAGAAATATTATCATTTTCAAGTTTTATATTTTGTTTTCAATGACGTATGTGAAGAAAATCGATCATCTCGCTTTGTATAAGTGGATTACAGGACTGAATATCATATTCATGAAATCAGATTCAAAATTCATTAGAATTTCCATTTGATTAGGAAGGAATGATGTCGTTGGAATAATATAATGGTATACTACATTAATTGATAATTCTGATGATTCTAAAGAAGATTGATCAGAGTTCAAATATCACAATAGATGGTGTTCTTGATGTAATAAATCGAGTGATTATGGCAAGAAGTTAATTTTTTTAAGAATACAGTTGAAGATTTAATGATTTATGAATTTTTATTTTTAGAAAAAACCAAAAAACTTGGAATCATTATTGTTGGTATTAATGAATATGATATGTAATGTTGAATCTTTTCCAAGTGTTTTCCAATTATTTGGGGTCAGAAATCCAAAGGAAGAGGCTATCATCAGGAAAGGTTGTTTTCTGAGAATGAATCATTATAATAATAATAGAAAATTAATGGGATTCACAATAGATTTGATGATATTTACAAAGATGTAGAGCATCTCAAATGATGATAGAAATATCCAAGATTACTAGATGTAGATAATCATGAGCATGTGATGGTCTGATGGTGATCTCCATGACAATAAAAACTATCAATGTATTATTGGGAATGGAGGAGATTCATAAAGATACTTTTCAGTGATCAAAAAAATGTGTTGTAGGTGGTGGAGCTCCACGAACAGGCGACCCGTTAAATATGAAGAGACTCCAACATTATTTTTGATAGAAACAATTACACAAAATCAGTAATTTAACTGATTTAATAGAGGTAGAGGAGCTATGTGAAGTTGGATTTCTTATAGATATTCATAATCATGAAAATAATACTAAATTATTGACTGATGCTAATGCTTCTATATAATTTGATATTCACAATAATGGTAAATTTTGTGTTGACTCAGTGAGCATTTTGAAGGTAGTTTCTTCTGTGATGGATGTTTTCTTTGCGAAGGTGGTGATCTTCTCAAGGGAGCTTCACAAACATAAATTTTGAATACTTATTTAAGTCAATAGACCATTCAAAGATCATTAACTCATTTCTATGAGAACTTAAAAAACATATTGGGGTATAATATTGAGTATAAAAATTAACTCTAGGATGTACTTACTAGTTTCTAGGTAAGAAATTGAAGAATTATTTGTAAATATCAAAATTTGTAAAGTTTATCAAATGCACTGTTACAATGTATTGCATCAATTTTTTTATAAATAAAATGTTCTATTTGATTGATTTCATAGTGCTACATGAGTGAAATGGTATATTTTACTCATTTTATTCCACACAAAGGGATGGTTTTCTAGTGTTTTGTGAGGTATTGGATCATTTCCAAATGATACCAAGATTGTATCTTCTCTTGATGATATTTTACCTTTTATGTTTTTTTGAACCTATGGATTTATGTTTGAATTTTGTTCTATGGGGAAAGAAAGCTTTAACAGGACTTAATGTTTGTTTTAAATGTAAGGAAATTTAAAAATAAAAAGCTATCACTCATTCAACACCTTCCCATCTCTGTGATATTTAAATCTCAACTGGGAAACTTCATAGTGTTCTATATATTCCTTACTAGCTTTGGGATTATACCTATATTTATGTGATGTTGGTGGTAGTGAGATCTTGTAACTCATCTCATACATGTAACTCATTCACATGAGTTGAGGCATACACCCATAACATATATGAGACAACATAACAATAACATTCATATGTATTAAATCATTTTACATGGATTTTTATTACATCTTGGGACAAATCACATCCTCAAACCTGTTAGTTCAGTATGTTATTAGATTATATATAAAACCAACATATTTTACAATCATTCATCATCATATCGCGTCAATATTCATCAAACATAATAGCCTCGTTGACATGTTATATATAATACCTATCTTCATTTCCTAGGAATTGAATCCTAAGAAATGGGTGAGATTAGATGCTTTGTAGGAGTAACCATAAGAGATAATAATAAAAAATCATAAGTGAGCATAAAATTAATATGTCGGTAAAAGAACACAATTTTGGTTCATCAACATAACATAAATAAATTATACCACATAAAATATAGATCATAAACCATGAGTAATTGTAACATCCGAGGTAATTATTGAATAAGACCTTTTCATATTTATTAATATTTATGAAATAGGTGGTGATATTACATTAACATGGATTCTATGTCTAATAGCATACTTGATACACAACAATTCATTTCTCTGAAATCTTATTTCATACACAAGAAAGAGTTATACCGAAAACTAATACATATTTAATATTATTATTTTAAATGGAAGTTATCACCTAGCTGTTATATTGGTAGGAATAAGTAGAACTAAAAATATTATGTTTTCACGTGTTTTATTGAAATATTTTTACTTTCTTCCGACAAATTTTAGAGGCTCAAAATGGGAATAAATCCAATTTTAAGCATAAAATACACTAAAATTTTTAAAATGTAGTTTTACTACCTTTTGATGGATAACCCTTTAAAAATATAGATATTTTCACTTTTATATATTATTTTTTGACAAAATAAACTTATTCATTAGATGGACATCAAAATTTAATTTGGTTGTATTTTGGGTAATTTTCATAATAAATTATTATTTTAATGAATAGTCAAAAATAATATATTTTAATTCAAACATCCTTTTCATATGATTTATTTATATTTTTATATTGAAAATTTATATGGATTTAATGTATAATTAGATGATTATTTTATAAGTTAATCTAATTTTTTTCATTGGGTGTTTTTTTTAAATTAAAGTTATATAGAAAATTACGTGATCTTTTGAAAGTTCTACTTACAAAAAATATGTTTTCTCGATCCATCAACAGGATTAGTGTTAAACCTAATTTCAAAAAATTTGTGAATTTATTTTCTGAAAACGAACATACATGGTTGCACTCATTATAAAAACGTTGGTCTAGTATGATCAATATAATTTTGGTTGAATAATAACATTAGTATTTTATTTTCCATGGTTAAAGGTAAATAGGGTAATTAAAGTTAAAATTAATATTTTAATTTTATAAAATCACCCAAACAGTTTTTATAATCTAATTTTATTATATATTATACACCATGAAAATCCATAGTCCTAAATTGTGACATTTGGATTCCACTTGGGTATGATTACTACATTTTTAACATTTAATTTAAAGTAAAAGAAAAATATTTCCTAAATATGTCTCTTATTAATGAAACAATTTTAATATGGAGTAATTTAAGTGATATATATGACAATGAATATTACATAGAATTATATGAAATATTACCAAAAAGATGAAAATTTATTTAATAATTTTTATTAATTAAATAATTTAATTTAATTATGACAAAAAGATGATGCAGTAATATATTTATTAAAGAATAAATCAAAAAAATTATTTTTATAATACTAAAACAAAAAAAATCAAATATTTGATTTCATCTATGAGTTTTATGGATGACTATAACTTGTTAGGATATATTTAATGTAGTTTTTTAAGGAAAATTATTGTTATGACCTTTTAAAAAAAGTCAGGTAATGAATAGTGTCCAAATTGACATAAATCATATTTTAAAATATAAAATATTTAATGAAATGATATAAAATTTATAAAAATTGATGATTTGGAAAAAATATTATATAAATCTAAAAATTTAATTACACACTCATTAATTGGTCATTTGGAATAATTTGGTAATTATTTTAACCCTCTATGTGTAAAATACTTGATAGACTGGTAAGAGTTATAAGGGGTTAAAACAAAGAGATACGGATTAAAAAAATACTAAAACTTGTCATATTTTTATTGGATTATTATATTTATACCCATTAACATCCTATATAATAAATAAATTTGTTTGGATCCCTTTGGAATCGAAACTCAATATATATTAAAGTATTACTTTTTATAATTTCATGGGTTCCCCTCCACTCTCTTATAAAAGGGAACACATTTCTCTATATTACTCACCCCTACAAAACCATTTGCTCATTAAAAATATACAAAAAACCCTCCCTATAATACCTCCCCATAATCTTGATGCATGGTATTAGTCTAAACTCCTTCCATAGAGGTGTGAAGGTGTTAATAAAAGTTTTCATATGGAGGAATGGTAATGATTTTATTTAAGTATTTCCATATTTTTCTTCATCCACGTCCATAAAATATTCTTATTCCATGAATAACTAATAAATAAATTATAATAAATATACTATGATTTTATTATGATAATATCATCTCTTAAATCCACCTCCACATCCATTAAATGGAAAAGAAATTAAACATTTGTGCATGAATTTGAACTATCACCCCAACAAATGGATCCAATTATTATTTCATAATAGTCTTTCATGACTGGTTATAATAATAGAATTAATGTTCATATGTGATATTCATGAAATATTAATTATTATAATATAACAATATATCAATTATATTATTACTTTCATGCGCATAAAAATGATAATGTCGTTTGTGTGTACGTATGAACTATCAACTCCACGAAGCGATGTGACTCATTTTTATTCATTATATAAAATTTATGATGTATATAAGTATATTTAAATGATTAATATAATATTAATGATGTTATTATAATTATTTAAAGAAAATATAATACTTAACCTTTTTTCCATAACGATAAATGAAAAATGGAAAATGTTATTCATGCGTATATACAGTTTACTGTCTCTATGATTATAACATTGTTCATATTTCATAACCACCATTCATGGGTTAATTTAAAGGTTTATTTTATGTTTAAAAATAATAATAATTTCATGAATATTATTTTATAGATTAATTACTTAAGAGCACGTGGACTACTTACTTCAAACCATGTTCATTTTTGACTCATGTACCAAATATCTGCAAAAATCCTAACATAAAATCAAATAACTAAATAATTATTATTACATGGTGATTAATGATATAAAAGAGATAATAAATATTAAAAGGTTCTGAAAAAAGTTTAAATTAACCAAAGTTTATTATTTTGTTAGAAAAAGTAACATACGTGATGAATCAAACTAAATGTGGGGGACTTCATCTCAATCTCCTTTCATTGAGGCATATTTTGATATTATACACCACCTTCTATTATAAGGAGTATAATCAACCCTTTTGAATTTTAATTCTTTCTAAGGTTTTAAAAGGAATATTTTTATATGAATCATTTTACATTCTTCGCAAAATGAAGAAGGGAATTTTTTTAAGGTATGCGGCGACAACGACTTCTCTCCCACCCTAATCGTTATTTGATATTTTAATTGCTATATAATACATGTGGTATTTAAAATGTTAAACAAATACCTTATTGCATTTTTTTCTATTTTAAAATTTAATATGGTTTTGAAAGTTTATTGAATATTTCAATTTGTCGACATAATTTATTTTGATTTAAAATTGAAATTTTATGAGTGAAATGACAATAATTACAATCTTTTATGTGTTATGATGATATAATGGTACTTGAAAATTTGACATTTGGCTAAGAGAGGAAGAAAATATGGGTGGTTACATGATAAACCAAATATGGGTTGTTCAGCGAAAAACCCAGAATGGGTGGTTACATTATAACCTTCAAAGCAGTGGTTATGAATGTCGACCATATGGATATTCCATTTGTAAGAGTGATATGTGTGGAAGTAAACACTATGGTTATTCCATTGAAGTACGAATATGTATGAAGTTATATTTATTTGATATATGGGATTTATATAGGATTTATGGTAATCATTAAATTACAAAAATGATATGAAATGTTATTATATCTAGTGATGAGTATTTACTACTTCTTAAAAGTGAAAACTATTACATTATAATAAAGTATTCATGGCTTACATGTTTTTGAAAGACTAAATGTTTTACTTCTTTATGTGTCCCTTATAGATATTTTTAAGTTCATCCCATGTTTTTAAATATTTTTCACTAGATTTAATGAGGAATAGACTCAATTATTGGATGATGGAAAATTTATGAAGTTTAAACATTAAACAAAACTATGATTCTTTTCAAAAAAAAATTCTTTTATACAATAAATGAAGATTGGGTAAAAGTTTCTACTTTGAAATATTTTAGTTGTTATGTTTTAGTTATGGAATATTTACCTAAATCTATAAACCTAAAAATATCCTTGATGTTAATGAAAGTAAAATTATTTAATTAACATAAGATTAAGCAATGTTTATGTATATTCCCTTATAGTTTGTATAAAAAGATGATTTATATAGCTTTAGGACTTAGAATGTTGTCAATATAATATCCATAAATGATTTTTAGATTATTGTAAAATTGAAATGATATATAATTTTAAGATCATTAGGTTTCTTCCACTGAGATAAATCTATTAATATTGGTTTCATGTAGAAGAAACCGAGAAGATATGTTGGGAAGGAATACAGGGGAATAAAACCTTCCAAATTTGCATCTTAAGATGGTCAGAATAGAAACCAAATTGTTTTTTGTAGGGATGGATCTGTTGACTCGAGTGATAAATTGTGGTGATGTCCATTCATGAGATCATCCATATAGAAAAATGTTGGTATTGGAGCATTTCCTGGGGAAACTTGCCCTATCATTCTAGGGATCATATGACATTCTTCACGCTTATAGATGGATTAAAGTACTAGAAAATATTTTCAATACAATGGGGTGTTCAAAAAATAAAAAGGTAAGTATTTCTTTTTTATCATTTTTAAGGTTAATTAGGTTAGTTGTGGTCCATGATTAAATATATCAGAGGAAGTGAAGAGATAGATACCATGGAATTGGATAAATTTAAGAATATCTTTCTAGAGAAATATTTTCCTAAGTTTATTCCACATAGGATGGAAAAAATATTAGAATTAAGGAAAAAGGAAGAATATTTGGTTGTTGTGCATGACTAAAATTTCACCTATTTGTCCCGACACGTCCCTAATTTTATCCGGGATATTGATAGAATGATAAAAAAAATTACTCATGATTTAAGATAAAATATTGAAGGGCATTAGTATATAGTGAGATAAAAATCAATGAGAAACATGTTTGATGTGCAGATAAGGTATAAATAGAGTTTTATTATTAAAATTTATTTCATGAGAGAAATAAAAAATAAATGATCAAATTGGAAATCAATGGGAATTAATTCATCAAATAAGTTTGGAGGTAAGAAAACTAAATTTTCATCTTGTGAGAATAGTGGTAAAAGGAATCATGTAGAATGTCCCTCAATGTCTGGGAATTTATTCTGATATTGTAAAACTGGTCATATTTCGTGTAAAATCAAGTAATATTATCATGAAAGGAATGAAAAGATAGAGGTAAGATTTTTTAGTTTCAATGAGTTTGGGAATTGTTCTAATGAGTGTCCGAAGTTGATTTCCCAAGGTGGAAACCAGCAATATTGTGAGAAGAAGGGCATGGAAAATAATTTTCTACTACTTTGTTTGATGTGGGATAATCTAGTGAAGTGGTGATAGGTATGTTATGGGTTTTTACGGAATATGAAAATACTCTATTTCACTATAGAACTTCATATCCATCCGTTTATGAGATCTTTATAAGTAAATCGAAAGTGTCACCACGTGAATGTGATATAGAACTATTGGTAAAATCTATGTGTAGATGTATTAAAGAAACCCAAATTTAAGGGAATCTTCTTGTTATCAATTGTGGGACAGTATTTCCTATAAATCTTTTTGAACCTCCAATATTGGAATTTGATGTCCTTTTGGGTATGGATTGGATTTTAGTTTATTGTGATAAAATAGATTTCAAAGCCAATAATTTTTTATTCAATGATTTCATATATTTTATAACATTCACTGGAGAAGATAGATTGATTAATGATGGTAGTGAAAGTTATATATCTCATGTTATTAAAAATAAATAAACAGTATTCATTACTGACATTCTATTAGTGAATGAATTTATAGTTATTTCTCCTGATTAATTGTATGGTATAGTTCATAATTTGGAGGATAAATTTACTATTGATTTAGTGTCTGATTCTAAGACTATTTACAAACCCCATATCGAATCTCTCAATTATAATTTGTGGAATTGAAAAAAAAAATGTTTCAAAAATTACTTGATAAAGGTTTCATTCGACAATGAACTTCACCATGGATTGATCCTATTTTATTTGTGAAAAATGAAATATGGTTCTATGAGGCTATGTATTGATTATAAACCCTCGAATAACATCACTATTAAAGAGAAAGTATATGTTTTCACATATTGATGATTTTTTTATCAAATCTAGAGAGATGAGTTATTTTCAATGATTTATTTTATGTA
Source organism: Viscum album (assembly GCA_963277665.1). Taxonomy (NCBI): domain Eukaryota; kingdom Viridiplantae; phylum Streptophyta; class Magnoliopsida; order Santalales; family Viscaceae; genus Viscum; species Viscum album. Next base: position 908,121,504 of record OY728156.1, read on the forward strand.
AAGGTACCATTAGGTGAAGGTAATGAATGATGGCATTCCAAAGTCAATGTTCCAGGTGATATATGGGAATTATGGGTTTGTAGTTATTCCCTTTGGATTATGTAATGAACCTAATATATTTATGAATCTCTTGAATGGAGCATTTCATCAGTTTTTTGATCAGTTTATGGTTTTTTATAGATTATATTTTGGTATATTTTTAAAAAAAATTGGAATAAGAAATAAATTTAAGGTTTATTTTTAAAACCTTAAAAGAAAATAAACTATATTGAATTTTTAGTAAATGTGAATTTTGGTTGAAAATATTTTCATTCCATGGTTATAATGTTTCAAAAGATGGCATAATTTTTTAACCATCTAAATCAAAAGATGTTGAAGAGTGACCAAGACCTACAAATATCATAGAGATTCATAGTTTTCTTGGGATTAGATGTTTATTACCGGATATTTTTTGAAAACCATTATTAGTTATATATCCAAAAAAAACTAAGTTAACATATAATGGAGTTATGTTCATATGGACAATGGAATGTGATGATTATTTTATGGAACTTAAAATAATATTGGTAAATGCTTCAGTTTTGGCCCTACCTTCCAGGAATGGTGAATTTTTTATCTATAGTGATGATTCATTTAATGGAATTGTTTTTCTCCTCATGGAAAATTATCAGGTAGTTTCATATGCTTCACGTCAGTTGATGAATTGTGAGTTAAATTTTCCTACTCATGATTTTGATTTACCTACTATTTTTTTTAATTAAACATTTGCATGCATCATTCCTATGGTGTAATGTGTGAAATATATATTGACCACAATAGTTTGAATAATATATTCACTCATAAAAACAATTTGTAAATTATATTGAAGATATGGCTATAATTAATCAAGGATTATGATTGTATGATTCAATACCATCTAGTTAAATAAAATAATGTGGCTGATGATTTATGTAAAAAAATTAATGCTAAATTAACTATTATACATTTGAAATGAGATCCATTGGTTATTGATTTGATGAATTTTTTCATGGAAGTTGATGAAGTTAGAAATTCCTCTGTTTTTTCAGGTGTCAATGAAATCATCTCTTTCAGGGAGAATTAAGAAAGCATAGAATGTAGATATTCAGTTGTAGAAAATGATAGAACTAGTTCAGAAGGGTAAGTTAGCTAAATTTAACATTGAAAATGATTGTGTTTTATGGTTTGGAAAGAGACTATGTGTTCCTTTTGTTTCATAGTTGAAGAAGGATTTGTTATGTGAAGCTCGTAGTTCTCCTTTTTTAGTTCATCCAAGTAGCTCCATGAAGTACATTGACATTTGAGGGAACTACTGGTGGGATGGAATGAAAAGAGTTATATCTAACATTACACTATGAAGTTAGATTTGCCAATAGGTTAAATAAGAGAGGAAGTTACCAAAAGGGATGCCACAACCTTTTTCAGTTCTTGAGTGGAAATTGGAAAATATATCTATGCATTTCATAGGGGGGTTATTAAAGAATTTTCGAGGTAACAATGTGATGTTGGTTTTTATTGATCTATTGACTAAATATTCTCATTTTTTTCCTCTTTGAGATGCTTTGTCTCTAGATTGAATTTATCATTTTTATATTAAATAGTTATTCAAGTTACATGGAATTCTCCTCTCCATTATATCTAGTCATGATCTAAGGTTCATTTATATATTTTGGAAAGGTCTTCTGAATTAATTGGGTATTGTGTTAAATTTCAGAAAATATTTTCTTCCTCAATTAGATAATAAATCAGAGCAACGAATTTAGAAATTAGATGATATTATATACGCGTGTTCAATAGGTTCCTCGAGAATTTTCATCAATTTCGTTCTTTCATTGAGTTTTATCATATTAATAATTTTCATTCTAGTATATAGATGGCACCATCATAGGCATTATATGGAATGTGGGGTGGACCGCTATCTTTTTGGGATGAATTGGGTGAAAGTAATTTGATGGGACTAGAATTGGTAGAGGAAATGGTATATAATGTTCCCTTTATTCAGAGACACATTTGGAAAAAACGTTGGAAAAAAATTTTACATGGATAACCAGAGATATGATATTTCATTTAAGGTAGGTGATCATGTCTTTCTTAAAGAATATCTATGGAAAATTTTGATGTGTTTTGGTAAGAAGAAGAAGCTGATTCCTTGGATAATTTGACCCTATGAAATCATAGAGAATGATAGATAAATTTCCCACTAAGTGGATTTACCTCTAATTATATCACAAGTATATAATTGTTTTCAGGTTTCAATGTTTTGAAAGTATATGTTGGATAAATCTCATGTTTTGAGTCTAAAATTAGTTCAGTTGGAAGAGAATATTTCTTAGGAGGAATAGCCAGTCCAGATTGTTATCCATAGAATGAAAGTGTTGTGAAATATGGCTATTCATCTGGTTAAGGATTTATGAAAAAAAACATATGGTTTAAGAGCCTCCATTGGAATCTAAGAATTCTATGAGGGAGAAATACCTCCACATATATGATAAGTGAATAAAATTTCTAGGATGCAATTTCCAAAAGGGGGAAGGATACAACATCCTAGTAATTAAATATTAACACTTTCATTTTCATTAATATTTATGATTTAGATAGTTATTTTACCTTCACTATGAGGCTATGTTCGGTAGCATACCTGACATGAAAATGGGTTTCTCTAAAATCTTATATTTCACACAAGATTGAGCTATTTTAAAAAATAAAATATTATTGATTTTGTAATTTTAAATGGTAGTTATCATCTAGACTTTTTATTTTTGGGAATGAACTTAACTAAGTATATTGTGCTTAGTAATTTTTTAAAAATATTTTTTATTTATTCTAATATATTTTAGAGGCTTCAAATGAGAATAAATCTAATTATAAGTATAAAGTACTCTAATATTTTTACAATGTAATTTTACCACATTTTGATGGTGAACCATTTTTAAATCTAGTATCTATCACTTTTATATATTTTTTTAAAATAATCTTCTTAATTGGAATAGAGACATGAAATTTTTCTTTGGATGATATTTTTTATTTTTTCTAATTATATTCATATTTTAATAAATAGTGAAAAATACTACATTTTAATTCATACTAAATTTTTATCTAATTTATTTATATTTTCATATTGTTATTTTACATGGTTTTAAGGTATAATTAGATGATTTTTTTATCAAGTAATCAAATGTGTTTCATTGGATACTTTTTCAAATTAAAAATAAAAAAAAATTAAATGAACTTTTGTGCATTTTACATAAAAAAATCATTTTCTTGATCCATCAATAGAATTAGTGTAAAACATAATTTAACCACTTATATTAATTGAATTTTCAAAAATGGAAATACAATTTGGTACTTATAATGAAAAATGTAGTCTAAAAGGATTAAAATAATTTTTAGTGAATATTAAGTTTAGTATTTTATTTTCCGCGGTAAAAGGTAAATATGGTAATTATAGGTAAAAGTAAAATTATAATATTATAAACATACCCTCATAATTGTTCTAATATTATTTTATTACTTATTATATACCATTTCAATCATTGGGATAAAATTATGACCTTTGGAAGTCGCTTGGGAGTTATTAGGTCATTTATAACATTTAATTTAACGAAAGGGAAAATATGTCGTAAATACACATCTTCTTACTAAAACAATTAATATGGGGTTATATAAGTGATATATTAGACAATAAATTGTCCCTAGAAATATAAAAATATTAAATACAACACATTAATTAAATAATATTTTTTTGGAATTAAATAATTATTTTTAATTATGGCACAAAGATGATGTATTGATATATTTATTATGGAAAGAATTAAATAAATGATATTAATAATATTAAAATAAATATAATATGAAATATTTGATGTCATTCGAGAATATTATGGAAGACTATGACATGTTAGTATTTATTTAATCTAGATTTTTTAAGGAATAAATTTGTTATGATATTCTAACAAAGTCATGTAATAAATATTTTGATAAATGACATAATTCATATTTTAAAATATAAGATATTTAATTAAATTACATAAAATTTATAAAAATCTATGATTCGGAAAAAATGTTTTTATAACACTAAAAATTATATTAATAACTCATTTATTGATCGTTTTCATGATTTTCCAAATTATTTTTACCCTCCAAGTGTAAATTACTTGATAAAATGTTAAGAGGTAAAAGTTGTTAAAACAAAAATATAAGGATTAAAGAAATACTAAAACTTTTCTAATTTTAATTAGATGATTATATATAGACCCAAACTCATCTTCTCTAATAATTAAATTATTTTAGACCCATTCGGAATGGAAATTGAATTTACATTAATTTAATACTTTTAATAATTCAATTGGGTCCCCTTCCCTCTCCTCTTAAAGGGAACCCATTCCTCTGTATTACTCAAACATCAAAAACGTTTAGGTTTTCCCAAGATCTTCCAAAAAACCTTAAAATAATACCTTAACATGTTCTTGAAGCCTAATATTAGTAAGAAAACCTTCCTTAGTGGTGTTAAGGTGTTAAGAAAGGTGGTAATTTGAAGGAAAATGTAATTTTTTTTATTTAATTATTCATTTTTTTCTTAATCCAATTCCTTCAAATATTATTCTCCCAAGATGAAATATTGACTCTGTTATCCTCAAAATAATAATATTTTTTTATAATAATATCATCACATAATTCTGTCTCCACTTCGCTTAAATGGGAATGGAATTAGTCATTTGTGTGTATGTGTGAACTATCACCTCCACGAATTTATCAAATTCGTTTTACTTATACTTTTATCATAAATTGTTTATTTTAATAGAAATGACGTTCACATTTGATATTTATGACATATTAATAATTATAAGATAATAATATATCAATTATTTTCTTACTTTCTATGTGCATAAAAATGATAACATTGTTCGTGCGTGCATGGGAACTATCACCTTCAAGAAGCGATGTGACATGTTTTTATTAATTATAACACTTGTAATATATATATATGTGTGTATTTAAATGATTAATATGATATTGATGATTTAATGATCATTCTGTAAAGTTAAAATAATACTTAACTTCTGTCCATAACGTTCAACAAAAAATATAACATGTCACTCATTAGTATATACGACATAACATCTCCATGATTATAATGTAGTTAATTATTCATTACCACACTTCATGGGTTTATTTAAATATATAATTTATGTATAAAAATGATAATAATATGACTTATATTATTTTGGTGATGAATTAATTATGACTACATGGACTACTGACATCAAACCATGTTCATTTTTGACTCAAGTACAAAATATCGACAAAACATCCGATATAAACTCAAATAATTAATGAATTATTACAACACGGTGATTAATGATATAAAATAAATAATAAACAATAAAAGTTTCTGATGAAAGTACAAATTAATCCATTTTTATTTTTTAGGAAGAAGAATGAACATATGTGACGAATCGAACTCAAGGTAAGTGGCTTCATCTCAATCTCCTTTCATTGAGGCATATTTTTATGTTATGCACCACCTTCTTTATTAAGGTGTATAATCAACCACTTTTAATTTTAATTCATTCAATGGTTTTCAAAATTAATATATTTATATGAATCATGTTACTTTCCTTATAAAATGAAAAAGGAATTTTTTTTGATGTATGTGGCGATAATGAAATCTTTATCGCCATAAAAATTATTTGATATTTGGTTTCCTATATAAGACTGGATGTTTCTAAAATAGAAAAGAAATACCATATTCCTTTTTTTGGGAATTTTGGTATTGAAAATGGTTTTGAAAGTATAATTAATATTTCAGCATTTTCAAATTATTTCTTGTGATTTTAATGTGAAATTTTATGAGTGAAATAATGATAATTAAAATCATTTTTTGTTATGATTATATCATGGTACTTAGACATTTGATAGCTGGTTATGTGATAAACCATAGATGGTTGGTTAAGTTATAAAACAAAGATTGGTGGTTCCATGATAAACCAAGGATGTTTGGTAAGGGTATAACCTCGAATTCATTTGGTATGTATGTTTATTGTATGGATATTCTATTTAAAACAGTGAATTGTGTGGAATTTTAATATATGGTTATTCCGTTTAAGTATGATTATGTAACAAGATACCGTAATCTATTATATGTGATCTCCATGGGTTTTATGTTAATAGTTTTATTAAAAAAATGGAAAGTAATGATCTCATATTTATTGAAGACTATTTACTACTTCTTAAAGGTAAAAAGTATTACTTTATGATAAAGTATTCATGGTTTACATTTTTTCAAAAAACTATGAGTTTTTCTTCTTTGTGTATCCCTTAATTTTAATTTTATGTTCATCCCAACTTCTAAGATGATTTTTATAGGATTTAAATATTAATAGTTTCAAGGATGTTTTCATGGAAATGTTATGAAGTTTAAACATGAAACAAACCCATGTTTTTTATAAAAAATTGTTTTATAAAAAAATGGATATTGATTATAAGTGTTTACTTTTTAATAATTTAGTTGTTATGAATGATTTGAGGCTAAATTCTATAAAGATCTAAAACTGTAAAGATCCTCTATGTGAATGAAAGTAAATTTATTTACTTAACACAATATTAATTAATGATTAAGGTTAGGGACTTATATTCATGACATCAGAATTTTGGTATAACATAATACATGATTAATAGGAGAATTGAAATATAAGTCCAAAACCATGATATCAGAAAGAAAAACATTTGAATATTTTATAAAATAGAGACTTTTCAAAATAATGTGATGCATACATATAAATATAAAATAATATCTTATGTTAAGGCTCACTACTATAATAGTCATCACATATTGGAAATATTCCCATAGTATATTTTGTTCACTACATAGTCCCTTAAATGAAATCTCATGAGATATAAATCTTTACCCAATGCATTGTAGGCCTATATAATTCTAGAAACACATGTTTTGTAATGAAAAATCATACATATTTGTGTCACAAGAACATTTTTACATTTATAAATAACTTAATGATATCATGTGAAAGAAATGGGTTTCTTGAAAACATAAATAAGACATGATCATTAACTATCTAGAGTGTTATGGTGGATTTTATCATTATAGAATATCCCCTGTAAAACATGATAAAGGATAAATGATATTGATCTAGATGAAAATATCATTATAATGGAATTATAAATTTACTTTTAAAAGAAATAAGAAATAAAATTATCATTTTTATATATAATCTTCTAAAAGTAAATAATTTATAAATATATTTTTAGAAAAATAGTGATAAAAATGTAAAATTTCATTTTAAAACTATAAACAAATATAATGTAATCTTCATAAATAAAATCAAATAAAAAATCCCTAAAAATCGACCCTTTAGAAAATATTAAAAAAGATGCCTTTGAATGTTTTTTAAAGGAAACTAAATTCAACTGGATATTACAATAATATATAATGAAATCAAGAATAAGGACTTCTATAAAAATTTAATATAAATATAAATAATTTTGAAAATGGTTCACAAACCAAAAAAACAACATATAAGTTCAGTTAGACTTACAAGAAAAAATTTCATGTAAATTATATTCCAATGGGAATAGAAATTATTTCAATACAAGCATCAAAAACAAAAAAAACTAGAGGATATGTAAATATATGGTGGTTTTAATAGAAATATCGAATATTTCCCTTGATCTAAATTTATATATAAACAATCTCACTTTTAAATTGATATTAGAATAAGAAACCCTTACAACTTTGGTGACAATTGAATTAAAAATTGAAAAAATGAAGAAAATAGATGGATTTTATAAATAGTAAAAATGAAATGAAATTTATTATAAAACAAAGACATGTAGAATTATATACAATATAAAAATGAAAAAAGTGGTTTGTATGCATCATATCACAACAATGGTAATTTGGGAAGATGAACCCTTACCTCAAATTTTTTTCTTGGATGGACACTCTCAAACTCCCAATATAATAAATTTTCATTTTTTATTCATGTGTATAAAAATATATTTCATATTTATATTAATTAATACCAGTAATTTATAATTCCTTATTAACCACATATAAATTATTCATTTTTAAAATTAATATTTGGATGTTAATTGTTGATTTTTTCTACCCATGCTTGAGTTTGGAAATTACATACTATACTATATAGTCATGCTTTAATAACCTTCATACTTGTTAGGAAGATATCTTATATGTGTTTCATATATTTATAGAGTCACATGAATATTTAATGGATCTTATGGTTAAAGTTCATATAGAACTCTTACAAATATAATTTTTTAAGATTATTGAATTAACCAAATAATTGAATTTATTATTGAATATACATTGCAATATTACCATTATGTAATCATAAACACATCTTAAATATAAAATAGTCAGAATAGATTAAGTTTATTTAACTATTATTGTTCATTCACTATTTAAACATAATGACATTATTCATATAGGTGATAAAAATTATCTAAAAAAGAACACATTTTAATGTTTTAATATGTATGAACATATTATTTTATTGTAATAATATCACTTAAAAATTTAAATTATTTCCAAAAAATGTTATGAAGGTGATAAATAACATCTATGATGCTATGTACGAATGATATAAACACAATAATAATGGATTGGATAACACTAATATTAAGTACAAGAATATTCTCTAACATAGCCTCTTAAGAATTAGGTATTTGGGAATCCTTCGTATGATTAGTGATTTCCAAAAGTGGGATTGTATTTTTACTGAGGAAATTATTTACAGTAATGAAAAGGAAACTTGTAAGGACCCATACCCTAGTTGCTCAAATATTGTGCCTTATTTTTAATCATTGTTATGTTTACAAGGTTGATTCATCCCAAAGGAATGAATAGTTTAGTAGTTTCGGAAAACCAGATATAAACATATGATTTACCTTACAACATGAAATAAAAAACAACAATGCATCACCATTGGAAACATCTATAAACTCTTAAATTATTACTGCAATTCATTCATTATAATATTCATCTATAAATTACATGGAAAAATAAAACATAATAAATGAGTGATATCAGGTTCTTAGAAAGTGTAAGAAATAGTGAAAATGTTATTATAAACAAAAAAATTAAACATGATGATTAACTAAAAAACATGAATTTAAAAATAAACTAGAGAATAATATGCAAGGAATAAAATTTGATTATATAAATCCATATAAATGATCATAAGAGAATGTAGAATCAGAATGGATATTATAATAGTTGAATAATCACGTGGTATATCAATTATTATTATCGTAGTGATGGAATTCATTATTCCAGACATCTGAGACACATTATCAAGGTCTCATCCAAGATGTCTGAAAATACTTGGGTAAGGCCTCAACCAAAACACAATCCTATTTTTTATCATGAGACCTATCAATTTATCAAGGGTATATAGTGGAACCCATCCATTACATATTAACTCCAATTAATTCATCATATGAATGGGGCTAAAAATAAATAACATCAACATATGAAATTTAAATATCATTCCCCAATCTATAATCATAATCTATAACTAGTCTGAGTTGAATGGTGAACGATATCAAGATATCACATCCACAATCAAACTGGCCACAAACCATTTAATAACATGTGATATATTTCCACGATAATATATCAATATCGATAAAGCATAAAATTCAACATAGATGTTGAAATAAATGAAAATACTCTGATAAAATTTTAAGTAATTAGTGATAGAAATACTCCTTCTACTTTACAAAGAAGAGTTATTTTGGAAAATAATTCTATTTTTCATAATTGTGTTTATAAAACTAGTAATGATCAAATATAATTTTTCATGATAAAATTGTAAATTTTAGAAAAATATTTTTTTCTTAAAACAGATTATAGATGGCACTTGAAAATTGTTAAAATATTGAGATGTTATCTTAGTATTGTTTGTGTATCAGGAAGGACTAGGAAATATATTTGTAAAACATGATACAACCCATAAAATAATGAAATATTATAATTGGTACACATATATAAATCATTCAAACATAATTTATGAGTTTTACATAAAAATAATTAAGAATTTCATTGGGGTAAATAGAGATAAAGTGTAATCCCAGATGAAAAATTGATGTTTGGGGAGAAATCCCTACCTTATGTCTAATGGTGTTCAAAACATGAACATAACAACCTAGATAATAAAATTATGTTGATTAATTAATTAATTTATAACATTTTTTACATGTATTTTATTTATTATAATTTTATTTAGATCACTTATGGCCTTTTTAATGATTTATAAGATATAATATTATTGCATAGGAGCGTTCATTTACAGGGTTCTCATGATAGATATGTATAAGAGTATAGAAGTTCTTTTGGAATGGGTATAATTATGCGTACTTTAATTTATATGACATTAATGAACATTCATAAGAGTAAATGGTTATATATAACATTTATTTATATGGTATGTAGATGACTCATTAGATAATACATTTAGTGATAATAATTTACTTTATTACGGCAGTTATTGGTAAAAGATAACACAATTTGTTTTATCATTTAATATTATGTAAATATGTTACTTACATTACATAATAATGTTTTTAATACATATATTATATTTTTTAAACCATTAAAAATGGTATCATTACCAGCCTTGAAGAATAAATTGAAGAATGAAAGTTCGTCGTCGATGAAGGTTGTAAATTGGAACCTCCTATATGATGATTTCATTTTTTTGAGATGAAGAGTAAGGATAATGATTATGTTTCTTGTAACATATCTAGTTTTAACAAACAGACACTATGTTTGATACCATACATGATATGGTACATCGAGCATAAATTGGAAAATAAATATTATTATTTAAATGTTACCATATAACATAGCTATTAAAATGGCATGAATGAATAGTATTAATTGAATTTTGAAAAAATTGTTTTTTCATGTATATGATTAATATTTTGGTTCATAATTAATTATAAATGAATTAAAAACCCATTTCAATTAAAAAGGAAATTTTTTCCAAAAAAACTATTTAAATATAAATAAATGAGTTTATAATGTAATAAAATCAATCTAGTTTTGTTTTATTAATTCAATATATGTGTACTATATCAATTTACTATTTAAGATTCATCTTATAAGTTCTCTAGAAATTCCATAAAAACAAATTCAGTTTTTTAGATAAGATAATAACTTTTCTAAATATAATTTTTTTCTTCCTTTTGAGGGAAATCCAATTTTCAAACTAGTTTTTGACAATTTTATAAGTTATAATTGAAAAAATAAACATATTATTTGAAATTGGTACGTCAATATTTAGTTTGGAAAATATTTTGTTATTTTTATGATAATATTCATATTTAAATGAATAGTGAAAAATACTACAGTTCAATTTGAAACTATTTTTTTATCTCATTTAATTATACTATTTGAATATATTTTTATAGGTTTTAAATTATAATTAAAATATTTTTTATCATTGAATCAAAAAAAATTTCTTGGAATCTATTTCAAATTAAATTTATATACAAATACATTTCTATCTTTTGAATGTTTCCATTTAAAAACATTTTTTATTTTTTATCTACGGAATTAATTTTAAATATAACTCTTCAAATTATATGAATTTAGTTTTTGTGAAATGGATTACATATTTGGAATTATGTGGTCCAAATTAGTTTTTATGTTCAATTTCATTTTTTTATAGAAAGGTGGTCCTGGTGAAAATTTTATTTTCCTCGGTATATGTAAAAAATGAAACATGTTAAAGGTAAAAAAGTAAAGACATAAAATACCCAAAAACTACAATATTTAATGGGTTTTTGAGTTGTGGATAGAACCTAACCAGCCTACAAAAAATTACTTGAATTTATAATTATTTTAATCTAATTCCACCTCAAAGTGGTTATCATTAAATATAAAATAATCAACAATTTAATCACATGAACCAACATCTCGTCAAGTATAAATAGAACCCCATCACATCCCTATTTCAACCTAAATAACTTTTTAGGTCCTCAAATATCTTCCCATCCATCTACTCATCACTCTATAAACGTCCAATTTCTTCTTGTCTCACCAAAATAATTAATCCAATTTCATTAATGGTCTTTCAAGGAAATGATATTCAAGAGGTAATTCTCTCAAAGTACCTCTCTTAATTAATTTTCTTTCTCCACTTCCTCCTTAACACATTCATCCATAAATTAATGATTAATACAGAATCATGTATATGTAGTAATATAATTTATATAATGGAATATATCATAACCATTTCATTTCCCACCTCTTCTTATTCAATGAAACAAAATTGTTTTCCAAGTTATGTCAATTAATCACTTCCTAGAATAATGTTTTCCTTTATTCTCCCATTATTGCCTTTTTGGATGGTCTTATTACCATTTTTCTATTCAAATAAAATTATAATATTTATATTATATCCTATTTAATATTATTTAAATATTATAGTAAATATACTTTTATGCCTTATATATTGTGGTTTTATGATAACTTCGTCTGGGGACATGCTGACTAGCCCCTTCTCAAAGTGATGTGATTCATTCATACATAACATAGAATGTGTTAAAGAAAAATTTAGTAAAAATATATGATATAAATGAAATATTAATGTTAATATAATGATAATATATATATATATATATATATATATTCAAATACATTTAATTTAATCTTGTTCTTTCAATACAATAGTAAAAAATAAAAATAATGTTCATGCGTACATACGTTTTACCGTCTACATGAACAGTGTTTTTAATTTTTAATTGAACATTTATATAAATATTTATATAATTAATATAAAAAATATTTACATATTGTTTTATATTTTTTATATAATGGACTTCTGACCCCATGGACTATTGACATCATACCAAGTTCATTTTTGACTCTAGTACCGAATATTGATAAAACGTCTAAAATGAACTTAAATAATTTGGTAATTATTATAACATGATAATAAATGATAAAAAGAGAATAATAATACTGTCAAGGTTCTGAATCAAGAATAAATTATCCTGATTTTATTATTCAGTAAGAAAAAGGAACATACGGTACAAGTCAGACTAGATATAAGGGAATTTCTTAACCCAATTTCCGTTCTTTGGGTTAAACATATACTTCTTGATTATGTCATTAAACTCTTATTTGTTAAATGAATTTTTAATATATTATCATTTAATTCTATCATGAATTGAATTCAATGTTTTTCAACATGAATATTTATTTATGGAGTGTTTGACTTTTCGTCCAAATCGATATAAGGAATGTTTTATTTTGACAAATACAATATCAAAGATATCATCATTGTTGTAGCTGTTATTCGATATTTGGATTTCTTTTTATCATTAATGACTTTAAATGGAAAATAATCCATTTTCCCTTTTTAGGTATTTTTTTTTTGAAATTGGTTTTCATAATGGATTGATTATATCAAAGTCATGAAATGATATCTTGTGATTAAAATATGAAAATGTTATTTTCCCTTCATTCTTACTTTTTGTGTCATGATTATGTTATGTTTATTAGTAATTATTTTTTTATTTTGGTGGTTTCATGATAAACTGGCATTGGGGGAGCCTGTGATAGCTCTAAAAAGCATTGGGTACTGAGACAGAGTTAAGCGACATGGTTTTTTCTAAGTGATTTAAGGAATATACTATGATGGGTATTCGAAATGTAACCATAATGGTTACTCCCTATATAGCTATGAAATCTACAATGTAATTATAATATGGATCCCTTAAGTTAACTTTATTATTTATTATTTTTATGACATTTTTTCAGAATATTATGATTTTATGAGGTATGTTAACGAGTTAATGATTAATGGGTAAAAAGTGTGATTTAGTGAAAATTTTTTAATGAGTTTAAAATATTAATGAAATAATAGATTCATTCCATGTTTTTTATCCGTTTCTGAGTATTTTTTTCTCATCCAATGTTTTTTATTTTTTTCCCAAAGGGTATAAGTATAGGAATTGAAAGGAACAAGTTAAGAAAATTTTATCATGAAAAAAAAAATCATGTTTCATTTTAAGGATTTTTATTTTGTGAAAAGAATAGATAGTTGGTAGAAGTGTATAGTTTGTAATATTTGAGTTATTGTGTAACCGATAGTGGAAAATTCTTTAAAACATTAATCTTGAAAAGGTTCTCATTGTTAATTCTTGCATTAACTCCATATTATGTAATGTTTAAGGATGGATTATTATAGTTTGTTTTAGAGTTTGGTTTAGATTAATTTAGAGGTTAGGGTGTTATTTAAGCATAAGTTACAAGTTTTATTTAACCACAGTGGTTATAATAATAGAAAGATTCATAGTTATTTTAAATAATTGGAATGAGTTATTCATAACCTGAAAAGTATATCTTAGTTTTTTAGGTTACTCATAAGATATTATATGATTACTTTATTTATAAACTCATATGAACATTTTTGGTTTTTGTAAATGGATGGGTACATTAGGCACCAAAGTAACAATGGTTATGATGGAAAATGTGGCCGCTCTACGAATAAGAAATAGAATAAAATTGGAGATACAATGAGAACTCTTATGGTTATTCTAAACCAACTATTTGTAGTCACTATTAACCAATTGAACCTTGGTGAGTTTTAAATGCATCATATATGAGAGAAATAAATCTTTGTGGATGTTTAGGTAACAATAATCATAAGGTAAATTATATTCAGTGACATGTGTTTCATGAATATGGAAAGAAACAACTAGGAAAATGTCTTAAATATACATGAAGATGTCTTAGTTCTTTAAATGGAGGTCATAAATAAATAAACATCCAAGGAAAAAAGATACCTTTCAGTTGACTCCATGAAATGGAAACAATTAATTTTTGAGTTATCAATTGAATGTTTTAAATTTAGGGAGTATGTTCATTTTTTAAATCAATGTCCTACGAATAAGGTTCATGAATTGGACCATCAAGGGGAAACAAAAATGGCATATGAAATGTATGTATTATTTCATGACTCGTCTTTTGAAATTATGAAATCTTAGTACTTGATTCATGTATTCCTTCATAGGAAATAAATATTAAAGAAGAATTTGTAAAATCATTGTTAAAGGATCAGGAAGAATTTTGATTGATTATGATTTCTATTTTATTTTTCAATTTGAGAGTTATGTTATATCTATGGATGATGTAATGATTAAAATTATTAATGCTCTTTTTATGATGGGATTATAATATAATTTTCTTTATTATGTTTAACCAATAAGTTTTTTATTTGAAAATTGTATTCAAGGAAGAATTATATTTTCTTGTGTGGACATAATTATAAAGGTATAAAGAACCTTTGGGATTTATATGATCCTTGATTTTGAGTTAATTATGGGATAATAAATTTTTGGTTATAAAATTGAAGTTATGAGATAATAATTGTGGTTAAAATATTTTGTGGGTTTTTTATGATTTTATCTAATTTTGGGAATTTTATAAAATTATATAATTTTAGTATAAGAACAACCTACAAGAAGGGTGGCAACCCATTTCATCTAACAAGTTTTTGGGAATCAAACCCAAAACCAAAGTGAGACAATGCATTATTCCTTACCAATGACCTAAATGAATTACTTTATTAGTATGACTTAATCTTTTTATTTAAAATGCTTTTATTTATTAAGAATATGGTGATCCCAGATACATATATTTTATTTAACACATAACCATGGGATTGGAAATTGAATTAGTGAATAAGTGAATAATGTTATTTATGAAGATCTTCACAATTTTGGAAACCCTATATGATCAAGGTAAATAGAATACTATGGAATTTTATTTCATAAAAAAGGATTAATTATATTTTGAAAGAATATATGAATTACATATACTGATAAGAGTTATTTATGGAAAAGTTAGCATATCATGATGATTATTAAGACAATTACTTTTTCTCTGAGACTTAAAGTGTAATTGATGATATTTGTAGACAAATGATAAAATTTATCTTGGACGACTATGTGATTAAATAATTTTGATTTTGGGTTTATATACAGGTTTTTTTTATTTCATATAATTTTAAGGACAATTTTTTATTGAATGGTCTATGTAAACCTGGGTATTAATGTTGAATTTTGGAGATTAAAAGTAATTTTCATCATAAAATGGTTTATTATTTTTAGGAATTAAATTCTCAAGAAATAACTATTTTGGTTTTTGTTAATTTATAATGATATAGAATATATATAGATCAACTTTTGTCCATTATGTTATTCTATATAGGTTTATTATAGTGCTTTAGGTGATACCAAGTCACCTTGAATATTAATATTTGAGAAAAAAGATGAGTTTGAGGTTGAAATTTATTAAAGGATGAAACTCTTCTTCCCATGTAAGTATATTTCCTTATGATCATAGTCCTTGTAGTAATATAATTCCTCGATTCTACGAAAAGGATCCTAAAACAAAAATGTTATCTGATTTTATTACAAAATAGGAAAACGACGACCTTTTAACAGATCATAGATTTATGGTTTGGTGATTGTTAAATTAAATCTATTTTTTTATCACTATCCATTATAACATTATGGTTAGTTTTAAATTCAATATCCATGTTTTCCATCTTGGAAACCTATAATGTTTTATCTCAAGTGATCTTCATACTTCTCTTTATTTCATTTAAAATGGTTGCTTTACTAATCTTTTTTACGATACGGTGTTTCCATAAATGTATTTCGAAAAATCATACCTTAGTTAAAAACCCTGAATTCAATTTTCAAGGATGTAATTTATCAAAAGGTGGAGGATAAAACATCATCTGTTTTAAGAAAGACACATTAGGTTCGATAGCTTACATGTTATGATATGTCCAGCATAAATGAAATACTAAATATTGTTATTTATGTGTTAAATTGTAAAACCTTTTCTAAAATGCATGGAATTAATAGTATTAATTTAATTGTGAATGACATATTTTCACATGTTTATAATTAATTATATGGTTAACTATTCATTATAAATGAATGTAAACCCCTTTTTAAATAAACAAATTATGAAAAACTATTTAAAAACAAATATGTGGGTTTATAAAGTAATAAATTTACAATTTTGGTTTTATTAATTAAATATATTTATAATATAATAAATTTAATTTTTAATAGTAATTATATATGTTCTCTATACCTGTCCTTAGAACAAATTCAATTTTTCAGATAAAGGAATTATTTTTCAAAATATAAATTTTTTCTGCCTTTTGATGGAGAAACCATTTTAAATATACTTTTTATACATTTATAAATAATTTTTGAAAAAATGACCTTCAAATTTGTAATTTGATCATCAAAATTTATTTTGGAATTTTTTTTGATATTTTTGGATAACATTCATATTTTAATGAATAGTGAAAAATACTACATTTTAATTTAAAAAG
Organism: Viscum album; assembly: GCA_963277665.1. Lineage (NCBI taxonomy): Eukaryota > Viridiplantae > Streptophyta > Magnoliopsida > Santalales > Viscaceae > Viscum > Viscum album. The sequence continues at coordinate 908,138,930 of OY728156.1, forward strand.
TAATTTTTCTTCTAATTTAGTTATATTGTTAAAATAACCTTTAAATGGGTTTTAAAGTATATTTTTATTAATTTTTAATCATTTAATCCAATATTGGTCATTAAAATCGATTTAAAATTAAAATTAGATATAAAAACATTCCAAACATTTGAACGCTTCGCGTTTAAAACACGCTTATCCATTTTGTTAGGGGAATTAATTTTATATCTAATTATTCATATTTGGTGAATTTAATTAGGAAAAATGGATTTCATATTTTGAATCATAAGTTCCAAATTATGTTTTATGTTCAACCTTAATTTTTTGTATGCAAAAAAATAACATAGTAAAAAATTTATTTATTGAGGTATAAGTAAAAAATGAAATCTGTTGAAGTTAAAAGGGTAAGGGTATAAAATACCTAAAAAATACATCATTACAGGTTGGTTGTGGTTTTTATTGGCCCTATAAAATCCCAAAAAACATTATTCTAAAGTATATTTTGTTGAAATTAATTCCACCTCAAATTGGTTAGGATTAAATATAAAATAATCAAAAATTTAATCACTTGAACCCACCTCTCCTAAAATATATAAACCACACTATATGATCCCCATTTCAAATGAAAAAGCCTTATAGATCCTAAAATATCTTCCCAAACCTATCTTACACACTCTACCCATGTCCAAGTTCTTATGGTCTCACGAAAAGACAGAATCTAAGCTCTTCAATGGTTCTTCAAGGAGGGAATATTCAAGTAGTAATTCTCTCAAGGTACCTCTCTCAATTTCATCTTATTTTTCTAATTTGTGCTCATCTCATTATCCAATTCATCATTATTCCATAATCATGTTTATACTTGATTTTTATGTTTCTAATTTAATATATCATTTCCATTTAATTTCTCACCTCCTCTTATTCAAAGAAACAAAATTGTTTTCAATGTAAGGACGGTTAATCAGTTTCATGAATAATGTTTTTCTTTCTTTTATTATCACCACCTTCATGGTGTGTCTTGAAACTATTTTATTGTTAAAATAATATTTTAATATTTATATTATAACCAAATTAGTAGGATGTAAATTTTTTATTAAATATACCTTCATGATTTCCATATTATGGTTATACGATAACTTCATTTGGGGACGTGTGGACAACTACCTCTTCAAAATGATGTGATTTGTTCACACATCACATGGAATGGATTAAAATTTGTTTTAGTAAAAAAATATGATATTAAATAAATATTAACTCTAATATAATGATATTATATATATGTTTAAATATATTTCTTTTAATCTCATTGTTTTAATATGACATGAAAAATGAAAATAGTGTGCATGAATACGTACGACATACCCTCTCCCTGAATGGTGTTTTTAGATTATTTTTAATGATAATTATAAATACATAAACAATGAATATAAAATATATTTATATCATGTTTTATATTTTTTGTGATGGAATTATGACCACATAGACTATTGACAACATACCATGTTAATATTCCACTTAATTACTGAATATCGACAAAACATCCTATATGAACAAAAATTATTAAGTAATTATTATAAAAAGGTAATAAATGATAAAAAATATTAATAAACATGAAATGGTAAGTAATAAATTATAAATTAACATAATTTTATTATACAGGAAGAATAATGAACATACGAGATGAGCCAGACTCAAGGTAAGTAAATTTCTTAACCCAGTTTCAATTACATGGGTTAAACATATACTTATTGATTATGTTGTTAAAATATTATGTTTGAAATAAATTTTTAATATTTTATCTTTTATATCTTTTTTTAATTTCATTAAATCTTTTTCAATAGGAATATTTTTATATGTAGAGTTTTACATTCTATAAAAAAGGATAAAATTATTGTTCCTTTTTAACGTATACAATGTCAATGACTTCTTCATGAATGTAACCATTATTTGATCATTGGAATCATATATAAGCCTTAATGTTTATAAAAGGAACAAATACCTTTTTTTAAATCTTAGGTATTTTGGAATAGAATTTTTTTTGAATATTTTGATTACATCAATATCTTGAAATGATATCTTCTAGATTAAAAGTCGAAATGTTATTTTTCATTTATGCTTTCTTTATGTGTTATGATTATGTTTTGGTTATTGGTAATTGCATATGTATATTGGTGGTTTCATAATAAAATGAGGGAGGGTAACCCCATGATACCTTTCAAATTATTTGAGTATTGAGATAGAGTAATATGATAATGTTACTCCCAATATATTTAGGGAATATACTCTCATGGGTATTCTAAATGTTACCATGACGGTTACTCGCAATGAAGCTTTAAAAGCTACAATGTATGTATGATATGGATGCCTCATGTTACCTTTTTGATTTATGATTTCTATAATGTTTTTCAATAATTTTATTATTTCTTGAGTTATGTTAAACAGTTTAAGATTTATGTGTAAAAATTATGATTTTGTGAAAATATTTTCATGAATTTAAATTATCCATGACCTAATTGTTTCATTCCATATTTTTTTAATGTTAATAAGATTTTTGGGCTCATCCCATGTTTTTGAAATGTTTCCATAGGGTATAAGGATGGGTATATAAAGGATGAACTCAAGAAGATTTTTTTCAAAAAAATGAATCATGTTTTATTTTAATGAGTTTTTTTTTATGAAAAAAATTGATAGTGAGTAGAATATTCTCCATTATAATATTTGACTTGTTATTTAATAGTTATGTTATAAATCTCTAAAACCCTAAACCTAAAAAGATGCACAGTGTGAATTCTTGAATTAACTTAAGATTATGTAACGTTTAAGGTTTGGGCCTTATAATTATTCCATTAAATTGATATAATTACAGTATATGAAGGAAACTAGATTTTCTTTCTCAATTAGAAATAGGATGTGAGGATAGAATAATAAATGAATTAAATGAAAAAGAATATGAAATTAAAGGGAAGGAGTTTTTAGCTCTTGAATAATCCTCCTTGAGAATCTATTTAAGGGGATTGATTTTGGTCTTCGGATGAGACAAAGTGCTTTTGGATGTGCTGTAGTATCATGGGGAAAGGATTGTGTAGAATTTTGACAAGGATAAATGGATAGTTGGTGTGAGGAAAGGAGGGTGTGGGGTGGTTTTTATAGTGGAGGAGAGAGGCAATTTCTAATTATTTAATTCATTATTTTATTATTTATCTCATAAAAACCAATAGTGTTGATTATTGTCACTGTATATAGTAATAATATCATAGGATTTCGAACCAATGTTTCTTTCATCTTTCAAACATCTAATATGACATAATAAATCATGTATTTATCATTTATCAGCAACTGTTGTATTTTACTATTCACAAAAGAAATCTTGTATTTTAGAAAAATCCAAAAAATTCACCCTAACCATTTTTTGATGTGTTGAATTCATAAATGAACTCCATTTTATAAAAAACATTATAAAAAATGAATTTTTTTAAATTAAAGTCATCATTTACTTGAAATATATAGTTTTTAATGTTAAAAGTGATATTATAACACCATAAAAAATTAACAAAGATTTTATTAAACTATCCTAAAATCATAAGACTATAAATTTCTTTATGCATAAATTTTATGAAAATTAGTTTTATTTTAAATCAATTTATAAAATTTCAATTAAATATTTATTACTCACAAAAATACGAACACTTAATTATTAATTTTATAATATACCCTTACTTTTAGTATACTATAATTATATTATATTTTCATTTATAATGTTCCTAAATTTTATTTATACATTCATGAGTGAGGTTAATATTAATTTGGCTATACTATTCATAGGGGTCATATTACTATTCATAAGGGTACATTACTATTCCAAATAGTTATGTTACTATTAACCCAAAATGTAATTTGATCCTATCAAACTTAAAATATCTTTCTGATCGCAAAAATCTATATCCATTTCTTGAAATATAAAACACAGAATTGGAAAAATTATCCTTAATGGAAAGGTTATAAAAATCTCATCTAAATAACAATGTGTTGTTTCATAGAGACTCAGTGTTGTATGAATTTCATTCCATGTAAAATTTATTTGTAAATCCTTAGGGTTTTTCATTCTCCCCTCCTTCAAAAATTTATTCTTCTAAATTATCAGAAGGTTACCTCATTAAATGTTTATGGTAGTTCTTTATCATATCTTCCTCAGGCTCCCATACACCTCTTCAATTTTATGAATTTTTCAAAGTACATTTATCAGCTGAGTTATCCTATTCCTCTAAACTTGTTCTTTAGTGTCCATAATAATGATAGGATCTTCAATGTAAGATAAGCTGTGTTCCATTTCTATTCTGTCAGAAATGAAGAAATTTGTTTGTTCTGGCATGTAGTTCATTAATAATGAGATTTGGAACACAATATATACCTTAGAAAGGCTATGCACATTGCTAAATAATAAGCCACAGCTCTGATTCTCTAACAGATTTTAATAGATACATTGTACCTTGGGATCAATTTCTCTTTCTTCCCAAATATTATAATTACATTCCATGGTGATACTTTCAAGAAAATGGGATCTCCCACTTTAAATTCCAAATCCTTCCTTCAATTATCAACATAACATATTTTCCTACATTGAGACGAATTGATATGGGTTTGAATAGTATTTAGCTTCACTATTGTTTCCTCTACAAACTCTGGGCCTACAAGCTTATTTTAACCAACTTATTCCCAACATGTTAGTGCACTACATCTCTTTCCAGACAACTATTCATTTGGTGGCATTTGAATACTTGAATAGAAACTTTTATTGTAGGAAAACTCAACCAAATGGAAATACTGATCCAACATACCTTGATAATCAAGTGAGAACGATCTCAACATGTCTTCTAATGTTTGGATCATCCTTCATGCCTACCCATCAATTTCAGGATGATACATTGTACTCAAATAAAGCTCAGTATCCAACGTTTTCTAAATAATTTTCCATAATTTTGAAGTAAATCGTTGATCATGATTAGACACAATTGAGACATGTTCTCCATGAAGTCTTACAACTTCATTAATATAAAGTCATATGAGGAGGTACATTAGAAAATCTACCTTTATAGTGAGGAAATGTAAAGATTTGGTATGTTGATAAAAAAAATACCCATATTGAATCATTATTTCATGGAGTTTTGTGTAATACAAGAACAAATCCATAGTTATGATTTCCCACTTCATTGTAGGAATTGTAATAGGTTTGAATAATCTTCAAGGATGTTATCTTTCAGCCGTGACCTGTAGATAGGGTAAACATATTGAAATATAATATGTAATTTCCCATTTTATCTTACCCCACAAGGATTTTCCCTCCACATATCTATACATATAAGTGCTACTAGGGTGTATAAATAAATTCAAGATATGGGAATCATCCAAAAAATACCTTTTTAGCTCAGATATAGAGGGAACACAAAGCATCCTCAAATATTTCATAATTCCATCCCAGCACGTGATGTTTGGAAGCTTCCCAGAATTCACATAATTAATTTTATATTGAATATTCTTATCATCACATTGAGAACATTAATTTATTTCCATTAAAAATGGTTGGGAAACCAGTTGAAAAAGTAATGATATTTCATTGTCCTTATTAATTTCTCTATCGAAATTTACTAGATCCATGTACATCGGATTGTTATCAATCGTCAATTTGTTATGTACCCCATGATCTTCCATTCTAAATGCATATTATATCTTATTTTCATTCCCTAGGTGGATGTGTATTGAACAATCATAATCCTTATGTAGCTCAATCCATCACCTTTTCCTCATGTTTAGTTATTTTTGTGAGAAAGTATATTTCAAACTCTTGTGATCCGTAAATATCTCACATCATTCACTGAAAATATAGTGTCTCTATATATTTAGAGGAATTATTATAGATGATAACTCAATATCTTGAGTTGTATTGGTCTATCATTAGTTTTAAACTTCCTTGATGCATAGGTAATAACTCTATCATTCTACATTAGGACCCAACCATATCCTTTTTCTAATGCATCACTATAAATCAATAATCCTGCATTTCCTGATAGTATAGTCAAGATTGGAGCATTAACTAATCTCCAATTCAATTCTTCAAAACATTCATCACATTATTTTTCCATACAAACCTAAACCCTATACGTGTAATCTTGTTTAACGAGTTTTCTTATCGGGTGAGTTTCTGAACGAAATGTCATTAATAACAAACTAAACCAACAAAACTATGTACTTAAGTTATGTTCATTGGTGTAGGCTATTCCTAAACTACCATTGTATCTATAGGATAAACTATGATTCCATCATTAGGGACATTATTTACAATATAAGAACCTGTTTAAATACAAAATTTACAATTTCTAAAATTCCCATATAAATCGTTTCTTCTATGAGTTTTAGAATAATGTGCAAGTAGTTCTCATGATATTATTAACTTTTAGAGTGTACCAAGATATGATCAATAAATACCACAAAAAATTCATCAACATATTCATTAAAAACTATATTCATTAAATCCATTAAAACAAATGGTGTATTAGTCAGTCCAAAAGGCATTACAATACACTCATAATGCCCATACCCATTTCAAAATGTTGTATTTGGAATATCATCCTTCCTCATATGTAACTGATGATATCCAGATCAAAATTCTATCTTCATGAAATATTGGTAAATATAAATTTTATCAAATAAATTATCAATGCAGGAAGTTGACACTTTTTCTTTACCATAATAGCTTGTATTTCTCTATTGTCAATACACAGCGTCATGTATCCATTTTTATTCCTGACAGAGAGAACATGATCTCCCCATAGAGAAACACTAGAGAGAATAAAATGTTTATCACTAAATTCCTCTAGTTGTTTCATCAGCTCCACTAATTCCACTATAGCCATTCTATAAGGAGTCATTGATATAGGCATTGCACCAGGAATTAAATCAATTGAAAAATCAATTTCCCACTCCAAGGATTTCTACGTATACCCTATGGAAATACATCAATGTTTTCATTCACAATAAGTACTTATTCAATTTGAATATTTCTTCCCGAACCCATAGATATTACATTACCTTCCTCCCTAAGAAATGAATTCAGTAGAGCTACTAGGGGTGGATCAAGATATGAATTCGATGGTGATGTTTCTACTCTAAAGATAAGGGACTCTATACCATCCTCAAACATCCTAATTTCAATCTTGTTTTAATAGATTTCCAAATCATATTTTCAAATCCAGTCCATACCAAGGATTAGGTCAAATTCAGCCATATCTAGGATGATAAATCTGTATATAAAGTAGGTTTATATGCCATAAAGGGAACTGCCTGGTACATCATTGTTGCAATGAGACTTCCCAAGGTTTTGGACTGAAAAATCCCATGTTAAAGAGAATTTTAAATATCAAATTTTTATAGAAAATTCTGAATATATAAATTTAATTGATGATACAGTATCAAATAAATCATTGGCTTTATTTGAGGAGGCGATTATAGTACTTACCACCACCTCATTAGGGACTTCACCCATAGTCATTCTGATCACAAAATCTTTTACATTCTCTCAGGGCCTCTTTTTAGGAATGTTTCCTCAAATCATCAGACAATCATTTGTGTAGTGTCCTATATCCCTAAAATTTTATCTTTTAAAATTAGTATATTTATTGATTCCCTTGAAATCGTGGACTTGATATCATTTTTCTCCAAACATATTACAGACTCATTTTCCTTTTAAACAGACTATGTGGTGTTTCCTTTTATAAGTATCACATGTTGGAAAACACCCTTTTTATTATTCCCTTTATCTATTATTTCCTCTGCCACTATATTCTTCTCTTCCTTTCCCGTAAATTAATAATGCTTAGAGAATTTCTTTTTGTTTTTATAGCACATGAGACTATATATTTTTATGATGGCAATTTTTTGGAAAAAATTTCCCTTAAGAGGAATGGATTTAAACCATCAATGAATCAATCAATATTTCTCTCCGGATTATGTATGTAGTATGCGACATGCCATTATATCCTATTAAAGTTGTATTCATACTTGGAAACATTCTCATCCCCCCTCTTCAACAGATTCAAGAATTTTGTTTCCATATCCAATCATTGTTCATGAGGAAAATATTTTTCTAGTAAATTTTCTTTAAAATCCATCTATTTTATTTATTCTGTTTATTCATCCTATTTTGTGTTTTGAATTAACTACCACAACTGATCATCATCTCTTGATAGATTATAAATTTCCATGATAACCTTATCTCATTCATTACTTTCCAAAGTGAGAAATATCTTATCCAACTAAAAAATCCATTGATCTATAATAAATGGGTATGTAGTCTTATTAAATGATGAAGGCTATTATTTGATAAAGCATTCAAACATTATTTCTCTTTGTTTTTCATCTATATGCTCTATACGGACAAGGTTATTGTTCAAAACTAGATACAGTTTTCCCTATATTGTTACAAGTTTCTCAGCAACAGTCGTAGCTCCAGAACCAACATCATTATCTTTTACAGTATGGTAGTCCTTATATGGGAAATGCACATTATTTTTTTTATTGCTTCCACTAGGATCCATTTCTAAAGAATTTAATAAATTAAATTAGTCTATAAATCATAATTTATAATTTAGATCTACCAAAACACATAACATATTTTTTTTTCTCAAATCTCATAATAGTTGGAATGGATTATTTGGGGGAATATTTACAATTAAATCCTTCATAATGTTTTTTAAATAATACATGAATTACAAAAAAATATCCCGTAGGAGTGTCATACCAAGTTCATAGTAAGGACCATTTTCGTGTACCAAGTAACCCCGAGCTGAGACCGGAACACACTATCAAAGTTGTAACTCCTACGTACATCTATTCCAGAACCACTTCCTATTTCATTATCCTAATAGTGATGTATTTTCTATAAATAAAAACATAATATAAACATCAAAAAATTAAATTATTTTCTTTTATTCTTCTTTTGAAATTCTATCTTACTGTTTTGTTCCATATTATTCATTTTTAATATCTAGTCTCAATGGTTTCTACAGAACCTCATTTGATACTAATTATAAGGACCCAGACCCTAGTTTCTTGGTGCTAGGACCTCATATAAATACATTGGAATGTTTACAAGTATGTATCGTCTTGAAAAACCTAATAGTTTTGTAGTTTTATAAAACTAGATACGAATATAATATTTATATTACAACTTGAATGAAAAAAAACATTTTAACTCCATTGGAAACCCTGATAAACTTTTTTGTTATTCCTATCAGTCATTCATAATAATATTCATCTTTGCATTCGAGGTAAAAAAAATATGTCATATCACGTTCTCAGTAAGGGTAATTAATATTTCAGAGTTTATCATAAACACAAACATTAGGCAATTTTAATAACTAAAAGCACATGCCTTAAAAAACTATACTTGGGCATAATATGGTAGGAATGATAAATGATTTCATAAATTCATATAAATGATCATAAAACAATGAGTCTTCACCATAGATATTCTAATGGTCTAAAAATCACATGGTTTATCTGTTACTAAAATCATAATGTGGTAATGAAAAATGCCAGACAATAAAACTTATTGTGAATGCCTCATCCATGATGTGTACAATTACTAGGGTAAGGCCTCACCAAAACCCAATTTTTTGGTCTCATGAGACCTATTAATGCATTGAGGGTCTATAGAAGGCCCCACTGATCACTTTTTAAGTCCAATTATTTCCACATATGAATGGTAATGATCATAAATAACATGAATAAATGAAATGTAAATACCAATCCCCAGTTGATAATCACAATCACTACCCAATATGAGTAACATGGTGAATGGTATCATGATAAAACATCCATAGTCAAACCGGTCATAAAAAATTTAATAGCTTATGGTAGATGATAATAATAATATATAAATATAAATAAATCCTAATTTTAAATATAGGTGTTGAAATATATGGAAATACTCTAATAAAATTATCATGGAATTCTTGAGATAAATACCACTTTTACTTTGAAAAGAATAGTACTTTTGGAAAAATATTTTTTATTTTTCATCGTTTTTTGTGTAAAACCAGTAATAAAAAAAATAATTTTTAAAAAAATAATTAGTAATTAAAAAAATAAATATTTATCAAAAATATATTTTTGATGGTACATGAAAATAGGTAATAAATCTTAATGTTCCCTTTAATCATGCTTTCATATCGGGAATGATTGAGAAAGATCCTTATAAAACATATGACCTCTATAAAATAAAGAAGGATTCTGATTGGTACACATATATATAACATTAAAATAGAATTTATGAGGATTAAATTATAATAATTAATAATTTAATTTGGGTAAAGAGATATAAATTGTTATCCCAAATGAAAAATGACGGTTCATGAAGAAACCCTTACCTTATGTCTGAATGTGTTCTCTATAAGAACATAACTTACAAACTAATATACATAAATGCATTAATTAATTAATCCATAACCTTCAATACATTTATCTTATTTATTTTAATTTTTTAAAGTTAATCTGTGTTCTTTTTTATGAGTTATAAGATATAATTTTATTTCTTGGGAGCATTTGTTTCCTTGGTTTTCACGATCGTATATTTGTATATAAGTATGAAAGTTCATATGGAATGGTTATAATGATCCAAAATTTAATTAATATTATATTGATGAAACTAAATAATTGAAAATGATTATATATAACATTTGGTTATATATAATGAGGTTGAATCATTAGATAAGTCGTTTAGTGATAATCATTTACATTATTACGATGGTTATTGATCATAACACACTCATTTTTGTTGATAATTTAATATTATGAAAAAATGATACTTCCAAAACATAATAAAGATTTTAATACATATTTTATAGTCATGATTAACCATTAAAAATGGTATCATGACCAGACATGAAGAATAAATTGATGAAAGAAAGTTGTTCATCCACAATAGTTGTAAATCGACACCTCTCTGATGGTGATTTTGTTTTTTTAAGAGGGAGATTAAGGATAATGATTATGGTTATTCCATTAAAATGATATAATTATAGTATATAAATGATATTATAAACTTAATTATCAATTGGAAAGAGGAGGTGATGAGATAATAATAAAATAAATCACGTGAAAAAAAAGGAAAAGGGAGCGGATTTTACCTCTGGAATACTCATCCTTGAAAATCTTTTTAAGGGGATTTATTTTGGTCTTTTTATGTGACTAAGAGCTTCTATAAATTGGGGATTATATTTGGAAGATGATTGGGAAGAAATTTGATAATTCTCAGATCTTGGAAGGTGTGAGGACAAGAGGGGGTGATGGTAGTTTTTCTAGTTGAGGAGAGGGGTAATTTCTCATTAATTTATTCATTATTTTGTTATTATTCTCAAGAAAACAAATATTATTAATTATTGTGACATTATACACCCATAAGTCCATGTGAGTTCGAACTATGTGCGCTTACTTCATCCACAACACTCCAATGACTCAATAAATCAGGTATTTATCATTTAAGGTAAATTGTCGTATTTTAATATTCACAAAAATTTCAAGTATTTTAGAAAAATACCAAATATTCACCCTAACAATGTTTTAATTTTTAGAATTCCAAACTAAAATCCTCTTTATGAAAATAATTTTCTCGGTATGATAAATTAAAATTTTAATTTAAATCATTACTTACTCAAAAAATATTTAGTTTTTAATGTTATAAGTGATTTTGTAACACCATGAAAAATTAACAAATTTAATATTATATTATCCTAAATTAATAAGAAAATAAAATATTTATTTATGAATAATTTTTAGAAAACCGAATTTTCATTTATATAACATTATAAAATAGAAATTAAATATTTATTACTCACGAAAATAGAGCCTCTTAATTATTAATTTTTAAATTATTCACTTACTTTCATTATGATATAATTAAATAAGACTTTAATTTATAAGGTGCCTCAATTTTATTTATACATTAATGAGTGAGGCTACTATTCACATGGCTAATTTACGATTCGTAAGGGTCATGTAACTATTCATAAGTGTACATTACTATTCAAAAGGGTTAATTTACTAGTAACAAAAAATGTAAGTTGACCCTATCATACTATAAATATCTTACTGATTTCTATAGTGTATGTCTGTTTTTTGAAATTCAAAACCCATAAACGGTGAAATTATGTTTAACAAATAGGTTATAATTATCTCTTATAAATGACAAATTGTTTCTTCGTAGAGACTCAGTGTTCCATGCATATCATTCTATATTAAATTTATTGGTTAATCAATGGGGTGTTACAAAACTTATGTAATGTTTTGGGTTTATGTGGGTTTAGGGGAGTTTTCTTTATAGGTGATCTTGAATTGAATTTTCATAAAAACATATCCATTAGTGTGTGAGGAGTGTCTTTTTACATTGTTAGTTGATCAAAAGAGGAAAAACTAATTAAAAAATGGATTGTTATAGGTCAATAATACCCTCATGTACTCACTTATAGATAAGTATTTATTCTAGTTTAGTTCTTTACCCCTTAATTAGACCCTTTACCTCATTTTCCATTTACCATGGTAGCTTATTTTTAGGACTAAAAATTAAATTATCCTTATTACCTAATTTTTTCTTTTGATTAAAATTTTAAAATCCCTATATTCTATAAAATTATAAATATGATAAATTTTACATTTAAATGAAAACATAAAATATCATGAAAAGCATTTTAATCAAATAAATAACCTTTCAAACACTAATTGTTCTTAATTTTATTTCATATCTAATGCTAATTAAATTTGTCTTAATAAATTATTTTATATAATGAAAAAATACATTTTACCATAATATTCCACTAAAATTGATCAATGTAGTATATTAAAAAAAATTCATAGCACCTAGAAATTTAATTTTTATAAAATATTGATTTCAAAATTAAATGACTTGAATCAGATATAATTATTTATATTCTAAAAATTCAATTTTATCAATCCACTAGATTTATAATATTTATTTGGATTTTATAAACATGTTAAAGAAGTTATTAAAAATAATAATATATACCGAATAAAAATGCATATTTTAAAATAAATCGTTTTATTTAATTATTATATTTTTATTTCAATCAAAAAAAATTTACTATATGTGAATCATATTATTTTTAATTTATTATAAAGAATATTAGACAACATCATTGTTCCAACAAATTTTTAAAATTTTGATATATCTGGTAACCATATTCCCAATTATCATATGTCCAATGGACATATTTCAAATTACCATATTTCTAACTTCAATATGACTAATAGACATATAAACTATGGTCATATCTATAATAGTCAGATTGCGTTGCTATATATATCCTTTAATTCATCTCTAAAATAATTAATTCTATTATATAATTTCATTCCCAATATTTTTAAAATATTTTGAACATTTTTTATTCTTTTTATAGTTATAATTTGTGGTATGATCTTCATGGAAGATTCGGATGATGAAATTTTCATTCTAGTAGTTTTTTATATAATTTCAGTTTCATTCCTTTAGAAATTTTACAAATTATTTATCATTTAGTTATTTAATAATGTATATCATTTAGTTATTTTATTATGTATTTCATTTTTTATTATAATATTATATTATATTAAAGCATTGTTCACATTAGATTGGTGTTGAGTATATCACAAGTTATCGAACGTCGAAGATTTATTTAAAAGTAAATACCAATATAAATTATGGAATGTTACATTCTACCCCTATAAAAAATCATTAAAATTTTCATTATTATAATTAAATGATGAGTGTAATTATTCCACATTAAATATTTGGGTTCAAATATAGTTCCTCAAAATATGATTCCTCTCAATAACACTAAGTCAGTGACTAGCCATTTTCATAGTAATTTAAAGATATAATCTAATATTTCTAATGACTGCTATTCATAACAGATATCAGGTAATGTTATTCTACCACATAATTTGGTAGATATAAAGTGCTAGGTATTTAATCTCTTAAAAGATAAACAATTAACACATATTTAACTTGGGAGAGGATATATGAATGTTAATAAATATGATATATTATCCCATATTGTATAAAATGACTATGGGGCAATATATTTCTCCACATTCCATACAACTAAAATCTCATAAACCTTTTCTACGTTAATATTCAAAAGATTAACTTATGTATGAATTGAAACTCAAAATCTCACATAATATTATCTATGTTTCTCATCTATTGAATTTGATTTATTTTAATGTGTCTCTAAATTGTTTTAATTTTATGCAAAATATCGTGAGGAATATAAATTCAATGAATAGTACACTCTCTAAATTCATTTAAGATGTTGGAGTTATGAACCCCAACCCATATAGATCTTCATATGGTTCCATTTAAATGAAAAATTGTAAATTATTATTGAATGATATTTCTACCTGTGGATGGTATCGATCCTAGATCCCTTTCAAATTTATCAAGCATGATCCCATTATATATTTTTGGGTTTGAAAATACATTTCAAATTGAGTATCTGTTAAAGGATTATAATTTGTGCTAAATCTCAACACCATTTAAACTAATTATAGGTTACATATTTATAACATCGATGTAATCTAATGATTTTGATTATATAAAATTCACAGTTGTAATACATAAATCCTCATTACTACCCTTATATTTTTTTAAAGGTTGGGACTGAAGCCTCATTTTATTATTAAATCAATGCAAAGACCTCTTTTAACTAGTTAGAGGGAGACCCATTACATAGCCCAAAGTCCCAATGGGCATGTAGCCCACTACATAGCCTGCAAGCCCAAATTTTTGTCCCAATTCCAATCTTGTTAATAGTAACCCACCTGCTACAGTACCCGTACAGTACCACCACTACTATAGTGCCCTACCGCCGCTACAATACCCGCCGATCTACAGTAGCACCGCTTCTACAGGATGGATAGATAATGATGATACTTATTTTTCATCCAATGTGAGGTCATTCAATTATGTTATTAAAGAAAAACATATTTGTGTTTCAAATATTAAAACTATTTCAGTGTTAGTTTTTATCTCTAGAATATATCATACCTTATTTTTTTGATCTATGTCCTCATTACATGCCTCCTTGATCTTTACATGGAAGGATTATTGAGCAGTCAACTAGAAATATAGGATTTTTATCATTACTTAATGATTCATTGGTACATCATTTATAAATTCAAGACTATTGGGTCTCTTATAATCCAAGTCATAACTTACCAAAACAACCTCTACAATGTTTTCCTTTTTATTGTGATATTGTATTGATCATTCATATTCCTTGATTAAGTCAAACTATCTCTTCTAGAACATGATTAACTGATAATTTTTTAGTATATAATTTAAGATCGAATTATTAATATATATTTCATAATTTTAACTATATAAATAAATCCTACATATCATCAACGAAAATATTCTTAATGTTATATTAAAAACCATCATCGAGTAACTTTACACCAATACATTTAACCGATGTTAGGCATAAGATACACCTATTTTACTTTTTAGGAGGATGAATATAGATCCATTTTATATACATCATTGTATATCAAAACCCATCCACCTATGAAAAGTAGTGTGAGTACATGTGTAGTGACCACATTTTCATGAGATCATTGACATTTTCTACACAGTCATCTATACAAAGGAACAAGATTTTATTCTATGATAATTAGCTTATTGGATTTTATTTCCAAGATAAATTCTCATAGTGGGTCTATATTATCCGTCCAATATTAGAAAAATAAGGAAATATTTTATAATAGTTTGTTTGTTACATTTTTTATAACAATTTTATTTAAAGTATACACAGATATACCCTATCTTGTGATTACATGACCCTTGTATGATACTTTCTATATCCATAATTCAAACTTGATAAATTCTATTTATATTTTCTCCTTTCTCAAGGTATTTAGTGTAATATATAAATGATATTCTTTCTATTACATTATCATAGAATATTTGAGAATATAATCTATAAAATCTATAACATATTGAATGAGGTAATATCACAAAACTTTCTTCTTCGTATCCTAAAATATAGTAATGGAATTTATGAGTATGAATATAATCATAGGTAATTCATAGTTTTATATCTATTGTGGATGGATTTATTTGTTATATTCTCCCTTATCGCCCTTAAATTATGATATCTATATCAAATTTAAATCTTGGATTATTTTTAAACTCTTCATAGTTAATCAATAGAGTCCAATATAAGAAAGAGAGAATACATGTTCTTGATTGTGATCTTTTTATGTTCATGGAAATAAAATAAGAAATTATTTGATACATTTTTCATCTTAATAAAGATGACTTATGTTCCTCATTGTGAAGAATTTTGGTTTATAAAAACCATATTCAAATTCTCTTGGAGTTTTCTATTCAATTCCTCTAATTACATTTGGATTATTCTATAAAGAATCCATGATATTAGAACAGCACCAGGTATGAGTTCAATATTAAATTAAATCTTGTGATATGAGGGAAGGCAAATAAAATCTTCTAAAAATCCATAGAAATATTCCCTCAAAATATAAATATATTAAATATTGAGCTTCTATTAAAAAATATAACCTGAATACCCATCATGATTAGGTATTAAGAAAAATATGATGAAATTAATTTCCATAATAAGATTATAGTCATACTTTCTCTAGTAGATGATCATAGTATGATTTTGGAAATTAAATGTGACATCACAATCCTTGAAATAAATATATGATCTATGTAGAAAAATCTAGTCCATCACAAAAATAACATAAAATTAAGTAAATGAAGGATATAAATATTTTTATAAAAAAAATTCAAAAAAAATTCTATTAGAGAGAATTTATAGACATGGTATTCAATCAACATAGAACTATGATTGTTCATTGATAATTTATATCTATCGCTTATAGTGGTAATTTAATGCCTTTAAAAAAATAGACAAGAAAGGATGGATAGAACCAAAAACAAAAAAGGCATTAGTAGTTCTTGATTATATGACTAGTTTACCTTTCACAACTAAATTTTCATGACATACTTTAGTATACGTGATTAAAAATGAATTTCATTTCTCCTATGTATTTTGGGATTTTTCATGTAGATTGTCATAATTAACCCATATAATAGTGAACTTGTTAGAATAATACCCATACTTATTATAGTTGAATCCTTGTAATTTGGGTGTTTTATTGGGTTGGGATTTGTTTTTAATCATTTAATTTCTTACTCTATTCATATATCTTAGAAATTACTATTCTAATGGACTTATCTTACACTCTAGAATTATTTACCTTTTCCTTTGATTAAATTCCCCTCATTATTTTTCCTACAATTTCATCATGTAAGAAGAGGAATCTTCATTTATCCATTGTTTTTACCATTAGAGTTTCTATGAAAGTCATGTTTTCCATTCTTTTCCCCAAAACATCAAGAATAATGGGACTCTTCAATATTAATTTCCACTTTGATAGCACATCGAATAATTTCTTTACAGCTACCAAAGTTCATTGTAGATAATTATTTTCAATGACATGGTTTAAAGGTATTAAATAAATAAAACATTATGATTTTTGTGACACTAATAAAACAAGGTATATACAATTTAACTATTGTGATGTTTCATAATTGGTACTAATGGATTCATCATACATTATTTCAGCTCATGAAATTCTCACTCCATTTATATGTGTAGTGTTTGGGAAAACTCTTATTGAGAAATATCTTCTTAAACTTCTCCCAATATATGGGGATTATTTATTCCTCCTGTTTCATATTAAAATTAAGAGTCCGCCATTTATAAATTCAACCTTACAATTGATATACTATAAAAACAATATTTTCATTAACCGAACACATCGGGAAATATTTAATTCCATTTTGTATTTATACATTATTCGAAAAATAATTAATCAGAAAAAACTCTAAATTTAGTTCATATTTTCAATATAAAGGACACAATAGACTGTAATTCCTTTTATGGGACGTTTTATGAGTTCAAAATAGTTTTTTCTCTTTTTCATGTCATCATAAATTCCGGTGACCATAACCTGAAGATTTTGTACTCTGAACCCCATCCATTTTGGTTACTCAATGGTATAATTATTACATTGTTCAATTCATGCACTCTTTACTTGGTTTATCTTAGGTCTATACAATTGAAAAAACCAAAAAAATAATTACTGTAATAATCAAGAAATAATAACCATTGTGAAAAAGCATAATATAAGGTAAATTTGTCCTATGATATCCTATATTTTGACATCTTCATTTCAACCAGTTACATTTTTGGTTCATCATACATAACCTTTGGTATAATATATTTTGTTTTATGTTCAATTCAATAATTATTTATAAAAAAATTCCAAAAATAAATCTAATCATCTCATTGATACAAACTGATAAGACCCAGTCATATCATATATTCATATTAAATCATTTTACATTAATATTCATTGAAGATGAAAATAAATAACCACATGATCATATACGATTATTTTATTTTAATATTATATTTATAACCAATTTATTTTAGAAACAAGATTCAATATATTCCATAAACAATCTTCACACATTATGTTCTTATAGAATAATTACACATAATATTCATCTTCATTCTTTGGGGAATGGAAAAATAATAAAAGGGTGATCATAAACACTCATTAATGGTAATCATAATAGATAACAATATAATGTCTTACTTTATTATAAGATTAAAATATGGGTATGATGACAAATTCAAGGAAAATGAATGAAACACAAGAAAATCACACCCAATAAAACATAGATCACAAATCATGATTAAGGACAATTATTTTGAAATTTTAATAGTAATGAGTCATAAGAGTGTGAAAACATGAGTAACAAATCATTTTATTAGACCACATAATAATAGATATTTCATAACATAAATATATAGAATAAAAATATATAACATAAATAAGAACATAGAATAATTTTCTATGTCAAAGCTCGCTTCCTTGACCATCACCACATAGTATATAGATTCCCTATAGTGGATTCAACTCACTCCCCATTCCCATAAACATAGTGGACTATGAATCATAGTAGATTTTTTTCACTTATCATTTCTTTAATATTCATATCATGATATATAAAACATTATCCAATTCATTGGAGATTAATATATAATCTATTGGTCCCATCATATAATATAAAATAACTCATATGTGTGCTATAAAAACTAGAAAACATTCATAATTCCTTCACAAGATGATTAAAACATCGAAAATAAATAGGTTTTCAAAAAAATTCACAAGAGATATTGATAATCTACCAATAGGGTGAACAATTATTGTATAATTATAAAAAATACCCCAATAATGAATAATAAATATAAAAGTGTATTTACCTAGATGAGAAACACTTTGTAAGAGTATTAGAAAATTATAATGAAAAATAACACAAATAACCCTTTAACTTTAGATAACATTTATTTTAAAAGGATATGTTTTATAAAAAATAATTTTATTGATACAATGAGAAATTAAATAGCAATTAATTTATATAACCATGGAATCTTATTACAGATAGTTCATTAAAACATTTCATGAAAATGATGAGATAAATTGAAAATTTTTAATCCATTTTTATGTAAAATAATTTCAAATTCAATATAAATTTTACATGAAATCATGAAATTAAATATAATTAAATTAAAAAAATCATATGAAAAATTTACTTATAGTTGAATGATTCCAATCCAAAAAAGAAGAAATAAGGTTCCTCTCAATTATACGAATCATTTCACGTGAATTATAATACAATGGGAGATGAAATATTCTAAATAAATGTAAAAAATAAGAATTAAATAGAAGAGAAGAAAAAAATCATATACATAACATAAAATTTCCCTTAATGGAAATTTAGAATAAAATAATATTGATTTCAGTGTGACACCAGAAATGAAAATATTATAGCATTGGTAGAATTTTAATCAAAAATCATTAAAATAGAGCTCCTTTGATAGATTTTAAATCAATTTAATTAAAAAAAAATCTAATAAAAGAATCCCATGGGAATTTTCTACACCCCAAAATTAGAAAAGTGATGAATATAAGCATATCTCAAATAATGGAAACTGAAAGGGGGAACCCTTACCTATGAATTCTCATTGGTCATACATACTAAAAATCACTATATAAAAAGTTAAGATTTATTTTTAGTTTTATAAGAACTTCATTCAAATAAATTTTTATTAATAAAATGTATTTATAATTCCTTATTATCCATATATTAATTTTTTTCAAATTAATATTTTGGTTGTTAATTGTTTCACTTTTCTAAGCATGCTTTGGTTTCAATGTTTTGGTCCACACTTCATGATCAAGCTTCCATCACCTCAATAATGTTCATGTAGGTTTAATATATATTTTATAATTATTTCAAGAGTCACGTGGTCATTTTAGGGAATATAAGCAGATGGTTCTTATGGAATTTATAAAAATATCTTTTTCAATGATTATTGAATTAATAAAACAATTAAATTTATTAGTGAGTATACATTGGCATATTGTAGTTACTAGATTAATAAAACATCATTAATTGATCATAATTGTATCATATTACTATTATTTATTTTTTATTATTCATTCATGATGTAAATGTTATGACATTATTTGTACAGGTTGTAAAATTGACAAAAACAAGAACATGTAATAATAATTGAATGAGTATGAAAATGTTATTTTATTATAACAATAACACTATTATAAAAGCATAATCATTTAAACAAAATATTTTCTATAATTGATAAATCATATTTAAAAAGTGTTTGATGAATAAGAAAATGAATAATAATTAAATTTTGGATAATAATTCCATTGAATACATGATTATTCTATTTGAGTTTCTCTCAAAAAAAAGTTATTTGGGACTCTTTATTATGACCAATAGTTCATATAATTGTAATGGTATTGTTAGGAAAATAATTTTAGTTATAATTCATGAAAAAACTAAGGGAATGTTGTGGGGTGGGGTTGTTAATTTTGAAATCCTTTATAGATTTTTCTGAGTGAAATTTCTATAAATTATCATTTTTTAATGTGTAAGAAATGTCCCTTTACATGGATATTTTGGAGTTTGGGATATAGAACTAAATAATTTCTAATTTATAATTCCTATTTATATTTTATTTTGAATTTTATTAACTATTTTACCAAATATTTATTTTTTTATCATTAATATAGTGTGATAATGTTCTACAGTATTTGTGGTAATGAAATGGTCATAAGTAGTTATCTGCTATGATTATAATCCTTAAATGTTATATTGATATTCTTAAACATAATCATGTGGTAATATGACATCATCTAATGGACATAGATGATGATGAACATTATATGATGTATATACATTAGAAGTGGATATTTAATTTCAGGAAGTTATAATATAGTAATTTACCACATGGGAGATTATAAGCACTTACCCACATATAAAATTCAATGTGGTTAAATGCCATTGTACATTCATATCTATGAATATGGGTAATGATATGTTTACATTATGATTATTATTGATACATATCATGAGTCATATACTAATGTTTTGATGAAAACTATGATTCCATATAATCACAATGAATTAGGGTATGTTGGGTTCATCACGATTGTTATTTATTTAATGAAAAAATTTTAAAATATATTGTCCTTTATATTTTTATGTATGTTAATATATATTCCCTTTGATTATAATGAAACTATTAATCTACATTTCATAGTAACATTCAATTTAGGGGTTTATTTCATAGATTCAAATAAATATTAATCAATCATAGTGGGTGGGGAAATGAGTATACAAGAATCATGATGAGATATTAAGACAAAGTTATTGTATTCTACATTGTCAATTGGTTTTGGGTTTTCATCATCCAGATACTAACTTCATCCTTACGGGTGATATTATGTGTTTCAAAACACTAATATTTTCTTTTACATGAACCCAACAAATTTAATTTTAGAATAATCATTTACTGTCACGCACTTAGTGTTTCTATTGATCGCAATTATTTTTTTATATGAATTTAATTATAGTAATAAATATAATTCATTAGAACATAGAATAAAATTTATTCATAATTTATTGATGATAAATATCCTGTAACTATAATTTTGTGGTAGATGAATTTTAAGATAAATATTTATTTATAAGACCATGAAGATTGTATTAATTAATTAATTTAGTTAATTAATAATTTGTATTACTCCAGGTTTAGTAAATTCAGAGGTACTTCAAATAGAGTTATTGGGTATGGTAAGAATGATGTATTAACTATCATTTAAATAAATTTTTATTTATTGATTTAATGAAATGATATATATTTTATCAATGTGTTTATCTCATGTTATTTAAATAATAATATTTTATTTATTATTTAATCATAAGGTTCTTTATGTAACAAGAGACTAATAAAGGGATTGTATGTAATTATTTATTCTCTCACGTTGTTCTATAATTCAATTTATTTCTTTTCCCATGGTTAGAAGTTATTTCTCACAAAAAATCACTTATAAATATTCTTGTAGGATCAAAGAGTTCTACAATTTCTACATGAGGAGGTGAATTGTAGTATAAAGAATTAAACTAACAAAAAATTCAACCCTTTTTCTATCAAATATATGAAAAAATATTCTTTTAAGAATAATATTATAAATTGAATAGATAGTTCATCTTCATATAAGGGTTTAGAAAAGTGTATAAAATTTAACACATTTACATATAATTGCATATCAGAAAATGTAACTTGTAAAAAAATTAATTAAATCCATTTTAATTTTGTAATGGAAAACATATTGAACATTTTAAAACAATGATCCACAAATCAGTATTTAGTGTTGAGGAATTATATAACCCCTATTTTAGGTATCCAATATTTTAACAAAACTATAAAGGTTCATTTTATTTTAGCAAAGAATTTATCGATTAAAAAGATTAGAAAATTTGGACCTTTATATCCCCAAAGGACCTCTATCACCAAAATCAGACAAAATAATATCCTCTAATCCCTTAAAGCCCTTAATTTTATAGATCATAAAATAGAAAACAAAACAAAAAAGTTATTATGAATTTTTCAAAAAATCCTTTCATGAATTCCTTAAGAAAAATAATAAAAAATGATTATAGTGAAGAGTTTTCAATGAAATAAGATGTTATAACTCTGCACAGAAACTCTAGATAGTGATTGATTCGAAATCATCATAATATATTACTATAAAAACTACCTTATCCATGATTAATGATCATATTTATTTGAAAAGTGTAGCTACACATTATTTTATATAAGCCACCAAGAGAGTGTTGGTGGTTAAAACCTCCTCATGGAAGTTGGAGGTGGGACCACCACACCTTAACCTCCCATGAGAGGTTATGGTAGTGGGGTTCACCCAAACATAACCTCCCATGAGAGGTTACGATGTTGGGACCACACGAGACCGCATAACCTCTCTTTTGAATAATAGGGGTGGGGACCACCTGACCCCTATTGACGGAGGAGGATAAAACCACTCAACTCTCCCTCATTAATCAGGGAGAGACTCTTGATCTCCTCTAAATTAATTCATGAAAACTCTCAAGATTTAATGAGGTAGTTCCATGTAATTAATTCTCCACTTTTGAATTGTTGTGCCAATGCATAGTTTATTATGTCAACTCCACCCCATTAATTAAATGAGTCATCCCATTTAATTAAACACCACAATATAAATTTTAAACTCAATAATATAAAATAAAAGACAATATTTTATTTGGAGGTGCTAGCTTTTCATTTGTTGGAAAAGGAGGATTAGAGGATCATTAGGAGAAATCTCCCAATGAAGAACCATTCTCCCAACAAAGAGAGAAGAACGAAGAATGCATTCTTCCAATGAAGAACGTCGTCGACAGTTCTTCTTCTACTTCCTTCCTCAGATCCTACTGACGTGGAGCATCTTCCAGAGACGACGCAGCTCGGAATTAGGAGTGTGTGGCGGATGCGACGAATGACGGGTGACTTCATCTTCTTTTCGCGACTTCAATGTCGATGCCCGACAATCTAGGTAGGGTGTTATTGCATGTTGATGCTTCTTCTTTCTTCTTCTCATCATATAATGAAAGGAATCGATGGAATGTGATGTAATTAATTGTTTTTCATCCTATTTCCGTGATGAACCAATTGATACCACTTTAAATGCGGAGGATGTGGGCCAACCTAACTTGGCCCGACATCCTCAGTCGATTATTCTTTCTTGTGGTGTTATTAGAAGCGGAAACGAGGCGACGAAGGCAGCAATGAAAAATAGTGCACTACCCGTGGCATCCGCGAACTGCGCCGCCCCCGCGGCGCACCGGTTTTACCAGCCGAACACTGTCGGCTCGCATCGGTCTGAGCCGTGCCGAACCGGCCTGTCCGGATGCCACTAGCCGTCGGCCTTCCTGCTCGCGGCCTACCCGCACCCAGCCCGATCCCCTCGTGACCTACCTGTGCCCTGCCCAGCGCCCTTTTGGCCTGCTCGCGCACCACACGGCTTGCCCACGCCCTGCCCAGCGCCCCGCATGGCCTGCCCGAGCCCCGGCTCACGGCCCAACAATCCGAGCTGCACTGGCCACCAGATCCAGCCCGCGGCGTCTTTGGCGGCATCGCTGGCCGAACCAGCTCGTCTTTCTAGGTTGAGCTGCCCGAGTCGTGCCCCACGTAGTGCTGGCCGAACAGGCCCCAACCTTCGGGTCGAGCCACCTATGTGGAGACCTCCGGGATGAACCACCCTATAGTTCACTGGGTCAGGCCCAACGGACCAGGCCAAACCTAGTGGGCGGACCAGGTCGAACAAGACCGGGTCAGCCCCATCGGGGTTGGGTTGAGTCGGTCTGACTAGGTCGGACCGGGCCCAGGCCCATTACTTCCTGTTACTTCATTTGGCCATATCATAGGCACCAGACGATTGTTTGACGAACCGATAGCGGCACTGGTTTTCCTGGAGCACAACGGTCCCTTTGAGTATACCCCACTAAAGTTTGTAGTAATGTTCAGATACATTCATGTTGGATCGTACATGAATCCAACCAGGCCCCTGGGACTAAAAAGATTATAACTCACATACTGGGTGTCTGATTGATGGATCGTTAGTTGCGTTGAGACCTTTATGATGTAGAAGACCTAATTGATACTTCTACGTGGGACTTCATGACAGTTGGAGTACTAACTAGTAGCTTGTGGAGAGGACCCTCCAGGAGATGAGCAATCAGAGTACGGAGACCTAGTAGCTGGATGAGACCTAACGACTGCTTGACCAATTCAACTCGGAGTGATTTAACTAGCCCAGTGGGGATCTCCTGGTATTTGGTGGTGGAACCACAACAGAGGAGCGCCTAGTAGTAGTTGGATAACCTACAGTACTGTATAGGAGTAGAACCTTTGTAGTCTATTAGGGGGAGCGCCTGGTAGTTAGTGGCAGACCCACAATGGTGTGCACCTCTGTGTGAGTGCGGCAGACCCACGGTACTCAACAGGAGGAGTACCTCAGCAGTCCAAGGTTAGTGGGATTCTCCTGGTAGTTGGCAGAAGGGCCACTGTACTAGACATAGGAGGAGTTCTCTAGCATCTATGGTTTCAAAAATTTGAATAAAAAATCCTAGTTGAGATGAGTCAGTAACTTTTGTGTTTACCTCAAGATTGATATGGATTACTTGATAAATTATGTGTATGTATGAGCATATACCTATGTGGGGTTATTTCTGTATTTCATACTTTATGGTTTATCCTTGTTGGATTTTGTGAGACCTTGGGGGTCTCTTTGTCTCTATAGAGTATCGTTATACTCACCCCTGCATGGGTTATGCCCGCACCTTGTTGTGTTGGTTGTAGATGATGGAAAACGCTGACTGAGAACCAGAGTATCTGGACTAGATGGTACCTGGAGGTGGACCTTACGACGAGTCGGTACACGGAGGAGACTAAATGATGTGGAGTGTTGAGAAGGCTATCTGTACCTACCTTTTAGGTTGTAATCCCCATAGGATGACCCAGTATCTACTTTGTTTCTCTTCAGTTGGACTTGTTTTCAGTTGTACTCGTACATTCCATTTGGGCTTGTATTTTTGGCCCCTTTTACATTTTATCACTCCTTGTATACATTTTTGCATAGTGTTTTACTTCCAGCTTGTACACTTTTATGTGTGATTACACTTTATAAAGGCAATGCCTTCCCAACTTTAGGGATTTACGCCTTTGGTGCTAGTTGCCAACCCCTGGCCTATGGAAGGTGGGCTTGGGGTAGTCACGACACGAGCCCTGGGAGACGGGTCGTGAAAAATTGGTATCAGAGGAGTCAGTTCTACCACAGAACTTAGGACTCCGATCTTTCTTTTCTGTGAAAAAATAGTTTTATTGGTACTAAGTGTGGTTTTCAGTTTTGGGAGTCTTATGTTGGTTCGGTGGCGGACGTATCCATACACAAGAACCTTGATTTCAGATTTCTGACTCAGTGCACGAAAAAACTGATTGCGTGTGTTTTTTCAAATTTTTTTATTTATGTCAGGTCAACCAGGGCAGCTCACCAGGTATAAATATTTTGACCGTGCTGTATCTGTTCAGGATGCCTCCATGAAGATAGCCAATTAGAGTTCCAAGAGAGTAGATGATGACAGCCCATCGAGCGAGGAGGCTCTGATGCAGGGCCCTCTTACTATGATGGCACCTTTGGGTGGTGTACCAGTAGCACCACCACTCTTTAGGTAGTAGATTCCACTAGCCGCACTGGAGGACGGTACAAACCTACTAGGCGCATTTCGCGAGTTCTAGCAGAAGAGGCCTCCGGGGTTACGAGGCGAGACAGATTCCCAGTAAGCAGAGGGCAGGCTGGAGGTGATTTCTAGAGTTCTCTTCCTAGTCGAGACACCCGTAGAGAAGATAGTGATCTTATCTACTAGTGTTTTTCTAGTCAGTGGCCTTGAGGTTGGTCCGCATAGTGATGAGGCTTTGGTACGTAGACCATTGCTTAAGATTGTACCTTCAGGTAGTGTGTCATCTATATCACTACATTTTGGTCAGTAGTGGCAACCGACCATTCTGGTAGATGACACATATAGGCTTAGTGCCTTACACATGTTTCAGTATCAGATACCCCTTAGGTTTCAAGGCTATCCTGACTCATAGGCGGCTAGGGACAGGCCTGAGGAGGTGGATGAGAGTTCTCTAGAGCTTGTACAACTTCGTCAGGACGACATGTCGGTATCTAAGTGTTCATCAAGGCGTATCGATCGTTCCCGATACTTAATGAATACGATATGATAAATTCTTGGGGGCTCAGACTACCGAGAGAGGTGTGTTTTAGGATATTCGAGCCAGCACCTTTTCTCTAGATTCTAGAGAGAACCTTTGTGGTTGAATGTTCTTTGGATAACTGGATATAGCCAGTGAATGTTAGTAATGTGAAAGCACGAAACTAGTGCTAGGATTAGATACTTGAGTGTGTAAAAATTTTCGAGAATATGAAGTGTTAAGGATAGATGAATATGCAGGGTAGCAGACTTGGAAGTAGAGCTAGAAGAGAAGAATGAGGTGGTGTACAATTCGACATGTTACAACCACCCACCTTTGTAGTCCCCGCCAGGCTTAGGGAGCTGGAGTGTAGGATAAGAGAGTAGCTTCATGCGGTCAAAGAGTGTGACCCATGGGATCTAGGAATGATTAGGTACAGTCTATGTATACTAATTTCTGTTGTATCAATAGACATTAGTACCAATCATTCCTTCCTTCCATGAATCTTGTCCCAGAACTAGAGTTTTTGGTTAAACTGTTGACTTGACCCTCACTTCTGAAGATACCTTTTGGAGAAGACTCAATAATCACACTTACCCCGATAGTGTGATCTACCCATTGAGGTGAGAGTTTTGGTTGGAACCTCTGGGTGGCAGTTTCGAGGCCTTACGACATTATTTTGGGTATGGACGGGGCAACCGCAGTTCATACACAGATTGACTGTATTAGGCAAAAAGGTTTTGGTTTATCTACAACATTGGGATGAGGTTTTCCTTAGTCGGCGAAAAAGGAAACCCAGGGAGAACAAGTTAAACTCATGCATATGAGGGTGTAGCTAATCACTCTTGAGTAGGCCAGCCTTGCCCACATGGAAGCAAGGGTGTTTTTAGTTCGAAACAAGAGTGACAGAACATGGGGACATCTTTTCAAAAGATGTTTCTAGAATTACCCCCACCCCCCTCAAAGGGTGTGGGACATCTTTTTTGGCTGGATACTACCTGGGGTTCGTTCCAGACTTCTCCACAGTTGCAGCACAACTCATAGCCTTGTCATAGAAGGGGAAACCCTTTCATATGGTCGGAGAGATGCTTGAAGAACTTTCAGAAGCTGAGGTAGAGGCTGACTAGTGCCCCCATCTTGAGGCATCTAGAGGAAGGCCTAGGGTATGTAGTCTACTGCGTCGCATCCGGGACCAGACTCGGGTGTGTCCTGATGAATGAGCATGTAGTGATCGCATATGGTTATTGGCATTTGATAAATCATTAGTTGAACTAAGCTACCAATGTCATTGAGTTAGCAGTAGTGGTCTTTTCCTTGAAGATGTGGCGGCACTATCTTATGGGCGAACGTTTTACTGTGTACTCTTATCACAAGAGTATTAGGTATATCATCTCTCAGAAGGACCTAAACCTGAGACAATTACATTGGCTGGAGTTCCTACAGGACTGTGACTTCGAGATAGTCTATACTCCGGGGAAGGGGAACTTTTTTGTAGATGCACTCAGTAGGAGATCTGGTATACAACTGCTAGGTGAGGCAACAGAGCAGCTTGCTGCCTTACAAATATCCTATGTGGATAGAGACGGAGCAGCCTTTCTATAGTCTCGTACTATCACTCCCCTACTTCTTCAATGAGTCAGGGAGGCACAGCATGGAGACACTGTCTACGAGACGCGATGTGCTCAGTTATCCATAGGGCAAGAACCTGATAGATTTTATGAAGGTGGGGAGAACGTCATCCTCTACAGAGGTTGTACCTTGGTACCTGTAGCACTTCATGAGGAAGTGTTAAGGGAGTTCCACATTTACCCTCTATCGTTACATCCAAGAGTGGAGAAGATGTACCAGGACCTTCAATGATAGCACTGGTGGCCGTGTATGAAGAAGTTAGTAGAAGAGTTTGTCTCTCAGTGCCTCACTTGTCAGCAAATGAAGGTAGAGCACCAGCTACCAGCAGGCTTGGTTCAGCCTTTAGAGGTCCCATAGTGGAAGTGGGATGTGATATCCATGTACTTAGTGACAGGTCTTCCACGTAAATCCAGGGGACACGACTAGATTTGGGTGATTGTTGATCGACTCACCAAGTTGGCCCACTTCTTACTTATCAGAGAGTAGGGTTCCATAGAGAGCTTGGGGATCCCCTATATGCAGGAGATTGGGTGGTTACATGGAGTAAATTTTTCTATTGTCTTCGATCATGATGCATGATTTACTTCCCGACTATGGGAGGGGTTGAAACTAGCTTTCAGGACGTAGCTTCGTCTGAGCATCATCGTCCATCCTCAGACAGATTGTCAGACTGAGCAGACCATTCAGACCCTCAAGGACATGCTACGTGCTTGTGTACTAGACTTTGGTTGCAACTGGGAGGATCATTTAAATTTGGTGGAGTTTGCATACAACAACTGATATCACTCCACCATCAGGATGGCACCTTTTGAGGCCTTGTATGGTCAACTTTTCATATCGCCATTGTTCTTGACAGACCAGGGGTGTCAAAACTAATGTGACCAGAGATGGTTCGGGCTACCACAGAGAAGGTGCAGATCATCCAGGAGTGGATGAAGACTACACAGAGTAGGCAGAAGTCGTATGCTGATAGGAGATATAGGCCTCTAGAGTTCGAGGATGGAGAAGACGCCTTTCTATGGGTCTCACCTCGATGAGTTCTACGGATATTTCGCCGTGGCGGCAAGTTATATCCGAGATTCATCGGACCTTTTCAGGTCCTTAGTAGAGTTGGCGAGGTGGCATACCACTTAGCTCTTCCACCTCAGTTACATCAGGTGGACTATGTCTTCCACGTATCTCAGCTGAGGAGATACATGCACGACCCTTCTCATATCATCAACCATGGATATATGGACATCGATGATGGGGAGATATTTACAGAGGTCCTAGAAGAGATTGAGGATCGACAGGAGTAGGTCCTATGTGGATGGTCGATACCTTTGGTACGCTTTCATTGGCAACACGAGAATCTCTAGGAGAGCACATGAGTGCGGGAGGCTCAGATTTGTGCTCAGTACCCCCATTTGTTCACTTAGTTAGAGTTGTAGCTTACGGGGACATAAATCCCTGAGGTGGGGAGAATGTAAAGACCTAGAAATCCTATGGAATTTGTTTTAATTCATGGGAGTTTTATGAGTCCATAGAAATTTACGACACTTGATTCCGAGGCCCGGTCTGCCCGAAATCAATTTCTGATTTTTTTTTCGGGTACGTTCAGTAAATGTATGTTTGGGTTTTTATAACTTTTGAAGCGGTATTAGAAATTGGAATCTGAGGGAATAATTGAATTCATAGTGCCAATATTTACTTAAGAAGACTTCCACTACAACGGTAGTGAGTTTAGAGTTAAGGTTAATTTTTTGGTTGTTCTTCAAAAAATATAATAAAATAAAGTGTAGCTAAACTTTATTTTATTTATGCCGCCAAGTGCATGTTGTTGGTTAAAACCTCCTCATGGGGGTTGGATGTGGGACCACCACACATTAACCTCCCATGAGAGGTTATGGTAGTGGGGTCCACCCGAACATAACCTCCAGTAAAAGGTTTTGATGTAGGGACCACCCGAGACCGCATAACCTCTCTTTTGAATAATATGGGTGGGGACCACCCAACCCCTATTGGTGTAGGAGGATAAAACCTCTCAACATTCCCTTATTAATGAGGGAGAGCCTCTTGATCTCCCCTAAATTAATTCATGCCATTTCTCAAGCTTTAATGAGGTGGAGCCATGTAATTAATTCTCCACTTTGGAATTGTTGTGCCAACGTATAGTTTATTATGCCAACTTCACCCCATTAATTAAATGAGTCATCCCATTTAATTAAACGCCACAATTTGAATTTTACACTCAATAATCTAAAATAAAAGACAATATTTTATTTAGAGGGGCTAGCTTTTTATTTGTTGGAAAGGGAGGATTATAGGATCATTGGGAGAAATCTCTCAATGAAGAACCATCCTCCCAACGAAGAGCAAAGAACAATGAACGTGTTCTTCCAAAAAAGAACGCCAGTGACGGTTCTTCTTAGACTTACTTCCTCATATCCTACTGACATAGAGCATCTTCCAGAGCCGAAGCAGCTCAGAATTATGAGTGCGCAGTGGACGCAGCGAATGATGAGAGACTTCGTCTTCTTTCCATGACTTCAACATCGACACCCGACAATCCATGTGGGGGGTTATTGTATGTTTGTTCTTTTCTTTTATTCTTCTCATCAATGAATGTAAGGAATTAATGAAAAGTGGTGTAAATAATTTTTTTTCATCTCCTTTCCCATATGAACAAATTCATACCACCTTAAACATGGAGGATGTGGGCCAACCTAACATGGCCTGAAATCCTCCTTCGTTTCTTCTTTCTTATGGTGTTTTTCGAATCGGCAACGAGGCGACGAAGGCAGAAATCAAAAAGGTCGCGCTGCGCGCGGCCTCCCTGAACCTCGCCGCCCCAATGGCCCACCGGTATTCCCGTCCGATCAACTCCGGCCTGAGCCGTACCAAACTAGCATGCCCGGCCGCTGGCCTACGGCCTGCCCACTCCCCGCAAGGCCAGTCGGTTCCCTTCTCAGTGCCCTACCAGCCTGTCGGTTCCGCGCACATCCTACCGCACCCCGCATGGCCTGCTCGTGCCCTATCGGTGCCCTACGCGCCTTGTCGGTGCCCTTTCGGCCTGCCTGCTCCCAGCGCGGCCTTACCGCGCCCTACTGGCATCCCACACGCCTTTCCAGAGCCCTCCCTAATTCCCTACCAGGCTTCCCGTGCCCCACGTGGAATACCTGCACCCTGCCGGGCACCCTACCAAGCTGCTCGTGCCCGGCCCACACCCCGCACGGCCTGGCCTCACCCTTCCCAGCACCCCACACGGCGTGTCTGTGCCCCGGCTCCTGACCAAACTGGTCGAGCCACATCGGCCATCCGAGCCGGCCCGCGGCGTCCTTCGCGGCCTCACTGGCCGAACCAGATTGACTTTCCGGGCCAAGCCGCCCAAGTCGCGCCCCACATGGTGTTGTCCGAGCTGAACCTGACCTCCGGGCCGAGCCACCGACGTGGCGACCTCCGGCCCGAACCACCTTCGCAGTTAGCTGGGCTGATTCCAGTGGACCCGGCCGAACCTAGCGGGATGACAGGGTCGACCCAGACTAGGTCAGCCCAGGCTGGGTTGGGCCGAGTTGGTCCAACCGGGTCGGATGTGGCTCCGGCCTATTACTGACTGTTACATTCCTTGGCCATATCTTTGGCACTGGATGACCATTTGACGAACCATTAGTGATGCTGATTTTTCTAGATCATGATGGTCCCTTTGAGTATACCCCACAGAAGTTGGGGTTAATGTTGAGATACGGTCAAGTTGGATCGTACACAAATCCAACAAGGCCCCTAGGACAAAAATCTTATAACTCACAGACTTGTCTTCCGATTTATGTCCCTTCTGTTCCATTGAGACCTATATGAAAAGGAAGACATATGAGATACTTCTATGTGGGACTTCACAATAGTTGGAGTATTGACCAGTACCTTGTGGAGTGGACCCTCGCAAAGACGAGTGAGTGGAGTACGGAGACCTAGTAGCTGGATGAGACTGGACGACTACTTGATCGATTCGACTCGTAGTGATTCGACCATCCTAGTGGACAGTTCTTGGTAGTTGGAAGTAGACCCACGGCAGAGGAGCGCCTTGTAGTTGTCATCACACTCGCGGTACTCGACTGGAGGAGTACCTCTACAGGATATTAGGGGGAGCTCCTAGTAGTTGGCGGCAGACCCACAGTGGGAAGCGCCTCTGTGTGAGCACGACAAACCCAGGGTACTCAACCAGAGGAGTACTTCAGTTGTCCAAGGTTAGTGGATAGTGCTTAGTAGTTGGTGGTAGGCCCACTATACTCGATAGAGGAGGAGTTCTCCAGTAGTCGTGGTTTCGACAATGTGAATAAAAAATCCTGGTTGAGCTGAGTCAGTAACTATAGTGTTTACCTCATGATTGAGATGGATTACATGATAACTTAGGTATATGTATGGGCATATACCTAAGTGGGGTTAGATGTTGATTTCATACTTTCTGGTTTATCCTTGTTGGATTTTGTAAGACCTCGAGGGTCTCGGGGTCCCTACTGAGTATCGTTATACTCACCCATGCACGGGCTATGCTCGCACATCATTGTGTTGGTTGCAGTCAACGGACATCACTGACTGAGGACAAGAGTAGCAGGACTAGATAGTACCCAGAGGTGGACCTTACGATAAGTCGGTACACAGAGGAGACTGATAGACGTGTATTGTTGAGGAGGCTATATATACCTACCCTTCAGGTATGAATCCCCAGTGGATGACCCAGTAGCTACTTTTTTTTCTTCAGTTGTACCTATTTTTCAGTTGATCTTGTACTTTCTTATTGAGCTTGTATTTCTGACCCATTTTACTTTTCAGCACTACTTCTATACAATTTTTCTTAGTGATTTACTTCCAACTCGTACTCTATTGTGTGAGTTTACAATTTATAAAGGCAATGCCTTCCAAGTTTTAGGGATTTGCGCCTTTGGGGATAGTCGCCAGCCCCTGGACTATGGAAGGTGGGCTTGGGTTAGTCACAACATGGGCCCTAGGGGACGGGTCTTGACACCAAGAATCTCATAGGTGGTTGCAATATCGACGGGAAAAACTCTACTTAAAATCTCAGCATATTAATGTAATGATATTTGGTTTATACTTCACCACAGTGTAACCAGATTTCATAATGTGGATTATAGTTTTTCATCTGGAAAAATTTTATAACTCAGTATTAATGATTTAATTAAAATTTCATCCATAAAACATATATATATATATTCATCTAAAAAATGTTTGTCTGAAATTCTTAATATAACTTTTTTAGTTTCAATATAGTTATATTCTTACATTATCATTTTAATAAATCTTCATCTAAAATTATATGTGACTATCTGTTTGAACATTAGAAAGTGTTTTTTGGAATTCATTAATTTATCCCATTCAATAAATTAATATTCCTCTTTCCAGATAAATAGGTAATTTTTAAAACAATTCTTAAAAAATAGGGTAGTATTAAGGTTAGTAAACTATTTAATTTAATGAAATATAATTAGATTTTAGAGAAAAAATTTAAAAATTATTGTAATGAATTTTGACAAAGAAATATCACCCATTCATTAAATAAAAAAATTAAATTTAAAATATATAATTTATTAAAGAGAAAAACATACTCACTCTATGATGTTTAACATCCCTTTTACCATTTTATACTTTATTTTTTCCCTTTTTGTTTTCTAACATCATTATTTCTCCCTCTTTATACTTGAATTAATAACTTATATCTTTATAACCAAAAGTAATATTTTTATCTCTTTAGGATATGTAAAAATTATAGTTTCATAACATAGAAAATGTAACTAAAATTTCTAGGAATGGAATTTCTCTATTAGGCAAAAATTCTTGATGGAAAATTTATATTAATTAAAAAAATAATGAAAATTTATAACTAAAAAAACTGGAAACACCCTTCAAAATGTATTAGACAAAATACCCATTCACAAATATACACATCCATTCAAATTTATATTATGTTTTTTGAAAATAATTTTCCAATAGCTCAAAGAAAAAATATCATCATTTATTTATAAGATCATTGATGATAATATTAATTTTCATAACATCGTAATAATATTTATCAGAATCAGCTAAATCTTATTTTAATCAATCAAAATCTTACCCAATAAATTTTATCATTTTTTTATCCTTTAAAAAATATTTCATCCTCGGGATAATAAATTTTTTATGATTTATCATTAAAATAATGATGGATATTAAATAATCTCTTAAAATGTTAAACTTTTCTAAATATCGTACTATATAAATTTTTTCTTTATAATCTTATTGAAATGGAAGAACATTGCTCAATGATCCAAATTCTTCTAGAAAATCCGAAAACATCTTTGAAAACTATAAAAACTCATCATCTTTATTCACAAAAACAAATTTTATACTATCAATGGCTCTTTCATTATCATAAATGTATCCATTCCAAGTTACAATATTCTTGGAATCTGTTATTGATGATCCTAAAACATTCATAATTATATCATATTAAAATTTAAAATCATTTTCACATCCATGATTCTATTTAATAACTTATTTCTAATTCCTTATATCAGTATGAACTCTTCCTCTAATGACTTTGAACTCCACATAATTTTGGATAAACAATTTTGTATGATTTTTCACTAAATTTGAATTTTACATAATAGAATTTTGGAATTTTATATACAAGAATATTTCTTGAATTTCTATAAAATCATCCCTTTTATCTTCCATACATTGAATAACCACATTAAGATAATTAATTTTCTTCTAAATTCTATTAAAAGTGTTGGAAGGAGTGGAAATCCTTGAATCAAATGATGCTATTTGAAATTGATGCCTTGAAGGTAATGAAATTTTTTTATTATATGAAACATATTGATTACTTCCATAATCATAATGTTACAAAACTTACCTATACTCTTAAACACTAATATTAACACCATCATTATGTTCTTTAGTACCATCACCATATTTTCCAATATCATCATCATTATTATCCTTTTCAACATCGTAAATTTCTCTATCTAGAATATTTACTCTATAATTCTACTCAATTTCAATAGAGTCTTTTCTATTCAAAATATTTAAAAAACTTATTTTCATTAAATTCATTGATAAGTGAACTATATGAGAAAATAATAACTCATCAAGATTCTTTTTCACTTTCAATTATTAATGAATTTTTTATTTCTTCCATAAAATTTTTTATGTGGAAATTTTTCTGTTGAAGACCATCCTGAAATTGGAGCTTTCTCTTCGTAGACAACAATATCAATAATTTTTTATTTCTGCACATTCAAATTTAAAATTGATAATTTTTTAGATTTCACTTGTGGGATTATAGGGTGATTTTGTAACATAAAATTTGGGATAATTGATTTTCATTTCCTAAAAGACTCTAATATTGTTTGAATATCATCTTCTTGATTGAGAAAATTTATAGAGATCTTCCATGTTCTTTCAACTTCAGCATTCCTCTTATTATCCTCTTTGTATCTTAGACTTTTATAACTCTTTTCCATTAACACTAAAGCCTCAACTCTATCCAACCCAAAGTTTTCTTCATTAATATCCTTATCCTCTATTATTCATAAACACTAATAAATCATAATATGATAGCTTTTTAGGTTTATTTCTTGGAATTTTAGTGTGCCACCATAGTTTCATCCTTTTATCAAACATAGCTTTAATAATTTCTATTATTCCTTCTAAACCATCTCTACTCAGCTTCTCTAAAAAATTAAGCTTAAAGGTACATCAATTTAATATTAAAAATAATTTTATTCTAATCAAATATGTATTATTTCTTACTATAACTTCAATGTTGTTAATTTTCATAAAAATCATAATGTTTAGAATTAACATGTTGATAAAAAACTGATACAAATCTAACATTATTTTTTATGAATATTCCTTCAATTCATCAATCATATTAAATACATACATTCTCAAAATAATGTTTTTCAAATTAGAAGTTAAAATATATAAATATATTTCAAGGGAATTTATGGTTTCCCTTTCACCTTTCCTAGGGATCAATAAATTTTTTATCCAAATTTCTACAATTTAGACTTTTAGATTGAGGTGAAATACCATCTACAATTTTTACTTATAATAAAATAGAGATTCTTTAGCCTTTTCCTTTTCAATGGTTCCAAATAGTTTAGGAAAATTATATATGACTAAATTTTCTTCACCATCCAATGGATTTCAATAAACCCATCTATTTACATAATATTCAGTTTTTAATTATTACCAGATAGCTCAGAAGTCATAACATTTAATTAATATTCTTTCAAAAAATAAACTCATGAATAAATATTCCCTATTAACTCTAGATAGTTAATTTCAAACTCTTCCATCTCAAAAAATGATTCCAAGACATGAAAAATAATTATTTTCTTCAAAAATAATTCATTCTTATCAAAACAATCATTCTCAATCATCATCTCTTTCACTAGATTATAGAAATATATATCACTAGAAGAAGTCAAAAGATCAAACTAAGAAATGGATGAATCACAAATTATTCGTTGGAGGATAATCTAAGATCCAATAACTAATAGCAAGGTGAAGTGGTGAGAAATAAGTGACAACCCCAACCCAACATGAAAACCATTATTTTGATCAATATCAAACATAATTTGATATAAAATATATTTCCAAAAAAATATAATATTTTTAATATATTTTTTGATCAATTGTAAGTATTATCTAATAAAATACTAAAATTTTATGTGTTTTAAAATAAATAAAAACATCAAAAAACATTTAAAAAATAGTTAAATAATAGAAGATCTGGAAATTTACCTTTTGGTAATGAAATTATGTTACTTCATATTAAATGATTATTTATAAATATTATCTTCTTGAAAAGTTTACAATCTAAATAAATTTTTATAAAAAATAGCAAAAAAATTCTTATGAAATTAATTTTAACAAATATTATAGTATGAAATGTTTTTTAGAAAATATTTCTATAATTTCTTGGTACAAAAAAAATTTGTAACCAATCTTTTGTAACAAAAAATTTTGAAATTAAAATTTTTGTAATGAAAATTATGTAAAATATAATTTTTTAGTCAAAAATTATTTTACCAAACTTTTTTAAATAATATTTTATAACAAAATGTTTTTAATAAATGAAAAATTAATAAAAATATTCTGTCAAAAAAATTTGTAATGAAATTTTGTTAATGAAACTTTTTTATGAAAAAACTGTTAATGGAAAAACTTAGTAATGAATATTTTTTTATTTTAAATTTTTTAACAAATAGTTATTTTAAAAAAATCAAAAAAACAAATTTTTAAATGACATATTTTTAACTAAAATCATGTAATTAAATTTTTTAAGGAAACGTTGGAACTAAAAATTTTGCAATTAAGTATTTTGGAATGAAATTTTTCTATGGATAATTTTTTAAAAAAAATTAATGAACAATACTTTAATAAGAAAAATTGAAAAAAATATTATTTAAGTAAAATTTTCTAATGGAAAAATTTGGAATGAAAATTTTATAATTAATTTTATATAATTAAATAATTTCAATGTAACTTTTATAATGAAAATTTTCTTAATTAAAATTTTTGTAATGAATATTTCTGTATTGAAAATTTAGTTATGAAAATTTATGTAACTAAAATTTTCCAAACAATAATTTTGTAATGAAAATTTTTTAATAAAAATTTTGTAATGAAATTTCAGGAAATGAATAATTTTTTAATGAGAATTTGGAATGAAATGTTTTTTAATATAATTTTTTCAATGAAATTTTTTTAAATAAAAAAATTATAATCCAAAAAATTTAAATGAAAACATTATAATCAAAAATATTTTTAGGAAATCTTCTTTTTATTATTTTTACTTAAGAACCCAGAAAAGAAAAAAATTGAAACCTATAAAAAATATTTTCCTACTTTTTTATGGAGTTCATTACATTAAAGAGATGGATTAAACCTGAAGTGGATATCAAAGATCATTTTTTACTGACTATCACATGGTTACATTTAATGTATTAAACTATATTATAATTAAATTATTTTTATAACAATATCTTCATGTTGTTAATTTGATATGATGAATTACAAAATGATAACTCATTTTTTCTATGATCCCAAAAGAAATAGTGTCTTATATATATGTTTTTGGTTAATAAGTGATGCACTGGGTTTTTATATAATGATATATTTCCTATGTTGGCACACAAAATTGGTGTTTAAAAACTCAATCCAAAATCAGTGATTGACTATTGAATCCACAATACTTGAGCATAGATAAATCATGTTTATGTATAATCTACTTCATTGGTGTAAATTTATAAATAATTTTCTATTATAGGATCAAGAAAATAAATCCACTCCTAGAATTTTTCAAGTTCTATACATACTATTTCAACCCATTTTACATCCATGATAATCAACATCTAAAAAACTTTTAATCTCAAATTAATTTCCAAAAAAAATATAAATTAGATCAAAAGTTCTATAATATAATGAAAAATTCATTTTAATACATTAATATTACACTATATAGTATTATCTTGACATATTTCTCATAAAAATATATAAAACAAAAAAAAATTATGACTAACTGTAAGGTAATGTATGCATCAAATCAATCCTCTAAAAATATTTTGATTAACTCGTTTCCCAGATCCATTAAGATCTAAAGTATTGTAGGTTCTAATAAGTGTAATTATACTTTTATTTTTATCATATTCATTTTTCTAAAGATTATTTTTTATAAAATTATGTTGGGATATGAAATTTCCTTCAAGTTTTTGTGAAATATGAAAATTATTAATGAATGTTCACCCATTATCCTCACCTCAAACTTAAATTTTATAAGATTCATAAATAAGTGTTTAAGAGATTTTTTAAATGATAGAAATATAATTTCATCTACATAAATTTAAACTTTGATTGTATTTTTAGAATCATTTTTAATAAAAAGTGTTTAATCCACATCTTCCTTAACTAAAAAAATTTGTAACAATAATCCATTTAATCTATCGTACCTTGCTTAGGGGATTTTTTATATCCATAAAGTGCCTTAGTAAGTTTAAATACATGATATTGTGATTTTTTATTTTAAAAACTAGGGGGTTTTCAATATAAAAACTTCCTCCTATACATATCATTTAAATAAAAAAATATTCACCTCCAATTGTAATTTTCTAAAATTTATAAATGTTGCATAAGCTAAAAGAATAGATATATATTCATGTCATCATAGTAGAGTATATGTTTTTTATAGTCTATACCATCTTTTTTATTACAAACCTTTTCAAAAATTCATGTTTTATTTCTAACTCTGACATCATTTTCAACACATTTATTTTTAAAATCACATTTAAGACCAATTATAGGTGAATCATTACGTCATTCAATAAAATTACACACTTGATTCCTTTCAAATTCATTTTTTTCATATTTTATATATTTTATCCAATAATTATCAACCAATTCTTCATTATGAGTCTTCGGATCTAATTGAAAAAAAAATACATTTTGTTCAGTTTCATTTCATAACGAATTTTTAGTTCACACTGGATGACCTATAAAACCAATGATATTATCACTAGGATAATTCCTAACAATTGAAAAATTATATATGTTTGAAAAAATATCTTTTCATCAATATTTTGAATTTATTATTATAGTAAAACTTCTAAAAATATTTTTTCCCTCTCCTAAGAACATTGCAACATGGGTTCAAATTTATTTTTTGAAATAACATCTGAAGATGTGTCTTGATATTTTTTGAAAACAAAAGGATCAGTTTCATGGAATTTAGCATTCAATGTTTCCAAAATATTACTTTTATTTTTATTAAAAATTATATAAGATTTAATATTTTCAAAACAACCTAAAAATATTCCTTTGTCAAATTTTAGAGAAAATTTTTATAAACTGTCTATAGTCTTCAGAAAGAATACTTCGCATCCAAAAACATGAAGTAATAATTTTTTTGTTTTCATTAAGACAACAATTTATAAAATTATTTATTAATAAAAGGTATTATTAACACACAGTTTATTATATAACATGAATTACTAACTTCTTCAGTCCAAAAACGATTATAATTGACAATTCATCCAACATTGTTATAGTGATTTCATGAATAATTATATTCACTAATTAAACTACACCATTTATCTATGGATTTTGTTGTTCTATGATGTTCTGTATTATAACGTTTTTACTAAAAAATATTCAAATTAATTATTTAAAAATTACCCACCACAATCACTATGATTATTTACCAAAGGAATATTCTTCTGATTTCTAACATAGGCTATAAACGTTCTAAAATATATAATGGATTTTTAATTTTCATTAGAATATAGAACCATGTATATGTAGTGTAGTTATCAAATAAATCATATACTTAGTATTTTTCACCAATATATCCATTTTTTGTAAGGCTAGATAAAACCCTCTACACTAACTATAATGCATCATAAATTGGAACCTCACTATATATTTAAAACACAAATTATGTTTCATGAAAAATTATCATGGATCATGATTTTTAAAATTACTAAACTAGTGTTCTATTAAATCTCTAATTAGTCCTCAAAAAGATAGTTTTTTAAACATTCTAGCATTAATGTTTCCTAAAATTTCTAGCCAAATCCTAGATTGACCTTCTGTTTCATTAAAGTAAGATATATCTTGTCTCTTAAGTTATTCTAAATTTATGGTGTATACATTCTCATGTCTGTTAGTGTAATGAATAAACATGTCTTCTGAAAATTAAAGAGTAAATTTATCTCTCCTAATGTTCACAAGATAACCCTCATAAAATAATTTTCTTATGCTAATAATTTTTTCTGGAGACCTATAACATACAAAAAAATTATACTAAATATTTTTCAAGAAGAAAAATATTAGATCTTCCATACATTTATCTTATATCATTATCACCAAAAGTGAATTTCTCACCTTCTATATTAACAATTTTATAGAAAAAATTATTATTTGCATTCATCTTTTGATAACATACACTATACTTATAGAAAATATAATTTATTATGGTACAAATATTATTTTATCAAAAATAAGAAATATGTAATTTTTTTACCAAAACATGCTTGGATCAATAATTTTTAGAGAAAAAAATTATTAATCCACTTCAAAACCCAAGTTTTTTGTTGAAATGTTTCTAAATATTTAAAAAAAATAATCTTTATGAAATCGTAAGTATTGAAAATTATTTCAATAAAATTTGTTTTTCTAATCTCCACAACATAGATATTTAGTTAAAAAGGGTTCAGTTTTTGGAACAATGTAGTTATTTTAGAAATATTTTATTATTAGTAAGACCAATTTTAGATACATTTTTATGATTTTTTATTTTTCGAAACATATTATAAATTTTTTTAATAATTATATTTTTATAGTAATTTCTTCAGACAAAAAAATTTAGAATTGACTTTTAAAATTAAAGTGTTATTCTCATTGGATATAGTGGAATTTTACATATCCATATTTCTGAATGTTTTTATTTTTTGATATTTAATTTCCCTAAATCTTTCTAATGATTTTAAATTTTAGTAGTAATTATTAAAATTCTCAAAAACAATTAGCAATACTTACTTTTGCATTCTCAACTTTTTTAGAAAAATTGCACTTATTTTCAAATAATGTTTCCAAAAGATAAACATCATCATTACTAATTAAATATTTGTATTAAAAATATTAATTAGATTTATAATATTTATAATAGTTATTTTGGACTTTTAAATTAGAAAAATGTTAATTAAAATTAAGGTAATTTTTTTAAAAGTTGATAACATATCCATGAAGAAATCATTATTCTATATAATTTTATCAAAGAATCCAATATTAAGGTATGTCCCCAACCTTAAACATTATATATCCTATTGTTTTTAACTAGAAATCACATTATTGTATATTTTCAATTTAGATATTTTTACACTTAATACCCAATATTATGAAGTAAACCCATATATTACATGGGGACACTTATACTCAGTATCCTTTTTTCCACAATATAAAACTATTATAAATAAAACATGAAATATATTTATGAAAAGTCATCACAATTACCCCTTTTATAAAATTCTTTTCGATATTTCCCCATTAAATCCTATGAAATTCATTTTAATAACATGGAAAGGCCACAAAACCTCAGTAAGGGATATGAAAAGAAAGGAAATTTTTAGTTTAGTAAAAAAATGAATAATATTTTAATGTTTACATTTATCTTAGAAGATATTTGATAATATAAAATAAAACATTTTCACATGAAAAAAACATATGTTTTTTAAATAATACCATTAAAATCCATAGAAAGTAATTAAAACTCATTTAGGTGAATTAGAGAAATGTATACATAAAACCACTTCAAAACCCATTTTATAAGAATAAACATATGGCTTACTACCGAAATTTCAATTACCATATTAAGTTATTATATTCTTACCATATTATATCTAGGATAACCCATGTAAATATATAATGGGATTTCTTGGTTCTATATATTCCAATCCATGTTAATTTATAATGGGCTTCCTGGGTGTTATTTGTGTCACCACATGTTATTATATTACGGGCTTACCTTGTACTATCTGGGCCATCCCATGTTAATCTACAATGATATTTACCAATTCTATATGATCTGTTTAGTATTTTATTCTCAAGGGTAATAATAACAATTTATGATTATAAATTTCTATCATGATTTTTTTTCAAAAACTCTTTTTAACTCATAAGATAATTAAAATACTCTTTTTTTTTCAAACAATGACTTTTAAAATTGAAACTCTATAGACATCATAAAGAAACCATTTAATTTTAATATAAAAATGAAAAGTTAAAAAGTAATAATAACGGAATTAATGCATTATAAATGCTGGAAAATCTTATCATTCCTTATAACATAGAAAACCATTTTTCTTACTTTTGCAAAAAAACATTAAAAGAATATTTTTTAGAAGAATGTCCCTTGAAAATATCATATCAATGAAGTAAGGATTAATCAATGTAGTATATTACGTTTATCCACATTAAAAACACATTAAAAAAGTGAAATTATATCAAAATATAATCGGAAGTCTTTTCACACATAATCATAGATTGACATAACAAAAGAATTATAATTTTATCTTAATAAAAAGAAATTGAGTTAAGCATTCCCTTACATTGTGTCTGTTTTGTCACATGTCTCCTTTATCATCCTGAATAATATAATTGTTTTAATTATTTACCATTTTTGGAACCTATTCCATGTTTATTATAACTTGTATACAACTTATTAAAATATTAATAAAATTCCTTAGTTATTTATCATTACAGGGGATGTTTTGATGATATTCGATACATGAGTCTAGAATTACATTGGTATAATGACTGTAGTCAAAGTGGAAATTATTAAATCATATACTAAATAATATTCATGATATAATAATAAATTTTAAACATAAATTTTACTTTTAAATCTATCCATCAAACATGTATATGTAAAACATACAATGTTACAATCATGGAGATGGAAATTTGTACATATGTATGAGTAATATTTTAATTTTTTATCATTATGATAAAATATATGTATTTATTTTCCATTAAATAATTATAATAATATAATTAATATCATTTTAATCATATAATTATACTTATATATATCATTTATGTGATGGGGTGATGAAAAATGAATCACATCACTTCATGGAAGTGATAGTTCCCACGTATGCACATACGATGTGATCATTTTTACGTGAATAAAAAGTTAAGAATGTAAATGATATATAATTATTTATTAATGATAAATATATCATAAATATCATATATAAACATTAATTCAATAATTATAACCATTCATGATCGATGATGAAGGAAAATGAAATATATCTATTCGTTGGGTGGTACTTC
This sequence comes from Viscum album, assembly GCA_963277665.1. Classification (NCBI taxonomy): domain Eukaryota; kingdom Viridiplantae; phylum Streptophyta; class Magnoliopsida; order Santalales; family Viscaceae; genus Viscum; species Viscum album. Next base: position 908,183,695 of record OY728156.1, read on the forward strand.
GTCAAACACATGAATGATTAATTATTTTCACTTTTAATGGATGTGGGGGAGGATTTAATGATGATATTAAAATAATAACATCTAATTATATTGATGAAACTAGATTTATTATTTTATCATTATTAAATAATAGTTTATGGAAGTGGTCGAAGAAATAAAATAGAAACGCTTGATTAAAACAATACATCTTCTTTAAACGATCTTCTTTATGAAACCCCTTAAGACCACTAAGGATGGTTTTAATCCTAAAGTAATATCTCTAGAATGTTGGGCTGGAATATATGGAGATATTTGGGTAAATAATGTCTGATATAAATAGGTTTTTATATATAAGGAATATAGAAGAAGAATTTCCTTTTATAGTAGTTTGGAGGGGCACTCATGGCATTTCTCAAAATATTAAATTAATATAAATTAATTTTATATTAAAAAAGGATAAAAATAATTTATTTATAAAATAAGATTTTTATGGGACCAAATAAATTCATCCAATAAAATTTAAAAATGTTGTGAATATTTTTTAATCCATATCTATAATCTTTATTCCTTTTTTAGTCTATTTAAAATTAACCATGATGACATCTATTTATAATAATTAAGGGTTAATATAGTTATATTAAAATGAAAAATGAACCATAAATGGATCATTAGTGAAATTTTAAAAATTCTCCCAGTGATTTGAAATAATTTCATAATTTTATTATTTTTAGATCATTTAATAAAATATTATTTGTTTTAAAATATCATTAACATCAATTTTGACAATATTCTTTAACTAACATTTAAACAATATCAAAAAAACAAGATAAATTTTAACAAATACTTATAAAAAATAAATAACGTGTTAAATTATTCAATAAATTTCATGTATGACATTAATTATTTCAAATTATATTTTTTTTAATACTTTTAATATCATTTATTAGACATTTCTATTAATTAAACAATTACTACATCGTCATTGTGAAATCCATTAAGGTAGTAATTTCTCTCCTAAAACATAAAAATAAATTTACATGACTAATATTAACATTTTAAACTTATAATTACTATTTATATTATAATATATCTTCTAAATAACCCTATATTAAAATTTTTATAGTTTTTAAATCCTAAGTTTTACATCTTTGACTTTTCATTAAAATAAAATTCAATAAAGGGCTTAAATTTTTAAAATATTATCCAAGAGGTTATAAAATAGGCCCAAAGATTATTTGGTCGAAAATAAACCCTACTGTAAGAACCCGGATCTTCTTTTTAGGTATCTCTCTCCTTTTTCAGTAGTTTTTGGGAAAAATAAAGTATCACAAAATTTTTGAAGTACACGCCGTGTACTTTCTGAGTACATGCTGTGTTCACCTTTTCTGCTCGAAGTTGTCTGATGGTCATGTCTGGGCCACACACATGGTGTGTAGGGGTGACGTGGAGGCCTATTTTGGGTGAGTACAAAAAGACCTAGTACATGTCGTGTACTTTCTTTTTTTCCTTAAACGGAACGGGGTCGCACCTAATAGATGAAAATCTCTTCTTCTCCAGCTTCTTCATCCGAGAGTGCCAGGATTCCATAGATCTTCGACAATCCACCATTAATATGTCCATTCTCCCATTCTAGCATGGTCGATTACGTTGGAATCACCGTAATGAGTTCTCCCTTCTGCTTGAGCCTTGTTTTCCAATTCCTCTTCCTTCTCTAGATATCGTGGGTTGGGCGTTTTGGGCATTTTCTCAGATAAACAACCTTTGGGGGAGAATCTGTCATCATGGTTCGAGTATATCAATCTCCTAGGATCGAGGTGGGTGGTTTTTGCCTTACCGTTCAATGTCTTTGATCTTTATGTGCAAATTCCACCAATACCCATGAACGGGGTATTGCGTGTTTACCCTTTTGCCCTTGTTGTTTTTCTGTCTTGCTTGTATGCTTGTGTAGAGGTAAACTAATCATGTTGTAGGATATTTTGTGTTGTTCTTGGATTTTTTTCCATGCATTGCTCTGTTTACGACCTTGGGGTCTTGTTATACTTTGGCTGTTATGACTGTTTTCATGCCTTGTGTCTATAGGATGGAGTGTTTTGCAATACATTCTTGTTGCCTTGTAGACCGTTTAGCCAAATAGCTATGTAGGTGGAATTTGGTTAGCCATGTATCTCTATAGGTGTACTTTGGACTTATAGCATTATTATGCACTGACTGGAATGGGGCTGAGAGAACCTGGTGCTATAGACCATAAGGGATAGACTGAGTGAACTTCCCAGAGAGTCTTGAAATTATAGACTATAAGAGGGTAGACCGAGTGACCTTCCTCAGTGAGTCTTAGACATTAAATATAAGTCCCCAGCCATAAACCTTACTTAATCTTGAGTTATTACAATATTACACATTTAGGATCTTTTCAGGTTTAGAGTTTTAGAGAATTAGATGATAAAACATGAATTACATTCCACATTTAAACATAGTGGTTACATAAAGAGAGTATTCATTTTTTTTTCCATCAACGGAAACATATTTAAAATAAAACATGGATTCTTTCTTGACACTTCCTTGAAACTATCATCATAACATGTACCTTTCCCTTGACCTATGAAAAACATTTCAAAAAAACATGGGATGAGCATAAAAAAGCTCAGTAAAGGATATAAAAATATGGAAAGGAAACATGAGTACATGTATACATAAGAATCAATGAAATCATACTTTACTCATAAAACATAGGCACTTTATCAAACCTCATCAAATCATGAATAAATAATAGAAATCATAATACATAAAGGTAACTTGATGCATTCATAACATTCTTACGTAGGGAGTAACCCTCTTGGTTACATTTGGAATACCCATCACAGTGTATTCCCTAAATCTTTTTGGAGAAACCTTAACGTTTCACTCCTTCGCATTACCCAATGCATTGGAGAGCTATATCAGGCTCACCCACCCTTAGTTTATCACAGAACCACCCATCTTCATAATAATGCCCAAGAACCATAACATAATCGTATCACATAAACATGAATAAAGGAAACATAACATTTCCACTTTTCAATCACAAGATATCAATACAACACAATGATATAAAAAAATTAGGAAAACCATCATTAATACCAAAATAAAAGAAAAGTAAAACATGGTATTTATTTTTCTTTTAAAAAAGGTGTGGCTTGTAGAGGAATCTGAAACTCAAATAATGGTCACGACGGTGGAGAAGTCGTTTTCGCCACATACGTACGACAAAAACATTCCCTTTTGTTGTTTAGTAAAATAATTCCAATAAAAAATATTCCTTTTGGATAAACATAAAAGTCCAAGGGTTTTATACACTATATAAAATAAGGTTGTGTATAAAATAAAATATGCCTCAATGAAAGGAGATTGAGACGAAGTCCCATACCTCGGGTCCGACTTGACTCGATCGTTCTTTAATGTCCTCAATAATAAACTTGAGTTAATTTATACATTCTTAAGAACCTTTTTCAAGTTCATTATTCCTTTTATATCACTTATTACCATGTCATTAACACTATGTAATTATTTTAGTTAATAACGGTCGTTTTAACGATCATTGGTACTTGAGTCAAAATATGCTCTTTATAATTACATGTTTTTCATGTATACATTATATCCAGAGTTATAATCATGATTTATATATCATATATATCATATATATTCAGTATATACATGCATTTATAATATTACATAACATTTAGAGGTAAGAAATGAAATGCACCGTTCATGGAGATGGTAAGCCGTACGTACGCATAAACGCTACTTCCATTTCTATTTCATATTTTATGGAATGAAATCATAATTATATAAAGGTATATTGTAATTTCAGTATAATTTCATACATAATATCATTAATTAAATCCTTTATACATCCCACATATGGCATTAACGAATCAAATCACTTTGAGGGGGCGGTAGTCCGCACTTCCTAAAATGAAGATATCTTGTATAACCATAATGGTAACAATAAAGGTTTGACATAAATAAAAAATACAGAATCTTAAGGAAAACATAAACATATTATATATCATATATAAATAAAGTTTCATATTAATGGCCACCTTTGAAGGTGTTAAAATAATGTTGAACAATAATCGTTTCGGGAGGCAGAAATTCACCATCCACAGAAACAATATGTTCTTTAACCATTAGATGTAGGTGTGTGTAAGTTTAGCTCAAATACTTCTTATAAAAACATCCTAGTATATTGAAGATACTGTATTTGTTACAAAATAAATGAATAAAAAGAGTTTAGGTGGTTGGAGAAGAAAAATAAAACAAAAGGACTCAAGTGAAAACATTACCTTAAAATCAGGTAACTCCCTTTGGTTTTAGCTCAAAGGCTTCCTTGGGAAGACTTCTGACCAAGGTGAGGCTTCGAAGAGTAATAGAGGGATGTGTAGAGACAAAATGGGTAGGGTTTGGCCGAGCCAAAGGCTTCAGAAGTGTGGGTAAGGAGGTATAGGTGGGGGCCTTTTATAAGAGGAGAGGAGGGGCACTCTTGGAAAGTAAAGAAATGTTCCTTTATTTTAAAATGATTTTCGGATTTAAAAGGTACCACATTGATATAATTAGAGTCTAAGGTGATAAGGGTTCTAAATATACCCACCCAATAGGTTTTTGACATGTGTAGGTCATAGATTTTACATTATCTTTTTATTTTATTTAAATCCTTTATTAATGAGGTAATTGTTGCATCATCATGATGTCATAAATAATTTAATATATTTATTGTCTAAAAATTATAAAAAAAATTCATGATTTAAGAAATAGTTTTATATTTCTAATTAATATTTATAGTCAAAAATATGACTTTTATAAACCCATGTAAAAATTGTTTTAGTAAAACATCTCATGTTTGTGTCATTTTTACTTTTACATTAAATAAAAAGATATTAATGTCATTTTCCAACTAAGGTGGCTACATGGGGTCCCCAATATGACCCATGGATTTTCTTGGTCTGCCATGACACATCCAATGAGGGTAGGACATGTTTCAATCTCATCTCATATTATTAAAACATTATTTTTACCTTAAACTACCCTAATGACCTCTAATCGCGATTAAAAACATAAAAGTTACTATTCACAAAAAAAAATTATTTTAATCCCATTGAACCACATTTTACTTCTTAATGACAACCATGTATGTCGGATTTTTTAAATTCAAAATACAGAGGTGGTAAAATTTCATTTAAATGAAAAATCAGTTTCTTAAGTACCACTTAGTGGTTTCACTATTCATCAAAAATTGAAGTTTTTTAGAAAAATACCAAAACTTCATCCTAAGCTATATTTGATATTCCAAATTCAAAAATGAAGTCTATTTTACAAAATTAAAAATATATAATTTTAATTAATTAATTTAATAATTAATTCCCGCTGTCAGAGAAAATAGCATGTTTTTATGAAACAATAAGTATCAAAAGATTGACACTAGTTTAAGTCCAATTTCAAAGTGAAATTAATTCCAGCGACCAATATCGGGTTAAATTGTAAAAATATATTCTAATTCCACTTTAAAACCAATTCAAAAGATAATCTAGTCATATAAATAAATTATATTAAAAAGAGGTTTTGAATTAAAATACAACATTTTTCACTATTCATTAAAAATGAACTTTATCGGAAAAATACCAAAAATTCACACAAAGTAAATTTTGATGTCTCAATCATAAAGAATAAGATTATTTTGACAAGCATAGCTTATAAAATTGTCAAAAGATAGATTTAAAAATGGTTTTCCATCAAAAGGTAGTAAAACATTCTTTTAATTATATTAGTGTATTCCATGCTAAAGATTGGATTTATTCTCATTTTAAACCTATAAAACACTATCTAATTCATTAGTAGACATAGATAAAAATATATATTATTCATTACTTACTGGGGATGTTACATCCTTCCCCCTATAGAAAATTGCATCCCCGCAATTCATTTACTTATCGAATAAGTGGGGGTATTTATCCCTTATTGCATTTTCAGATTCCCATGTTGCCTCATCAATCATGTGGTTTTTTCACAAAACCTTTACCTGATGAATCACCTTATTCCGTAACAATTTCTCGCTGTGGTCATGAATCTGGACCGGTTGTTCCTCATAAGACAGGTTCTCTTCCAGCTGGACTACCTCTGCACTCAAAACATGAGATGGATCTGGCATATACTTTCTCAACATCGAAACATGAAAAACATTGTGTACCTGAGAAAAACTCGGAGGTAAAGCCACTTGGTAAGAAACTGATCCAACTCTCTCCAGAATTTCATATGGTCTAATGAACCTTGGACTCAACTTTCCTTTCTTACCAAATCGCATCACACTTTTCCACAGTTAAACTTTGAGAAAAACATGATCACCTACCTCAAAAGAGAGATCCTTCCTCCTATTATCCGCAAAACTCTTCTACCTGCTCTGAGCTGTTCTCATGTGTTTCTGTATTAGATGAACTTTTTTTGCCATATCTTCTACCAATTCCGGTCCCATCACCTTCCTTTCACCCACTTCATCCCAGAAAGCTAGAGTTTGACACCGCTTCCCATATAACGCCTCAAATGGTGACATCTATATACTGGAATGAAAACTGTAATTATATGAAAATTCAACCAAAGAAAGATGTTGGTCCCAACTTCCCTGATAATCCATCAAACAAGATCGTAGCATATCCTCCAAGGTCTGAATTGTTCGTTCTGACTGCCCATCTGATTGAGGATGAAAAGTTGTACTAAAATTTAATTCAGTACCCAATGACTTCTGAAGGCCTTTCAAAAAGTTAGAAGTGAACCTGGGATCACGGTCAGATACAATGGAGAGAGGAACTCCATGTAACCTGACTATCTCTTTAAGATACAAATGGGAAAGTTGATCTAGGGAAAAAGTATCTTCTATAGCAAGGAAATGAGCAGATTTGGTCAAGCGATCAACAATAACCCAGATTGCATTATTACCTCGAGATGTCTTTTGTAATCCCACAACAATGTCCATGGATATATTCTCCCATTTCCACTCTGGCACTAGTAAAGGCTGAAGCATCCCTTTCGGTAACTGACACTCTGCTTTAACCTGTTGACAAGTCAAACACTTCACAGTAAAATCAGCAATATCTCTTTTCATTCCATCCCACCAGTAATAATCCCACAGATCTCTGTACATCTTAGTACTGCCAGGATGAACTGAAAATGGAGAACTATGAGCTCCACATAACAACTCTTTCTTCAATTGTGAATCACAAGGCATGCACAATCACATCCCAAATCACAAAAAACAAACATTATCAATGTTGAATTCAGGAAACTTACCCTTCTGAACCAGCTCTACCTTTTTTTGCAACACACTGTCTTGCTTCTGTGCTTTCTTGATTATGTCTGATAGAGATGATCTCACTGATACCTGAAAAAAACAGAAGAACTTCCTGCACCAACAACTTCTATTCCAAAGTTCATCAAATCCTTAACCAAAGAATCATGTTCCAAACGCAACATTCTTAATGAAGCATTACTTTTTCGACTCAAAGCATCAGCCACATTATATTCTTTTCCCGGATGTTAATAAATTGTACAATCATAATCCTTGATTAATTCTAGCTATCTCCTTTGTCTCATGTTCAATTCCTTCTGATTGAATATATACTTTAAATGTTTGTGATCGGTATATATTTCACACTTTACTCCATATAAATGATGCCTCCAAATTTTTAAAGCAAAAACAACAGCAGCTAATTCCAAATCATGTGTAGGATAATTTACCTCATTAGTTTTTAACTGACTTGAAGCATAAGCAATTACCTAATTATTCTTCATAAGGACACAACTAAGTCCTTTCAATGAAGCATCATTGTAGATAACAAACTCACCATTCCTGGAAGGAAGTGCCAAAACTGGAGCATTCACCAATCTTCTTTTCAACTCCTGAAAACAATCATCACATTCTTTTGTCCAGATAAACTTAACACCCTTCCGAGTTAGCTTAGTCATTAGACTAGATAACTGTGAAAAAATTATAACAAACCTTCGGTAATAACCTGACAAACCAAGGAAACTATGAATCTTAGTTACATTTGTGGGTCTTGGCCATTCCTCCACAATCTTTGTTTTTGCAGGATCAACTGTTATCCCATCATTAGAAACAATATGACCAAGGAAAGAAATTTGTTTCAACCAAAACTCACACTTTCTGAATTTCCTATACAATTTATTTTCATTAAAGGTTTTCAAAATAACCCTTAAATGTCTTTCATGCTCCGCTTTACTTTTAGAAAACACCAAAATATCATCAATGAAAACAACCACAAACTTATCCAAGAACTCATGGAAAATTCTATTCATTAAGTCCATGAATATATCAGGTGCATTGGTTATCCCAAAAGGAATTACTATAAATTCATAATGGCCAAATCTTGTATGAAATTCAGTCTTCGGAACATCTTCTTCCTTTACCTTCAACTGATGGTACCCCGATCTTAGGTCAATCTTTGATAAATACTGTGCTCCCTGGAGCTAATCAAACACATCATCGATATGAGGCAAAGGATATTTGTTCTTAACAGTGATGTTATTCAAGGCTCTATAATCAATACAAAGTCTCATAAAACCATCTTTCTTTTTAACAAATAAAACAGGAGCACCCCATGGTGATGTGCTAGGTCGAATGAAACCTTTCTCTAATAAATCTTGCAATTTCTCCTTCAACTCTAAAAGTTCAATTTGATCCATTCGATAAGGGGGTTTTGAAATTGGCTTAGCATTAGGAACTAAGTCTAAAGTAAACTCAACTTCCCAATCTGGTATTATTCCAGGCAACTCATCAGTAAAAACCTCAGGATACTCATTTACCACTGGCACATCATTAATCTAAACAATTACTTTATTTTCAAGGACGTGTGCAAAGTAACATTCATTTCCATCTTTTACAAGTTTTGCAGCCTCTTGATATGTTATCAACAGTAAGGGTTCATTCTTGTACACAAACTAAAAGTCTTTCTGAAAAGAAACTTCTTTAGATCTACAGTCAATCTTAGCATGGTAAATATAGAGCCAATCCATTCCTAGGATAACATTAAACTCTACTAGAGGTAAAATAATAAGGTTTGAAAGTAGGTTCTTTCCACGGATAAGGATAAGAATATTCTTATAAATTCTTTTTGCCTAAACATTTCCACCAGGTGTTTTTACCAAAAGTTCAGGAGTCATTTCTTGAGACGGAATTCCCATTTTACTAGAAAAGGTTTCAGAGATGAAAGAATGTGTAGACCCCGAATCAAACAACACACTGGCATAATCTGAAAAAACAAACAAGGTACCTGATACAACTTCATTTGATGGCCTGACATCTGCTGAAGTAGTTTCAATGGATTTCACCACCCCTTTCTACTTGTAGTGTACTACCTCCCATCACTCAAGCTCTTTGTCGGACACTCGTTTGCATAGTGTCCCATCTCATTGCACTTAAAACCTTTCACAAACTATAAATCAAATTTGGTCTTACCATCACCCTGATCTTTTTTAGTGCAATCACGAGCCTTATGTCCCATCTTACCACATCGGTAGCACTTTCTAGAATTCATAAGACATTCCCCAACATTCCTTTTACCACATTTATCACAAACTGGAAACATAGTTTTCTTATTGTGAGGCCTTTTTGAAGAATTCTTTCCTTTCTCCTGCCACCTCGGTCTCTTCTTTTGATGGTTGTTATAGAACACTTGATCATAGACAAACTCCATTTCCACCTTCTCAGCACATCGAACAAGCTTTTCATAACTTTTAAACTCACGAGAAGCTAATGCCCTTTGATATTTTGGCTTTATTCCTAAGTAAAAATTATAGATTTTACTATCAAGGTCTCGGATAAAATTTGGAGCATACCTTGCCAATCGAGTGAACCTTTCCTCATAGGCGGCCACTGAGTCTTCCTCTTGCATCAATTCCAGGAATTGTTTTTCCATCCTAAGTCGAACAGCCATAGGAAAATACTTCTTAAGAAACATAACTTTGAATTCATCCCAGTCGAGAGTATCAATCTCATCAGCGTCCCTGATATTTCTAACCATCGACCACCACTAATCTGCTTCACCCTCCAAATGGTAAATAGCAAGACTAGCCTTTTGATTGTCTGAACACCCCATGACATCAAAAATCTTCTCCAGTGATTTAATCCACCCTTCAGCTAGAAAAGGGTTAGATGATCTTTTAAATTATGGGGGATGTTTCCTCATGAAATGTTCCACCACTGACATGTTTCTCTGCGGTTCATCTGGCTAATCTCGTTCATGGATACCACCTCCATTTATCGTTTGAGTCAACTGTGCCATTACTGCAACAAACTATTCAGTTCCAATTCCGACCATCTCAGGATGCTGATTCGGAAGGTTATTTCCTTCTGTATGTCTTCCTAGCACTGCTTCCATGTTTCCTCTACGGAAAACCATTCTGAACAAACATGTCTTAGATGAAGCAACATGGTAATCTTCAAATGCTATATCACTTAAATTTGACCATAAAAAAAATATTTTTCGATAATCATTTAATAAAATTCTAACTCCTATAGTTATCTAAATTGACATTTGATACCAACTATAAGGCCCCACCCTTAAACCTTACTTTATCTTGAGTTATTATAAGATTACACATTGAGGATATTTTCAGGTTTATAATTTTAGAGAATTAGATCATAAAACATACATTACATTCCACATTTAAACAAAATGGTTACATAAAGATAGTATTCATTTTTTTTCATCAATGGAAACATATTTAAATTAAAACATGGATTCTTTCTTGACACTTCCTTGACACTATCAGCATAACACGTACCTTTCCCTTCACCTATGAAAAACTTTTCAAAAAAACTTGGGATGAGCATAAAAAAGCTCAGTAAGGGATATAAAAATATGGAAAGGAAACATGAGTACATGTATACATAAGAATCAATGAAATCATACTTTACTCATAAATCATAGGCACTTTAGCATACCTCATCAAATCATGAATAAATCATAGAAATCATAATACATAAAGGTAACTTGAGGCATTCATAACATTATTATGTAGGGAGTAACCCTCTTGGTTATGTTTGGAATACCCATCACAGTATATTCCCTAAATATCTTCGTAGAAACCTTAACGTTTCACTCCTTTGCATTACCCAATGCATTGGAGAGCTATATCGGGCTCACCCTCCCTTAGTTTATCACGGAACCACCCGTCTTTATAAAAATTCCCAAGAACCATAACATAATCGTATCACATAAACATGAATAATGGAACCATAACATAATCAAAGTCACCGACGTAAAAAATATGAATTTTTACGTCGATTTTTGTAAACCGATGCGAAAAATGAATAACATTCGTTTTTTGGCATCGGTTTTGTAAAAAACCGATGCCAAAAAAATAATTCATATAATTTTTCGCGTCGGTTTTCATAAAAACCGATGCGAAAAATTTAAAAATAGTAGTTTTGGCGTCGGTTATTTAAAAAAACCGACGCCATAAATGAAAAAAAAAATATTTTTCGCGTCGGTTTTTATAAAAACCGATGCCAAAAATCAAAATTTTTTTTCTAGGTTTTAGATCATTTCCTAAGCTTCGATTTGACAGGATTTGGACCTAAAATGGAGTTACGGTTCAAAATTTATCGCCGTTAGAAGTTGAACCTATCAAAGTTTTGATTGATACAACTCGTTTCAAAGAAAACATGATAAACATAAATTAAAATCATATACACCAAATGTAATAAAATAATCATAATACATCAAACATATTTCAATAGTTTTAGGGGCTTCCATTGAAATGATATGTTTTTTATTATCATATAACTTGTATTTAGAAATGAGAATGAATCATCATTATAAGAAAGCCAATCGAGTTGTTTAGAAATGAAGGATAATAATAACAAAGAAAACAAATGAATAGAATTTGTACCATGTTCAAATTAATCATTGAAGTCGCATTGAAATCATGATTGAATCGAAGATGTTGAAAATGATGAAAGAAGGAGAAACTGGAAATATATATAGTAAACGAAAATATTTTCAATTGCGTTGAATGAAAATGTAGGCGGGATTTTAAAAAGTTAAACGCGCATTGTGAAAAAAATTGAAATTCTGATCCCGCGTTACTCTTCGGCGTCGGTTTTGTTTGAAACCGACGCAAAATAGTATTTACATTGGACTTTTGGCGTCGGTCTTTTAGAAAACCGATGCAAAAAATGTCAATCAATATCCTTTTTGGCGTCGGTTCATAAAAAAATCGACGCAAAAAATGAAAAAAAAAATATTGGCGTCGGTTTTTATGAAAACTGACACCATAAAAGTTTTAAAAAAAATTCTTTGGCATCAGTTTTTTAACAAACCAATGCTAAAAATTTTAAAAAAACTACATTTTGGGTCGGTTTTTTTAAAAACCGACGCCAAAAACAAAAAATAATTTTTTTGGCGTCGGTTTTTAAAAAAACCGACGCAAAAAGTTAAATTATATTTTTGGCGTCGGTTTTTATGAAAACCGACGCAAAAAATTAAAATAAAAAATTACAGTGTTTTAGATAATTCTCTAATCTTTGATTTGACTGGTCGTGGAGCAAAAACGGAGTTACGGATTAAAAGTTATGGATGTCGGAAGTTGACCTTCTCTAAAAGAAGTCTTAAAGAAGTTCAACTTTCAAAGGCCATAACTTTTAATCTGTAACTCTGTTTTTTCTCCACGACCAGTAAAATCAAATATTAGAGAATTATCTAAAACAATATAATTTTTTTTTAAATTTTTTGGCATCGGTTTTCATAAAAATCGACGCCAAAAATATATTTTAACTTTTCGCGTCGGTTTTTAAAAAACCCGACGTGAAAAGTAGTTTTTTTTAAATTTTTAGCGTCGGTTTGTTAAAAAACCGACGCCAAAGTATTTTCTTTAAAACATTTATGGCGTCGGTTTTCATCAAAACCGACGCCAATATAATTTTTTTTAAAAAAATTTTGGCGTCGGTTTTCATAAAAACCGACGCCAAAAATATATTTTAACTTTTCGCGTCGGTTTTTAAAAAAACCGACGCGAAAAGTAGTTTTTTTTTAATTTTTAGCGTCGGTATGTTAAAAAACCGACACCAAAGAATTTTCTTTAAAACATTTATGGCGTCGGTTTTCATAAAAACCGACGCCAAAATATATATTTTTTAGTTTTTTGCGTCGGTTTTTTTAGGAACCGACGCCAAAACAATTTTTTTCTCTTTTTGGCGTCGGTTTTTTTAAAAACCGACGCCAAAAAATCACCGTAAAAATTAATTACATCGGTTTATAAGAAACCGACGTCAAACTGGCGACGTTAAAAATCATTTTTCTACTAGTGAGTATTTATTTTTCTTTTAAAAAGGTATGGCTTGTAGAGGATGCCGAAACTCAAATAATGGTCACGGCGGCAGAGGAGTCATTGTCGCCGCATACGTATGACAAAAACATTCCCTTTTGTCGTTTAGTAAAATGCTTCGTATAAAAAAATATTCCTTTTGGATAAATATAAAATTCAAAGGGGTTTATACACCATATAAAATAAGGTTGTGTATAAAATAAAATATGCCTCAATTAAAGGAGATTGAGACGAAGTCCCATACCTCAGGTCTGACTTGACTCGATCGTTCATTAATGTCCTAAATAATAAACATGAGTTAATTTATACTCACTTAAGAACCTTTTTCAAGTTCATTATTCCTTTTATATCACGTATTACCATGTCATGAACACTATGTAATTATTTTAGTTAATAACTGTTGTTTTAACGATCATTGGCACTTGAGTCAAAATATGCTCTTTATAATTACAGGTTTTTCATGTATCCATTATATCCAGAGTTATAATCATGATTTATATATCATATATATCATATATATCTCATATATACATGCATTTATAATATTACATAACATTTAGAGGTAAGAAATGAAATGCACCGTTCATGGAGACGGTAAGCCGTACGTACGCATGAACGCTACTTCCATTTCTATTTCATATTTTACGGAATGGAATAATAATGATATAAAGGTATATTATAATTTCAGTATAATTTCATACATAATATCATTAATTAAGTCCTTTATACATCCCATATATGGCATTAACGAATTAGATCACTTTGAGGGGGCGGTAGTCCGCACTTCCTAAAATTAGGATATTGCGTATACCCATAATGGTAACCATAATGAATTGACATAAATGAAAAATAGATAATCTTATGTAAAAAATAAACATATTATATATCATATATAAATATATTGTCATCTTAATGGCCACCTTTGAAGGTGTTAAAAGAATGTTGAACAATCATCGTTTCGGGAGGCAGAAATTCACCATCCACAGAAACAGTATGTTCTTTAACCATTAGATGTAGGTGTGTGTCAGTGTAGCTTGAATCCTTCTTATAACAACATCCTAGTATATTTAATATACTGGATTTGTTACAAAATAAATTAATAAAAAGAGTTTATGGGGTTGGAGAAGCAAAATAAAACCAAAGGACTGAAGTGAAGACATTACCTTAAAATCGGGCAACTCCATTTGGTTTGAGCTCAAAGGCTTCATTGGGAATACTTCTGCCCAAAGTGAGGCTTCAATGAATAATAAAGGGATGTGGAGAGACAAAATGGGTAGGGGTTGGCCGAGCCAAAGACTTTGGAAGTGTGGGTAAGGAGGTAGAGGTGGGGGCCTTTTATAAGAGGAGAGGATGCGCACTCTGGGAAAGTAAAGAAATGTTCCTTTATTTTAAAATGCTTTTCGGATTTAAAAGGTCCCACATTGATATAATTAAGGGCTAAGTTGATAAGGGTTCTAAATATACCCACCCAATAGGTTTTGGACATGTGTAGGTCATAGATGTTACATTATCTTTTCATTTTATTTAAATCATTTATTAATGAGGTAATCGCTGCATCATCATGATGTCAAAAACAATTTAATATATTTAATGTCTAAAAATTATAAAAAAAATTCACGATGTAGGAAATATTTTTAAATTTCAAATGAATATTTATAGTCAAAAATCTGACTTGTATAACCCCATTTAAAAATTGTTTTAGTAAAGCATTTCATGTTTGTGTCATTTTTACTTTTACATTAAATAAAAAGATATTAATGTCATTTTCCAACTAAAGTGGCTCCATGGGGTCCCCAAGTTGAACCATGGATTTTATTGGTCGGCCATGACACATCCAATGAGGGTAGGACATGTGTCAATCTCATCTCATATTATTAAAACATTATTTTTACCTTAAACTACACTAATTACCTCTAATCGCGATTAAAAACATAAAAGTTACTATTCACCAAAAAATTATTTTAATCCCATTGAACCACATTTTACTTATTAATGACAACCATGCATATAGGATTTTTGAAATTCAAAACACAGAGGTGGTAAAATTTCATTTTAATGAAAAATCAGTTTCTTAAGTACCACTTAGTGGTTTCACTATTCATCAAAAATTGAAGTTTTTCAGAAAAATACCAAAACGTCACCCTAATCTATATTTGATATTCCGAATTCAAAAATGAAGTATATTTTACAAAAATCAAAATATATAAGTTGCATTAATTAATTTAATAATTAATTCCCGTTGTCAGAGCAAATATTGTGTTTTTATGAAACAATAAGTATCAAAAGATTGACACTAGTTTAAGTCCAATTTGAAAGTGAAATTAATTCCAGCGACCACTATCGGATTAAATGGTAAAAATATATTATAATTTCACTTTAAAACCAATTAAAAAGATAATCTAATCATATAAATAAATTAGATTAAAATGAGGTTTTTAATTAAAATACAACATTTTTCACTATTCATTAAAAAATGAACTTTATCAGAAAAATACCAAAAATTCACAAGAAGTAAATTTTAATGTCCCAATCATAAATCATAAGTTTATTTTTACAAACATAGCTTATAAAATTGTCAAAATATAGATTTAATAATGGTTTGCCATCAAAAGGCAGTAAAACAATCTTTTAAAAATATTAGTGTATTCAATGCTTAAAATTGGATTTATTCTCATTTTAAACCTCTAAAACACTATATAATTAATTAGTATACATAGATAAAAATATCTATTATTCATTACTTACTTGGGAAGTTACATTATAGGCCACAGGGGATAGACCGAGTGTGCTTGCCAGAGTGCCTTCATATATTATAGACTATAGGAGGGTAGACCGAGTGAGCTACCATAGAGAGTCTTACTTTTTTGAATCTTTTTAACAACCTTCCCAGGATAGAGGAGGAATTGACCGAGTGACCTTCCTTAGAGTGTATGTGGTATGCCTGAGGCTATAAGAGGAATTGACTAAGATAGCTTCCTCAGAGAGTCTCTAGACCTTGGGGATAAGAGGGTTAGACCGCGTGATCTTCCTCAGAGATTCCCTGACTACCCCTAGACTATAAGGGGAATTTACTGAGTGAGCTTATCCAGAGGGGTTAGGCTGAGTGCACTACCAAGAGGGTTGTGGTACTTCTTGGATAGGACCAGAGGGGATGGTTGCGAGTACTTCCCAGAGGGTTTCCTACTAGTCAGCTGTTTTCTTCGCTGTTGTTGTTGGTTGTGGATTGATTAATATTATGTTTCCTCTTGCTTTACTTCTTACGGTTCACTGCCTACTTCTTTTCTTCTATTGTTTACTGCTTATTGGACTTTTACCTTCCATATACTCACTGACTATTAGGCACAGATCTTCATGTGAATGCCTACTGGGATTTAGTCTCACACCCTATTTGGGTCATGTTTTTAGGCCCAAACAGACTATGTTGTTGTAGGTATAGACAAGGGAATGCAGCCTTTGACTTCTGGTACTTGATTCCTCAGAGTAGGAGAGCATCGGACCACGCTTTGGCTTGCGATGCTGAAGAGTTATTTTATTTTCTTTGGTGCTTGTTTTGGTAATGTGGTGTTTTCCAGCATTGTGACTTGTTTGGTTGTTTTCCCAGATATGTATCATGCATCATTTAATATATACATATGTGCTCCAGTTTGTTGATTTAGTTTTCTCTGTTTATATTGTTGGTTATTATTGCTTCTGCTATTGCATGTTTATTTTTCTTCCACTGTGTACTCTGCCAATGAGGGCATTGTTTCCCCACTATCACACCCAAGGCCCTCGCTGCTAGTTGGTAGCCTCTGGAATTTGGGGAAATGTGGTTGAATCCATGTGACCAACCAGGTATGGGGCGGATTTGGTACTTGGTATTAAGCTGTTCTCGGGAGTAACTAACCCGTGTAAAGGGAAAATCCATACTACCTCATTTATTTAAGTTTTCTGGTTTTGAGATTTTACAGTTGATATGGTTTCACCTAGATTGATTCACATGCTTTGTATTGTTATTGTTTTGACTATTGTGATTCTATTTCTATCACAACCCAATGTGATGAGGGTATCCCATCTCATGCATCATATAGGCACTTGTAGGAATCACATGCCATGCATTTTTTCCATGTCATCTAAGGTGCATTAGCGATTGCAGGATGTTGTGATAGACTTTGTGTATATTATGCATGTTGTTGTGATAAATGCTTAGAAGAATATATGTTTCTTTGTTAGAGGATTGTTTGTATAGTACTTTGCTTAAATGAACACCAAATTTTGATTCTTGAGGTGTTATGGGCCCTTTGGAATTGGAAATTGGTGGATCATGATCATGTTTTCTCATGTACATGACAATAGGAGATGTCAATCTTTGATTCGTGGGGAGTATGGACCCTCACAGATCAGAATTTGGAACCACTTTGCTTTGTTTTTAGTGTTTTTGGGCTTCTGTGCATTTTTTGAGCCACTGCCCAGAAAAACCCAGAATACACAGCGTGTACTTTCTGGTTACACGTCGTGTAGTTTTCAGGCCGTGTTACTGACTGTGTGTGCAGGAACATGGTGTGGTAGAAATAACTTCAGGAACACGTCGTGTACGGTAGGTACACGCCATGTAGATCGGAGTTGTGTACCTGGTTGTGTCACTGACAACACAGGTCGGGGAAGCTCGAGTAGAGAACGTCGTGTTGTAAAAGAACATGTCGTGTAGTTTTGCCCCAGGTACCCGGTCGTTTCACGAACTACATGGGTCAGTGTAATATTCTCTTATACACGTCGTGTTTGTTCAGAACACACCGTGCAATGGAAGCTGTGTAGATGGTCGTGTAACTAACAACATGGGTCATCGAAATAGTGTCTAGTACACGTCGTGTCCCTAGGGAACACGCCGTGTAGTCAGTGGTTAGTTGGACCATGTGGGTTATCCGTGTAAGGAGAATCAGGCAGGGGTTAGAGTTCAAGTACACATCGTGTATCGGAACAACACGCCGTGTAGTTTGGGGTGTTACACGACCTTTCGGGCAGGGGTACACACCCATGTTAATGGATAATAAAGACATGTCGTGTAGTTTTTATACATGTCGTGTAGTAGTGTTTTGTAAATCATGATTGTTTCTTTCCCCTATTCCCGTTTTTTATTCCCATGTTTTCAGTCTTTGTTAATCCTGATCTATGGTGTGATTTTGATCTTTCAGAGATATGCCTCTGAGACATCCTCCAGTCATACGTCTGTTGACAGACGGTGATAAGACACTGGATATGGCCAATCAGGGACCTCCTACAGATCCTCCTAATGTTCCATCCATGGAACCAGTAGTTGTACCTGTCATAGGAACCGATGCGCAGTTCAGCAAGGACTTCATGAAGATGATGTAGACCTTTTAGGTACTGCTGCCTCCTGCCCGGTCGATGGCTGAGTTGATGAGTGTTTTTCAACAGCAGCATCCTCCTACTTTCTCAGGGGATGGAGGACCCCAGGCTGCAGAGTCTTGGTTCGAGGCCACCCTAACTATCTTTGAGCATCTAGAGATACCCCTAGAGAATAGGATAACGTTGGCCACCTATATTCTCTGATACACCACCACGATGTGGTGAGAGGTGATCTCAAAGTCAGGGCATCAGCAGGGTATGTCTTGGGATGAGTTTCGACACACCTTCTATGACTAATTTTATCCAGAGACCCTGAGGGCCGACCGAGCTCAGGAGTTTATGAGTCTGTAGCAGGGAACTCTTTTTGTTATGGAGTACTCATCTCGCTTCACTGATCTGCAACGTTTTACACCAATTCCAGTAGGTGATGAGTTGTTTCTTGCTAGGAAGTTTGAGGATGGTCTCAGGAAGGAGATCTGTTCCCAGGTGAATATCTTCCAGTTGACTTCTATATCCTCTATCATCAACTAGGCGCTGATTACTAATGGAAATATAAGGGATTATGGAGTAGTGAGATAGAGTGGTTTAACATCTAGAGCCAGTGTTCCTCCTACAGATAGTAGGAAGCGTCATAGAGAGTCTTCTCAAGGTAATCGTGGTTCGTGGGATGTATCTTCTGGAAGCCAGGTTGTATGCTACCAGTGTGGTACGTGTGGGAATACTAGGCCTTAGTGCCAAAGAGATCTGATAGAGTGCCGATATTGCAGAAATATGATCCATCTTCACTTCTTTTTTTTAAGATCTTATCACCTTGAGCTAGTGTTAGGGGTCCACCTCTGACCCCGCGTTCTGGATATGCTTCGCCAGTTTCCCACCAGTCTAGGAATTGGAGTTCTTCCAGCTATTCAGGCTGAGTTGGAGGTCTCAGTCATTGTGGTTAGTCACCAGGTCATCAGCGATAGCAGAGTAGATCAGCTCAGAGCGGTCAGCCAGGGGCACAGGGCCACGGTTCAGGGCAATCATTCACCGTGGAGCAGACCTATCAAGATAAGGATCTCGTCCCTTCTACAATACGAGTTACGATTTTAGTAGCCTCCATTTTATCTTCATCTCTTTTCGATATTTGTGTTCTCATAGATTTATCTCTATTGTGGTTATGGAGAACCTTGGGCTCTGTATCCTTTCGTCTGCCGACTTGTTGACTCTTGACACATCGTTGGGAACGAGGACATCTAGCATACGTAAGTGCAGAGAGTGCCCTCTTGAGGTTGAGGGGGGTCATTTTTTTGGGACCTCTATGTCCTAGAGATGTCAGGCTATGACATCATTCTCGGTATGGATTTGTTGGTTCCCTTCCAGGAAGTCATCGATTTCTATCGCCTTAGGGTGAGTTTCGTATCACTAGAGGGCGGATCCTTCCTTCATAGAAGCGAGTGGGATGTCTAGGTAGGTAGAGCTGGACCAGAGCATCATGGGATAGGGAAAGTTACAGCCCAGATTTCTAGTCTTTATCTGGATGACTAGGGGACTTTATAGTTAGAATTTCCTCCAGTGGTGGATCGTTTCAGGGATGTCTTTCCAGAGGACTTTTCAGGTTTGCCTCCGGAGCGGGAGGTAGACTTCTCGATTGAGCTCGTGACAGGAGAGGCACTAGTGCCCATCCCTCCTTATAGGATGGCCACACCTGAGTTGCAGGAGATCAAGAAGTAGTTGGAGGAGTTGCAGGAAAAGGGTTTCATCTGACCCAGTACTTCTCCTTGGGGCTCGCCTGTCCTGTTTGCAAAGAAGCCAGACAGTACCCTTCGCCTTGGTGTGGATTATCGGAAGATTAACCAGTTGACGTTTAAGAACCGATATCCCTTGTTGAGGATCGATGACCTCCTTAATCAGCTTCGAGGAGCTTGAGTGTTCTCGAAGATCAATTTGAGGTCAGGTTATCATCAGTTGCGTGTTAGACCATCAGATATACCTCTTACGGCCTTCAGGAGAAGGTATGGTCTATACGAGTATACAATCATGTCGTTCGGTCTCATGAAAGTGCATCTAGTTTTCATAGAACTGATGAACCGAGTGTTCCATCCGTACTTGGACTCCTTTGTCGTGGTCTTTGTGGACGATATCTTGGTGTACTCTTACACTCGACATGACCATGACACACATCTTGAGATCGTTCTGAGTACACTGAGAGAGAATCGGTTGTTTGGTAAACTCTCGAAGAGACACTTTTGGATGGATCAGATTCATTTCATGGGTCATGTCATCTTAGAGGTTGGAGTATCTATGGACCCAGAGAAAGTGAGAGATATAGTTTCCTAGGAGCAGCCGAATAACTTCTTTGAGTTACGTAGTTTCATAGGGCTAGAGGGATACTACATACACTTCATTCAGGACTTCTCGCGCCTATGAGCCCCATTGAAAGGTCTGACCAAGAAGGGGGGAATGTTTTTATGGTCAGATTCTTGTGAGTCTGCCTTTCAGGAGTTGAAGGGGAGGTTGAAGTCAGCACTGATACTAGTCTTTCCAGATCCAGGAAAGAGCGATATTGTTTATTATGATTCTTCATGTATCAGTCTAGGATATGTGCTTATGTAGGGAGATGGAGTCTTTGCGTACGGGTCTCGGCAATTGAGGCCATGTGACCAACCGGGTACGGGGCGCCTCCGGGTGGCTTCTGGAATCGGGAAAGGGCTAGACTGTGGTGGATTCATTGAGCAAGAGAACTCAGATTCAGGCAGTTTAGGAGGTCAGCAGTGAGTTGTAGCTTATGGCTCTGTTCTCTGAGATACACTTAGAAGTGCACGACAGGAAGGGACCGACTATCCTATCTTCTATAGCTGTTACCTCTACACAACTTGATCTGGTGTAGAAGAGGCAGCTATCAGATTCAAAGGCCTTAGTCCTGCGGGATAGTGTTTCAGGAGGGGACCCTATTCCTGGATAGACAGTGAGAGAGGGTGAGATCATGCGTTTCCAGGGATGCGTGTGGGTTCCAGCAGACATACACGAGGAGCTGATGTGGGATTTTCATTCCTCAGTTTGGGATGTTCATCCTGGGGTCACCAAGATGTATCGTGACCTACACCGCCAGTACTGGTGGCCAGGTATGAAGAAAGATGTTGTTGGTTTTTTCATGATATGTTCCACTTGTCTGCAGGTGAAAGCATAGAATCAGCGACCAGCAGGGATTTTCAGCAGTTACCCATTCTCGAGTGGAAGTGGAATGATGTCGCGATGGACTTCATGACTGGGTTACTGAGGTCACCTCGGGGGAGTGATATCTTTTGGGTTGTCATCGACAAACTTACGAAGGTTGCACACTTCTTTCCGATCAAGGAGACCTTCAGTGTTGATGATCTGGGACGACTGTACATCCGAGAGATTGTACGTCTACCTGGAGTTCCACACTCCATTGTTTCAAACAGGGATGTGCGCTTTACCTCTTGGTTTTGGAAGGGACTTTAGAAGGCTTTGGGTACACAGTTAATTTGGAGTATAGCATACCATCCCCAGACTAATGGCCAGTCCGAGCGCATGATCCCGGTGCTTGAGGATATGATTCGAGCTTGCATTCTAGACTCCGGCGGTTCTTGGGAGAATCATATCCCTCGGGTGGAGTTCTCCTACAACAACAGTTTTCAGGGGACCATTCAAATGACACCATACGAGGCTTTGTACGGTAGGCCATGTCGATCACCCTTATGTGGCTGGAGGTAGGAGATGCAGCTTTGCTGAGACCTCGTCTTGTTTAGGAGACCTCAGAGAAGATAAGTTCATTCGGAATGGGATGGATACATCACAGTCTCAATAGAAGTCTTATTCTTATCAGTGGAGGCAACCTATGAAGTTCGTTGTCAGAGATCAGGTTTTCCTGTGTGTCACACCAAGGTTGGGACACAGGAGGATTTGGAGATAGGGCAAGCTTTCACTGCGGTACGTCGGGCCATTTGAGGTGTTTGATAGAGTTGGGACGATTTTCTATCGGTTGCATCTACCTCATAGGTATCAGGCTATGCAAGACGTCTCCCACGTCTCTCAGCTCTGATGTTACTTTTCAGACTCATCTCATGTCTTCCAACCAGAGGAGGTTGAGCTTGAAGCGGATGCATCATTTGAGGAGCATCCTATCCAGATTGTTGATCGTAGTACAAATGTTCTCTGAGGCCTGTATGTTCCTCTGGTATGGGTACTATGGCAGCACAGGCGAGTACAGGACGAGACTTGGGAGAGAGAGGCTGAGGTTCAATCGCAGTGGCCAGAGCTATTCGGGGTTTCTTCTTCTACGCGTCTATAGGGAAATTTAGGGATGAATTTCTTTAATGGGGGAAGTTTGTAAGAACCCAGATCTTCATTTCAGGTATGTCTCTCCTTTTTCTATAGTTTTTTGGAAAAATAATGTTTCGGGAAATTTTTAAAGTACACGCTGTGTACTTTCTGAGTACACGCCGTGTACTCTTTTTCCTCTCAAAGCCATGTGATGTCCATGTTCGGGCCACACACACGGTGTGTACCGGTGAAGTTGAGGCAATTTCTGGTGGAGTACGGAAAGACCAAATAGATTTCGTGTACTTTCATTTTTTTCATTAAATGGACCAGGGTCGCGCCTAATTGACGAAAATCTCTTCTTCTCCAGCTTCTTCATCCGAGAGCACCGGGAATCCACAGATCTTCGATGAGCCAATGTTCCTCCGTCCGTTCTCTAATTCGATCATGGTATATTCCATTGGAATCGCAGCGGTGAGTTCTCCCTTATTCTTGATCCTTTTTTTTCAATTCCTCCTCCTTCTCAAGATATCGTGGGTTGAGCGTTTTGGGCATTTTCTCAAATCTATGACATTCGGGGGAGAATTTTTCATCATTGTTTAAATATATCGATCTCCTAGGATTGAGGTATGTGGTTTGTGCCATACCATTCAAATTCATTCATTTTTATGTGAAAATTCCACCAATACCCGTGAACGGGGTATTGCATGTTTACATTTTTGCCCTTGTTGTTTTCCTGCCTTGCTTGTATGCTCGTGTAGAGGTAAACTAATCATGTTAAAGGATATTTTGTGTTGTGCTTGGATTTTTGTCCATGATTTGCTCTGTTTTCAACTATTAGGTCTAGTTAGCCTTTGGCCGTTATGACTGTTGTTATGCCTTGTGTCTATAAGATGGAGAGTTTTTCATTACATGCTTGTTTCCTTGTAGAATATTTAGACAAGTAGCTATGTAGGTGGACTTTGGTTATCCATGTAGCTCTATAGGTGTACTTTGTCCTTATAGAATTATTATGCACTGAATGGGATGGGGCTGAGAGAACCAGGTGCTATAGACTATAAGGGATAGACCGAGTGAACTTCCCAGAGATTCTTGACATTATAGACTACAAGAATTTAGACCGAGTGAGCTTCCTCAGTGAGTCTTAGATATTATAGGACATAGGGGATAGACCGAGCAAGCTTCCCAGCATGCCTTTAGATCTTATAGACTACAACATGGTAGACCGAGTGAGCTTCCTCATAGAGTCTTACTTTGTTTGATTTTTTTTAAGAACCTTCCCAGGCTAGAGGAGGAATTGACCGAGTGATCTTCCTCGGAGAGTCTATGGTATACCGGAGGTTATAGGTGGAATTGTCCCAGATAGCTTCCTTAGAGAGTCTCTAGAACTTGGGGATAAGAGGGTCAGATCGTGTGATCTCCCTTACAGATTCCCTGACTACCCTAGACTATAAGGGGAAATGACCGAGTGAGCTTCCCAAAGAGTCTCATAAATTTGTATGACCAAATCAGAGGGGTTAGGCTTAGTGCACTGCCCAGAGGGTTGTGGTACTTCTTGGATAGGACCAGATGGGATGGCTGCGAGTACTTCCCAGAGGGTTTCATTCTTTTTAGTTGTATGCTTAAATGATGTTGTTGGTTGTGGATTGATTACTGTTATGTATCCTATTGCTTTACTTCTTACTGTTCACTACCTACTACTTTGCTGCTGATGTTTACTGGTTATTTTACTTTTACCTGCCATATACTCACTGACTGTTAGGCATAGATCTTCGGGTGAATACCTACTATGATTTAGTCTCACACCATTTTTGGTTCTTTCTGTTGGGACCAAACAGACTATGTTGTTTCAGGTATAGACAAGGGAAAGCGCCCTTCGACTTCCAGTACTAGATTTCTCAGAGCAGGAGAGCATGAGACCAAGATTTGGCTTGCGATGCTGAGGAGCTATTTTATTTTCATTGGTGCTTGTTTTGGTACTGTGGTGTTTTCTAGCATTGTGACTTTTTTGGTTGTTTTCCTAGATATGTATCATGCATCATTTCATATATACATATGTGCTCCAGTTTTTTTGATTTAGTCTTCTGTTGTTTATATTGTTGGGTATTATTGCTTATGCTATTGCAGGTTTATTTTTCTTCCATTGTGTACTCTGTCAATGATGGTATAGTTTCCCCACTATCATACCCAAGGCCCTCACTACTAGTCGGCAGCCTCTGGCGTTGGGGGAAATGCGCTTGAGGCCATGTGACCAACCGGGTACGAGGCACCTGTGGGTGGCTTCTGGAATCAAGACGTTACACTTACACTAAAATAATTAAAAAATAAGTGAATTTTATAATATTTATTATATAATATTTACAATTAATTACCTGATTTACCCTTAACCATTATAATTAAATAAAGTACTAAAGTTTCTATTCATATTGTCCAAAAATAAAAGTATACTATTTACAAAATTTGGACCATATTTATTCAAAAATGGAATCCATTTTAAAAATAAAACACATAGATATTTCTAAAAATAATTTAATACTAATCATGTTGATAGGGTGATAAAACAGGTTATTAAATTGAAAACCTTCAAATAGTTGAAATGTTTTTATTCACAAATTTAATCTGAAATTATTTAAAATCCCCTAAATTTTATTACATGATATAAAATTGATGTAATTATAGTTTAAAATGAATAAAAAAATATATTATAATACTCTAAGTTATTTAAATGAAAAATCTATTTTATGTTAAAATTCCTAATTTTTTTGTATTCAAACATACATGTAACCTGTTAGAAAATTACAAAAAATTCATCCAAATTAAATTAATATTTTACTATTTTTAAGAAGAATTTTATTCTATCAAATATAATTTATAAAATTTTCAAAAACTAGATCTAGAACAAGTGTTCCATCAAAACTGGGAAACTGTCTTTTTAGAAAATTACATATTGTACGAGTAAAATTGAATTTTTTTCTTCTATATTGTATATAAATAATATAGGGTGAATGATAAAAATTATATTGAATATATTATGAAATTTATTAATATATTCCAAAAATAATTCTATTATTATTTATTTGTATAAAACACAGTTGTGGATATTTAAATATTTTTTCATAATAATATTTCCAATTATTTTAAAAGGGATTCTATTTTCAATTATAATTAATTGATCACCAAAGAATTATTTATATATATAATTGAAAACCATGTTTTTATAATTTAGTTGATCATGTTCTTACCCACTATTCTAATAGCTATAGGATTACTTCTAAATTAATTAATATTATTCATTTATTTGTCTAATCACGATGTGGTGTATCATGTATGCTATCAAAACAAGTGTTTCCTTTTAAAAACATGGGATGTTAGAATTATTATTATTTTCAATTTAATTTTGAAAATAACTATCTAATTAACTATCTACCCTACTATCATTCCAAGTAACAGAGTCTTCCATCATTTTTTACTTTTAGGTCTACAAAACTTTTAAAATTCCTCTCATGTTTTCAAGCCTTAATATATTTTCTCTTATGCTTTTGAATATCTTGTCTTCTATATCCATTATTCTTGCATTCATAACAAATAATCTTAAAATAATATTTCTTACCATTTTTATTTTTGTATCTCCTCTTGAATTTGTAATAAAAAAACTCTTTCCAATTAATATTATTCACCAACTTAGTAATATTTTTAAATTCATTCTCAGTCTATTCGGATGAACATCTTTTTGTATGATTATGAACCTTATTATTTTTAGAATATTTAGAAACATTCAAATATGAATAAAGTTTATTAGTAACATTTTAAGTTGAAAAAAATATAATCCTATACTTTTCATATTTTTCTGCATCACTATTCAATCTACTACTACATGAGATATCCAATAAGATAATCTATACTATGATTTTTCTTATGTTTAGTGTCATAAATGGTTATTCTCCTAGATTATCACTCACTTGGTAGATTATATATAATTGTTTACCCAAGATATTCATCAGTTAAATCATTATCACTAATATATTATATAATATTTTCAATAATTATAAATATATGATACATCTTTGAAAAAGATTCACTAGGTAGAAAATAAAATACTTAGTAATCTATTCTCAACATAGCTCTTCTAGTATGAGTAACATTAGTGGTGGAAAATTGTTTTAATTTTATGTTTATCCATATATAACTAAAATCTTCAGGTGATGATTTCTAATAATATATTTCTCTATTAATTGAACACAATAGAGTGTTTCTTACTCTATAATTAAATTTATATTCAATATTCTCTTAAAGAGTAAATGTAAAAAACATAATTTTCCAAAATCAGATAATTTATGGTCATAAAATACTAAATCATCTATGCCAGTATTAATAAAAATGGTTTTGATGTAGTCTATAAAATATTAATAGCTATCACCAAAAACAATTTCTAGTCTACTAGGATTAATTTTTTAAAGAGTTTCAGCAATCAAGCATGTTTTCTTCTTTAAAAATATGTATAAACATTTTAAACATACACATTACTATTAAAATCGATAATAAAAACATTCTAAAAGATAAAATTCATAAACGTAGAAACATTATTGAATATAAATGTGTAGAGGGTTAAAATAGTAGAACTTTATTGAATAACGAATTTATTATTGAAGAGTAATACAATGTCTAGAAGAGGGGGGTTGAATTGTAGCTTAAAAATATGAACTAACAAAAACACCAAACCTTTTTTATCAAATATTATATAAATAATTTACCTAAATTTTAGATTATTAATTGAAAATATATTTCATCTTCATATCATTGTTAAGAAAAGTATACAAAATTTAATACATTTCTATATAATTTTGCATCATAAATTATAACATGAAATACAATTAAACTAATACTTTATAAAGTTGAAAACAAAAACATATAGAATATTATAAGAGAATGTTCCATTATTTACCCTTTATAAATAATTATGTATATAAATTTTTGCTTAGGTATCCATGGTTTTAATAAAACTATAAAGGTATTTGATTCCTTAATCAGTGAAACCCTCGATCATTAAGATCATAACTAATCTATCTTCATATCCCTAGATTCCTTTGAACATCAAGATCAGACATAGATCTATCTTCCTATTCCTAAAATAACTATATTAGATATATTGCAAAAAAATAAAAAAAAACACAATAGTTTTTAATTATTTTAAAAATAATACTCTCTTAGATACATTAAATAAATACTCTAAAAAGATTACAGTGAAGAGATATCAATGTACATAATATATAACAACTATTCACAATGAATCATGATAGTCAATGATTCAAAAATGATATCTTAACTGATCACTTATCACATATATATGTAATGTTATAATTGTCATAATCCAGAAATATCACAGATAATTGTGATTTCCTCATAAAAATAAGAAACATTATATCTCATCATTTTTTTTTTCAGATTCTCATTTGTTTATACGCCATCAAAGATTAAAAAAATATTATATAGTGGAATGAATTTTCATATCTATAAAAAATAATATCCCTTTATTGATGTTCTAATTAAAATTCCATCTAGAAAAAATGTATTCTACTATCTAGAAACAGTGTATCTAGATGTTTTGATGTTACATCATCATTTTCAACATAGTTATATTCTAACATCAACATTTTTATAAATCATAATATGAAAATATATATAAATAAATGTAAAAACATTAGAATGGATTTGTTAGAATACATTAATTTATTATGTATAATTAATTGATTTTCATCTATCCGAAAAATTTATTTTTTAAAAAAACATCCATAAAAATAGGAATGTATAATGTTGGTAAAACATATAATTTAAGGAAATGTGTTGTTATTTTCAAAATTTGGATTGAATGTGTTGAAAGAAATTTTGACTAAAATATTCTCTCAACCCATGAAAGTATATTCCCCATAAATCTCTTAAGAATTGAGAGATTTAGTATTCCTCTAGATCTCAATAGAGAGAGAAAAAGAAATAACCCTTCAACCTGGAAGGATAGTTTAGATTATAAAGGGAGTGGCACAAGGTGATTGGTATTATCCAGATAGATCATTATGTATATACCATGAACCCAATAACATAGATCCAGTTTTTAATTTACTATTTTAAAATAATATTTAAGTGATTACATACGAATGAATGAATAGTTTACTATTCTAAGTAAACTAGATACATTCTTGAATCTCATATAAAATTCTGAATCATAAAATACATCATGTTGATAATAATAATTATCCATCCATGAACTCATAAATAGATTACATATTCATATCCTAGAGAAAGGAAAGAAAATCAGAATAGTCATAGATGGTCAGTAAGGGCTTCTTATATTAAAATCATTCATGATACCTTGATGAATAATTATTATAAACAGTTATATCACTGTAAAAACATTCCACTTAATCAATTACATAAGAACAAAATTCATCCATGGATAATATAAACGAAATAATATCTTCGATAATTATTAAAAAATTAAATTAGTGAAATTCATAATATTTTATTTCATGATCTCAGACATCATGATATATATACCATCAAGACCTTTCTCTATGATAGTCTATAACTATAGGTAAAAACCATATTTAATTTTTTCAACAACTTTTTTTCATGAGATTTATCAATACAGAAAGGGGAGATATAACTATGGCCCTCATCCATTATTTCATATCCAATGAATTCGTTATATATTGAATAATTTAATACATACATGAATTATATTCCTTATCAACAAATATCTTTATAGTTTAAATAATATTTATTTATCAATATTTCTCTAGTTAATAAAATATATTTCAACAATTAACCCATATGTAAATATGATATATGGTTTATGAAATAATTATATCCATGATAAAAATAATAATTATATTTAATTGAAATTTATGTTCCAATGAAAAAGGATAAAAATTATGTGATTGTCTCAAGAAAAAGGTAAAAGTTACATAATTAGTCCTAAGATGGGAGTTGACCACCGGATAGTTGGGTATATATGTTTTTTTTTAATAAAATCTTCTCCTCTAGAATAATAAGTGGAATATAAGTAAAATTTTAAAATAACATTTCATAACATATTTTTCTTTTTAAAATTAATTAAATTTTATAGAATAATCTAAAATTTTTAAAATTGTTACTCTGGTAGTGAATAAATTTATATTTTTATATGTTATAAAATATTCCATATGAATTTTTGAAAAGAAATCCAAAATGTTTATTTAGAAAAAAGGTAGAATTATTATATTCAAAAAAAAATTGAAAGTCATGGATAAAATTAAATTTCCTTCTTGATTTATTTGTCTATGTTAAATGACATTTGAAATAAAATTTAAAAAACATAGACATGGAAAAAAGTATCTGATTAAAATAGAGATAAAATTGGTTTTTCAATTAATCATTTGTTTTCATGACTAATGATTCATTGAGAGGGAGATATGGATGAAAATATAGAATCACATTAAAGATCCAATTTGGAAGAAAATTATTTGAGTTTATGAAGGATAAATGTAATATTTTTAATGAATATAAAATTATTCGCAAAATAATGAGAAAATGTAAAATAGATTATTACCTATTTATTAACTTAAAAATTGTATCCCCTTGATTTAATAGACTTAAATTGAAACACTAATCATAATTAATAAATATTTATTCATGTTAAATACATAAAATGTGTAGTTTACACTCTAAATAAAAGTTAATAGTTTCATAATAACCCATATGTATTAAGGGAGTGTAAATTGAGGTGAAATCACTTACAATGGATACAACTTGGATGTGAGGATTAATAAATGAATTTAATATGTGTAAAAAAATTTAATCCAAATAAAAAAATGGAAATGAAATATAAAATAATCAAAATATATTCCATACGTAATCTTAAATTTCCAAAGATAATGAATAAGTAATGTAACCCAGTGAAAACAAATTGTGTTGTGAAACTCCTTACAACATAGTAACATAAAAGTAAAATACCCATAGTTGAAATCATTCAAATTGAAAATTATATTTCCATGAGATATAAAGTTTTAATTTTATAAAATATAAAAGGGTAAGTGTATACATAATATGAAATAAATTAGAATCATGATATTAAAATATTCCTTAATTAAGGGGAATTGAGGCGAGGTTCTATACCTCACATTTCACCATAGATGAACATGATTAAAACATTAGTATAATAGTTTTAAACTTGTTACTAATTTTTTATAGAATAATATTCAAATTTATAATATCATATATGATATTATTAAATTATATTGTCACTTTTTGTTAATAATATTTATTTATTTCACTTGATTCAGGTGTTAAATTCTTTTTTCTGTCATTTTTCTTTGTGAATGTTATAGATCATGAGCATAGGATATAGTCTCATAAAATATATAATGATATCAGTGATATAAATATCCTATTTATTCATTATATATAATTTTATATTCATTCATTAATGTGGAACATGTATAATTAATTGCCTTGCATCATGGTGACAGTTTGCCGTACTTTTGAAAGAGTGATAATATAATTCCATTAATGGCTAAAAGGGTAAGGAAGTGGATGATATATTAATTTTAATTAATTAATATCATTTAATATGTATAATATGTGTTCATTATTCTATAATTATTACTGTACATGTTAGTCAGTGATGGAAAATAAATTTCATCGGTTAGCCATGAGGTAATTCATTGTACACATGAGTAATGGATTCGTTTCCCATTTGGTAATGTATTTGTTGGATAAATATTATAAAATAGACATAATAACATATCATTGTATGGAATTTTTTTATATTGAAATATTTAATTCATAATTATATATGTAAAAATAATTAAAAAAAGAAAGATTCTGGGAAAGATGATTACCTTCTATTAGAAAAACCAACTTAGGATCACTTATTAAAGATGATAGGTTATTACTTTTTAGAATACCAGTAGAATTAAAATTTATATGAGGTTTTTTTGGAGATATTTAAGAGGGGGTTTTATCTAAATAAATTAACAAGTGTGATGAATTTAGGGGAAGGGATTCCCTTTTATAATTTAGGAGTGTCATTTTTGTATATACCCAAAACTATTCAGTAATGGGAAGGCACTCTCAACCAATGTACCTCAAAAATTTATAAAGAATGGATTGAAGGGAATTTAATTTTTTTTAAAAACCCACTAAATAAATAGAAAACACGATTCATATATCTACTTATTATTTTCTATCAAAGATACTACATCTTATTTGATGAATATTTATTACATATTGTAATGATCCACACTACAATCATATAAGACTAGTATATTTAAAAAAATTGAAACATAATAAACTTATCCTTAATAGTGTCCTATTTTTTAATAACTATAATTTGTCATAAAAATAGTATTCATAAACCATTTCATCAGAACCATAGAAAGGAAAACAGAAGAAAGGGTTTGATCAGATTTTTTGTAAGGGTAAAAAATGGAAATTCAAATGATTATATGTGCACAAGATTAGAATAATGGTATAATAACATGATATTAACATTTTAAATCAATGCCTAGAATAATAAATATCATAAATAGTAATCATGACATAAATCGTGGAGTATCACGGGACATGAATCACAAAATAAATCAAGAACATTATCCATGAGAGCATAAAATTAGTGTAAGAAATGGAAATATGGAACACACATAAGAATAAAAAATAATTTCCTTACTAGTAAAGGATTCACTAATAGGAATATCATCGTGGATTAGGTTCACTCCCAAAACCATCATTTTATTCATGGATCACACCCAAGATTATCATAGTATATTGGGTTCAGTCCCCAAACCATCATTGTAGTCGATGCTCACCCCCAACACTATTATTGTAGATTGGGTTCGCTACTCAAATTGACATAGTAGTCATGTTTCTCACCCAAGACTATCAAATTGGATTGTGATCACTCCCAAAAAAATAATATAAACCAATGTTTACTCTCAAGACTATTATAGTAGATAGATTCCCTTACTAAAATAGGTTTAATCCCTATTCCATTTGTGTTTATCTCATGATATTTTAATATTTACCCAATGCATTAGAGGGAGATATTGGTCCCACTCATAATCAATTATAAAATGACCACCGTATTTAGTTATAATGAAACCATCATCCTTTGTTATAACATAAAAACAGTTAAAAAATAGATATCATACATATGTGTTCCATAAGAACATAAAACATTCATCATATCATCACATCATAACTTTTGAAAAAAGTGGCTTCATAAACATTTCATCAATTCACTATAACATAACCCATGGAATATAAATGAGATTCATAAATATCTCACCAAAAAAAACGTTAACTATTTATATAAAGATTTATAATGGTTTCAATGGATCATATCCAGAGTAATTAATTATTGACATCAAATATAGTTATCATATACAAAAATTCCTTAATGAATCACTAAATAATTTCCCAAGGAAAATAATTTTTCTATTTTTAAAATCACATTAAAATTGAAAATATTACCTAAATATTTCATAAAAAGTTTCTTTGAAAATAAAATTATAAAATATTAAAGTAAGATTCAAATTATTATGCTTTCTTGTTGGATTAAAATTCCGTTCATGACGTATAATTTAAATAACAACATTCCACTCACATTTTTGTTGAAAATAAAAAAGGTTCCTTGTTTGGAATATGAGAAAAACTATTCTTTTAAAAAAATTAAAATTAAAAAATGGTTAAAAAAATAAATTAAAAAACAAACTATAGTAGTAAAAACATTCATGAAAACATTTTTATAAAGCATAGACACAGAAGAGGGGGGTTCGACAAAAGAGGGAGATAATTTCAATTATAATTAAAGAATAATTTTTGTATATTAAGTACTTAATGTGAGAAAATTTAATGGAAAGAATTTTGTATCCATAAATAGATTTTGGAAGATAAAATTCATGATTTTACTTAGAGTTATATCGTAATGTTTCTTCCTAAGAAACATAATCATAGACTATCCCAATAAACATTGTGATTGTAACATAAAACCCATATCACCTCAGTGAATTTTGAATCAAAAACTCCATTAAATAAATAAATTTATATGGATATGTATATCCCATAATTTTTATGATATTAATTATAAAATAAATTCATGTGTTGTATATACCTCACTTAAAAAAAGAACTGGTGTATAAGGTATGTGTCCTGAAAAATAAATGTGAGCGAAAAATCCCTTACCTTAGGTATAAATTCTATTGTACGGGTTGGAAACACCTATACAATAAATATATGATTGTTATAAATCTTTTTTACTATAATAATCATATATATAATTCCATATATGATTTACTTATAACCTTTAATCACCTATTTATTAACACTTCATTATTAAAATCACTATTCTTAGTGATATGTTCTTTATTTTTTATATATATTCTATTTTGGTTACTTTAGGTCATGAATTTTGATAATTTTAAAAAAATATCCCAAATTTTAATCATGGTATAAATATAATATTTTTTAATCATATAAATTTTTATATTCATTCATAAAATATGGATATAAAAATTATTTACACCGTTAATGGAGATGGTAAGTCGTACATACACATGAACGTTGGTTCTATTTTTTTTATGGAAAGAATGAAATAAATGTAAATAATAACCATAATTTAAAAAAAATTAATATATCCTAAATATCATATATATTAATTAAATAATCATTATTACCAACCAAGTAAAATAGAAATGAAAATTTAATCACATTGCTCCCTGAAGCTGGTAGTCCATATGTAAGCTTGATCAAGATTTTTATTTTCAAACATTTTGGAAGGTAAAAAGGTAGATATTATATTATATTTAAAAATTTATATATATTTCATTATTATTATATATAAAAATTAAACCCATCATAATTATCATCCATAAATGATTGTGATGATTAGTGAATTGTATTGCTATGTGCAGACTGTAAGCCGTATTTATGCACGAGTGATATTTTCAATTTTCATTTGATTGAATGAGAAATAAATAATGTGGTTTCATAATCATAATAACATTCCAGTATGATTAATACACGTAACATATTATTTAATGAATAATAAAACACATTTATAGAAGGTGAAAGAATAGTTAAAAATAAAGTGACCAGTTAAGGCAATTACCTCTTCATCGAAATAAATCCTTTATATCTTCTACTAAGGCCTCCATAATCTTTCTTTTGGGAGAAAAAAACACATATAAAATGTTAATAAGGAAGTTTAAAATATATTTTTTAATGTGAAGGGTGAAAAATAAGGCTTATTGTGGTGTGATGATTAGAAAGGTGTGTGCCCTTCTATATTTAATGGGATGTTCACCCTTGGAATTTCATAAAATATAAAAGTAATACATATTAATTTTGACGTCACAATGGAAAAAAATTACTATCTAAAAAAATTATTATGATGAGTTAAAATACTATAATACAATAAAATTTTGACATGTTTGGATCACATTTATATCAATATATTTTGGTTTTAACACTTTATTAACCCTTTAGACAATTACTGTAATATTAATGTTTTTGAAAATTTGATGGTCAATAAAATTACTATAAAAAGAAAAAATACCCATAAATAAAGAAAATATGATGTATAAAATCATATACCATTAATGGGACCAAATTTAATAATTCAACAATTTTATATAATTTAACAAAATTTTATTTTTATAATATACAATTACTTCCATTTTTTACAATATTCTTTTAATTTTGAATTAATTACAATAAGAAAACTGAGGAATTGAAATATAATTATACCAAACCTCTCAATTACATAATATATTCATATAAAATTCAAGTTAAATATTTTTTAAGTCAAATTATATCACTCATAATCTTTTTAAATCCATTTATTTAATTTTTCTGTTAATTTATTAATTGTTGCATTAGATTTTCTCAAGTATTTAAAGTCATTATATAATTTCCAAAAATTAAAGAAAAATTAAATAAAAAAATATTATTAAAAAAAAATATATAATTATATTTATTTATAAATGTTTATTTTCCCTACATGGACACAAAAAATGTTATTGAAAACTAAGAGAGTGACATTTTGAAACTTTTTTTGATTAAAAAGTTATATTGGACATTTTCAGGGAGAGGTATCCATTAAAAACTAAAAATAGAGTCAAAGATGATAATATAAAAATTTCCATCATATATTAAAAATTAACATAAAAACAATATGGCTATCTCACTTATTATTAACGTAGATAAACACGATTTTCCCTTTATTGGGGTGATAAAGTTTACTACTATAACTAGTCACATTGACTAAAAAAATTAATTATTTAAAAACAATATAACCTATATAGTACAAAGAAGTAATAGATATTATAAATTATATATTTATAATTTTAATGAATTAATTTTATCATATGTTCTCAAAATGTGACCAAAAATGCTTTTTAGAAGAATACAATTTTTAAGTATAAAATAAAATTTTTTCTTATCTCATGTCTGGAGAAATATTAGATAAATGATGAAATATTTTATTGATTATATAAAATTTAAATTTCATTAAAATTATTATCCCATAGTGATAAATTTAATTCATTAAAATAAATACACATTGCGCACATAAAAGTAGTTTTTTTGGGAAATTCCTTTTTATCTTTAAATTTTTTATTATAATAAATCCAAAAATAAAATTTTTTACATTCGAATTAATTGTATTATTAATTATATAATAATAATAAAATTAATATAAATTCATTTAAAAATGGTACTTTTTTCAAATAGATATCAATAAAATTATCAATTTTTTCAATTCACTAGAAAATCCATCCATTCATAAAACTATAAAAAACATCATATAATAATTTTATTATGATGATTTAAAAATTTATTTTCAATTTATAAAATATCCAAAAACTAATCATAATATTTTCTATCAAAATATTAATAAAAATATTTATTTAGATAACTTATTTTTGAAGAATTAAATGACTTTTCTAAGAATTCGGTAATTATTATCTAAGAATTCATTAAAAAATTTATATTGAGTATAATATTTATATATTTTATAAATTAGTTAATCCTATTAATACACCAAAAATTTAGAAGCTGGGTAATAACTATCTAGAATGATAATATTTAAATAATATATTGTGGATCATTTGAACATGTTGTTCTTTAAAATGCATGCTGTCAATGAAATTAAATATTTAAACGGAAATATTTTCTAAAATTATAGGGTGTCAAATTCTCCCCCCCCATCCCTTAAAAAATTTAATAGTAAAAATTTTAACTAGTACATGGTAATAAATGTTCATATATTTTATAATTCCACACTTTAAAACCCACATTATAAATAGGATTAACAAAACATCTCCTTAAAAAGAGGGAAAGGGAATTATAAAAGTCCCCACAAAACGATGCTTCCAAATAAGAGAACATGTGTGAGAAGTAAAAATATTTCAATGGAAGAGTGAAATAATTCCAAAGGACTAATAGAGAAAGATAGGGGACATGTTCATGATTAATGTAATAACTATACAACCTTGAATCAGTGTGGTTTTAAAAGACCATTAATTAATCATAATTTAAGGATATATGAAGTCATTTTTTCATAATATCATTTTTCTAGAGTTGAATAATTTACCATATGGATAAAGAACATAAGTTAATTTGCTTACTTGACTTTTATAATCTCATACTTTATTTAATTCCCACCATATTCTAATCTATTTTTCTAAATGATTATTATTCGATATAAATTTTTTTATTCCTAAATCACTAAAAAACATTTTTTAACAGATCAAAAAATTATATCACGATATTCCTCCATTCCTTTTAGATTAACCAAATCCACAAATAGTTAGTCTAAGGTAACTCTTAATATAAATAAACGACTGTATAAAGAAATAAAACATTTATCTCTAGAACCATAATTACATCAATAATGACAACATTAAAGAATGTTTTAATCTCAATGGTTATATCATTCCCTTCATCTTGCATATTAAAAATAATAATTATACTACTCAAAAATAATATTTCAGGTCGAATCAATTTTTAGACATAAAATTTACAAAAACAATTTCCTAATGAAACATATCCAAAATATCATGAATCACCATGATAAATAATTATATAATCTTTTAAATTAGTGAACGTCACCAAAATATGTTAAATCAAAATTTGATAGTAGCCTGAATGTAAATCCATAACACGAGAGTAAATATATCCGAATATATCAACTTTTCAATGAATCATATTTAAAACATAAACAATATCTCTATCAAATTATCATATTTCACATAATTAACATATTATCAAATCCTATATAAACCATAAAGGGTAATTAATTCTCAACATAGAATCAAAATCCCATTAAATAAAACATTAAAAGTGGGTGTTAATGCACTTAAACATACAATCAAACATAAACAATTAAAACTAGGATGTTATCCATATAATTAATGTTAACCTCATATGAAATACTATATTATTCTAAAATTTACAAAATTCTTATTCATTAAATTAGTTAAAAACTTTTTAATATCTTCCATAAATACAAAAATACAATAAATTTCATCAGAGAAGACATAAATGACGTTTTTTCAAATCACAAACCTATTTAAAAGTTACAAATACTATCAATATAAATCATATCATTATCCAAACTAAACATTATTTTCTCAAAATTGTACACATATTAATGTTAATCTTTTCCCATAATCATATGTTCTAAAAAATTTCACAATACCAATAAATAACATTTCATGGTTATTAGTACCATTATAAATATTTTTTCAAATCCTTACAAAAATATTGTCGATCAATACTAATATTTTTCATGATTTTTCTTACTTGAATATCATTATTGTATCACATATGTAACATGGTTATTTAATCCAAATAAATAAAAAAAATTAATCATCCCGCTTCCTTTTCAATCCATTAAATAGGTTTCATTATCTTATTCCCCGATACTTCTTTCCTACAATATGAAAAAAAAAATCTTGTCTTATGATTAAAAAACATCAATTTAATTATGTATCCTTTAATATAATAAATAGTCTTAAAACAACACATACCATGCATAATTTATTCATATTCACATTATTTCCAAGGTTAAAACCATTACTCACACAACATTTCTAATTCATTTCTAGATATTTTCCCCTAAGACATAAATTTTCATAATACTAGTACATTAAACTTTGTAAACATTTAACCATCAAGTATATCATAGGGAACCCATTTGTTTATCAATTCCATTATCCAACAAAAATTTCATGGTATTAATTACTTTGTGTCTTTATTTTCTACACTAAAAACATCATCTTGTTCCTCTAAGACATTCAATTTGACTTGTTCTTACCACTTTATATACATTTTGTAAGAGATATATTCCTTCTACCATGATCACTATGAAACTCTATATTTATCTTATTTCTTGTTATATAAAACACTCAAATATTAATATATTTTAACATATAATGGGGTATATGAGTTTTCATAATCACGTGGTTTTTTATTCCATATTTCATTTCTATTAGTTTCCCAAATAGAATGTAATTATATTGGCCATCACATTCAATGGTAACTTGATTCCATTATGTTCCAACCATTGATTAAAACCAATATGTATAGTGTGATCGATAACAACCATATTGGTAAGATACATAATCATAAAAAACATTTAAAGTCTAGTCAAATTGTGACATATTATTTAATGACATTGTAGGTTTAACCTAGGTAATTCACGATCATTACCAATAAATTGGGATTATAACCTATAATTAGACATATCCTCATGTTTCTCAATAATGTTTTCTCATCCTAGATTTAAAATTATAAATAAAATATTCTCTGATACCAACTATAGTAACTCAAACTTTTCAAACCTAGATATTACATATTATTTGATGAGTATCCATTACATATCATAATGATCCTCACAATAATCAAAAAATTATAATATTTTCAAAAACATGGACACCTAAAAAACTAGTTCATAATATTATCCCATTATGTCCTTCATAACTTGTACCATTCTTTTACATGTCATTAGTAAAAAAATTCATAACATATGGAAGAGGTACCCAAAATGGTGATTTTAGATTCATAGTAAGGATAAAAAAGAGATATTAGTTATCACAGAAGCATTCCGTTATGTTAAGGGTATGAGAACATGATATTAACATTGTATATTCAAGCCCTTAATATCTTGGATCATAAATTTGAGTCATCGAATAAATTTTGGAAGTTTATAACGAATGAATCATAAAGAAATCAAAGAACATGAGATTTCAGAGCATAACAGTCATATAAGAAATTGAATTATTGTATAAACATAAGCATAGAAAAGAATTTATTTAATAGTCATGGATTCACTACTTGGACGATCATAGTGGAATGGGTTCACTTCCCAAACCATCATAGTAGTTAAGGCTCACTCTAAAAATTATCATAGTTGATTGGGTTCACTATCCAAACCAGAATAGTAGTCAAAAATCACTCCCAATACTATTAAAGTGTACTAGTTTCACTCC
The DNA here is from genome assembly GCA_963277665.1 of Viscum album. Taxonomy (NCBI): domain Eukaryota; kingdom Viridiplantae; phylum Streptophyta; class Magnoliopsida; order Santalales; family Viscaceae; genus Viscum; species Viscum album. Next base: position 908,224,173 of record OY728156.1, read on the forward strand.
TCAAACTATTTTAGTAAGCATGGGTCACACCTAATACTATCATAGTGGATTGGGTTCACTCCCCAAACCATTGTTTTAGTCAAGATTCACTCCTGATACTATCATATAATTCAATTTCCCTTACTAAACTGGGTTCACTCCCCATTCTAGTCATGTTTATCTCTTCATATATCAATCATTGGCTAATATATTTGGGTGGGATATAGGTCTTAACCAAACATGGTTATAACATGACCATCGTCCTTGGACATAATATCATCACTATCCTTAGATATAATGTAACCACCATCCTTGGTTCTAACATAGAATCCATCACATAATTAAAGTAAAATATATTTGTGCCACATGATTATAAAACATTGATCACATAATCACATCATTACCCATGAAAAGAAACAGAGTTTCATAGATATTTAATCATTTCACTATAGCGTAACTCGTGGATAATAAATATTTTTTATAAACCTTTAATGAATATATGTATTAAACATTCATATTATGTGTTATTATTTTTTTAGTTGACCATATCCCTAGTAAATCATATTTAACACCTATGGATGTTATCATATATGAAAATAATTGAAAATGTTGTTGAAATATTTCTTTTAAAAAATAAAATTTCTATTTTAAAAATGAAATTGAAAATAAAAATACTTCTAAAATATAATGGAAAAATTATAATTTCAAAAAAAACTACGACATATGTAAAAGAGGCTTCAAAACATTAAGCGGTCGTGAAGGTTTAAAATTTTTTTAATGTCTTATAAGTTAAAAGAAAACATTCCATTCACATTTTTTATAAAAAGTAAAAAATTATCTTTTCAGAAAACGATAAGAAGATTCCTTATGAAAAAAAAATTAAAAATTAAAACAAGGGTAAATATTCAATTAAAATATTATATGAAAATTTTAAAAACAATCATTAAAAAAATTTAAAAAATATGGACATGAAATAGAATAATTTTTTGAACTAAGAGAGTGATAAAGATAGGTTTCTTTAAAACCATATTTTCAGTCTATTATGTTCTTAAGGAGGGTAAAAGGAAATTATAACTTATATTCTCAATAAATAATAATATTAAAATAAAAATAGATTGATTATTGAGATTTATATCATAATTTTTCACCATTTGAAACTTAATCATAAACAATTCTTATAAATAATGAGATTTTATCAAAAACATTTACCACTTTGCTATCATATGAATAATAATATCCATTAAATAAATAAACATATATGGATATTTATATCTCTTAATTTTTAGTACAATAATCATAAAATAATTTCTTGTCTATTATATAAACCATATAAAATAAAAAAGTGGTGTATATGACTGATGTCCTACAGAAATAAAAGTGAGGAAAATATCCATTACATTAGGTCTAACACATTTTTTATACAATGGAACCTCCTATATGATAAATATATATTATTTATAAATCTATAATATAGCCATAATCTTATATATCATTCCATATAGGATATAATTTTAACCTTTTATTAACTTTTTGTCAAAATTTCATTATTAAAATCACTGTTATGGGAGATATGTACTTCATTTTTATGAATGTTCTAGTTTGGTTGTTTTGGAACATGTATTTTTATCATTTTTTAAAAATATAAATAATTTTAATCTGGATATAAATATAATATATGTTCATTATATAAATTTTTATCATCATTCATAAAATATAATGATATAAACTTTCATTCCACCATTCTAGGAGATGGTTGGTCACAAGTACACATCAATGTTGTATCCATTTTTTACTGTATGGAATGAAATAAAGTTAAATAATAAATAAAATTAACATGATAATTATTATATCATATATATCATATATATTAATGAAATCAACCCTTATTACCATCCAAGTCAAACAGAAATGAAAAATGAATCACACCACTTCGTAGAGGTGGTAGTCCACACATACACATGATCAATGTTATCATTTTCCAAAGGTTTTAAAGGTAACCAGGTAGATATGACATAGTCATTAGATAATTATAATTTTTTCATTATTATAATATATTAATATTGAAAAAATCATAATACAAATCCATAATATTTTCCAATGAGAAATTAAATATAATGTTACATAGAAAAGGTAAGTCGTACACACGCACGAGTGATATTTTCACATTCCATTTGATGGGATAAGGGTGAATAAAGGTAGTTTCATAAAAATAATAACATTTTAGAATATTTAGGGTACATAGTTTATTATTATATGATTAATATTTCTAATTTAGTGGTGTTAAAGTAATAATTAAAAAGAAAGTGATCGGTTAAGGCAATTACATCATCATCGAAATAACTACTTCAGATATACTCTTAAGAAAACTGGGGTGGGAATTTTTCGAATAAAAAACCCCTCTAAACATTGAATATTGAATTTGATAATGGATCTATTTAGGGTAATAGTTAGCTATAATCCTCATGGTGATGTGATAGAGAGAATGGAATGGTTCCCTTTTATAATTTATGTGAGGCGAACTCTTGGGATTTTATAAAATATTAAATTAATACAAATTTATTTTTAATTAAAAATGATAAAACTTGTAGGAACTAAATATGTGATCTATGTAAACAATTAAAATATGTGGTGAATTTTATGTATAAAAACTATCTTTTTTAACCTTAAGGATTATTTTTTTATCAAAGTTAAACAAACGAGATTTACAAAACCCCATAATTTCTATAAAAAAGGGAATAGAAGGGACTAAGGTACAAATGTAAAAAATAAAAACACAAGTATAAAAATGTAAGATTCTACCTTAATGCATATAGAATCTTGAATAAGAGTTAATACTACCGAGAAAGTGTGAGAAATTAACACATTCTATATTTAAGAAAGAATTTATAGAATTAAAAAAACATTTAATTTAACAAGTAATATAGGTGTAATGAAGTATTTTACCCTAAAGATACAGGTATCCAACAATAATGGATAAAGGTACCTTGATTTATACTTTCATTAAAGTATGACTTACCCACACCAGGGTAAGACCTTGATACGATGGCCAGAATCTATCTTGTTATCCCTGCAAGCACTTGATCTATAATGTGATCAACACCTATATCTTCATTCAACGTAAAAGACCTCGATTAAGCACCTAATCAGAACATATTTCTTTCTTCGTCTTATAAGTTCTTGATTGTGTATAGTAATAATTAGAATCATAGAAGGAAAAAAACTTGTGGAAGATATAAATAAGTGAAAAAATTTGTTGTTAACTTAAAATATTTAAGGCTTTTACATGAAGAAATTCTAACAGAGCTCTCACAGAGTTTCAATTCTCCCAAAAGTTCATAGCATGAAATTTTTTAAATGATTGGGTATTTTTAGTTATGATCTATAATGGTCATATTTTCCTCCAATGGTAATATTTTCCCTAAAATCTTAGAGGGTTTTAGATACGTGGAAATCATAACAATCATATTGTAACTGAAACCACGACACCATTTAGATAATAAATACATTCACAAGTAAAATTATCTTTTCAATAATATGTAGTAATCTGAATGTAAGATATATTACAATAATGAATTGTATTAACATTAAGAAATTTATCAAAACATTACATTAAGGAAATATCATAAAATTATGAAAGTTATGAAATCGTAACATTAAGGAAATATAGAATCATTAATAAAGATAAAAAATCATAACATTAAGCAAATATAGAATCTTAGAGATCTATGTAAAATAGAAAATTAAGGAAATATAGAAACTTTTATAATGATATAAAACAAGATCATATATAACAAACTATGTAAATTGAATCAGAAATTTATTGGGAATCAGAATCTAAGAAATAGCAGGATTTAGAATTGGTTTTTCTAAGTGATTTGAAATATTAGAAATGTGTTGTTTGAGAATAAATTTTTCTAAATGGTTTGTAATCTATGAAATGCGCTAATTTAGAATAGGTTTTTAAGTGATTCATAATCTATGAAAAATGGGGTTTCACAATCTAAGAAACATATTGATTCTGATTATATGCATATGTATCTTATTTTTTATTTGAATATAGAATTTAATAAATATTAATGAAAATTATGTTCAACTTAGCTGGAAAGTATAACAAAATATATTTCAGAATATAAGTCTAAAAAATGTATTGTTTTTGGAATAAAGAAATATAATTCTAACAGACTTAATGTTTCTTAATATAAAAATATAAGTCTAATAAACATAATGTTCCTTAAGAAAGAAATATCATTAAGGAAAATATGTTTGTGATTTACAAAACATTAAGGTAGGAAAAATTGATAAGGAAACTTTTGACTCAACAATATCCCCCTTTTTGGAATGTACAGACTACTTTTTTGGAAAAATAATATTTAGACAAAAATGTATTTATATTGAACTTTTAATGAAATACTTATCTCCCCCTGAGTTTATGACTAAAAATTAATACTAAAACCTCTACTTAGGTTAAGAAACACCCTAAAGATCGTTTTCTTGACTCAATGGAATTTCAATCTTTTCTTAAGGAATCAACTCTACCATTTCTTAATGATGTTTTCTTTCAGTAATCTCCCCCTTACATAGTCATTATCTTCCATATATTTTTATTATTTTTATATCATGTTCCCCCTTCTCCCCCTTCGTGATTCTCAAAATGAAATGGAGGGAAGTATAAGGTATCTGAAAAAATTAAAAATCGCACAAAATGAAACAATAGATAACAGAAATTGGATTAAATAGAAAATTTATACAATAAAATATCAGTATAAAAGTAAATCAGTCGTCCTTATTTGGAATTAATTTTTTGAGCATGGCCTTCAACTTTTTCAACTCCTTATGATCATCTTGTATCTTCAAATTAAGCTCTTATTGATCCTTACTCATATTTTTAGGAAACTTGATCTTTTCTTGCTAACTATGAATTTTCTCATCCTAAGACGTAAAAATTTCTTCCTCAGATTTGAGTTTCTTCACCAACTCATATTTGGTTCCCATTAACCTTTGTAGATTCTAAACATTATAGGTTTTAATGAAATAAAACAAATTTAAGGAAATACAAGTCGATTTTTGGTTTTTCCTAAAGAATATTTGAAATACCAACAAATATAAGTGTCAGATAAAAAGTAATAAATAATAAAATGTACCTTTGGGAGTTTTAAAATATTCTTTAGTATTAGTTAAGATTCTTCTTTGAAATTTTAGATTTTGAAAAAAAAATTAGAGTTTGGAAAAAAATCTCAGTTTTGAAATATTCTGTTATTGTTACAAATACTTTTGATAAGGTTTTGAAAAACATTATTAGGTTTCAAAAACAATTAAGAGAACATAATGAACTCCCCTACGAAAATGAGTATCTTAATGTTAGGACATTGTTTCAAAAAAGAAGATATGAATTATTACCTTAAAATTAGAATTCTAATATTTTGTTTAATTTTATTAAATATATCGAAAGGTAATGATTTTTTAAAAATATCAGCAAGTTTTTCTTCTGTTCCGATGAATTGTAAAATAATATCTCTATTAACAAATAAGTAATTTGAAATTAAGCCTTTTTCCAAGAAGAACAATGGTACTTATACCGACAATTTCTTTTTTGAGCATTATCCCCGAAAGTGACTATTCCACCGTTTATCTTAATAATTTTTTAAAATACTTTTTCTTTCCAATAATGTGTTGGGAACATCCGTTATCCATGTACCATGTATCGTTGTTGGTAGTTTCTTTATTTTCCTGAAAGTGAAATAATTAGACTCTCGGAATCCAAACATTCAGGGATCTAGAAATTTTAGAAAATAAAATATTATGTATCCATATTTTTATACAAAATTAGGCTTTATGAAAACCTAAGTAGTGAGTTTTATTCAAAGAAAAAAAATTCTCCCAATGTCCACTACTTTGACAATTAGTGCAAAAAGGGGAACATTGGGTATCAAATTAGTTATTGCTGAAAACTGGTATTGAATAAGAATAACCAAATATAGTACTACTCATTAGAGGATAATGTTCTGAATTCATTTTATCAAAACATTCCTTAACATAACTAAAATTCTTCAAAGGTTTCTTTAATGAAAATATTTCAGATTTTAGTCTAACGAGTCAGTTATTATCCTCATAATAATTAGTCTTAGAATTTGAGTTTGTCTGTAAAAAAAATTCATAGAAATAACTTTTTATAAATCATTTGAATGTTTATCCATTTCCAAATTTACATCCACAAAGGTTTTTGAAATAGAAATAATTTCAAAATATCATTCATCAAAATATTTGGAATAATTTGATACTTATTTTTTTAAAATATTGATTCTAAAATTTTTCTTATCATGTTTCTTTTGGATCTTTCTATTTTCATTCTCATGTAACTTAGAAAACCAAGAGGTTTCTTCAAAATAAGGTAAAGTATTATTTTCTGTTTAGAGGATTCTTCATTTAAATATTCATAATATTCTTCATCATGATTATTAGAACCTTATGTTATATTAGTTAAAGATTCACCATTGGGTACCTTATCTATAAGACATTTATTCTCTGTAAGAATTATTGATATAAGGCCAATATTCTTCTGTCTATAAGATACAATATTTGAAGATTCATTATATGAGTCTCCAACACTTTCACTCCAAGTTTCATTTGATTTCATGATCGTATTTCCCTTAGTCATATAGTATCTTCTATGATTCTTTTTAAAGTGTTTATCTTTCTTATCCATTATTTTAAGCTTTGGAAAACTAGTTCTAATATGTCCATCTTTCTTACATTCATAACATGTGAAATTAGAATATTTCTTCTCTTATCTATATTTCTTCTTATATCTATGTTCTTCATGCCAATAATATTTTTCATCCGTTGAGAAATACTGTCTAAATCATTATCTGAATTTTCAGATTCACTTGATTCTGATTGAATAAAAACTTTCTGAGACTTTGTTTTCATAGATACTTTTACATGTGTCTTGGATTTCATATGATTCAAAGTAGTATTATAATAAAAACTACCATTTGTCTTATTTATATTATCAGTGTCTATCTTCATTATTCTCTCCAGTTTCAAGAGTGTCCCAAAAAACTCATCAAGAGAAACATTTGTATTATTTCTATACTCATCAATAGTGGATCTCTTTAATTCCCCCTCATTCAGCATGATTTCAATAATCTTATGAACAAGCATTTCATTATCTAAGAATTTTTCTCCTAGTAATTGTATGTTTTTCAGAATAGTCATAAACATTTTTTGAACATTAACAATTGGTTATTCATAAGGAAAAAACGAATGCATGATAATTATCTCTATGTATAGCTCTTCTGGTTTTTATAACATTGGATGTTCCAAAATGTGTAACTTCATGTTTCATTCAAATATAATTTTTTGATTAACTTTAATATATTTGGTTTCATATATTCCTATTCATAAAACATAGAAAAGTATTTTTTTTACCTTATTATTCAATTGATATTATTTGTACCCTTGGTTTGTAAAAGTTATGTCTTTTTTGTCTAGTATATTGTAATCACCAGTTGTAATAACAATGTTGTCCACTCCAGTGTTAATAAAAACTACCTTAATTTGATATCTCTAATATTCATAATCATTTCCATAAAAAATTAGTGGTCTTATTGGATTTATTCTTTCAATAGATCCAATATTGATTCTTGTAAAATTTCAAAAACAAAAATTTTCCACTCCACACATTTGGGTATTATGTTTTTATAAATAAGGAGTTTATATAAACATCTTTTCAAAAATTAACAAAGGGTAAGTAAACAATGAAATTAAAATTTTCCGTTAATACTAACTGTTAGTATTAGTATCTCAAAGACCTACTTTGATACCAATTTTAGGATCAAAATGTGAGATATAGTTACATAATTACAAGTAGGGGTGAATTTTATGTTTAAAAACATTAATTTTTAACCTTAAAGAAATGTTGTTTAACAAATCAAATCAATCAAGATTCCCAAAACACTATAATATCTTTAGAAAAGAAATAGGAAGGGCCCAAGGTCTGAATATAAATAAATAATCACACATGTATAATTAAGTAAGATTCTACCTTAAATCATATAGAATCTTGAATCAGAGTTATTACAACAGAGAATGCATAAGGAAGTTACACTTTCTATCTTTTAAAAAAATGCTACGAAATTTGAAGAACATGTAATTAAACAAAAAATTCAAGGGTAATCATGTCTTTAAACCCAAATAGAAGGGTATCCAAAACCTTTGATAAAGATAATTAATTTATACTTTCATGAAATTCTATCTTACACACAACAACGTAATCCCTTGATACGATGATTGAAATCTGTCTTACTATCCCCACATTCCCTTGATCTGTAAGGTGATCGGCACATCTATCTTCCTTTAACTTAGAATCCCTCTATAAGAAACTAATTAGAACAATTTTCTTCTTTTTTTGGAAGCCCTAAATTTTAGATAGAAAAAATCTGAATAAAATAAGGAAAACAATGATTGTTGAAGATTTAAGTAAGTGGAACACGTTCTTCATAACTTAAATTCTTCAAGGTATTCACTCGAAGAGAATCAGGAAAAGCTCTTAGAGATTTTCAATTCTCCAAAACGTTCATAGGAAAAAAAATTCAAATTATTTTCTATTTATAGGTGAGATATCCAACGGTCAAATTTTCTTCCGACGACCATATTTTCTCTAATATCTTAGTGGGACTTGGATAGGTGTCACTCATAACAGTCATATTGAAACTGAAACAACAACACTGTTTTGATAATAAAAATTGTCACATTTAACATTATCATTGGAATGATATGTAAGAATCTTAATTAAGAAATATTTGATTTGTAAAATGCATTATCTTTAAGAATGTTATGAAAAAATTACATTAAAGAAATATTGTAACTTTGTGAACATTATGAAATCATAACATTAAGGAAATATAGAATCTTTAAGAAATATATTTAAATAATAATATTAAGAAAATATTGAAACATTAAGAAATTTATAAAATTAGAAAATTAAGGAAATATAGAATATTTATGAAATATATAAAATCAGATCACAAAAAAGAAACAAATAAAATTGAATCATAAAATTATTGACAATCAGAATCTATGAAATAACATGATTTATAATTGGTTTTTCTAAGCGATTCAAAATATATAAAATGCACTATTTCAAAATCAGTTTTCCTATGAAATTAAAAATCTATGAAATGATGTGTTTTGGAATCTAAGAAACACAATGATTCTAATTATATACATATGTATCTGATTTTTCATTTAAATACAGAATCTAATCAGTATTGATGAAAATCATGTTACACTTAGCAATAAAGTATAACAAAGGATATTTCTAAACATATGTCTAAAAATAATATTTCCTCTTAAAAATGAAATATAAGTCTAACAAACATAAAGTTTCATATGAAAAAAATATAAGTCTAAAAAACATAAAGTTTCTTAAGAAATAAATATCATTATGGAAAAGTTGTTTGTGATTTCAAAAACATAAAGGTATGAAAATTTAATAATGAAAGATTTGAATCAATATAACATTTAAAATAATCTAATATATCTCGATTATGTGTTAAATACTCGCATATATTAAAATTTTCACATTCTTGGATCACATTTTTACCATTATCTTTTTCGTTTATCTCTTTGTTTACCCTTTTGACAATTACTGTAATATTAATGTTTTCTATTATTTATAGAATAATAATGATACTATAAAATTAAAAATGACTAATAAATGACACTAAATGGTTATTAAAAACATAACCCATTAATTTGTCTGAATATTATATTTTTAATAATTTTATATCATTTAAAATATATTATTTAGTATAAAATATCATTTTTATAATTTTATACATAATTCATTTAATTTGAATTTAAATGCGTCAAGAGAATGGTGGATTTACTATATAATTCTAAAAAACATTATAGTATTTCATATAGATCTATAAATCTCATTGGAAACATTAATTAATTCAAATTATATCACTTTTAATATCTGTAATTTCATTTATTATAATTTTCTACTAGTTGAATAATTTTATTATTAGCATTGTACAACTATTTAAGGTAATTATACAATTTATAAAAATAATAAATAACTTTCTGTCATGAAATTAGTTTTATTAATATCAAAATAGACATTTATATTATTTTTAATAATTCATTTTTCCCTATGTAGACACATAAGAGAAATTTAAAGCTAAGAGAGTGAAATTTTGTAACATTATTTGATTTGAAGATTTCATATGTCATTCTCATATAGAATTATACATTAAAAACTCGATTTCTAGAATAAGTAGAAAATCGTTAATTAAAATCATCCAATAAAACATTGGATGAAAAAAAATATGGCGTTATAACTTATTTTTAGCCAAAATTGACAAGACTCACCCTTTATTGAGGTGATAAATTATACCACGATTACTATTCATATAAAAAAATAAAAGTATACAGTTAACAATAATTGAAAAACATGATTAAAAATATGGAATCATTTTAACCAAATTCAATACATATCAATGGAAAAGAATTAGTATAAATTTTTTGAAAAAAGTGATGAAATCTTCTCTTTAGAAAAATAAATTTCTTTTAAGCATAAAGATGAATTTTTTCTAATCCAAGTACTAGAAGAATATTTTATGAATGATGAAACTTTTTATTGAGTATATAATATATATATTTCATTAAAATAAATAAAAAATACTGATCCATTTAATTTACTAATATAAAAAAGCATTACATGCATAAAAATAGTTTTTCTTGGAAAAAAATTTTACCTATAAAAATGTTTTTATACTAAATTTAAAAATAATATTGATTTAAAATAAAATAAATGGATTATTTTAAATATAATAAAATAAAATTTTCTTTTAAAATATTTTTTAAAAAAAATATAACATTGCATGTAATTTTTTTATTAAAATAAGAATTTTTTATTATTCGCTGGGAAAATCTATATTTTTATAAAATTGTCAAAAATTCATCATAAGATAATTTTTATATTATGTTTAAAAATTTAATTTTCATTTAGAAAATAAAATTTATAAAATTTCAAATATTTAATCAAAATAATTTCTCCCAAAAAGAAATATAAATATTTCTTAAGGAAAACTCTTTTCTCATCAATAAAATGGCTTCACAAAAAATTTAGTAATAATTTACTCATAATTTTTCAATTAATTTATATTGAGTGGGAAATATATATATATATATTTAATAAAGTTGTTAAGCCTGTTTGTAACTATAAATTTAATAAATTGGTTATAACAATCATAGATAATTATATTTTAATAGTTTATTATTGTTCATTTTAAAAAAAATTGTGTATGGAAAGCTATCAAAGTAATTAAATTATTTAAGGAGAAATATTTTCCAATATCTCATGGTGTTTCATTTTGAACATGTTATTTTCTTATACTCTAATTTTACCAACTTTTACTATTTTTTCACTATGGTAATTAGTTTTTTTATTTACCTAGGCTATTTATCATTTACGCATAAAAATAAATGAGCCTCATTAGATAATATATACCCACTGATTCTAAATATTAAATCTTGTTTATCAAATAATAATTCTATGTGTGTATAAAATTAAGGTCAACATAAGAACATGTAATGAGAAAACCCACATTTTAACCTTAATCGTCGTAAATAAATTATAAAGTGTTTACAAATCATTTTGAAAAAAATAATGTGGACCTTATTATATAATATAAATTAAATGAATTAAAAATATTTAATCAATTTTATATAATTTAATTCAAGGAATTTGGATGATTTAATTGAAAAAATGACCCATATTGGTGATAACAAATGTTGTTTTTTCAAAGAAAACTCTTCCTAAATAATAAAGTTTTTTATATAAAATTTTATCGTAAAATTGATTCAAATTATCTAAATAAGAATAAAAATAATATAATATATCTTATTTATCTCTTAAATCCTTTCAAAACAAAATTTAACTTTATGAATTTTTTATATAAATATATTATTTTTAATAAAACCCAATATTTTTCACTAATCATTGAAAAAATAATCTTTTCATAAAATACTAAAAATATCACTTTAATATAATTTCAACATTATGATTCAAAAAAAGAAATTTATTTTTAAAATAAATATTCTAAAATTGGTAAAATTTAATCTTAAAATAAATACCAAAAATTAGATGAACCTACATTTTTGAAGAAAAAAAATAAGCATGAAATATGATTAATTATTTCCCCATATTTATAAAAAATGATAAATGATAAAACTTTTTATTAAATATACTTTCTATAGATTTGATTAAAATCATTTACCAATAGCAATTAATTTTATTAACTATGATAGAAGCATATTTCATTCATTAAAATGGTTTCTCATAGTAACATGTCTTTTACATTCAAATGATTTTTATTTTCATATATAATCAACTCATAGCCAGGGAATTTATTTTATACAACTTTCAACCATGTACTTTTAATAGTTTATTTATTCTTATTAATAGCCTTTAATTTAATCAATATGTTATAAAATTCAAATTTAAATAGTATATTTCATGTCTTGTTTAAGCTCATTTTTGCATGGATTATATGATATAAAAAATAATTTTATTATTTTAAAAATCTTGTCTGTTACACTCTCCCCGCCTTTAATAAATTTTGTCCTCTAATTTTTAAATTTCACTTTGAAAAACAGGGGTATGACATTTGAAAATACCTAGTTTAAGTCCCACATATTTAAAATGGTTTAATAGAATTTCATCATGACAGTATACAAATGGATGTATGAAGGTCGCCTAGAATAATTCATAACAGCTATTAAATTTATAAATACATTAGTTGTTAGTGAAAATATTGACATAGATGAAAATCATAAATAATTATGGCCAGTGAAATAGATTACTGATCAGAATATATTAAATGAGTAAGAGAAAGTTAATGAACAGAAAAACATAAACTAATGAAGTGTAAAAAATAACATTCATTCCATATAAATGAAGGTAAGTGTATAACATTTTTGTTTCAAGTTCTTATTCCTATAGTTGAGGTATGATTATACTATCAAGATATTGAACACCAAAAAATATTCATTCTTGATATAGTATTTAATTCATAAAAATAATTTCATACTTTGGATCTGATTCGATCAATTCCTATTTCATTTTTTTACTCTAGGAAAATAGTTTTCATGATTAATTTCTAATTCCAAAAGTACTAAAATTTACTTTTAATGGATTATATGATCCATAAAAGAGTAATAAGTCCTTCTATAAGTCACTAAATAATTACCATAACTTAAATGGTTAGCACATGTTATCCAATATAATACAATAATATCTAAACCTCAATAAAAACACATAAATTTCAACAAAAAATTTATCCTTCAAGTCATTAATTTAAAAATAAATTCATATTAATCAAAATATCACATAGTCCATTACTAGGTGATACACCCTTTTTACCCATCGATTATTGATTCAAGACTAAAAACCTCACTGGATTTATTTCGTACTACATTTTTTAAATTCTATATAAATATAAATCCTATAATTTTCCCATGTATTTGATGAATATCTTCTAAATAATATTAATCATCAAATAAATTTTAGTCACTAAGGTTTATTATAAAACTTATTATCTTTTTCAATAAAATTAGATAATATTAAATTACTATTATTAACTTTAATTAAATGATCATGTTAACAATAAATTTCATCAATAACATTAAACATATAAAGTCATCATTCTTCCTCAAATAATACTTCATGTTGAACATAGGTTTATATATACCTAAACTCAAAGAAACGTCTCCCAAAATGTCATTACTCACATGAAAATCCTATCACTTAAAACCTATAAATGGATTCCTATGACATTGAAATTATTATTAACCATAAAATCAAAAACCCATGATGGTATCCATAAATATTGGGTTAATATTAGAAGAAATTATATATGATTCCATAAAAATATAACAATCATTAAATGTTTGATTATCCTAATATTTAAAATACAATTAATAAAAATTATTCTAAAATATATTCCTAAATAATAATACATAAATACTTCATCAATTTTACAAAAACATATGACCTTCCTTGGTTTAGGGATTAACAATTAAAATTTGACATTAACTTAAAAATTTTCCATGCTCCCCACAATCAAAACAGTGAATTAAAAATGTATCTCTAGGATGAAACATATTTCTCTCCATAGAACGCCTCACTTTTTCTCAAGAATAAGTTTCTCTATGACCTTATTTTACTCACATAAAAAAATTTCTTGTTATTTATAGACATTATCTAGTGTTTCAATTTCCAAATTTCTTACATTCAGTAAATCTAACCTTCTTTTTAATATATAACACCTTATCCTTAATATAGACAATTCATTTTCATTATTTTTTTAAATACATCATGGTGGTTTACAAAGAAAATTTGAGTTAAACAATGAATATCCCCAAATAGTGTGAGATCATGTGTGCAATATGTCATGTTTTCATTCACAAGGTGATGATTAAGTTAAAACCCAAAACCCGCTTCCTGTATTTATAACCCCTAGGTCCAACTATTCCAGAGTCGCATCTAGTTACAGTATCTATAATGTGATGTATTTCTAGGAAGTCAATATAATCTCTACCTTACCAAATCTTTATGATTTTTTCATATACATGGAATTATCTTATATGTTTATCACAAGGTATACTCCCTTATCTTGGTTTTCCTAAATATATCTCAAATATATCGAATTATCAATTTAATTAATGAATGATATACCATATTTATAATAACATGTATAGAATAATAAAAGTGCATTTATATTTCCTTCCTTATTTAATCAAATTATATTCAAAGTAATCATGATATGTAAAAATGGTATATAATTTTAGAAATAATCATATCCATTATACCAATAAAATTAATATTTAAGATATCTATTATTTCATTTGATAAATGATCACAATAAATTTATTTTATAGGTAAAATGTAAATAACAACAAAATTAATCAAGAAATAAGAGGTGATTATTGGTTCATCATGAAGATAGGTTATTTTAGTAAAATCTTGTCCTTTGGAAGTATAAGAGGAATTAAATTGAAATATTAAAATTGTCTTTCATAAAATATTTTTGTTTTAAAAACTATTGAGAATTTATAGAAGAATCTGAATTTTATAAAATATTTATGGTGATGAGAATGTACAATATCATCATATATATTTAAAAAATTACTTTTTAATTTTTGTAAAAATTTCAACAACATCTCCTTCAGAAAATATTAAACTATTTCATTCAAAAAAATTAAGAAAATAAAGAAAAACATAAAATTATTTTAACAATTATTTTGATTAAATAAAAAAAAATTTTGTAACACAATTTTGAAAATCATGGTCATGGAAGAAAAATATATTGGATTAAAATAGAGATCATACAAATGTTTATTTTAATCATTTCATTGCTGGATTCAAGTACAAAATAAATAAACATTTATAGGATAATAGAGAAACTCCTTATATATTAATTGGATTAGAAAATTATTGTAATATATGGTGGATAAATTATAATATTTTATTGATGAAAATAAATTCAGTCCCAAAATAATGTGATATTGTAAAATCAATTTTTAACTCATTAATAACATTAAAATTCTAATCCATTGGAAGAATAAACATGAATATTATAATTAATCATCATAAATAAATATTTATTAATTTTAAATACATCAAAATGGATGTATATGAACCACATAAAAGTGAATAGGTTCATAATAACAAATATGACTCAATTGAGTGTAAATTGACGAAACATTCCAAAAAAAGCATACCATTGTAGTGAGGATTAATAAATTAATAAATTTTTTCTGAAATGTAAGTAAAAAAATAAAGTGTAAATTTTGTATAAAATAATAAATATAAATTAAACATATTATCTTATATTATCTTATATAATGACGAGATGATATAACCTAATGAAAAGTAATTGAGTTATGAAATTTATTATCACCTGGAAACTTTCAAGTAAAATACTCTTGGATGAAATAATTAAATTTGAAACCTAAAATATCATTAAATATTAATAATATATGATATTTCATGTTAAAGGGGTAATTTATACACCATATTAATGAAATTAGGTTCATAACATTAAAATATTCCTCAATGAATTGAAATTGAGATAAAGTTCTTTACCAAATATTTAACTTCAATTGAATCTTATTTAATTTCATGTATAAATGTTTTAAGCATGTCATAAATTTTTAATATAAATATATACATATTTATAATATCATATGAGATCTTATTATTACAACTTTTCACCCATTCATTAAAAATATTTCATTATTACCATTCTCTTGGGTGTTAATTTCATTGTTTTTCCATGCATGTTTCATTATAAATGTTTTGGTTTTTGAAAATATTATATAGTTAAAGAATATATATAATTTTATAAATGTTATAAATATCATATATATTCATTATAGAAACCTTTATAATCATTCATTAAATTTGGGTGTGGAAAATGAATCGCATCGCTTCGTGGAGACGGTAGGATGCATGTACGCCTGAGGGAAAATATCATTTCATTAATGGATAAAAGTGTAAGAAAGTGTATAAAATATTAATTTTATATAATTAATATTATTTATTATTTAAAATATCTTATAATTTTACATCATTATTTATATCCATGTGAGTAGGCGGTGGTAAAAAATTACATCAATTATCAAGGCGGTAGTCCATCATATACAAGAGAGATGGATTTGTTTCCCATTTGGTGGAGAAGAAGATGGATAAATATTTTCCCATATACAAAATAAAATATCAGTATATTTTACATATTACTGTTGTCATATTTTAAATATTAATACATAATTGATGTTGTAAAAAATATGAAATAAAGAGAAAGAGGTTAGTGAGGATGAATACCTGCCTTTAAAAACATCCTTTGAATCTCTTATTAAGGATCCATGGGTTGGTATTTTGGGATTAAAAAAATTTCTAGAATGTGTATTGGGATATTTGGGAGTTAATATAGTAGGTTTTTTCCTTATAAATGTATAAATAGGTGTCAATAAGTGAGGGAAGTAGTACCCTTCTATAATTGAGGGAGAGTAGCATTTTGTAAATACTCAAAACTATTCAATAATGTTAAGTCACTCTCGACACAATTGCCTCCTAGATTTTTAAAAAAATTATTAATTGGAATTTGATGTAAAAAGACTCCTCTAAAAAATTAAACATTTTTTAAACATCTTATTCTCTTTCCCTCTAATTTGACCTACTTTTACAATATTTATATTTTCCACAGTAATTATTTTTCTTATCTACCTAGGAAATTTATATTCTAAGTATAAAAATAAATAATACTTTTTAGATAATTTTACAAACTAATTATAAATATTATATATAA
Organism: Viscum album; assembly: GCA_963277665.1. Lineage (NCBI taxonomy): Eukaryota > Viridiplantae > Streptophyta > Magnoliopsida > Santalales > Viscaceae > Viscum > Viscum album. The sequence continues at coordinate 908,241,530 of OY728156.1, forward strand.
CTTATCAAGTAAAATTTCCATATGTGTGGAAAATTAGGTTTAACCCAATTAATGTATTGCGCAAAACCCTATTTTAACATTAAGTGTGGTAAATAAATTTTATTGTATTTATTAATAATTATGGAAAAAAATTTAGTTGAAATTATTTTATAATATTATATATTCTGATTAAAAATTTTGAATCCTTTTTATGGAATTAAATTTACATAATTTTTAGAATTTTGTTTATAAATAAACTCACAACTGCAAAGAAAAATGTGGTTTTCCAAAGGAAACGATTTCTCAAATACAAGAATCTTTCCAATCAAAATTCAATATTAAATTGATTACAATAACCTAAATTAGATTAAAATAAAATAATTCATCTGATTTTACATTTAAAACCACTTAACTGAAATATTAACTTTGTAAATTCTTCAGACAAAAGGATAGTTTTAATGAAAAATTAGTATTTTCGCTATTCATTAAGAAATTAATATTTCAAAAAATTCTCCGAAACGAAATATAATATAATTTCAACATTATAGTTTAAAAAATTAATATCATTTTTTAAAATAGATTATATAAAATTGGTAAAATTTAATTTTAATATAAGTGCATATAATGGGACAACAACTGTTTTAAAAAAAATATAGTTTTAAATAATTAAAAAAGATTTATTATTACCCCGTACATAAAAAACAAATAAATTAATTTTCAATAATTTTATTGTATATTTAATATATATATATATATATATATTATTAAAAAATTCAATAATTGTGATTAATTTAATTTAATATGATAAAAACGTATTTCATGTATAAAATGGATTTTTTGAAAAACCTTTCCTTTATTTTCGAATTATTTTATTTCTTTTATAATAAATTGACAATAAATGGATTTATTTTGTATATGTGTCAAGAATATAATTGTTTTAAGTTATTTATACATATACATCGCCTCGAATTTAACAGATAGGTTATAATGATCATATTTACAAAGTATATCACATGGGTCATTTAAGTTCAGTGATTCCAATCATATATGTTATCGAACTCAATGTTTTCATTTTAGAACCTCAATTTGTTACACTCGGAGTACCATCAGTGACACTTTGTGGTCATAGGATTACCTGTGGATCACTACTTGTATGATTCTTATTTTGATAATATTGAATCACTAATAGTATAATCAAATGGAGTTTTGAATGATCAATGTCTTATTTCAAGAAAATAATAATAAAAGGAATTATTCTTCAATTAAATTATTTATAAATTTATTTTTAATGATCCTCTGTTATGGTTTCTGCAGACTATATCAACTAATCACTAAATTTATTCACATATCATAGTAATTATACATAATCTAAATCTTGAATTATTTATTAATTTATAAGAAATGATGAGTTGGTGAGGGCCTAATAGATGCTTCCCCTTTATTTGGAACTTATAGGTGGTATAAGATGATTCACATTCAAATATAATTTCATTTGATTTTTTTATTGTTAATTGAAATTAATAGTCATTTTTTCGAAAATTCATTCTTATAATTAAATTTTTAAGATCCCGTATCCAACTTATTCATTCTCATTAATATACCCAAATTGAGGTTAAAAATTAAAAAAACTAATACCTAAAAATCCCATAAAAATGTGCTAAAGATTCTTAATGGAAAACAACATATTTTTTGCAAATATCATGAAGGTACATGTCATTTATCCATGTTCATTATACCCAGATGAGTTGTGATTTTTATTGTAACAATTTTCAAAATAAATAGGACACCGTTTCATTTAACACCTCATATTGATAGGGTTAGGATTGAACATTGGTTGTATGATTACATGATGTGTAGCTAAATTAAGCATTGTGTAGTCAACATGTTTTCTTGGTTGATTAAACATGTTCTAAGATGCATTGCAAATTTATTACACAATATTAATTAGAATATTCCATGCAATATGGAGGTTATAAAGCATGTAACCATATTTTACACATTGTGATCCACTTCAATTTTCACATAGAAATTCAAAATGAGTCCATATGTGTGTATCACAGAGGTATGATGATAGATATAAATGGAGTTTAATTTTCACACATTTCATGTATCTCAAAAAACTATTTACAGAATGAAAATTAGTTAGATACACCACGAAACCTAATCAATACTTTTATGTTTTTCGTTTATTGATAAAACACATCATGGGTGGTGTTTTATAAAATCTTAAATTATAAAATAATTTTTTTTCAAATTTATAATTACATATTGTGTATAATCGTAATGTGTTGAGTACTCCCCATTCATTAAAATCATTACATGCCATGAAAATTAGCATGTATATGTGTATTTTTTTTTAAAATAACATATCTTGTAATTATAACACGTGTCGTATATGATACATGTCTTATAAGAACATAATAAATGACTACAACACACACTAGGTAAATTAAAAGGGAACACATTGTATTTTCTCCCAGTACATTATTTTAGCTCAGTTTATTTTTTAAAAAAGATAATATATTTGATTTCATTAAAATTTTAATGTTTGCAAATCTCCATAACTATTTAGAGAAAAATTAAGATAAATAAATAAATTTATTAATTAATAAGGATAATTAATTAATTGGATTTATTTTTATCTTAATTAATTATTATTAAATTAAATTCAAGTTTCTTAAATTATATAAGTTCAATGTGTGGATGATCATGATCTTGACCGACCTATGTTTGTGTTTTATAAAAATTTATTTAATTATTGAAGGTGTTTGAAATTATTATTATTAAATTAACAATGATTTCATGAATCTCTTCTCATAATATTATTATGTAATGACCTTCATTTCAAATGAATCTCTTTTGTAAACCCTATAATCATTCCATTAATTCTCCTCAGCTATATGTGATAAAATAATATATAAGGATTGAGATCATAGGCACATGGAGGTTGTTAAATATAGATACAAGGAAAAATAAACCAAGGAAATACACAGGAAAAAGGTATAATGATAAAACTCGAGCCAATATTAGGTCATAGTTCTTTTAATCTAATGTCATTGGTTTGTTTGTTGTCTTCTCAATAAAAAACGGGTGGATAGAGATCATGATCATACCACTTTTTTATTATTTCTATTGCATGGTTATTGGTTTTATAGATTATTTCCCATGACTAATTAAATAACTGAATTAAATTATAGTTGTTTTTCTATGGAATAAAATAGAAAGATTATGCATAAATATTTTTTATCATCACATATTTAATAACTAAATTAAAATCCACATAAAATTAAAATGACACGTAAAAATTTTAAAATATAGAAATGTATGCATTTCTAACTAAATACATCTTGTAAATAATATATTAATAATCCCTCAACCATTTATGTAATGTTATACCCATAGGAAAATTGTTAATTCATTCCTTTTTTGGGGGAAAATTTAATTATTTTCTAAACAAAGGTGATCGCTTAACTCAACTAAACAAGTATTGAATTTAACAACCTCTTTGTAATGACCTCTAATTTTATTAATGGAAATTACATTTTTATAATTATTTAATATATTATAAATCTCATAAATCACATATATGACCAAATAAAAACTTTATTATCATAAATGAGTAATGAAATAAGATGTATTTATAGAAATTAATGAACATATTCCCATAGAATTATAACATGACTATTAGAATAGTAATATTACTGGTATGAATAGTAATTTGTTCTTTAAAATATTAAAATCACTATTTAATGTTTAAATAAAATATAGGTATCTTAAAAATAAAAATATCATATATTTATATCATGACATAAGTAAATAATGTTTTTTAAAATGTTAAATAAAGTGTTAGTGTTTTGTGAAATGTAAACATTTATTTACAATTAAATAATCAATACAATGATTTAAATGAAAATTATATTTTATCAAAAAAATATTTATAAAATAGTATTTTTTTGTAATATAAGTATAATATAACTTTAGGAAACCTTAATTGATTTTTCAAAGTGTCATAAAAGCAGTTATAAGATTAAATTCTATATTTTTCAAATAAATGAAGACTTTTATTAAAAATTAATTTTCTAATATTTAGGAAATTATTTAAATAAAATTGAGTAAATTTTTTAAATCTTGATGATCAAAAATGTTTTTGGTGAATATTTTGGATTTTTCTAAAAAAGTTGAATTTTATGTGAATAGTGAAATATGGTAATTTCTAGTATAAGCTAAATACATTATTTTTTTAGTCAATGATGTTGAATGGTTTTTCTGTGAACCATTATATCAACCCTACATCATTATGTAATGTATTTAGTGATAGGGATCAGAAATATTGATTTTCTTTATCCAAAATAATAAACTAGGGAATATAAAAAAAATACCCCTCTCCTCCCAATATAAATACCACCATATCTCCTCACACCTAATAAGCTATATGGATTTTCTAAATTATTCCAAATTCCCTTCCAAATCCTATTCCTCGTTTCCAAGAGAAAATAGTATCAATATAAGTCAAAACACATGTCTATTTAGGAGGATCTCAAGGAGATGATATTCAAGAGTTTAAATACTCATTCTTTATCTTTTAAATTATTTCCTTATTCTATATAATTATCACCCACTCGATCCAAAATATAATGATAACTTTAGAATAATACATATATTGTAATTTTGTTTCCTTCATGGAATATATGTCATCAAATTTCTTCCCATCTCCTTTTATCCTAAAAAAGTAAACATTGTAAGGGATGTGTCAATTCCCCTCCTTCATGGTTGATGATTTTTTTTCCATTACATTTGTTTAGGATGGTCATAAAACCATTATAATGGTTAAATATATTTCATATTTAATATGATGACTTTTCTTTGTATTCTATAAAAAATTTTGATATGTGATAGTAAATATTAATACAAAACTATTTTTTGATAATCGAAAAAACCACCAAATATAAACTAAACGATTATCTATAACATTTTATCAAATAAATCATCCTCATACTAGAGAAAATTATATGTGGATCAATTTATAATTTTTCATGTTCATTATTACTATATAATTCCATTTCTAGAGTTTTATTTAATTTGAAAATAACTCCCATAGGAATACTCAAGGGAACCGATCAGAAAACCGTGAAATTAATACTCCCCAAACGATGAAATTAAACATTATAACTCATCAAAATGGCCTTAAAAGAACAAAATAAAATTATAATAAACAAAATATATATAGCATGTTTTTAATGAAGTAATTAATGAATCTAATTTTATTATCAATGACATAAATTGTAAGTTCACAATACATTGAGATATAACGTAGGAGATTTCTTAAAATTTTCAAATTACCTTGGAGTTATGCATTCAATTTATTTAATGTAATTTATTATATATAATTTTTTTAATTATTAAAAAATATATATTCCAAAAATATTTATCCTTATCAATTAAACCTTCTTTTATTGGCAAATACATATTTAATATAGCTCCCTTCTCAATTACTCACGATAAGAATGCTCGATTAAAGGAAAATTCTCTATTTCTTACCCATATTCAAGTACACTACATAATATATTTTAAGACACCATTATTTTTCTAAAATCACTAATTTAATCATGAAAAAACTTCTTTTTTAATTTTTTATATATGCTAACAATTATTCATTTATCGTCTTTAAACACTTGTCAGTCTTTTCCATTAAACTGCACTAAAGTGACTCATTTATAATGTTACTTAAATAACCATTTCACATGTTTTCCCTACAATTGGACAACATTTACCATGATATATACCTATTTTCCCTAATTTATATTCAATAATGATATAAATGCAATCTTTCTTTTACCCAATTATGATACTCCCATCAGTTATTCCATATGACATGATTATGATACCCATCTCATTCTATGGGATAATACTTATGTTCATTCCTTTTTAGACTTTTTATGTGGCACACATATTCATGAAAATATATTTGGGGTGCACTAATATATCACTCCAATGCATTGGGTAATTTTTAGCCTCATGATATGTCTTGTATGGGATTAGGGAGTAATCCTAATCCATTAGGGGACTTTGTCCACCATGTGGTATAGTCTTGGAGGTCATCCTTGACTCATATTTATGTCATGATATATGTTTCTTCCACATACTTATGTTTCCAGGATTAGATGAACCCATGTTCTATAGGTTATGATTTCATGTTTTTATTTAATGTTCCATTACTTTTTATGTCTTCATGTTATGCCTTCTCACTCATGTGTTATGATTTATTCCCATGTTTATTCCCTTACGGGGATTTTTAGATCATACCTTTTTTCATGTATTTCCTATGTTATCCCCATAAGTTTTTAGAGCTCAAAGGAAATTAGGATATCATTATGGAATATTAATATAAATATGTTTTATTCTATTTCTTTTTCTTAAATTTTATGTACCAAATCTTCAAAAATACAAGACTATTTGATCCTTGGTTTATATTTCATGGATAGTTATTATTAAAATAATTTAATTATATTTTGAAAAGGATAGGGGAAATATAGTTTGTATCAGATCATGGTCTAGTTATTATTGATGAATGTGACTTTAAAACATTAGTGATAACATTATGGAAAATTATATCACCATGGATAACCAAGATTCAATGTTAGGGAATCATAAGTTTGGATAAACTTTTTTTTTATAAGTTTATCCTTCTATGTTAGTAGTTTTATTTTTTTATTCTCATTATCTATGTATTATAGTCGCTTTATTTTTTTGTTAATAGTAGGAAATAAGAAAAGTACCTTCACCTGTTTTGACGATAGTATATAAAACAAAATTTCGAGGGAGAAATTTTATAAGGGGGGAAGAATGTAATGGCCTAGAATTTTATTAGTGGAACTTCCCTTCTTATAATTAATTCATATAGTATAAAATTCATACATCAAAAAGAGAACACAATAAAATATTTACTCTGATAAATGAATAATGAAATATGTGGTATTTATAGATATTAAAAAACTCATGCCAATAGAATAACAACGTGACCATTGGAATAGTAACATGATTGATGGGAATAGTAATCAGGCCTTTAAAATAATAACCTCAACTTTGAAAGTATAAATAAAATTTAGGTATCATATAAATAAGAATTTGGTAAATTTATATCCTTGAATATGTAAATAAAATTTTTAAAAATGATAAATCAATTGTTGGTATTTTTGTGAAATGTAAATGTTTATTTATTGTTTTATAATTAATATAATTATTTAAAAGAAAATTATTATACATAAAATATATTAATATATTAATAATTTTTTTATTTTAATTATAATATAATTTTATAAAGCTTTATTTGATTATTCAAAGTGTCAAAAAGAATTATAGTATTAAAATATATATTTTTAAAATAAATGATGATATTAATGGATATTTACATTTCTCATATATAGGAAATTATTTACATAAACTGTACTCAATTTTTGAAATATACACTTTGAAAAAAAATTGAGAGAATTTTTTGTATTTTTCTAAAATAGTTAATATTTTCAATAGTGAAATAGGATAATTTTTTGTATAAGCTAAATACATGTAGTTTTGAGTCATGGTTGTAAAATAGATGATTTAAGAAACATTATCTCTACATATACTTTATTATTTAATGAATGTAATCGTAAATATAAACACAGTTGATAGTCTTTATCCAAAATAATAAACTAATGAATATAATAACAACAAACACCCCTCTCCTCCATCTATAAATACCACCTCTCACCACCCTTCCTCCTCATACCATCTAAACCTTGTTAATTGCCTAAATTTTTTCAAATTTCCTTCCCAATCCTCTTCCTCAAATCCATGAACTTCTTGTATCAACATGATACCAAACCCATGTTCCTTATATAGGTTCTCAAGAAGAAGATATTCAAAAGGTAAAATCATCAAACTCTTTATTCTAAATTATTTCCTTCATCTACCTTATTCTCACCTCCCTTATACAAAATATCATGATAAATCTAGTATCATACATATAAAATAACGTTATTTTTTTGAAATTATTATCCATCATCAAATCAATTACCTTATACTCTTTTCCTAAATAAGAAAACAATGTCCATATTATGTTGATTCACCGCCTTCAGGGAAATTGATTTTTGATTCTCAATTACTGCATTAAAGTCTAGTCATAAAAACATTACAATGGTTAAATAATTTAAAATGAATATTATAACATTTATTATGATTTTTCACTCATAAATATATATTTATATGATATTAAATATTAAAAAAACAAATTTTTGGTAATCGAAAAAAAGCATCTAAAATAAACTAAACATTTATCATTTAAATTTTATCATAGGATTAATACTTATACATGTTAAAATAATGATATATGGAACCATATTTAATTTTTTAATTTTATTAGTATCATATAAATCCACTTTAGGAGTTTTTCTTCCATTTGAAAATAACACCAATAATTATACTCAAGGGAGCCGGCTGGAAAACATTGAAATGAACACTCCCAAAATGATAAAATTAAACATTATAACTCATACAAATTTCCATGAATTAACTTAAAAATTAATATTAAATAAATAAAATTTAGAATGGGATCTGAATTAAGTAATTAATGATAATAATTTGATTATAAGTTCATTATGTGTAAGTATATAACACATTCATACACAAGATATGGGATCTCTCTAAATATCAAAATTACCATTGAGTTTTGATTCCTCTTTCTTTACATCAATTTATTTATTCACTATTATTTTTAACTTTTTCCATATTTGGTTAATATGTTCCAAAATTTTGTGTCCTGGTCAATTTATCCTTATTTTATGGCGAAATCCATGTTTTACAAGGTTCCCTTATTAATTCCTCAAGACAAGTAATCCCAATTAATAGGAAATCCCCATTTATTATTGTTTTTCAAGTACATTAGAAAATATGTTTTAATCCAATTTTTTTCTAAAACTACTCATTTCATCACAAAGAAACTATATTATTTAATTTCTGGTTTTATTAAAAAAATGATTTCTTTATCCTCATTAAAAAACCATTATTCTTTTCCGTTAAACCTCACTAAATTGGATCATTTCTAAAGTTTCTTAAACACTATTTTAATATGATATCAATTTGGATGATATAATTTATTATTACATATTCCAATTTTTCCTTATTAATCTTCAATTAGGAATTAAATCCATTATTTCATGTACACCATTTTGATACTCCTATTTTTTATTCAGTGTGACATGATTAAAAGACCCGTTTATTTCCATGCGTAACCCTTATGATTATTCCTTATATTTGATTATTTATGTGGCATGTGTATTCCTGAAAATTTTATGATGGTGGAACCATTATATCACTCCAATGCATTGGGTAATGTTTACTATCATGATGCATCGTGTATGGAATTAGGGTGTAAACCTAATCCATTATGGGACATTGTCCACCATGCGATATAGTCTTTGAAGTTAGCCTTGACTCGTGATTATTTCATTTTAGATTCTTCTTACACATTCTTATGTTTCCATTATTAAATGATCCCAAATTTTACTAATTATTATTTCATATTTTAATCCATGTTCAATGAATTGTTTTCATCATGTTATGAAATCTGATTCATGTGTTATCCTTTATTCCCATGGTTATTTCCTTACAAGGATTTTTAACACATCCTATTGTTCACGTATTCCACAAGTTTTCCTATGAAGATTTAGAATCTCAAAGGATGTTAGGATCTAATTATGGAATATTAATATGAAGTTATTTTATTCTAGTTCCCTGATTTCATTTTTATGTTCTGAATATTTCAATGACACAACACTATTAGATCCATGGTTTTTATCTCAGGGTTGTTTATTCTTAAAATAATGAAATAAAATGTGTAAAATGCTAGGGTTTCTATACTCTCCCTATTAAATAATATTTTTGTGGAAATTGTCTTTCAAACACACATCATCATTTTTAGAATGGGGATCCCACTCTTTGTCACACCTAAACCTTGGAAATTCCTTCATTTCATTCATTTGTTGGATTGGGATATATATGGTAGAGGATTGGGTTGATTCCATGTTTGAAAATTTGAATTCATGTTTAGAAATATAGTTTTTAGCTCAGTAGTAGGTGGTGGACGACTTGCACATGGTTAAGGGATACTATGCATCTTAGCTAGGGTAACCATGAAGATTGTTTTGGGGTCTAAGATTAAGTAAGATAGGTTGTTCATGGTTTTTGAAACTGTGTGGAAACCATGTGAGAGGTTCTATCCATTTATACAGTGGTTACTTCCCAGTTTGCGAATAGTTTGGAAACCCGTGTGGCCAAACCATGTGATCTATAAAAAAAATTAAATCTTGAAATAATAATCTTATCCTCCCCTTTTTATCCACTTTAAGGATTTCCTCTCACTTTCTCATTTTCTTCATCATGAATGGGACCCCCAATCCCTCTCCCCTTGGATCCTCCTCCTCCATTAATGCTCCTCCTTCAAATAAAATGAGATTTTGGGGGTTTTGTCTACTTTTATCTTCTTTCTCTTCTCCTGTGTCGGTTTCTTGGTGTTCTATTTGTTGCTTCATTATTGGATGTACCCTATAAGATAAAATAGATATGTGGGCTTGTGTTTCTTGGATGTTAGGGTGTGTAGATTGTGTCTTGGGATTTGATTTACCTTCTTCTATGGTTTTGTTACATCCTCACCCCATTCCGGTTGGTATTTCCATTTCTTTAGTTTATGGAATAATACAATGATGCTTTTGAATTTTTGAATAAAATATAAATGTGTTTTGAATGATTTTGGTATGATGTTTTAGCTTCGTATGGTGTTTTTGTGTTTGAAAAAATTTGTGGATATGATTTTAAAAGTGTTTCTTTAAACATGATATATAGTAATGCACACAATGTGTTTATTAAAATACCAATTGATCTTTTAAAGTGAATTTGATAACTTTTGGTTTTTTTGGCCTTGAATATGTTTTGATACCATGGGTGAAATTACAATTTGGATATGATTTGTAGTTTTGGAGCCTCTTTATGGTAGAATTTTTTGTGGTAAAATGTTTTGAAAAGATTTTCTCAATTGTTTAATAGTTATAGATGATTTTTTAATTGGGTGACTTGTTTTATCAGTTTAAGGGAAAGTGGGGTTTCTTAAATATGGTTTTTGTATGATTTTTATGGACTCTTGATGTGCATCATTGGATGTTGTCACTTCCATGGGTGCGTGGCATGCACACATGGATGGCCATTCAAATGATGGTGACACTTACGAGAGATCCCCTATTTCCCTAAATGTTTCCTTATTTTTTATTTAGTGGTGTTGGGTACCCTTATGACATTAATATTGGGTTAAAATGTGTTCTTTAAAGATTATATTGCTTGTAATTTTTAGATATGTTTTGGTGAATGATTATCAAAAAGGCTTTTATGGCACTTTTCAGAATTGTTGCATGATTCATACAATTTTAAAAATGGATTTGTAAATGTATTGGGATTGAAAACATTAAATGCCCATTTTGAACTTTTTATGTTTTGGAAGTTTTGTTTTAATTTAATGGGACATTAAGAACTGTTTGGTAGTTTATAATGTTTTGGCAATGAATTTTGGTTTTAGAAGTGTAATTTTTTGGTTGGAAACATAGAATGTTTGGAGAAAAGGTTTGATGGATCGTGTGATATGATGGGCTGGATGGAACTTGAAAAATTATTATTACATGATGGGAACCCCTATGAAGTATTTACTCAATGTGGTTAATTGTGTGGTTGTTGTTAATGTTTGGGGTAGGCAAGTGTGGTGGTAGTAGGTAAGGTGATCGATTCACGCAAGGGCCTCCTCTTTTCACCATGTACTATTACCATGGGTTTCATAGGTTCCATTTAGAGGATTGAGTTATAGTTACTTTTCATAACTGATTAGATAAGTTGGGACCCCTTTGATTCATAGAGGCCAGGTGGGATTTTTCTACCATATTGTTAGTTAAAATGCCTAGTGAGTTATTGAATATGGATTTTTACCATATACTGGTAGGTGAGTCCGATCAGAGTATTTGTAGGAATTATTCTAGGGATGTTCAAGAAAAGATAATTATTATCTATCTATATGTTATTTTTAATTTTCTACAACATGTTGATATTCACCCTACTAGTTTATATTATCTTTTTCATTTCATTTATTTTCTTCTTGGCTCTCTTCTTTGTTACTAGGTATGGATTACACTTGTAATTTTTTTAAACTAGGTTGTGTAAAGTGGATTTTTTTTTAAAAGGAAAGAAACGTGAGTTGTTTTATAATGGGAACTTTTGAAACCTTTTTTAGTCTCTTAAAATGTTTAAATCCTGATTTCCTATAAATTATTTCGAACGAGTGTTTGTGGACTATTTTTGGAAAGGAAATGTATTGTTTTTGTGGTGGTTGCCTACTGAGATATAAAATCTCACACCATACTTGTTTTATTCAGGGTCGGAAGACCCAAGCTATTTTTTGGGTCAGGTTTTTTGTTCATTTTTTCTATTTAGTGACCTATTTTATAGATATTTTTGACCTTGAGGTCATGGGGAGATTGATTTTTCTTTGGTCTTGTTTTATTTTCTTCTTTTTAGACTTCAATTGTTCAGTTTCTGTTTGGTTTAGCATTTGATTGTAGATAATTTGTATATCATTTATTTATGATTAGTTGTTTAATTATTTTTACATGTTCAGTTTTGGTTTATTTCATCCAGGTATATTTAGAAAAAATCATTCTATTTGTAATTACATTGATTCATGGAACTAGTTTTTAGTCCATTTGGATAGGGAATGCCTTACAGGCCTTGTCTCAGACCGAGTCAAATTCAACGTTGGATACATCTTGTTATGGTTTGTGATTTTTTTTATCAAAGTGGTTCTTTCAAAATTTGTGTGCCATATAAAATGGATATTAGGACCATCGAGACATTAGAGTTAAGTACAAGAAGAGTTTCATGAACTTTTTCTCATTATGATCCTTGATTTGCAAGAGGTAGTCTAGATTTTGAGTTTTTGTTTTTTGATTTTTTTGGGTGATGAATGACAAGGGATTTGATTTGGAGTTATATAATGATATCACATGGAGTATTTACCCATGTGGAGTCTGAGTACATGGTCTAATATACTCCTAGTTAATGATTATCACTATCGGCATGGACCACTAACCATGTTTCTAGGATAGGTATGGCTACTAGTTTCTCACATTAGTAGTTTTTCATGATTTATGATTTGTTTTAATCATAATTTATGTGAGTAATATTTTAGAATTAAATTGGTTTTTGAAATGTATATTATTTCTCTCTAGTGGTTTTGAAATATGAAATAGTGGGTTATAAAAAAAGTGTCTTGGATTGAAAATTTGGATGTCTCTTGGGTTTGATGGTGAAATGGAAAGTGTGGTACATAGTATTCCCTATGAACGTTTGCATATGTGTGGGTGTGCATGGGAGGTTCATGTTGTCATGTGTGAATGGAATAAGATAAAGTGGATGGACACATATGTGACATTTCATATGATTCCATAGGCATGTTTTTGAAATTAAAGGTTTGGATTCATTTCATTGAGTGGTTTTTTTATAGGAAAAACGTTTTCATAATTTATTTTCCTTTAAATTGGATCTTAGAATTTGGAAATTGACCTTTGAATAAGGAAGTTTTAAAATTGGAATGCAAGTGGTGTTTTAGGAAAAGGGTTTTTTGGTCATGCTTTACTTTGTTTACCTTGTGATCTTATTGTGTTAGTTTGAAATATTATTCTTGATTGTGTTTCTGGTTGATATTGATTCTGGTTTTTTGACCATTATGTTGTTTAAAATATGTTACCCAGAAAGGTCTCCATGTTTTCTTTTGAGTATTTCCATATGTATGTTTCTTCTCAATTATTTTCGATATATCATGGTGATCGAGGTTCATTAGAAGAATTGGAATGGCTTGTGTAAGGTGAATCTGTCTTCATATCAGAAGGAACTCTCAAAGCCATTAGTGTTTGTACTATCTGGGGTTTTTTAGGGTCCTTCATTGAATCAATGGTAGATGTTTTCTCCATCGTCAATGGACATTAGGATGACTTGGGAAATATTTAGGACCACTTTTTTCCGAAGGTTCTTACCTTAGGAGGTGAACGCAATAAAGGTTGCAGAGATGATGAATGTTTAGTAGGGCCAGCAGACTATTAAATCTTATGTTTACCACATCAAAGAGTTATTTTCTTTATACATCATGGAATAATTAGTGTATACGTTTAAATATCCTATTTTAATTTAGGGTATTCATCCAGAGATTATAAAAAAAGTACCCTCATATGGCACAGTCCATTTTATGAATTTGGTGGATGAGGGGTTTTTAGTTGTCTTGTTTCTAAGGTTATAGTCAATGGTGATTTGATCTCATGAAGGATCCCAATTTGGTGAGAGGGGTGTTCCCAAGGATCCTATTTAAAAAAAGAATCCTTTGTTTGTTTGGATTCTTGCTTTTTAGACCATTTTCTCATAGAAGAAGTTTTGATCAAAAGATATTAATTCCTTACTACATGTTAGTGGATACATTAATCATCAGGGATCCAACCATAGGCCCTAGAGTGAATCTCGTGTAAAGTAAGGAAATCATGGGGGGTGTGGGGAACATTGGCCGATCTTTTCTTTCACCAGTTTTGGGGTGAAGGCATGTGAAGTTTCCTATTGTAGTTTTCTTGTTTCTTGTGAGTTCTATGTAAGAGACCTGGTGGTCTTGTTTTCTTGTAACCCCCCATTTTTCCTAGAATTTTGATCATTAAATGTATATAATTTTATTATTCATTTCTAGTTTTTTATTACGCTTGTTTGGTTATATTTTTTCTATTGAAAATATCTAGCGGTAGTTTGTGTTCATGTTTGATTTTTTGTTTAGGTTTCTTCTGTGGGTTTCCCCATATATTGGGGTTCCAGATTATTTGTTTAATTTGTAATTCCAATGTTGGTTTTTTTATCTCATGAGTATTATTTTGGGTTAGTTTTATTGGGAGTTCTCTTGTTGGGATGATCCGAAGACATGAAAAAGTAATAAGTCGAGTTCTTGTAGTGGGGAGATCTTTATCATGTTGTACCATTGTTTCTCGTGTTATGGATTCCTCTAGAGTGGTCGTGTGTGAATTTTGAGTAAAATTTCAACCCAAGGATTGTGGTTTAGTTCAGAAATATATTTTTTTACCATGTTTTTTCATCTGTCGGCTAGATGACTTTATGGGGGCAGAAAATGTTTATGGTGGAAAGAATTACCACACCCCAACCTTTGGAAATTAATTTATTTAATAATTTTCATGTCTTTTTATATTCTCATGGAGGTTTCGGTTGATCATCGGTTAAATGTTTTTATTTTTTGAAAAGGGGTTTTGGGATCGGTATTAACTAGCGCACAACTTGTGCACAATTAAGGGAAATCTTGAGTCCTAGACTAGGTAATCATAAGTCTTTTTTGTGGTCCACGACTAAGGTTCTGGGGTTGTGCACAGTTTTTGAAACTATGCATAAACTATATAGGAGGTTCTGTCTATTTGGATAGTGGCTACATCATGGTTTGTGCATAGTTTGGAAACCCATGCAAGCTTCCAAGATTTTTAAAATCATTAAATTACTATGTTTCCTTCCCATATTTTTATCCCTTTTAGGGATTTCCTCCCACTTTCCCTTTTTTGGTGCATGAAGGGAGCCCCCAATACCTCTCTCCTTGAATCCTCCACCTATATAGATACTCCACCTTGAAATATAAAGTGATTATCTAGAGTTTTGGCCATTTTATATTATTTCTCTTCTCCTCTATGGGTTTCGTGTTGTTTCCTTAGAGGATTATTGTTGGGATGAACCCTAGAGACTAGGTTTGATATGCTGGTTTTTGTTTCTTGGATGTTAGGGTGTGTGGATTGTGTCTCGGTCTTGGATCTCCCTTCTCCTGATGTATTATTTCATCTTCACTCCATTGATACAGGGGTTTCATTTATTTTTATTTTCGGCACAATTTATTGACGTTTGTGGATTTTTAATTAAAATAAAATTGTTTTTTCCTTACTTATGGTGTGATTTTTTATCCTGGTATGGTGTTATTTGTGTTAGAAGAAATTGGTGGAAGTGGTTTGAAGGGGGTTTCTTTAAACATTTAAATTATTTATTCAAAAATGCGTTTCTTAAAATTTGATTTTATCTTTTAAAGTGAATTTTAGAAAATGTGGGGTTATTTTTCCTTACGTATGTTTTGATTTCTTGGGTGAAGTTATAAGTTGGGAACAATGTGTATTTTGGGAACAATATAATTGTATAATAATTTGTAGTAAATTGTGATGGAAATATTCTCCCAATTTTGAAATACATATTGATAATTTAGAAATTGTGTGACTTGTTGTGTTTCATAAAAATAGTGTTTGGAATATTTCATAAACACTTGAAGTGTGTCAATAGATTTTGGCACATACATGAGTGCAAGGTGTGTGGACAAGAATGTGAATTCAAATAATGATGACACGTAAGAAAGATCCCCTCTTTCCCAAAATGATTCATTGGGTTTTAAGTGGTGTGTTGAGTTCCCCTTGTGACTTAAAAAGTGGATTTAAATGTTTTCTTTAAATCTTGTCATGTTTGGAATTTTTAGATACGTTTTGTTGAATGATTATCATAAAGGATTATTTTTAAAGTTTCATATTCATGTATTTTTCACACTATTTAGTAAATAGATTTATAAATTCCTTATGTTGGGAAATGTTAAAGGCCTATTTGGAAGCTATGATATTTTGGAAAGGTTGGTTTTAATGTGATGTGGCATGATGTTCTAGTAGGCACCATATATTTTTTTTTTCAAATAAAGTGTGCTTTGGGAAGTATAATTCATGGTTGGAATATTAGAATGTTTTGAGAAACGGTTTGATGGATCATGTGATATAGAGGACTAGTTGTAACCTGGAAATGGATTGATTCTTGATGGGAACCCCTATATAGGATTTCCATGATGCAGTTTTTTGTGTGGGTAGTGTTGATGTATGGGGTAGGCATGAGTTGTGGAAGAACCTAATGTGAGTCATGTGTGCGAATTCGTCCTCCATTCACCATGTGCGATTACCATGGGCCTCATGGGAATATTTTAGAGGGTAGATTAATGGTTTCATAGTGACCCTATTTTGATTGTTTGATACCCCTTCAATGTCTAGATTCTATGTGGGATTTTGCTACTATATTGGCAGTTAGAAAGACCAGTGAGTTATTGTTTATGGAGTTGCACCATATGATGACGGGTGAGTCTGTTCTGAGTATATTAATGGATAAATCTTGGTGTGTTTATAAAAATACCATTATTTTATATCTATATGTTATATTTATTTTTCTACTACATGTGGATATCCACCCTTCTAATTTAGAGTATCTATTTCATTTCATTTATTTTTTTCTTATCCCTCTTCTTGGATACATGGTATAGATTTCACTAGGTCATTTCTTTTGAACTGGGTTGTAGAAAGTTAAATTATTATTAAAAATTAACGTAGTGTGAGTTATTTTAAAATGAAAACTTTTGGAAATCATTGATTAGTTGTTTAAAATTTTTAAAACACCATTTCATTATTTTTATTTCAAACTAGTGTTTGTGGAATATTTTGGGAAAATAAAAGTAAGGATTCTATAGTGGTTTCCTACTGAGTGGTTAAGGATCCCACCCAACTTTTTGCCTTCTATGTGATTAGACCCGAGCTATTTTATATGTGTATGTTTCTTGTTTGATTGTTCCTTTTGAAGAGATGGTTTGTGGATGGTTGTGACTTTACGCCATATAGAAAACATGCTTTCTTCAGTTGGGTTTTGTTTCTACTTTATATCCATCATTTGTTCAATTTATATTTTTTAGAAGTTGTATCTGGATCAATTTTATATCATTTATTTATGATCAAATCATGGTTTATTACTGTGTGTTCAGTTTTGGTTTATTTGATCCTAGTTTATTGGGATAGAATAATTCCCTTTGTAATTACATTAATGATCGAGACTAGTTTTCAGCCCATATGTATTGGTAATTCCCTTCGGGCCTTCTCTCAAACTTAGTCGGATGTTGGTATAGATTGAATCTTGGCTTGGTTCGTGAAACTCAATGGATCAAGGAGATAAAATCTAGCAGTTTGTAATACCACCTACCTAAATACATTATTAAAATTTTTGTGTCTTTTTTTTAGATTATAAGAATAAAAATATATATCCATTCCAATAAAATTCCTATAGTAAATGACATTTGTATCTCAATGGTTATGTCCATTGAGGCTTCATAAGATAGAGGGAGACTAATACAATTAATATTATTTCATCACACATATCTTGGTAATCATTTAAATTACTAAATATATGATTTCATTTGATTATATAAAAATGAAAAAAAATATTACCTCAATATCCTTGTTATAAATGATGGAGGAAAAAATTATTTAAATATAATTAACATCCATAAATTGTATAGGAAATTAGAAATTTCATTATTCCATGAATAGAATCATTAATAACAAGTATCCCTCATTTATTTTCCACTTTCTAAGGAGGCGAGTGATGAAGTGTTAGCTATCTATGAAACTCACTTGGATGAGGCACTAAATATCTTATGCTTTAAGTTATCATCCTTCCCTAGTGATATTATAAAATAACATGAGAACTTGGATGCCTATAGAATAATAAAGCATCCTTATGATATTTATCATGAAATAACAAGATATTAATAGTCTAAGATATTTATGCTTTTTATCAAGTGTAAACATAGAGAAGGTGTTCCATCCATGCCTCATGTATTCAATATTATTAGATATATTTTTCATGTATAGATAAGAGGGTTTATGTTTCTAGATGAATTTAACACTCATTAAATTCTTACATCGCTCCTTAATAGCCTGTCCACCATTATTTTTAATTTAAATACGTATAACATTGTAAAGTCTCTGACATATTTCTTTATTTGAATTTTACATGTTGATAAGGATAAAAATAATATATATACCTATATTTTTTTGGTTAACAAGAGGAAGAACTTGGTGAATGTACCATAGACTAACATCTATTTTATGTCCACTTTTTAAATTTCTTACTTGAGAAATATGGTCATATGGAATGCAAGGAATTTGGATTATATTTGATTCACATGTAGTATGAAGTGCCATGCGAACAAAAAATATCCCATAGAAAAGATGAAATGAGAATCATCAGTTACGTCCATTATTAAGTGAAACCTATATTTTTTTGTAAATTTGATATTAGATATATATCATGGTGTTTAAATGTGTATCAAAATTTAGGATTTTCATATATTCAAAAATGATACAAGTTGTGTGGTAAATTTAGGATCCATTAATAGATCATTTCTCATTTCAATGGCTATTATAAACTAAAACCTTACATTTCTATCTAGAATTATATATTTTTAATGATATGTTATTATGTACCAACTAACAATAAAAACATTATTCATTTATCTAAACATGATATTGATGGTTTTTCTTTTAGTTTTAAAATGAAGGTTTCTTATTTTACAAAGATTTATTTCTTTTGGGTAGATGTAATTAAATAATAGTCTTTATGTGTTGGATTAAATTATGTATGTAATGTAAGTATACAATGATTCATGTTTATATGATTAATATCACACCCAATAATTGATTCATCATCAAGTTCATGTAAAAAATATCTTTAAAATATTATACCAAAATGGATATTTATATATTACTTTTGAACTAAAAACTTAGAAAATTTCGCTCATATTTTCCATGAGAAATGGAAAAGATTATAATCAATAGAAAATTTGAGCATGATATAGGTATTCTTGAATTTTTTAAACATTTTATTGTGTATAATTTACTATTAATTAAATTAGTGGATACTTATAGTTCATTGAAATTACAAATGAATTTAGATGATGGGGATATTTCTACATAATTATGTATAATTCATATTCATTTGATAAATTCAAATAATGAAAAAGAATGTTGAGAAACAACTTAGTAATGTGATAAAGAATCTTTAATCACATCGTGGTATGGAATATCTTAACCAGTAGTTAATTTCACATTTATGGGAGCTTGGAATTCCATCTCAACTCACTCCCCATTTGAAACCATTATATAATGTATTATGTGAATGGAGGAACATCCTTTTTTTGGAAAGGGTGATATCAATGATGGTTCATGCAAGTATTCTATTACCCTTTTGGGATATGAATTATATGTAGTGGAACACAATGTAAACCATGTTCCAAATAAATTAAAAAATAATATTCAATAAAAACATCAGTACATAATGAAATCCTTGATATCTAATTTTTCTATATGTGGTTTTGAAACATTTTTTAACACATATTCAGGTAAAAAAAATTAACCAAGGTAAGAAAAGTGTATATTTATTAGACATCCTAACAAACTACAAGACATTACCAATGTGAACCTTTAGAAAAGAAAGCTGTCATTAAGAAAATACCCGCAATTCCTTAAAGGGATCATTTAGCTAAAATAAATAGTGGGATCTAGATAGAATTCAATGATATCATGGATTAAGATATGTAAGTTGTTTTGTGGGTTCAAATTCAATAAATCCTTGTAGATGAGGACAATTTGGAGACAAAACTACTATGTAAGAGTACAAGAGAAGTAGGATAACCCAAATTATATTGTTTCCAAGTTACTGATGATGGTAAATCATTATTTGATAATAATAATTATCATATAACCTATAAGTATGTGTTACAAAGTATAGAAGTTTCCAACTCTCAATATTTTATGAATTCTAAAATAGATTCAATATATCAGAAACATGTAAAGATTTTCATAGAACCTCCCATGGATATAAATCACATTGGATGAAAATGGGTAATCAAAAATAAATTGAATATGGATGCATACTCAATAACTATAAGGTAGACTGGTTTCAAAAGTATTTAAATATCATCTACTAATTAACTTTACAAAATCATTTTCACTAGTTGAAATGTTGAAATCTATCAGAATTAAACTTTCCATAAAAAATACCATGAAAATGAGATTTAGTAAATATATTTCAAATTTTTCTTCCTTAATTGAAATATTTGGGAATATTTCTCTTTAAACCAACTAGAGGGTTTTGTTACTCCAAAATATGTATAAAATGTATAAAAATTAAAAAGATCAATTAAGGGTTTAATACAATCATTTTGGTTATGGAACATTCTCCTTGATGAATCCAAAACTAAATTGTGTTTCATAAATAATCGATATGAGCCCAATACCTATATTTGGTTCAGTGGGAGTGCAATAATTTTTATAACAGTTTATTTTAATGTCATGTTTCTACTTGTGATCTAAATACCAGCCTAATATTTGGTTAATATATAGTTAAAATCATTAATCTCTATAAAGATCATTAGTGAACTAACATATATTATTCAGAATAAACTCGATCATGATAGATCTAGGAAACTTCTTGGACAATGGAAAGGAACATAAGTTGACATGATACTAAAGATATTTGGCATAGAGGAATCCAATAGGGTACTATTTCCAATATCACATGGTATACTTCTCTCTAATAAAATATTTCCATAGATACATAAAAATAGACATAGGTTAAGAAAGGCCCTATTCAAATCTCATAAGGTCCGTCATGTATTTTAATTTTCGTACCAAGATAAATGTTTCCTATGCCTTGATCATAGTAGAAAGATATCATGTTGACTGAGGAGACAAACATTGGATGGTATTCCAGACTATTCTAAAGTACCTTTAGTATATTAAGGATATGTTCATGGTGGAGGAGATAAGGTTATAGTCATCATAGGATATATATAGATGTTAGCTTCTAAATAGATCAAGATAATATAAAATCACCATCAGGATATATCCTCACTCTCAATTGTTTTTTCATGAATATGAAGAGCTCAAAACAAGTAAACATCATCTATTCTATATAAAATTATGATTAAATTCCCATTTATGAACTGGTATAAGAATTGGTTTTGATATGAAACTTCACCCAATATATAGACATGGTACCCTATAGTAATCATCTTATAACACTATTCATTGATAATAATACAGTGGTGGATCATGAAAAGGAGCCAAGGGCATGTTAGTGGATAAAAAACATACATAAGAATTGTTAACACTTGAGAGGTTTTTCATAAAGGGTGATCATATAATGAAAAGTTTGTATTGAATTCAATGAATCAAACACATTAAATAAATCCATTATTAGTAGAATCATGAATATCATGTGAAAGATAGGGGACTCAAAGTCATAATCAGTTGGCTCTGGTCTAAGTGGGAATCTATTGGAGTTGGTTCCCTAGAACCGACTACATTATAATTCATATTTCCTTTCCATTCATGGTTATGGGGACTAATAAATATCTTAACACATATTGATTATTATTTTTTATAAAATAAATTTTATAATTACCTATAGTATATTTCATATTAAAATGATCATAATAAGTAACTTTAAATGATAAGAACCTTGAGATACTATGATTATATTCATAAACATAGTCATATGGTCTTATGACATCATATATGGGACAAAGATAATGAAAATTGTCAGGTTATAGATACTCCTACAAGGGAAATACTTATCATGAAGTTCACACTTAGTAAAAACCATGATGGAAGATTATGAGAATAGAATTGCAAGTAATAATACCAAATGTTTAGTTGTAATCATATATTCTTATCTATGAATGTGTGTAATGATCCATAGACTTTAATATTATTATTGATATATATCTTTAGTCATGTACTTTTATATATTGAATAAAATCATGGATCCTTATGTTTGAGGAAAAGTATTGTATGTTGGGTGTATCATGAGTGATATTTTATTAATGAATAATTAAAGGAATAATTTTCCCTTCCATATTTATGGATGTTTATATATTTGACATATGATTGGAATAAAACTAAAAAACTAAATTTCATAGTCATTATTAGTTGATGGGTTCTTTTCGAGAAGTAAAAGTAAGACTTATCAATCATATATGTTGACAACATGAGTATACAACCTTTATGATGAGATATTGAGTTAAAAGGTATAATTTTATATAATGAGTGTTTATATTTTATTATCATCATTGTGATATTAACCTCTTCTAGTTGGATTTTTTCATGTTTCTAGAAACTAAAATTGTAATTTAGGTGAACTTTCCTGATCCTAGTATGGAATAATACTTGGGGGATACAATGTTTCTGTTCAATTATTATCTGATAATTTCTTTATGAATTTAATTGTGGAAATAATAATTATTCTATAGAAATTATATTAATATTTATTTGGAATTTATTGATCACAAAGATCCATTCACCATATTTATGTTTAAGTTAAATATTAAAATAAATAATTATATACAAGATCATGAAAATTATATATACTTATTTACTTACTCAATAAATAATATTAATTATTTGAGGTTTGATATATACAAATAAATTTTGAACTAAGTTTTCTGGTCTGGGGGTAACGATATATTAATAATAATTTATATAATTTATAATTTATGTATTTAAAGAAATGATATTTTGTTATATATGATTTTATTGCATGTCAAGTCAATAATATTATTATTATTATTATTTCATATGCATGGGGTTCTCTAAGTATTAGGATAAAAATGGTGGTTCGATGTGGAATTAGTTATTTTCTAACCTGGATCAATAAATACATGATTATTTGATTTTCCAGGTAAAGATGTTATTTTTTACAACACATCCCTTCTAGTGGTTTTATGAAACATATATATTATATTCTTTATAAGTATCTCATTAGATGAGAGTTTATATATTACTCCACCCATGAATAAGGGAACATGAAAAAATCCTTTAACCTCAAAGGATTGTGTAGTGATCAAAGGGGGGGACATAATAGAATCAGTACCACCACTAAATCATTTTGAGTATAATTGGTGATTTATTGAGATCATTGGAGATTTTGTGGATCTCCACTAGGGGAATTCTTATTTGGATCATCTTGATTAAATTATTTTCTATCAAAACATATATTTGAATGATCAACATCTTTTTTAATGAAAGTAACTATGAAAATGTGTTATTCTTCTATTTTATTAATTAAAAATTTAATAAGAAACATATTTTTTTATAATTATATTTTTTTATTTGAATTAATATTTAGATTAATTTATTCTTCATAATTATTCATATTCATGTAAAAATTGGATTATTATTTTACAGTGACCACAATCTTAGTTGGTTATAGCTTAATAGTTTTCTTTTTCTAGGTCTGGAACCTTCTTACATATGGATCCAAAATGGGAAAATTAAAAAATTGGGTGATGAGGGGTTTATCATCCATTCATAGATTAATTTATAGATATCTTTTAATGAAATTATGTAACTTTTCCCATTAATTAATACTTTAACATCATTTTACCCCTTATTGTGGTGACTAACTATTACCTTGGTAACTTATTTTTATGACCAAAAATAAAAATTACATTCTTACCCAATTTAAAAGTGGTGATAATAAATTTGTTATATATATAATCTAATTAAATTTCTAAATGTTATAAATTTCACTTTAAAATTCAAACATAAAATTTATAAAAAAAAATTCAATTTCATAGAAATTTAATAGTTTAATATTAATTGATATTAATCATTCTACATATAAATTAGAAATTAAATGACAATTAATTTATTAAATTATGAATTTAAATATAACAATCTATATTATTATATAACATAAGCTAATGTTGAGTCAGATGCCTGAGTCTAACAATGGTAAGTCCTAGAGGGAGTTCTTGATCCCCACAGGCTACCGACTAATGCTTGGTCATCAAAAACTATCATTAGAAATGGTTTAATGAACAAAGACAACCCCTGGAAAAAATTTCATATATATATATATATATATCTATGTGTGTAACAACCCTAAATTTTAATACATAAATATTACATCTTAAAAAGTGATTATTCATTTCATTTTATAAAAACATTCCCAAGGGCCAAAAATGTTCAGTTTATTTGGAGACTAGATACAAAATACTCTTATTTATTTAAATATATTCAAATTTTTCGTAAATATATTCCCATATAGTAATTTTATAAGATATACACTAATTAAACACTTTATTTATAACATGCGAAAAAAAACATAAGAAATGGTTAGCTCAGATGCTCATTAATGGTAAACAAGGGAGATACAAATGATCATATAGGAAAAACAAGAGCATAAGGGTACGAGAAAATAAGCATAACATTTGAAACCAAACCATAGATAAAAATTATTATAATATTGAATCTGGAAATAAGTCATTAAATTTCATAACACATTAATCATAAATAAATAACATAACATAATTCATGAGAGCACAACATATAAATATTAATTTTAATAACATAATCCTATAACATTGTTAACATGTATAAATAGAAATATGTTCACTGATTATGTTTAATACAATAAGTTGGGCCCTCAAAAAAACTTATTGACATGGAAATAGGTCCAAGCATAACCATATAGACATGAAACCAGATCCACACATAACCTTGTGGTCATCAAACCAAGTCTAAAAATAAACCTATAAATAAGATAACAAGTACAATTAATAATCTTATATACATGAATCTAGGTCCACTAATAACATTGTGTACATGAAATATGGTTCAGGTATGACTTATTTACTCATGAGTTATCCATCTTTACCCAAAGCATTAGATGTAGATATAGGCCCCACCCATTATGTAATCCCTAAATTTGAGATCCAAAATATCCTAAAACATTCATAATATCACATACCATTATTTGAAATTTATTTCCTAAACATTTCATTATAGAAAACCCTGTGGGAAAGGAAACAGGTATAAGAAACATTTAAACATTTCATCATAATATAAAACTTGTCAAAAGAATGTGTTTCATCAAAAAATTGTTAATATAAAAATAAACCATTAAAATAAACAATAATAATGGTATCATCTGGTAATATCCCCATTAAATTATAATTTTCATCAAAGTATTTCATCTTATTTGGAAAATTATTTTGAAAGATCACATGGATCATTTCTTGAGGAAAATATACTTTTAACTTTGAAATCAATAATTTAAAATCTAAAGAATTACTATATAATATATAAAAAAATTAATTGAAAATGAAATTGATAAATTGTAAAGGGATATATAAATAAACGATTGTCCATGGTGGTGGGAAATATTGTTCATGTCGTAGACTTTAAAATGATGATTCCTATCACGTTTTTTATGAAATACCATAGCGAATTATTTGGAAAATAGAATTAATATTCCATTTAAAACATTTCGTGAATTTATAACATTGTTAAAAATGTCTTTAAAAAATAATTTTATAAAATTAATAAATTACATAATGTATTTTTAGAAAATATGGACACAGAAGAACAACGATTTTAGACCAAATAGAGAAATAATGTCAGTTTTCCATAAAAACATTTTTTTGATCTGTTGAGTACATAAATAGATTAAATTTAATTGAAAACATATAAATTATAGATATAATTATAATATAATAAAATTCATTAATTTATTGAGATTTTTATCATAAGATAGTATCATTGTAACTTAATCATAAACAACACTGATAAGCAATGAGGTTATAACATAATTCACTTACCACATTGGTATATTTTAAATCATAATACCCATGAAAGAATGAAAATTATATGTATATTTATATACCATAATTTCATGATAATTATCATAAAACAAATTAATGGATATTATATACACCACACAGAAGAAATAAGTGTTGAAGAAGGCATGAGTCTCGTAGAAATAAAAGTGAGATAAACATATAATAACTTAAGTCACTACATCATTCATACATGTTATAACAAAAAAAAAATATTAAATTTATTTTTTTTATAAATATACTACCTGAAAATAATTATATGTATAATATTTTTTATGATTTACATGTTACCTTATTTACCCATTTATTAATAGTTCCTTGTTAAAATTATGATCTGGTTAATAATTACTTCATTTTTCATGTATGTATTAGTTTTCTATTTCTGGAAATTTTAAACTAATCATGGAGAAATAATATCAACTAAACATGATATAAATATCATAAATATATATATACAATATGTATCCATTTATAGTGATCCATTAAATTAATATATTGAAAATTACTTACATCATTCATGAAGATGATAGGTCATATGTAAGCATGAATGCAGTTTCAATATTCTTGACGGATGGAATGAGAGGAAGGTAAATAATATATAACATTTATAATTCATTATGAATTCATATATATCACATATATTCATTATATTTGTAATTATTACCTTCCACAAATATCATTAGTGAAAATATAATCACATTGCCTAATGGGGTGGTAGTACACCATACACAAGAGTGACGTTATCATATTACCACAAAATGGAATGTAAGAAGGTATTATTGAAAGTGGTTTCATTGTACCAAACATATGTATGTATATTTTTTTCTATTAAATGTATACAGTTTTATATATACATGTGGTTATCTTAAGATAAAAATGGTGATACTTCTGCATACATTATATTTATTGCAATTTAATTATATTATGTGTCATATAAAATGGTTATAATAGTTCCTAGTTTATAAATATAACCTAGAGATACCATTAATGTAATATTAAAGTTGTTTCATATGGTTTAAATTCTTTATATTAACAAGACACATATGAGGTGTAACCATCAGGTTACGATGGATCATAAGCATTAAGATTTATTCTCATGATGTTTTCACTAGGTGATCACTAGTAATTGAGATCATTAGGACAAACCCACCAATAAGAACACAACATGTTTTAGGTGTCATTTTTTAGTCTTATATATGAACATCAATATTGGTATCCTGACTTGAGATCATTATCCATGTGTTTCATTTGATCAGATACTTTGACACAAGCCAAAAACTGTGACATTGAAGTCATGGTGAAGAATCTTTTCTTGGGTGTGTCATCGGTGTATGTTATTGGTTGAATATTGAAGATAAAAAAATATTTTGATTTGAGGAAGTGATATCTCAGGCCTAGTTTAAGAGTATAGTAGAACCTTAATAAATCCATGGACATTATAGTTGAATTTAAGTCCAAATAACTTGAATAATAAATTATGAAGAATTATGGATGGTGAGACAATCTAGGAATCTTCCATTAAGGGATATCATAAGAAAAATAGATTATATTACATAGTTAATACTACTGGAATGGTTTTTATATATATGACTATTTCTTGTCTCTTTAGGGGCCTTTATGGGTTTCTAGACTCTACTCTTGGTTTTTGAATGGTGTTCAACACTATCAAGATAAGGTCCTAGTGGGTCACACACAATATTTCATTAAATATTAATCCATATTCTAATGAATAGGTATAGAGAACATGGTGGTCCCCAACACGGGGACCAATAGTTTCCCATGTATTAATGATAATTAAAAAATAAATAAATTCATTATTATTTTATTAGGGAATAATTAGGATGGATTGATTAATAAAAATTATTTACAATGTATTATTTAAATATATAGAAATATATTATATGAATGAATATTATTATAATACTCAACATTTTTATAATAATTTCATGAATTTAATGTCGATTTAATGACACAGGATTTCCATGTAATATATTTAGTATATATTACAAGTAGCTAAAAAAATATTAATAATATTAATGATGTAGTTAGTTTTTCATAACTATTTATTTATTTATTATTTAGTGGATGATAAATATATGTGGGCTGTGGAACCCTAACATTTTATTTTGGACACCCACTTTATAAGAAGGGAATGAGATCTATTCCATATAATATTCATTACAATGGATTGAGAGATCATATCTCCTGATACATTCTAAAGAGATAAAGGATTTTTTTTGAGTGATAGATCCAAGAATTCCTTCACATATTGGATGCATGAGATCAAGTTGATCATTGTGACATCAAAGAAACCATCATATCTCAATGATATCTCCTATAAATTTATAAATGTAATATGTGTAGATTCTTAGAGAATGATTAGATGGTCAAGATGTATTTCACATTGGATCCTTTCATAAATGGTTACTCGTGACAAGCTCTTGTCATGAACACATCATTCTAAATGATATATTCATTAAGATTTATTTTTATTTTTTGATAATTCTTGTAAGATCCATGGACCTCTAATAAGACTTAGATTAATTGAGGTGATGATGGTTTTTGGATTATGTGATGAAATATCTTGAATTCTGGACCCAACATACTTGGTTGCCTGACCTAGTACCATAAATTAGTATCAAAGAAACCCTATAGATGTTTTGTGGGAAGAAAAATTATTTTTCAATAAATTTAACTACAGGGTATTAATTCAATTCTAATGGATTTGACAATGTTTTTTTCGGATCTCAGATGGCCATGTAATGAACATCCAAGAAAAAATTTAACAATTGAAATTGGTTTTTTTAGGTATTAAAATTTGATAATCATATAGTTTTATATATGTTATTTTTTAGAGTAATTTTTTCATGGTGACTCTGGTGATCTCATGTGCTCTAACTAATATTCAGTAAGATTCTGATCATTGGCACAGTATCTTCTGGTGACTGTAATAGAAAATGTTTTCATAAATTCATGAAATAAAAAATAGATGTAATATAGGTTGTTTTAAAACCCCAAAAAATACCAAATAAAGCAATAGGGTTTTGGGGATGTGTTCCCACAAACCAATAACAAAATGATACATGGGAAATGGGTGAATTGACCTTGATAAATCTTCATTATAAATAAATAAAAAAGATAATCAGAAAATCAAATAATAGACATTGTTTGTTTTTATCAACAAAAATAATAATAAAGCAAGATTCTTATTAAGGATACCACTGGATGGAACATCTCCTGTATTGAAGAACAATAAAACTTCCACCATTTTCGTCCCCACCATCTCCTCTAACCCAATCCACTAACATCACTAGACAATAGACCAGCTTTCATCATCCACCATACCTGCAACTACCATCTCTGATGACAGATATGGATTTCATTGTTATATTTACTCATCTGTAAACAATACCTAATATTGATTTTTCAAAAATAATTTGATTTCAATCACATTTAGTATATTTTAAAATGTAATGTTTTAGAAAATTACGTCATATCACATACATTACAAAAACATATAATACAAACTGGACACTTCTGATTAGTATCCATTTTACCAAAATATAAAACATTTAATAATAAATCATGATTTATTTCTTATAAAATATTCATGAAATTAAACTTGTCATCATTAATTCCCTTAGCAATACTTAAATCTTGGGAAACAAATTTAAATATTTTGTATTTTCATAATAAGATGATTAAGGGATACACAGAGAATGAAAACAGTTAGTCCAATGAAAGAATGAAAAGAAATACAAAATTTACATTGTCCTTACAGATCATTTGATCATATTAAATAATAATTATTCATAATAAAATAACATATAATTTTTTCTCAATTAAAATCATTAGAACCCATATCATGAAATTATAAACATGTCTCTATAACTTAAAGAATAACATGCATAACCCATTTTAAACATGTGTCAAAAGTAACTAGAGCCTAGATAAATCCATATGAGAACCCATTTGGTAATTCCCTCTTAACCTATTAAGACAATGATCATTAAACAATACATTGGACTACTATCTATGCGAACTCGTTATTTAATCTATAATGGGCTCACCTGGCACAATATAGGCTGCTACGTCGTATAAACTGTAATATTCTCACCTTGTTCTATCTTGGAATACCCATCATATAAGATGTTACATGATCAACCTAAACAATATTATCCACCCCATCATATAATTAACAAGTAAAATTGTAATAATAAAATCAATTTTTGCATTCACTTTTGAAAAACTCATTTAAACTCACAAAAAATCACATTTCGGTATCAAAATATCCTTTTCTTTTAAAAACAGATTTTCAATACAAAAATTCCATTTTAGTTTACAAAAACCATTTTTCAATACCAAAATACCCCAAAAAAAGTATGTTTTCTCATTTAAGAAAACATGTAAGATTGTAAAGGAATCTAGGAGTGAAATAACAATCACAGCAGTAGGAAAAGTCATGTCATTGTTCCATTTAATACTTATAAAAAAAATACTTTAAAGAAAAAATAAAATAAAGTAAAAGAGAAATAATAATACATTATAAATCATTTATTCCCCTATAAAACATTTACAAAATCATTTTAAAACATGGAAATATAATACAAAGATATTTTTAAGGAAACATTAAAAGATGATTTTTATGGCAAAGTCCCTTATCACCTAGTAAACATATGAATCCCAAGCCGTGTGAAATATTAACATTAAACAAAACATTAAATACCATGAAAATAAATATATTCATGATATAAAATTTAAAATGGGATTTATATACACCTCTTAAAAGTGTATATGTGTATATAATCATGATATGCCTTAGTGAAAGGAGATTGAGATGAAGTCTATTACCTTGAATCTAATTATTCGCATGTTTCATTAACCTAATGAATAATAAAATTATGGTAATTATTTAATTTATTCTTAATGTTTTTTATTTTTATTATTAATTTAATTTCACTAAATATAAATTTATAAAAAAATGATAAATCAATTAATTTTAATTTTTATGTTTTGACTATATTCGATTTATGTGTCAAAAATGATTTTGGTATGTTGAATGGGGTCAAAGAGGTAATTATTGAAACATATACATAACAATTATCATCACATAATTATCATATTTATAAATAAATTATAATTTTAAAATCAATCATAGAATATGGTTATGGAAAATGAACTAAAGTTAGGATCAACAAGGTGATAGTTTGTACGTATGCATGACTTACGTTTCCATTTTTAAATTATCATTATGAAAATAAGGTTGTTAATGTTTCATTTTTCATGATATATAATTATATCATAAATATGATATAATTTAAATATATATAGCTATATATATCATTATTGTGTTTTTGTGATGAAATAAACAATCACATTTCTTTGAGGAGGTGTTAGTCTACACTTCTATGGATGACATTTTCACTTTCTCTAGGAGTGAAAATGTAAGAACCAAATTATATATTATATTTCTAGAAATATTATTATGTTATGAATATCATAATTATTTTATTTTATAATATATATTTATTAATATTACACTTATTTTCTTCCATTTAAAGTTTTAGTGAGTAATTATTCAAATCACATTGCGAGGCGTTAGTCAGCCGTAAACATGAGTTCAATCTGGAAGATATTTCCTAAAAATTTAACCACGAAATACACTGTGTAAATAAGATAAAATGGAGTTAAAATCCACTCAATAGTTAAATAAAACCTATTTATATAATATTTCATACATTCCAACAATCCATGTACGTGGATTTTACTTTTTACCTAAACATATAACACTTTTCAATTGAGTAACATTGAGATATACATGATCACCTACCATGAATGAAAGATCTTTCATTTATTTATCTATATACATTTTCTACCTAATATTATCTCTCCTCATGTGGTATTATATAAAATATAAAATATCAATCATTTCCACTACAAACTCTGGACCCATCATCTTCTTTTCTAATATATTATAATAAAATGATATTATCTAATACCAAATTATATATAATACCTCAAATGGTAACATATCTATACTTGAATGAGAAATGATTTGCTAAGAAAATTCAACCAATGAAATATGTGCTCCCGAAGTCCATGGTAATCTATTGAATAAGAAACAATAATATCTTCTAGGATCTGAATTTTCCAATTAGACTGTCCATAAAATTAAGGATGAAACGTTGTGATGAAATTTTATTAAGTACCTAATGAATTTTAATGTCCTTTCCATAAATACGATGTAATCCTTGGAATAGAGTCTAAAAAATGGAGAGAGGATCTCCTTTTGACCTGAATATATCCTTTAGATACAATCGATAAAATGTTCTAATGCATTATATCTTGAATGGGAAGTAATTGTTCATTTTTAGTTAATTGAACAATAGTAACCCAAATCACATTTTCACCTCATGATTTCCTTGGAAATTGCACAACAAAATCCATGGATATATTTTCCCATTTCCACTCAGTAATTGGATATGTTTAATTAATCCCTTTTACTAACTATCATTCTAATTTAACCTACTAAATAGTAAAATACTTCCTGATTATTTCAGTAATTTCTCTTTTCATTCCATCCCACAAATTATACTCTCGAAGGATTCTATACAACATTTTTCTTCATAGATTAATATTAAATGGATATCTATGAGTTTTAGTCAACAAATCCTTCCTAAACTAGGAATCACAAGGAACGCATAATATTTCGACAAATTATAAAACACCTTCTTGTCAATATTAAAATAAAAAAAATTACCATCATTAATAGATACAACATTTTCCTGCAATGATTGATCCATCTTCTAACCTCTATTTATTACTTCTAAAAAACTCGACTACACTAAAACCTGAAACAAAACATAGGGTTCCCCTAAATCCACAATATCTATGGGAAAATCCTTCAAAACATTTACTTAAGTGTCACATTACAAATTCAACATGGTTAATCTAGAATTATTTTGTCGACTCAAATCATCAGCCACATTCTATTATTTTCTAGGATGATAATGAATCATGTATTCAATATCCCTGATCTGTTATATCCATCTTCTCTGTATCGTGTTCAATTTTTCCTAACTGAATATATAATTCATGTTTTATTGACTAGTTTATATTTCTCACATTACTCAATATATATGATTCCTAAAATTTTTTAAAGAAAAAAACAACAAAGGTTAATTCCAAATCATTTATATGGTAATTTAACTCATCAGGTTTCAGCTGATGTAAATCATAATCAATTACCTGATCATACATCATTAAGATTCAACCAAGATCTTTTAATGAAGTATCATGATAAATGATGAATTATCCATTTCTAGAAGGTAGGGAAAAAATTGGAGCATTCACCAATCTTCATTTCAGTTCCTATAAACAATCATCACACATTATTTTCCAAATGAGTTTAATTCCATTTATAGTTAACATAGTTAGTGTTCCAGTCAACCGAGAAATGTTTTCAACAAAAAAATATTAGTAACCCACTAATCCAAGAAGGATATGAATCTTTCTATAATTTTTGGGCCTTTTCAATTCTTCAAGAACTTTTATTTTACAAGGGTTATTATTTTTTCCATTTTAAATAATAATGTGACCACGGAATGAAATTATTTTCCAGCAAAAATCACACATTAAAAATGTCTCATATAGTCTAATTTCTATAAGGTTTTTAAAACAATAGTTTTTGTCTTTAATGTTATTCTTGACTCTAGAACATACCAACATTTCATCAATAAATTCAAATGAAAACTTTTCCAAGAGCTCAAGAAGAATTATATTCATAACGTCAATAAATACATCGAGTAAATTCGATAACCCAAACGACATAACTAAAAATTCATAGTGAAAATATCGAGTATGAAAAGTAGTCTTCAGAAGTTATTATTCATTCACCATCAAGTGATGGTACCCTGAACTCGTTTCAAAATTTGAAAAATTTAGAGCACTGTTGAGCTGATCAAATAAATCATCAAGATAAAGAAAAGGATACATGTTCTTAAAAGTGATGTAATTCAAAGCTCTATAATTACGGAAAATTATCATTAAACCATATTTATTTTAACAAACGAAAGAGGAGAACTCCATGGTGAAGTTTTAGGTCAAATAAAACCTTTAAATTCTAAAATTTCCATTTTAGCAATATAAAAAGGGGATTTAAAAATATGCTTATCCTAAAGAACTAATTTCATATCAATCTCAACCTCTCGATTAGTAATAACACTAGGAAAAATATCTGGAATAAATCCTTGAATTCATTTACTACTAGAACGTAAATAATTTTAATAGTTTCATTATTTTCAATGATGTGAGATTGGTATATTTGATTTCTATATTTAATAAATTTTTTAGCTTCTTGGTAAGTTATTAACATCATGAAATCATTGAATAAAAATTTACAGGTTCTAAAATCTATACTATAATGATTACCTAAAATTCAATCCATGCCAAGAATGATATCAAACACTACTCTGGACAATTAAACAATATTTGTAGAAAATACCAACCCAATTATAAAAATATGATGATACCAATAAATCATATTTTCTTTAATAATTCCTCCCAGATTTTTTACCAAAATTTCTATCTTATATTCATTAGGTGATATTCCTAATTTACCTAAAAAATATCAGAAATAACATAATGAAAAGGTCTAGAATCATAAAGGTTATTGGACTAATTTCAATAAGTAGGTTACATAGCTATCACCAATTCATTTGGCAGCCAAAGACCAACCTTTGTAGTAGAAAATGATTTCATTATAGCTTTTTGTTTCCAATCATGATAATTTTCATCATGTGAAACTAACTTCAAACATGCATTATAATAATGATCCTACTCATTGAAACTAAAACACCTCACCATTGGATGGAAATCAGTTACCCCATTGTTTTATTTTTTGGGATTCTTTTTCTTCTATTATTAGGCCATATGTAAAATCTGTATACATTAGTAACACTACCGAGGTCCAATCAAAGATTCACGGAAATTTTATTTTCCACACTTGTAACATTTTACGGGCTTACCTCAAAATATATTTACGAAATTTTTATTGGACTCTTTCACCTTGAACATTTCTTATTGTGGACATCTCAAGGAACATATATGTCAGCAAACTCTCTCTCAATGTTCACAACACAATGAACCACTTTATCAAAACTTTTAAATTCTCATATATACAATGATCTTTGTAAACATTGTTTCCACTCTGACTAAAATATATTAATTTTTAAAAAAATCTTGAATAAAATATGTCACATACTTGGATAATCTCATGAAGTCGTATTCATATTTGTTTACAATGTCATCATCTTTTGGCCTCAATTCCAAGAATTTTTTCCCATTCATAGTCCAACAAACATGGTAAAATATTTCACAATGAAAAAAAACTTGAATGTTTCAAATTCCATGGAATCATGATCATATTTCACTCTCATATTGTTAACCACTGACCACCATTGATCTGCTTCACCATCCAAAATATAAATGGAATAAGTAACCTTTAAGTGTTTAAAACATCCCATGATATTAAATATATTTTTCAAATAATTTATCCATCCCTCGGCTTCCACTAGGTCGGATGATCAACTGAATGATGTCGGTTGTTTCCTTATAAAATGCTCTACAAAATACATTTTCTTTCATGGTAGATCATGTTAATCCCTAGCATGGATACCACCACTATTTATAATTTTCTTCAATGTACCCATCACTATGAAAAAAAATTCTATTCATACTCCAATTTTTTTATGATGCTGATTTAAAATGATATTCTCCCCTCGATTACTTCAAAATATACTTCACTATTTCCTCTATGGAAATCCATTCTGAACAAAAATATTTTAGTGTAATAAATATGTTAATATTTAAATGTTATATCATTGTAAATATTCCATAAAGTAAAATCTTTCAAGATTATGTTATTAACATTATCCTAACCTCTAAATTTACCTAAAACATTCCTTCATGAAACTTATAAGGATAAGGCCTTAAACATTATATAATTTTGAGGTTTTTTAATAAACAAATTTCTTTAACTTTGAGGATTTCATTAGGTTTAGAGATTTAGATAATCAGATCATAACTCAGACATTACAAAACCATATAATACAAGGTGGAATCATCAAATTAGTATCCATTTTTTACATAATATAAAACTTTTGAAATAAAGCATGATTTCTTTAATGAAACATTTCCACAAAATTCCAATTGTATTCATCCATTCTCTTACACATCCTTTAATCCAATAATTTTTTTTTAAATGTGCGATGAAAACAAAACACATATTAAGGGAAACACATATAAGGAAAAATGATAATATAATGAAAACAAGAAAACTCATATAATGTTTACCTTTATCTTCAATGTTATTTGATCATTTAAAATTAAACAAATTCACATGAGAATAAAACTCACATTTTTTCACAAATATAATCATTAAAAATAATATAAATCATTTCAAAACCCTTCATAGAAATATGGATAATAACATTATTAACCCATTTTAAAACCATTTTAGAAGTAACTAGATCCCATTTAAATATAAGGGAGAAACCCTTTGGTATCATCGTACTTATTTATCGTTATGAAAATGAACATATCCTAAATAATTGGAATGAAATTTAGGTACACCCATCATTTATACTATAATGAGCTCAACAGGTTTTCTCTTGGTCACCCCGTCATATAAGATGTAATGGGATCACTCGGTGTTATCTTTGATGCCCCATCATATTAGATATAATAGCCTCACCTAGAACTATCTGGGATACCCTCTTATATAATTATCATGTACCATTACGGAAATAAAACATTATTATGCTTTAAATTTTGAAAAAATCATTTAAACACGTAAAAATATTTCTTTTGGATATCAAAATACCCTTTCATTTTAAAAACCCAACCCCATTTCAGTTCCAAAACACTCTTTCCTTTTGAAAAATCCATTTTCAATACCGAAATATCCAAAAAACAAAAGTATTCATTTTAATTTAATAAAATGTACATGCTATCAAAAAAATCTAGGAATGAAATAATTGTCATGGTGGTATGAATAGGCAGTTTAGATGTTTTTTGTAAAATGCATAAAATATTAAAAAAAATTAAAATTAAAGTAAAAAATACATAAAATAAATTTATAAATTATTTTTTTCATATAAAATACTTCAAAAATAATTTTAAAACATCGTAACAAAATAGGAATACTGTTTGAATGGAAACATTAAAATGGGTAATTTTTTATATAAAAGTCCATTATCACTTGGAAGGCACTTGAATCACAAGATAAAAAAATTAAATATTTAAAAACTATAAATTCCATGATAATAAATTAATTCATGATATAAATTGTATAATGGAATATATATACACCTCTTAAAAGAATATAGGTGTATTAAATCAAGATATCCCTCAACCAACTGAGATTGAGATGAAGTACCTTACCTTGATTATGATTCATCACGAGTGTCCTTATCTTATTTAATAATAAACTTGTGTTAATTATTTAATTTATTTATAACATATTCATGTTTTTATTACTTTTATTTAACTAATTATCAATTTATATACAATTACTTGATCGATTAAGTTTAAGAAGGATTTTTTTACCATATTCGGTTTATGTATAAAAATCAACATTGGTAGATTGGCTATGGTAAAAGTGGTCATTATATAAACATCACCAAAATAGTAATTTTCAATAAATTATAATATTTATATAAAATTTTAATTTTTAGAAACAAAAAATGGAATATTTTTATGAAAAACAAACTTACATTATGAACATGGAGATGGTAGGTTATACATACCCATGAGTAACATTTCTTATTCCAGTTATCATTAAGGAAATAAGTTAAGTGATGGATATTTTTTATAGAATTAAAATTGCATTTGAAATACAATAATATTTATTTGTATACTAATATATATCATTATTTTGATTTGGTGATGAAATATGTAATCATGTCACATTGATGAGGTGGTAGTCTACATGTCCACGGTTGATGTTGTCTCTTTTTCTATGTGAGAAAAGGTAGAAATTAATATTATATATTATATTTAAAGAATTTTAATTTTTCTCAGAATATAATATATATTCATTATCATTACCCTTTTTACAATCCATGTAATGTGTTAGTGAAAAATTCTTTACATCAGTTTGTGAGGTGGTAGTCCTCTATACACATGAGAGATGTTATCGTATCCCTTAAAGAATGAAATATAAAATTTATATATATGATATAGTGACATCATAGGTATAATAATGTTTTAAATAACATATATAATCTTTAAAAAATCATTATTCCAAACCTTGATATGTGGTAATGGAAAAAAATGACATCGTTTCTCGAGGTTGTCACCATCCTTACATACGAAGGATGATTTCATAACCCATTTGATGTAAGGGTGTTTTTGTATATTCCTCACTCATAAAAAAATATAAATATATTTATGATATTTCTTTTATTATATAATAATTTTATAATAATATGTTTAAGGGTGTGATGAATGAAAAAAAACGCACATTGATGAACGTTACCTATTCTTTGAGTTACTTATTTTGGTTTGAATAAAAGGCCTTTAATGGATGGATTTCTTCTCAAATTAAAGAATATATAATGAGAGGAGGCTATTTTGGATTTGATTGAGAATGTCATGGCTAATGGAAAGGACTTGAGAGATCTGAAGAGTGGATAGGGTTGGCCTTATATAAGGGGTAAAACTACTTTAAATTCATTCTTTAGCAGTTTTTATTAGTGTTGGTTTAAGAAAATACCCCTTTAAAAATTATGAAAATTTTGAATTTGTTTTTAAAAACCTACCATAAAATTTTATCTACTTATTAAAAATCAGAACTTCTCATACGACCCCCTTTCCCCCGACCTCCCCCCCCCCTGAGAACCCCCAACTCTAATCACTCTCCATATAGGTATTTAAACCCTTCACCAATGTTTTGGTCCTTTCACCCCACACTATTGTTGTGTTTTCCCATAATCCCCCCCCCCCACATAATCCCTCATTGGTTCTCTAGTTTCCCCTATCACTTTGAGCCTATGTCATCTTCAGCGTTGTAGTTTCCCCTGAGGCCCTTTAACCCTCACCCTCTCCCTCACAAGATCTCTTTTTTCTCCTAATCCCCCCTCACCCTCACCCTCGTTGGAGTTTGGGTTTACCTAACCCCCCCCCCCCCCCCAAGCCCTTTCCCTCAACCTCACTTCCTATAGTGTTTTCTCCCATATTCCATCCCTTTTAAGAGGTCATCAGGTAACACCTTGATTGGATACCCCCATAAATACGAGGGCATATGATTTTAGTGTTTACTTCATTTTTCCTCCGTCTTAATCCAGGGATGATATAATATTCTAATCACATTGATTCCATCTATGGTAGTAGATGTAGGGGCTTTAATTTGGTGAATATATGGTAACCACTAGGTTTTTCTTTCCATGATTTGTTCTCCTAAAGTTTTAATAGTTTTTACCTAATTTTAATCCCTTGATAGGTGGATGATATTAGCTTTTGGGTGAAATCCATCTTCTAATTAAGGCCTCAAAAAGATAGTCTACAATTAAATTAGTTGGATAGCCAATTATCTATCTCATATCTAAAGAGATTCAACCTATAAATGATCAATAATTGATTAAATGATGAATGTTTTAATTAAACATTATTTTTATGAAGTGAAAATATTATATGAACATTTGAAATATGGATTCTCAAATAGTAACATTCCTATTTAAATAGTAACATGTCTATTTTAATAGTAAAAATTCTATTATGGTAACGTATTTAGTATTAATTTAATTTTTATTATAAGGAAAATAATAGGAAAATAATACATTCAAAATTCAATAAGTTATTTAATCTATCCGTGAAACATAATGTATGTATATTTTTACAATATTATTATAACAAGTTTTAGATTATTTTATAAAATATTTATTATAAAATTTTAATTTAATATTTTAATTTACTTTTATCACAATTAATTTTTTTCAAATTGATTTAATTTTTGGAATCAGGTTTTAAATGGTTGTTTAAGGGTCATGTTTTGGTAATTATTCAAAATAGTTATATACAGAGTTGAATAGAGAATATAATAAATATTATTATTTTTAATTATAATATAGATAAAATAATAAATTCATACTATATGATGTAAGACTGATTTAGTTTTTCCTCATAATAATTAATTATTTTCTATAGTCATAGGAATTAATTCTAAGGATATTCTTGAATAGAAATAATTATTTAATTATTATTTGATTCAAAAAACCATTCTTATTAATCTATAAAGATATCCATCCTTCACTAATTTATTCCCACCTAGAAACAATCTTAATTACATATTGATTATATATGTTCAATCTCAAAATAATCAGATCCATGTTTGGAAGGTCTAGGTTAAACCAAATAGCCCTACTCTTAGGCTTATGTCTCATTCCAAAGGAGGCATATGAATAAGCTATGTAAGGCTATAAAAAGTTAATAATTTACTATTTCCATTTCCTCTTACACCTTGTAAAATACAAGTTATCATTCAGTGACCTTAAATCATTTTTATAATTATTTCCGAATAATATTATGAATATAAATATTCATTATTAAATTAATTTTTTTATCCCTCTTAAAATAATGTCCACCCATTTTAGGTTTACACTATCAATGTGAAAAATAATGTAATACTTTATCTTCCACCTTTAATAGATATTTTATAATGTGTTTACTAAATAAATATAAAATTAATAATAAATTAATTTCTTTTATATCATTCCTCTATGTCAAAATTGAAGTGATAATAATTAAATTAATAATAAAAAATATTTTCTATATTGACTGTGTTAACTACAGATACCGAGAAATGCATTATGATTCCAAAATATATTTTACTATCAAATGAATCATTCATGGATTCCTTCCATATCATTTACAAGTTATTTTAATGGTATCTTTATTTATTTATATGAGATGTTCCATATTTCACCTATGGAACACTTCTTAAATTACTATTAGTATGGCTTGGATTTTGGTAATTTAATTCTATATGAATTGTTTATACTGAAATAAATATACCTTAGTGGTTAGTTTTATCTTTCTTTGTGAATTTTTTTTATTTCTCATAGTATTCCATTATTTTTAGAAATTCCATACCTTATACTTATCATGAACCTAAAAACATGAATCAATTCCCATTTTGGTCTTTAAATGGTTTCAAAGGGCTTAATAACTTGGAATAGAACAAGGTCATATGCCAAGAAGTTATTAAAATTCACAGTGTATTTTCTAATAATAATTTACTATTTAAAGAGATTTTTAACACTAATTTTGTCCATAAAATGTGTGTGTGTGGTTTTAGAGGCATGTTTTTGTAATTGAATGTATTTGAACATTAATATTTTTTTAAATGGTTTTGAAACCATATGTCTTATAGTGGATTGAAATGTTTTTGAAAGGAGAAATTTTTGTCTTTAAATGTGACAGCTTGACACAAGTTGACTTCCTTTAAAGAGTGGTTTTTTGCGTTCAAAAGTGATTTTTTGGAACTAGTTATATTTTTAAATTTCTTTTCGATGACCGGTTTGATAAAGTAT
Source organism: Viscum album (assembly GCA_963277665.1). NCBI lineage: Eukaryota > Viridiplantae > Streptophyta > Magnoliopsida > Santalales > Viscaceae > Viscum > Viscum album. The sequence continues at coordinate 908,283,713 of OY728156.1, forward strand.
TTTTAAATTTCATTTTAAATGTTGTTTTATTAATTATTTTATGATTTTTCTCTTTTATATTATATAATACCATCCATGATTTACTTCTTTTTTTACATTGACTTTTTTAGTACTTATATGACTCTTCTTATAACTACTTGGGTTTTTTTCAATTCCATTTATCTCTTTTCCTAATTTATAATAATTGTGTGTTTGAATTTTTTTTAAATGTGTAGGTACATTGTGATATATATGTATAAAATATGAACCATGTTATAAAGGAACACACCACAGAATGCTAATGTTTTGGAGGAGTATTTATATTTTTGAACTTCCAATCGATCTGTTGATAGTAAAATAATATTTCCATGTCCAAAATGTAAAATTAGAAGATTTTTGAAGATACATTAAGTTTATGAACACTTGATATTGTAGTTATTCTATAATAAATATTTATTCTTGATTTGTCATGGAGAAACAAACGTTTCCAAAATTATGAGAACTAATGTAAATCAAAAGAATGAGCTCCCAAATTTTTTTATAATAGAAAATGAAATGAAAAATTGTATAAATTATTCTTTCATCATTGTAAGGAAAAAACATCATAAAAATATCATAACAACTAGTTGAGGGTGCTACAAATAATAACTTGAAAAATGATGTTTTTTGGGACTGTAGGAAAACAAGATCAAGATTATAACATATCATAGCATTATACTCTTGATTATGTGGAGACTAATGTAAGATAGAACTTCAATGAGAGAAAAATTTGTTTCACAATTTAGTTGATGCTATACATCAATTTTTGTTTGGTGGATGTTTTAAATATTCAAAAAATATATTTTCTATTGAAGTTGTACCATATCAAATTCCTATATAGAATTACATCCATCCCTTAATACAACATTGAGAATCTTTATTGGAATAGGACCAAATCCCAAAACAGGTCAAGGTGGTCTAATGTAATACAAACCCAAAGCATCATATCAAACCAATTCAACACTCTCAGGGGGTCATGTTCTACTAAAAATAATAAAAGGGGAATCAAGAGAAGCCACAAATTCTAGGAAATAAACATCTTTGTTATGTTCTCTCTAAGATTGATTAATGATGATAAAATTATAGAGAATCTATTAGAAATTATGATCAACATACATGATATCCCATGGGGTAACAAAAGTACCTTGTATTGTGTTTTTAAGTATAATGGAATCAGTTTCCAACTAGTGGACCGTGGTACCTCGGGAGAAGCACAATTACAAACTCTTGAATAGGATAATGGCCTCAGCCAAGAAGGAATAACCTGGTCCCAACCACAAACTAAAAGCAAGGGCCACAGACTACTGTTAGTCATGACCAACTCCTCTTCCCCTCATCAGACTATTCATAAAAGAACCGTCAACATTTGATTTGAATCTATATTCACGGACCTACCAGCAAACCCACATTCATTGAGAATTCAAGGACTAGGTTGGAAACCCTATATGATGTTCCACCCAGAACATAGATAGGGAAAGAGAGTGATCATCATGATTGAGCATTGAGGTCAGCTCCGGTGCCAGGATCCTACCCAAGCGTGAACAGCCAAATAAGAGTTGGTAATACCATCATGTCGTGCCTTATTTCATGCATTCCCGAGGGTCCAATAGCTAGATCCCAACAAAATAGATCTCAACATTCATTCTTGCACACTTCTTCCCGAACAGTGAAACTAAGAAATATGAAACTCCTCACCTATAACACCATGTATCTCCTACCCAGAGTAATTACTGAAGTCCTTCCATATAATGGAATCTCATTAACTTTAGAAGAAAATGTTTAGAACGGACTCCAAATTAGGCCTATGATAGCACGAACATTTGAATTCAAATTATACTTGTTTTCTATTCACCCCTTTATCTATTGGAAGAGATGAATTATTCATACGCCAAACAAGAAAATTATATTTGGATCGTATGTCATTGCACCAAAGAGCCCCTCCCAAATATACCTGATTGCCTTGAGCATGCAAAACACCATGGTAAGATTTCGGGTAAAATGATCTAGATTGAGACCCTCTTATCACTAGCCTGTCTAGTTCTCTAGTTAAACAAATATTTTGGAATAGATCCTGTTGTAGAGGGATCAGAACATCCTTGGTCAAGGTGGGAATAGATTTGGCCTATTGGAAGGTCAAGTCAGGAGTTTTCATCATGGAAAACCAAGTATATTCCCATACCAATTGTCACTCTAGAAATTTATTGACCCCTCCCCAATGATCCATCTTTAGTATTGTTGTAAGGTACATATTTTTCATTGAGTAACATTCAAAATCATTGAGTAGACCTTAATGGCCATATCAAATCGAGTGCCATTATTTTTTATGGAAAATATTTCCCAAAGGAACTTCCCATCAAGGACATACCATGCCAACTTCTTTTGAAAAAAGGACATGGTATCTAAGACACTCCGAATATTGATTCCCCCTCCCCAACATCACGACCCCTTATTTTTCATGATGTCCAATGACATTTCCCCTCATCTTGACCATCCCAAATGAACTAAAAAAAATTAATTTTATAATGGATAATATTTGGAAAAATCATGGATGACTAAAAATTCTTGGGAATAGAGGTTATGTCACTATTAACTACTGTAATTCTCCCCCAAAAATTTGTAAAATGGTTCTTCCAATTGAGGATACGAGTGGTGGTTTTTTCAACAATTACATCAATGTACTAAATATGAACCTTAACCAGGGTGATCGGGGCTCCAAAATATTCCATAGGAAAGTTAATCATGGTGATCCCTTGTTTTACTTCAATACCCTTACTCCTTCTTCTTCAAAAATATATCAAGATATAGACACCGTATTTCCCATGATTAATGATATGCCCACTCCATTTACAATACACCTCATGAATTCTGTTGAGAACTTGGATGTTCCTTCTACTTCCATTGAAAAAATAATAAGTTCGTCTGAAAATAAAAGGTGGGTAATACAGAGGATGTTTTTCTTTCCCTAAAAGGGTCGAATTGTTCTATTAGAACTAAATTTAAAAAGATATCTACTAAGGCAATCTTGTATCATAATGAAGATACTATGTGAGAGGGGGTCCCCTGTCATAGACCCCAAACTAATTTAAAGAAGTTGTATCTCTTACCTATAAAGGTAATAGAAAACCAGTGAGATCCAATGCACCTGAAGAAGATATCAACCACTCTTTTTGAAAATCCCATTAGCCTCAGGACTCTGATAATGAAACTCCACTCAACCCAGTCATATGCTTTATCCATATCATGATTTATGCCAATATTTGATCAAGGGAATTTTTTATTGATATCTCTTAGTATTTCCTAATCCAAGGAAATGGTGGTTCTAGTGGAATGGTCTTTAAGGAAGCTCTACTACTCATCAGAGACACATTGGTGAAGATGAAATTAAATCCTTCAATTCCTAATAATAGCCAGAACATTGTAGGAAAAATTTCACATACTAATCATCCTGAATTCATTCAATGCAGATGGATCCTTAATTTGGGGGTTATAATAAGGGAGGTGGCATAGGCCACCCATGGAAGACATCCCCCACCCTAATAGTCTTGAATGCATTTAACAATATCAACTGGTGATGATATCCCAGAATATATTATAGAGGCACCCTAGAAAGTCATACATCATAGGATCACTTTTCGTGTTGAGAGAATTAATGGACTTCCATACCTCTTTCTCATCTAGGGGTCTCTCGAAGTATCCATTGACAACATGAGAAAATACATGAGGGATAGAGTCAAAAATAAAATCCTTCCCTGTGGAACGACCACCCATTATGTGAGGGTTAACATCAACTAGTAAAGAGTAAAAATTATCCACCTCCATACATCCCACCAATTGTGGGTCATTGGTAGAAGATCTATATTCAAGAAGAATGTTTGGATATTTGGACAGCTTCCTTTCATTAATGAATTCATGAAAGAAGGGATTATTTTTATCACCTTCCTTAAGTTGTGTCACCCTAGACCAGTCCCTTGAAATTATTTCCTAATCAAGGAGTAGGTATTCTAGGTGATTCTTGAGGCCAGTAAGGTTGCTGAAAACATCATCATCCCATTGACTTTCATGCCCCTACTCATCATGCTCAATATTAGCCTTCAATCCCTCTAAATCCAAGAACAGGGATAGCCTGGAATTCACCGAAAAACATAGTTCCTCCTTCAGCCTATGAATCATGTTATGAAACCATATCCAAAAGAGCTCTTGTATGAGTTTCACCCACGAAGAGTTCACAATGAGTGGAGAACCAAGGTCAACCTTTCAACTATCTGAATAGAAATAGCGCATGGGTCCTAAATTTCCACCTTCATGGCACAGAAGGAGAGGTGAATTATCAGATATTGCATGAACCAAATGATCCACCTTATCATTGACTAGAGTTTGGATGAACATTAGATTGTCTAGGCATAGTTCTAGGTGTCCCTAAATTCATTGGATTCCATAATTATTATTGCACCATGTGTATTTTTCGTAGGATTATCCAACGGCTAGGAGGCCATTTTGAGACAAAAATCCCACGAAAACATTCTTGTCCCTCAAGGGGAAAACCCTCCTCTATTTTATTTCATGTGGGTCAAGGATGCAATTCAAATCCCCAACCAACAATCCACCCCACTTAACCCAAATTATGACCACCCAAATCATTCCAAATAAGGTCTCTCTCGCTCGGTTCATAATGGGCATAAACAAGAGAAAAGAAGTAGGAGAAATCATCAAAGATAACTTTAATAGCAATGTATTGGTTTGAAATGGGAAACATCTCTACCAAGATGGAATCATTCCAAAAAAGCCAAATGTGATGGTTTTTGGATCACTGTGCCTGAAGTGATGAAAACCATGCTTTCTAGCAAAGTCCCTCGCTTTTTGAATTTTTTCTACTTGGGTTCAGGAATAGCCATAAGGTCCACCTTTCAGTTATGGAACTCTGAAACTAAAAATTATATATTAACAAGTCGGTCTAATCCTTGTGAATTCTATTTGTGGTAAGAGATTATTTGAACTGGGGACATTGGTCTTTGGAGCCCTACGTAGGTGAGAACTTTGGTTGGGATGTAGAAGAAGACAGATCTATTTTGATATGACCTTGAGTTCGAACCCCACTGAGAGAAGGAGAGAACCCACTAGGATTTGCACCAATATCCTCATGAGATGGCAGGTTGATCTTGTGAGCGATCACTAGAGGAAATGGATAATATGGCTGTGAACCACACAAAGGTTCCTTTCCTTTTTTACGGGTGACACTCAAATTAGCATGGAGGCAGACCTCGTGTTCCAAAGGTGGGGGATACTCTTCCAAAAAATATCATACCCATTGATGGGGAAAAGGCATACAAAAGGATTGTAATGAATCATGTCCATGTAGGAATTATCCTAACCACTAGTACTCATCTCTAGGTCCTTCTCAGAATGCTTCATCATGTGTTGGATTTGATACGTATGAAGAGAAATAGTGGTAGGAGGTATCAATGGTTCTAGTGTAAGGAACCAAAGAGAAGAGGAATAATCCATTTAGTCTTGGTATGTAGACTCATAAAAGGATAGTGTATTCTTTATCAAGGGGTGTGTAGGCTTAACATGAGTCTTCTGATAGACCTGAAGGGAATGACTTTGCATATGGGCAGCCATTCAGAACTACATGGGGGGAGAGATAGAAAAGAGGCTGGCACCATGATACTGCTTATCCTACCCTTAGTAGAATTATGGGAGGGAAAATGTTGGCCAAATTCATCTCCACACAGTTACGAGCCACACAAGCATCCCAAAGTCGGAGAGTTCAATTATCCACACAAATAAAATATCCAAGGGTCCCCCAATACTCTAAAGGAAATAAATGATGTGGAATGGAAGGGGAGAGCTGGTAAATTCTTCATGACCACCACCTATGGGGATTCTATACAAAATTCTGGATCCATATAGCATCAAAATAGGTTGAAACTCCACTTGCCTACCGACTAAGAACTTTGGGACCAAGCTTTCAATAAATACTCAAGGGAGGCTAGCACCGATCAAATGGGCTTATGGTTGAGTATCGACACCCTAATCAATGATTCCAGTCACCAATAAAGGTTTAGGTTCTGGAATATGTCCAAGGGGGTTTATCCACTCTAAAATAGCTGAACAAGGTCCACCTATGAAAGACAACGAGCAGATGATGTGGAATTCTATAGATAATAACAATGATGGGTAAATGTGACATATAAGAGATTCAAAATTGTGGATGATATTTTATTCATTAAAACTATATTTCTCATATAATCCAAGGAATATAAAATTGAGATTGGTTTCTAATGGATTCAACCCATTTGGGATTTTGAGAACCACTTATAGTAATTGGAAGGTTGATTTGATCCCTTACAATGTAAATATGTGGATTTATTTACAACAAAAGTATTTTATCATTTCGATGATTATTCCTATAAAAATGTCTTAAAATGATATTTTTGTATACTTGAATCCTTCTAATTTAATAATTATATGAGTTATGGAGAATCAATTTTGAGACATATGATGCATATTTTAGAACAGTTTCCAAAATACACGCTGCTCTAATGTGATAAATTAGTGACTTCAAAAGAATTAGGAAATTATTTGGTGAAAAAATATACATAGGTTTGGATTTTTCATATTTGTATCTTCTATTTTGATCCTCAACAACTAACTCACTTTAAAAAATGGTTCATCTTGTGCAATAAATGATTTCTCGATGCATCTCATATATTACGGTTGAGAAAGTCCAAATTCAATGGTTTTCTTAATCAGAGACCACCTAAAAAGTTGTTTAAAAGCTATGAAATATTAGAAAAACATGGATTTATTGAAACAATATTTGAGAAGGTGCATCATTTTAATGATATTGGTAATGAGTATGAAGGGAATCATCTAGTGAAATTGGGACACCAAAATGGAAGACAAAATGTATATTCTTAAAACATCCATATTGAAAATTTAATTTATTGCAGCATGATATTAATGTTATAGATATAGAGAAGAATTTTTTTGATAATTTTCTTTTCACATTTCTTAATGATCATGGAAAAATCAAAGGGTCATCTCATTGTTCATAAAGACATACCAAAAATGAACATAGATCATGATCTCTGGGATGATGAAAATGGAATATTTTCTACAAATATTTTTTCATTGACAAATAACAGTTATGATAAATTCTATCAAATTTTAAAACATTTGAAGGTATATGATGGGTATTCAAGTAACATATTAATATGTGTTGACTTAAAAATCATAGGATACATAGATTGAAAATTCCTTATTCACATATTTTGTTACAAATGTTAATACAATTGTAATTTCCTAAATTATTACCTAAAAAGTATACAATAGTGGTAATACAATTTTTTACATTCATCAAAAAAAATATATGTGAAAAATATAGAACCAGACGAGCTTTCAAACCTTTGGGTGTTATTTTTATTGACACTTTCTGCAATGGATATCATCTTTCCTCTATCATTTTTTGTTGTCATGATTATTTTAAATGGAAATTAGTTCTATAAAACTAAATTAGTTGTACCTATCTATATATGTCTCCTCTTATACTACCTACACCTACATGATAATTAGTTGTACCTATACATTATTGGGGAACTGGGCTTCACCCCTTGGTGGGCCTGGGGAAGGTAGGGGATTTGCGGGCCACTGCATGCCTGACCGCGTACCCACTCGGGGGATGGGCCATCACCCACATTGTTTCCCGGCCCCTACCTTTTAAAAGAAAAAAGGGAAAAAAATACATGAATATTAAATTACATTTTATTTACTTCATGATGTTTCAAGGGAAAATGCCTCCATTTGAGTTAAAAAAGCATCACCCACAGTTCCGGGTCATAGGTTTTTTATAGAAACAAATAGAATCTGGTAATATTTTCATTATTATAAATATTTATAATATGAAAATATTTGTTTTATATATTAAATTGTGGATATATCTTTTTCTAATGTATTCAGTAAAATTAGGGAACCAATTCACCTGAATAGAACTTTGGTGAGATTTTCATACAAAATATGATGGGAGTTATGTTAACGAGTCTTCCAGAGAGTATAGAGTATGGATTCGTTTTTCATTGTAATAACATATTGTTGTTTTTCACTATTTTAATATGTATTACTTCAAATATGACTGATATTTGATTAATAGGTAAAAATAAAATCACTATGTGAATCCAATCCTATATAGTCCTTCTCAGTCTACCATGATGATCCAGTTGGTCAAGTCCTTGGGAAGGAGCATCCTGGTCAAGTGTTTATCATCGGTTTGGAACCATTTTCGTCTGAGGTCATTGGTAGGCCATCTAGTGTTGAAGTATCATCTACTCCTAGTTTTATAAACAACTTACCATAATATGCTCATGGGGGGTATGTTTCAATTCAAATAAAAATTCAAGAACATGGGGATAATAAAAAAAATTCAATATGAAAAGGTTATTTATCTATATAAAGCATTGATTGAATTCTATCATAAGATGATGGGATATTTCCTCATTGATATTGCGTTGATCGATGGAATTGAGAAGGTAAATCACACAAAATCAAAATCAATTAGTACACAATTTTTTATTATGTTTAAGTTCAAATTTAAATATACAACACAGTTTAATTTTCAACCTAATTATCATGTAGGTGTAGGTAGTATAAGAGGAGACATATATAGATAGGGTGTTGATCAATGTTCATCATATAGTCTTTAGAGTTCCCTTTGGATTCATAGATGATGTGTATCAAACATATAGTATACTAACACTAATACGATGATTTAGAAACCATTTGATGGTTTCTAGTAGGGATATATTTATTTCACTAAAATTTCATGAAAATCTATTTTCTTGGTTCATTTTCTATGTTTTATTCTAATGTTTACTTTATATTAATCATTATTAGGCTTTTTAGGTTTTATACTATCCTTCATCCTTACCTTCCTCTTTATTTCTTGTTCCCATATAAACCCTAATAGTATTGATGATAAAATATAGGGTATAGAAGGATCATATTTTAATGAATTAGCTGAATAGTCTTGGGGAATTAATTTCATTAAGAATATGTTCTTCTACCAATGAGGGTCAGTGGTTTCAGGTTGATTGAGGTAGGTGTTTTGTGAAAATAATCTCTTTTATTTTTCCTAAAATTATTAATCTCTTAAAATGATTTTATAATTAAGATATACATATGTATATAATCCAATATGTGGATGTAAAACTTTTTCAAAGAATTTCATACATTAATTAATGGATTTTAAATGAATTTAAACTATTTATTTTGATGTTAGATATTGTGAATGAAAAATATTTTTGATTAAAAGAAAGAGTATATTTTTAATGAATTTAAAGATAAAAATATGGGGTTTTCCATTTTATATTTCCAAATGATTTAACAGATTTTAAGGGTTTGTTTTCATTTAATGATATTTTTTAGTTTGAAATCGACTCATAATGGTGGAATGCATTGTTTTAAAATTGTTGATTCATAATTGGTTTTCATGTATGATCGTGTAACTAAGAATTACAAGTTTATTTTAATTGTCTAGATAGATTTATATAAAATGTGTATTCTTAATGATTTGATCACCCTTGATGAGATCCCCTTGTGTGGAGTTTTATATAGACCTTTTACACTCTATGGGATTTGAGTTGAATTGTTATTTGATGATTTTATGAAGTGAAATAGGTTATTTATTAAAATCATTTTTCAGATGACATGATTTCATTTGTTATTTCTTTTATTGATTTATATTATTATTACATGATTATTTGATTTCTCATATTATAATTTTCAATATCATGGGAAGTAAATATATCTAATTGACATTTCTAGTTTATGATAAACTAGCTTAGATTCAGAACTAGTTATTTCCCCACAGTATAGGTTATTCTATTTATAGGGGAGTTACCCTAAATAGATTGGTTGATGTGTTGATGTAATTAAGTAATTAAACATATGATGGTAGTTAATTCCATAAGTATATGGTTGAGATTTTCTAATATTAAGATTTAATGAGTTTCTAAGGATTATTATTCATTTTCGTGATATAAACATTGGTATTATCATTGTGTAACATTTTTGTGTCACCTTTTACTCATATTTGCACCGTGGAACAAGTTATTTATTTATTTATTTGTAATATGATTTATTGAAATGATTGTTCATGTTTTTTTGTTTACATCCCATATTTTATATATTATTTTATATTTTTATTTGTCTGTAAAATTGAATTTGAGAATTGTTTTGAAAGATTAATTTTTTTTATTTATTTTCCCATAATATTGTATTTCCACCTTTTAATTGTTTTACAATGTAATTTTATAATGTGGTGGACCCACCCATTGGTTAATAAATAAGTTATTTTTAGTAAATTGGTTCCATGGAATGATTGTTTTATTCTCATGGGATTGAAATACTGGGTTCCATGATGAATAATTATTTTATTTGGACAAAAGGATTTTAAAGTTGAGACATGTAAAATGAAAATCTATAATACTTTTTTTATTATAAATTTCATTTGAAATGCCTTATTTTTTAAATTATGATCAAGTTAGAATTTAATAAATTTTTAATAAATGGAATTTCAAATACTATTTAATGAAATCTTATTAGGCCTATTTAAAACACACCAGAAATACACACCTGTATATTTATATGTATCTTTTATGTTTCATACAGGTTTTTAGGTTGTGAAAATATATTGGATATTAATTATCTAGTCCATGTAAGGACTCCTGATATAATATATTGGTGGAATTTAAAATAATTGTGAACATTGGTCTTAGTCAAGTATCATTTCATGAATAGAGACTTTTATTTGGAATTTGAGAATTGGAACATCTCAATGATATGTTTTTGGTTGTGGAAGGAGGATACAATGATGTTTCTCGTTATAATGGGATCATTTTATATGGATTAGAGTGATTCTTTTCAAAAAAATAGTTTTTAGTAGTGATTTTTTCACAACCTTATGGATTGAAAGGTCGCAAGGTTTATGGACTTTGAGAATATTTTGATTATGTTATTATTACTGTTCAGATTATTTTGTTTTTTATATTTTCATATCTGTTTATTTTTTTGGATATCTTGGGGCTACATATTTTTTCCCTAATTTTTTTTTTGAAAACTGATATATAGTTGTGGTTTAAACATCCATTAAACAAACATTATGTGACAGTTCCCAAAAACCATCGCTAAATGGACTGAACCGATATGAGTTGGATTGCGACAACACGTTTAGTGTAATTTTTTAAAATCATCACATTACCATATGGTAGTGGTTAAATTTTCCTCTAAATCAAATAAAATATCCACTATCAATCAATTTTGTTTATTGGGTGAGTGCAAAACATGTATGTTTCTGAAAGAGAGAATTCCACCCACTTTAGTTCCAAGTGATTAGGCCTCAATAATATTCAAAAATTCAATATTATATGGTATAATACTAAATATTTCCATCCAATGGATTTTGGAAAACATTATAGGTCATTTTAACTGTTAATTTTAACGTTTAACCACTAAATAAACTTGTTTTTACCTTAATCACAGTATTTAATTTTAATTTGTTTCAATATTATTTTTTTTACAAAAAAAATGTTTTCCATACTACGATTTATAAATTATTCTTTTTACAAATATTAAATACATTTTTTAAAATTCAATTCATAAAAGTGGAAAATTTTAATTTAATATTAATCCAACTGATGCAGCGAGACAACTGGTTCTTCATATGAGTATTTTTTTAGAAAAAGAAGGATCTATATTAACTCTATTAATAATAATAATAAATACATGAAAATAAATTATTATTTAATGATATATAATCTTTATACTCTATTTAAAACATTTCCCTTTAGGGATTATTTTAAATAATTTAAAAGGATAAACATTATGCATTTTAAAATAGTTTTTAGAGAAACCCGGCTTTAAACCAAAAAATTAACTTATAAAAAAATAAATATAAAGTTTATTAAAACATAATTAATGGATTAAAAATAAATAAATAATACAGAGTATACATTAAATAATTTTAAAAATATATTCGGAATCTAATATTACTTAGTTTAAATAAAAGTAAAATATTTTTTTATAAAATTTAGTAGTTTTCACTATTCATAAAAAAATAAAAAAATTCAAAAAGACCCAAAATTGCACCCAAAATATATTTTAATATTTTTATTTAAAAAATGGAAATAATTTTATGAAACTAAACTTTTAATATTTATAAATTAAGAAATTAAATAAAACACACCAGAAAATACTATAGTTAAACTATTTCCCTTTTTGATTAAAATTTAAATAATATTTTTATAACTAATATAAATATATAATTTATATTAATAAATATGACAAATTTTTTTCTATCAATACTAAGGTTTTTACAGCCATCTCCCTCACTCGGTTGACACCACCACCATTGATGACACCCCCAGTCATGCCTATAGTAGGTGCTACACCTTCCTTTGACTTGACCACACCACCTCGTCATCATCTAAAACCCCAAGGAAGACAAGAAAAATATGGTTGAACACCCAATGTACATGTTGACCAACCTTGATCATTGGTTCCCTAGCTCTTATGGTCCATTTTGGACCTTATCCTTTCATAATGGGCAAGGATGGGTCTGCTCGACCCGTAATGGTTCATGGACAATTTTTTTGGCCTTGAACAACCCTACATAGGGTCTACATGGCCAAAAATGGGCCTATATGGTTTTATCCTGATCCAAAATGGGCCATGTTTGGGTTTCTTATACTATGAATAAAAATTAAAGTATTACCAAGATTGAATGGTAATAAATAATTTAAATTTAAATTATTCATTTAATTTATATAAATTCCATTCTACATTACCTTTATATAAATTTAATGTAATCCCACATTTATTTATCATACCTAATTCTCTAGAGTAGTGACTGATCATGTGTATATATAGATTATTTTATTTTATTATTTATTACATATGTGTGAATCTTGTAATAGTTAGTTAATTCAATAATAGTCTATTAATCATCTATTTAATTCAATATATATAGGGGTATGTGCATCAATTCATATATGTATGTATATTTCACTTCCTAAGACCCCCTAACCAGTATGAGTGTATTGTTATACGATTTATGAAGATTCTATAAATAATGTAAGCATCCAATATGAGGTGAAACACTAGACAAAAATTAAAACATTAGACTAGGGGTGAGCTACGATATAATTCAGGGCTTGAATCAAGTACAGTACCCCTAGGTCAAGGTTGATTGATTAATTTTAAATGAATCAACCCATAACAGATACTCATGTCCAATAAATTAATTTTATTTCCATTGTGCATTTTATATTATTTTATTCATGTGGATATTTACCATGAGAACACATAAAATAATAAACATGAATACCATATAAAGAAGTGATGATGGTTTTTCTATTAAAGCATGTTCAATTATGAGCCTGACAACTTACGATGAACATATTTAATAGATATGGACTACATTAGTCAATAAATATTTAAAACCCCTCAAAGTAATATCATGTCATAAACGCCTTATATCATATTCATTTGAACAAAACTAGGTGTATGGGGTTCTCATCAGCCATAGTTGAGGGTACCTTCTACTATTGGGGAGTTTTTATTTAAATAATGGGTTGAATTAACTAATATTATTAACAAGGAAGTTTCCATTGTAGTCTTGGTAAAAAACTATAGGTAAATCACTAAGCTAATCAACATTATGATTCCTATAATCTATGACATTACTCAACAGATCAAGGATCTGTGATTTAATGTGGTTATCCAGCTTAGTTCCTACAATAGAACTCTATTGGTAGTTGCATGGTCAGAGCTTGTACACTATGATGGGAGGTTTCAAGGATCTTTTACACTATAAAACATAAGTGATAGAGTATTCAAAATCAGGTATTGAGGGATACTAGAGTTTGATTATAAGGTCCCAGCCTTAAACCTTACTTAATCTTGAGTTATTACAAGATTACACATTGAGGATCTTTTCAGGTTTAGAGTTTTAGAGAATTAGATCATGAAACTTGCATTACATTCCACATTTAAACAAAGTGGTTACATAAAAGATATTATTCATTCTTCCAATCAACAGAAACATATTTAAAATATAACACAGATTCTTTCTTGACACATCCTTGACACTATCATCACATCATGTACCTTTCCCTTGACCTGTGAAAAACATTTCAAAAACTTGGGATGAGCATAAAAAGCTCAGTAAGAGTTATAAAAATATGTAAAGGAAACATGAGTTCATATATACATTAGAATGAAATCACACTTTACCCATAAAACAAAGGCATATCAAATCATGAATAAATCATAGAAAACATAAGACATAAAGGTAACTTGAGGCATTCATAACATTCTTACGTAGGGAGTAACCCTCTTGGTTACGTTTGGAATACCCATCACAGTATATTCCCTAAATCTCTTCGGAGAAACCTTAACGTTTCACTCCTTCGCGTTACTCAATGCATTGGAGAGCTATATCGGGCTCACCCGCCCTTAGTTTATCACGGAACCACCCGTTCTTCATAACAATTCCCAAGAACCATAACATAATCGTATCACATAAAACATGCATAAAGGAAACATAACATTTCCACATTTCAATCACAATATAACATTTTAGTATATTGAAATAATGAATCCATTCAAAAAGAAACCATTTCCAAAACCATTTAAAACATTTAATAAAGTGATTTTTGAATCAAAGTGTCCCATACCACCTTGAAGCTTTTAACACTTTAAACCATTAATATCCATATAAATAAATCCTTAAAACCATTTTGAAGACATGGATATTAATAAGAACAAATAATTAAAACATTTAAAACGATATTTTGGTTAAAGGGGTTTTACCAAAATTAGAGACACTTGAATACAATAATTGAGGAATAACATTTAGTCAGAACTTTATAATATCATGAGAATAAAAGGATTAATGATATAATACTCCAAAGGACAGTATATACACCATATAAGAGTGAATTGGTGCATAACAACAATGAACCCTCAATAGAAATGTCAAATGTGATGAAATCCCTTATAAAGAAGGTATCCTTAAATTAAGGACAAATCAATCTCAAAATATGTGTGAAAAATATAAATACACCCAATATAAGTGGATATTAAGTGTAAAACAATAAAAGGTCAGTCACACATATTCAATGGATGACATATTCAATGACTACATGTTGAACCCAAAGAAAATCAAAATTGGGTTAAAAAGTTCCCTTGACAGCCTAACGACATCACATCAAAATGAGTTGATGAGAGATAAAAAGTGTATCTCATCACTTGGACATAAAATTTACATCAATAAGGATATATGAGAACATATCCCAACATAACAATATGTAAATTAAAATACCCAACAAAAGAAGTCTTTTAAAAAAGAGGAGGGTGAAAGGTTCCCTTACCGACTTGGGTATCTTTCAAAACATACACCCCATGAAAGAAGGACAATAAATCATTGATGTAAATACTCATAAAGGAAAGTATATTACACAAAGAGTATAATAATGGCAGTACATACACCACTCAAAGGAAATTGTGGCAAATGTAGCATAAATCTCACGGGAATAAATGTGAGATGAAAAATCCCTTACGAAAACTCGGCAGCCTAACGGCGCCACATAAAACTTCAAAAAATGGATTGATGAGATCAGATAGGGTATCTCATCACATTACAACAAAATTTATAGAAAGGGTAATATAAAATAACATCCCCCATCATAACAAATAGGAGCTTAAAAGAAGTGACATAAAGGAGAGTACTTAAAAAGAAAGAGAGAAGTTAGATCTCTTACGAAAGTTCGGCAGCCTAACGGCGCCACTCAAAACCTCCAAAATGGATTGATGAGAGAGAATAGGGTCTCTCGTAACATGAACATAAAAATTACAGTAAGTTTAATATAAAATATCATCCCAATAACAAAAAATATGAGCTTTAAAAGGAATGACATAAAAGTTTGTACTTAAAAAGAAAGAGAGGAGTAGGATCCCTTACCTCGGGTCCGACTTGACTCGATCGTTATTTAATCTCCTGAATAATAAACATGAGTTAATTTCTACTTCCTTAAGAACCTTTTTCAAGTTCATTATTCCTTTTATACCACTTATTACCATGTCATAAACATTATGTAATCATTTAAGTTAATAATATTTGTTTTGTCGATATTTGGTTCTTAAGTCGAAAGTGGACTTCTTACAATTACATGTTGTTCGTGTGGCCAAATGTTTATTATATCCAGAATTTTATTCATGATGTAGATATCATATATTTCATATATATCCAGTACATGCATGCATTTATAACATTACATAATCATTTAGAGGTAAGAAATGAAATGCACCGTTCATGGAGACGGTAAGCCGTACGTACGCAAACACGCTACTTTCATTTCTATTTCGTATTTTATAGAATGGAATAATAATGATATAAAGGTATATTATAATTCCAGTATAATATCATATATAATATCATATTTCCATCCTTTATACATCCCACATATGGTATTTAACGAATCAAATCACTTTGAGGGGGCGGTAGTCCGCACTTCCTTAAATGAAGATATCGCGTATACCCATAATGGAAGCCATAAAGGTAAGACAAAAATGAAAAATACAGAAGAAAAAGGAAAACATAAACATATTATATATCATATATAAAAATAGTGACATCATAATGGCCACCTTTGAAGTTGTGAAATGAGTATTGAACAATCATCATTTCGGGAGGCAGAATTTCACCATCCACAGAAACCGTATGTTCTTTAACCATTTGATGTAGTTGTGTGAGAGTGTAGCTCGAATAAATCTTATAACAACATCCTAGTATATTGAAGATACTGTTGTTGTTACAAAAGAAATAAATAAAAAGATTTTAGGGGGTTGGAGAAGCAAAATAAAACAAATGAACATGAGAGAATGAATTACGTTTAAAAGTGTAACTCCTTTTGATTTGAGCCTAAAGGATTCCTTTGAAAGTATTCTGCCCAAAGGGAATACTCTAGGATGAAGAGAGGGATTTGGAGAGAGTAAATGGTAAGGGGTTGGCCGAGCCAAAGGCTTGAGGAGTGTGTGAAATGAGGTAGAGGTGGGGGCCTTTTATAAGAGGAGAGGATGGGCACTTTTGGAAAGTAAGGAAATATTACTTTATTTGAAAATATGTTTCGGTTTTAAGAGGTCCCACATTGATATAATTCGTGTATAAGGTTATAAAGATTCGAAATCCACCCATCCAATAAGTTTTGGACATGTGTAGTTCATAGATTTTACATTATCTTTCCATTTTATTTTAATCGTTAAATAATGATGTCATCACTGCATCATTATGATGTCATAAATAATTTAATTTATTTAATGTCTAAAAATTATAAAAAAAAATACTATGATGTAGGAAATCTTTTTATCCTTCCAATGACTATTTATAATCAAAAATATGGCTTGTATAACGCCACTTAAAATTTTTTTAGTAAAACATATCATGTTTGTGTCATTTTTAATTTTAACATTAAATAAAAATATATTATTGTCCTTTTCCAACTAAAGTGGCTCCATGGGGTCCCCAAGTTGGCCCATGGCTTGTCTTGGTCGGCCATGACTCACCCAATAGGTGTAGGACATGTTTCATGGTGTTTTCACATTCTTATAATATCATTTTTACCTTAAACTACACTAATTACCACTAATCGCGATTAAAAACTTAATAAGTTACTATTCACCAAAAAATAATTTTTATCCCATTGAACCACATTTTACTTCTTAATGACAACCATGTATGTCGAATTTTCAAAATTCAATACACATTAGTGGTAAACTTTCATTTAACTGAAAAATCAGTTTGCTTGATTACAACTTAGTGGTTTCACTATTCATCAAGAATTGGAGTTTTTCAGAAAAATACCAAAACTTCACCCTAAGCTATATTTGATATTCCGAATTCAAAAATGAAGTCCGTTTTAAAAAATTCAAAACATATTAGTCACATTAATTAATTTAATAATTAATTCCCGTTGTCAGAGCAAATAGCGTGTTTTTATAAAACAATAAGTATCAAAAGATTGACACTAGTTTAAGTCTGATTTCAAAGTGAAATTAATTCCAACGACCACTATTGGATTTAATGGTAAAAATATTTTCTAATTTCACTTTAAAACCAATTAAAAATATTATCTAATAATATAAATAAATTAGATTAAAAAGAGATTTTGAATCAAAACACAACATTTTACACTATTCATTAAAAAAAATGAACTCTATCGGAAAAATACCAAAAAATTACACAAAGTAAAATTTGATGTCCCGATTCTTAGTAAGAGTTTTATTTGGTCCAAAATAATGTTTAAGAGTGAAAAAAACTATATTTAATTATGGTTCAACATCAAAAGGTGATAAGTGAACCTTCAGTGAAAACTAGGGCATATACGCCTAAAATTGAATTCTTTCCATATTTTAAGCCTTTATCTTTTATTGGATAAATGTAAAAACATTTAAAAACATATATAATAATATTTTAGTTATTTTTATCCATTCCCGCCAATACAACGACTACATGTTAACTACCATTTAAAATAATATTATTAGAGTGCAACGTGAGATTCCAAAGAAACTCGTTGTTGCGTGTTGGGTACGCCATCGAGCATAGCGTCCCCTTTAAAGTCATATTAATATTTTATTCACAAATAGGGATAAATATGAAAATGTCATATTCTTTATTTACCTGGGGTGTTACATTGATAAAATAGTGGGTGACAAAAAAATTAATTAATTAATTAATAATGTCTAAATTGTAAATCAAGAAAAAGTATTAACGGCGAAAGTATACTTTTTTTAGATAAAAATGTAAATCACCATCACAATTGGAACATGATCACTATAATATATATTGGATAATGAAAATATTCTGAATGACTATAAGTTCATGGAGTAGCACAGGCACTTGTGCATAATAATATTCCAAGAAATTAATCTTTATGTTATAGATTCCTAACATTATATGGATCCTCCTCATGGAAAAATAAATTTTGATAAAGTCAAATATAAGAAGCATATAGACGATTCATAAGATGTAATGTGTATCATATTGACATCTATGTCCAGTAATATATAAAAAATGAATGAGTACTATATGGATAAAATATGTTGACTCATCTCTATGAATTATATCACGAGATATCATGTTTATAAATTTTTGAGATACCCAATGCATTTATAGGTGAAATCTAGTAGAAAGGAATTAAGTAGGTCCTCATGTAATCAATATAATTATGAACATTTAGAGTATTTAATCCCTTGTGTTTGATGAACCAATAACTAGTGACTTATTTAATTATTTTCTATTTGCAGATAATATTTTTGATTTTTATTTTGAATTAAAATATAAATAACCTGAAAAATTATATCTTGTATCTTTTGGATTTGGTACACCAAGATGATAAGGATATAAAGAATACCAATTCTCCAGTCCTTGTAGTGAAGAAGTTGAGGAATGGAGATGATAAGGGGTCTTAGGCTGATTCCAACCCAAAGACCCTAATGCATCATCCTTCAAAAAATAAAATAATATAGATGGGGGAAATTACCATGAGGCTATCTACATTTAATATGGTAAGAAAGGCCCTTTTAAAAAGAATTAAATATTCGGGATGAAGAATATAGAAACTCTTCTACTTCATGTAATTTTTTCATGGGACGAAATCTATTTTTATCGACAGTTTTGGTATTGGATGCATCTTGTGCCACAATAATTTGGATTCATATTTAGTAACCAAATATATTAATAAAGATTGAAAAGGGTGATATGGATATCCAACCTGAAAATTGTGTAATACTAGTAGCGTTGGTTGGGATATATTGTAATCAGAGTTTGTTTAATAGTTTAGTTATTGCATTTAATAATTATTTTTATATTCCTTTTGATAATAGAAACTTAATCTTAGTGTCATGTTTGTACACCATGGGATTTTATTTTTAATTTTTCAAATAATTGTTGTATATTTTATAAGGATAAAATCAGTTATGTTATGGAACATCTTAATAATGGCATATATATACTTGAATTTGAAAATTGAGTAATCACAATCAATGAACAAACTAAGGAACAAGACTCATATAACACCAATATATAGATCTTTAGTATTGTTATTGTAAATGAGAATCATTTATAAAAATTTAATCAATTAGGGAATTTTTAATCAATTCAGTTAATGAATATTAATGAATTTATTGTTTCTTTAACATGTAAAATTACCAAATTACCCATCTATAGGGAAGTAGTAAGAGACACTATATTACTAGAATTAATTCATAGTGATGTATTTAGTCTATTTCTTTTAAAGGAAATGGGTGGGCTTTCAAACATAACTACTTTTACCAGTGACTATAGTAGATATGATTACATCTACTTAGGATAATATAAGTCATACTCCTTTATAAAGTTTAAGGAATACCAACATGATGTATAAATCCACCTTGTTACGAATATTAAGTCACTTTGATAAGAATAAGGTGGATATTATCATAACCAATCCTTCAATGATCACTTAAAAGAGTATGGAATAATATCCCAAGTGATTCCTTATAATCCATAGTGAAATTGTTTTATTGAAAATATGAATTAGACCTTTATAGAAATGGTCAAATTAATGATGATTCAAGAAAATATTACATTATAATTTTGGGGATACTCTATGTAAAAGAAGGCATATACCCTTAACTGAGTACCAAATAAATCAATAGATGGGATTCCATAAGAGTTCTGGTATGGAATGAAACCCATTCTGTCCCACATACATGTATGGGGATGAAAGTGTTTCATCAAGACTATACCAAGTAAAAAAATCAGAATCTAGAAGAATGAAGTGAATCTATATAGGCTATCCTAATAAAAATAAAGGATATTACATATATTACCATTCAAATAATAAAGTTATTGTGGAAATACATTCCATGTTTCTGGAATATGAACACAATTCTAATAAAAATAGTGGGATAAATTTTAACTTTGATGTTGTTGATGCTCTAGATGCCTAATATATCAATGGGGAATAATCTCTCTAAGATGCAGTGGGAGATGAATATGTTTTCGAGACATAAGTACATTGTAGATCAGGGATTAGAGAACCATTGTTTTTTTATTTTCTTTTCACCGAGTCAGGTGACACATTACTTCTAGATAATAATGAACCTTTAACATATAGGGAAGTAGTATAAGGAAAGGATATTACTATATGGAAATATGAAATGCATTCATAGATGGATCCAATGTACCAAATTCAATTTCGGATTTTGTTATACCCTCTAACTAATCTAAACCCCATTGGGACCAAATGTGTATTTAATAAAATGTTGTTCATGGATTGTATGGAAAACACCAATAAGGAAAGACTGGTTGTGAAGAGTTTCATGAAATGTCAAGGCATAGATTATGAAAAAACCTTCTCAGCATTAGTAATGATGAAATCCAACAGAATATTACTTGAAATTACAAACTTCCATGATTAATAGATTTTGGAAATGGATTTGAAAACTTCTTTTCTAAATTGAATGTTGGTCAATTACATATATATGACATAACCTAAAGGGTTTGTTATGTCAAAGAATTCCAAAAAAGTGTGCAATGTATAAAGAACTATTTATGGGTTGAAGAAATAATCATTATCATGAAATGTTCATTTTGATAAAACTATAATATAATTTGGTTTAATATAAAATAAAGATAAACCATGTATCTATAAGAAAGTTAATGGTATTTTCAATGTTTTATTAGTATTATATATTGATAACATAATGATTATGTGAAAATAAGTGTATGTATTACTATGATTTAAGACATGGTTAAATGAATGCTTCTCCATTAAAGTTATATATAAATTATTCTACATTTGAGGTATCAAGATCTATCGAGATGGATCTCATAAGATTATTTGGATATGTTAAAGTATATATATTGACAAGGTACTTAAAAATATATTATGGAACAATCCTGGAGTGGGTTGTTCCCAATGTCACATTGTATCAATATCTCTATAAAAATGTGTCCACAAACATAGAAGGAGTTTAAAATAATTAGTATAATCACTTATTACTCAATAGTGGGATCTATCATGTATTTAAAGAAATGTAATAGGTTTTTTGTTGCCTTTACTTTGAGTATGGTGGGTATATATCAAGCTAATATAAGAAATCTATATTGGTAAACTATCAAAACAATCATGAATTACATGATTCATACAACAGATATGTACCTAGTGTATAGAGGATATATTGATCTATAAGTGAAAGGATACACTAATTCTAATTTTGTAAGGCGTCATGATGATCTGAAAAAATAGTAAGGCTATGTATTTTTAATAAATAGTGAGGAAATGACCCAGAGAAGCTCAAAAAACTAGTGGTCACAGACTCTATAGTAGAATCCAATTATATAGAAACTTATGAAGTAGCTAAAGAGGTTTCCTAGATACATAAAATTATCATGAATATTTTTGTTATCCATGGATGTATATAACATGTTCTAGTTTATTCGGATAATACTATAGTAGTGGTTCATTATAGGATCCCAAATTAGACAATAAGGTAAATCATATACTTTGGAATTTTGATATCTTTTTTGGTATTAATTGGGGAGGTGAAGTTGTAGTTAGCAGGATATCCTAGAGGATAACATTGAAGAAAACCTAACTCAATCCATATATCAACATAACCATGATTCTCATTTGAGATCTAGCATTTTAAAATTTTTTAGAAATTAGTTCTATTTGAAGTGGGAGTGCTGAACATGGATGCCCAAGACCCAACTTATTTATGTACTTTGATTACCATTACATGTGTATAGATTGATATATATACTTGTTTATATTAACATAATAGTGTTGATAATTATGAGTATACAATATTTATGGTACTGTTTATACATTACATATCATATCAAAAGGTTATTACAGTTCCCATGCTATAATGAGAACCTGAAGATACCATAAAATTAATCTTAATGTTATGTCTTATGGTCCAGATAAATTATATTGACAGAACACATATGATGTGTAATCATCAAGTGTTGGGGGATCATAATCACTGAGACTATTTCGCATAAATTTTGGACATGGTGATATCTAGTATGTGAGATCATGAAGACATGCCTTCTAGTAGGATCACCACATGTTTCATGTAACATCTTATATTTTTCATGTATTATTTTTGTATATTATATAGAGTATTTTCGAGACCAGGCTTTGGGACATCAAAAGATTTTGAGAATTGGTGTTCTTGGAATAAATATTTGAAATGTATTAAATGTATTAAATACCATGTGTGTATAGTTTCCCTGAAAATTTTGAATAACATCAAAAAAATGTACTCAGATCAAAAATTTGGGGGAATTTGAATTTAGGATGTGAGGTTTACCCTAGGTGTGACTTAGTGTAAGTCAGCACGGTTCATTTATAGAAAATTTTTCACGTGTGTAAAATTAATAAATTAATAAATTATTTTATTTTATTTTATTTTTGACGTAGTGAGGTGGAGACCTAATTGCCACTCCTTAAATAAGCACATATGGAAAATATGCAGGGTTAGCTGCATAACCCTGTAAGACATTGGGGAGTTGTTGGAAAACGTTAAATGATATCTCATTTCGGAACAATGATCAAATCGATGATCAATGATTAGAATATAATATTATTTAAGGACCTCTCCAATAACTATGACATTGCATCGTTCTTTAATATTGATTTATCCAAATTGAGGTACATTGTTTTTATGAATTGTTTGCTTTCCCCGTTCTTTATTCCTATGATGAACATGGATCAATCAACCAATGGATTGATATGTGGATCATGTGTATTTTTTGGATGGGTTTATTGCTGGGTGATTTGGGGGTAATTACATTGTATTGTTGTTTTCATCATAATTATTCCCATGGAAATGAATTGAGACTAACAAAAACATCGATCTAGGTCCATTACACTCATATTTTTCTTGGGATTTTATCCCTTAGTTCTTTCTTCTCCATGGGAATTCTTCATTTGGCCTAGGTTTTGACATATCCCAATCAATAGATTGGTTCAGACTCATTTCTTCTCATAATAATCCAATATTGTGGATCAAGGATCACCACGGAATGACGGTAGTGCGATGACACAAGTGGTGGATAATTAGGAGGTATTGGATACCTGATTTTACAATCATCAACATTATTCAACACACGATGAAGAAAAATATGTTGATTCATTTTAAAAGTAGATGCAAGACTAGTTTTTCATATATCTTGGTTTTCATAGTCTAGAAGAACCCCAGCCTATACGTTTTGGAAAGGGAAGAGGCTTTAGTGAGGCATGGGATGACGCAAAATTAACACGGGAAATCACAAGCAACATAAAATCTAATTTTGTGTTACAGTCCATGTGAGACCCTTTTTTTAGTGCTAGTGTTCTGGGAAAAGTTATATATCACACAATGTGTGAATTTGGTCACATGAGATGTGTACCTCCTCAGTTGAATCATTGTGTGACTCAGTGGGTACACAAACACTGTTTGAAGTACACATCTAGATGGATAACAGTATGCACCGACACAGACATGGCTTGGTTGGGTGTATATGGTTTTACCCATGTAATGGTATATAGGTAGAGTACATGGTCAGTTGCACACCATGTACAACTACTTGGGAACAACCACCTGGGCAGGGACACAGTGAAGTGACATGGGCCAGAGATCGTGTATCTCGAAATGTTTTGTATTACTTTTACATACTGTGTTTTTAGAGACTAAATTTCATGTACGGATCTTCCATATGGTCAGATAAAGTGATAGATAGACACATCATGTACCCTCAATTTCTCACTGTGTACCCCCTTTAGGAGTTCTTTAGGCTCTTTGTTTTCTTATTGTTCACTATTATTGGTTTAGCATGTTCCCCTGGTCCTTACCTTGATGGCGCAGTGTGGTATTACATCCACTTCACTGGATTGTGTTCCCATTTTGTTGTCAAGTCTTAAATAGGGTTTTGGTGTCCCTCCATGAGACTGGAGTGTGATCCACTATCATCATTTATTCCCTAGTTTTAGTTAAGTAATTAGCATCACCTCCTAGATTCAGGTGTTGATCCTCTATCTAACATGTCATATAGGTAGGATTTATATGATCTTTTGTGTGTAATCCCCTACATAGAGGGTTGATCTAGATTTGGTTTGTGTTGTCCCCAAGATGTTCTGGACATTACCCCCTGAGTGTTTATTTGGTTCCTCTTAGACTACTGAGCTTTCGTGGGCATGGGCCAATGAGCTACACCTCTTTATCATGTGTCTCCAATGATAGCATGGCCCATGAAGTGGATTCACCCTAGAAGAGCGTTTCTTTGAGTATAATCATGGTTACGAAATTTAGTGATGATATCCTTGTGGCATAGTGTATTTTTTGAGTATATATGGGTGTTTCTATAATACATTGATTGTTATATATTTTATTAAGCTACCCATACAAGGTTCTTTGTGCTTACTGTTTTTAGGGTGTCCTACTTAGTATTCCAATACTCAACCCTTTATGGGATTTTCCAACATGTCTTGTGTCTTATAAATATGATGGCCTATTTGATAGTGTCCTAATATGATAGAGATTATGTGGAGTGTATCTGGAGCTTCTATGTTGAGGTGTTTTACTAGGATCATGATTGAGAATTTCAGTCCTCTCCATTGAAGCAGGTTGGACTCTTTAAAGTTTTTGGTTGGGCTTGTACTTATCCAATTTTTATTTCAATACTTCTTACTATCGGACTTTGTTGTGGGATAATGTATTTATACATGCATTGTTTTGGTTTTTTTACATTTCATCATTGTGGTGGATTAGATATGTGTGTGTTTGTACAATTACTTTAGGCTAATGCCTCCCATTTCGGAGATATACCTACCCAATAGTGGTCTCCAACCAAGGACTATTAGAGATGGGATTGGGGTAGTCATGGGTCAGACCTTCGAAGGTCGGGTCATAATAGAGTGGTATTATAGGATTCAGTTCCACCTTAGGAAAAGTCTCAATGAGATTGGTTTATGGAAACCGTGTTTATTGTTTTGAGTTCGAATTTCAGGCTAGGGACCCTAGTATTGTTAATGTGGTAGATGTATCCATAAACTAAGACTCTGATCAACTTCCTTTTGACATAGTAAATATAAACATTGGTTGTAGGGAAAATTTTTGTAACATGCATCATATATGAATGCTTGTTTTTTTCTATATCCTACTTGAGTGAGCTCCTTAGATATACTCCTTTGACCATGGTATAATTTTTTTAATTTTAGGATGCCTCCACACATACAGTTAGCTAGGATTCCACTAAATGGTCATGAGAATGATCTTCCTAGTGATAAAAAATTGGTATGGGGGATTGTACTAGATATTTAACCTCCATGTCATTTACCAGCTATACCACAACCCATTGATCAGAATCTAGAGCTAGCAATATCAAGTAATGATGCATACAGGTTGAGTGTGTTGCGCATGTTTCAGAGGATATAACCTCCCATGTTTCAGGAATACCCAGACCCCCAGGTGGCAGAGGACATGCTAGAGTTAGTCACTCACATTTTCAAATTTCAAGGGACACCAACAAACCAGATGAAAGTCTTCATAGTGAGTCTTCTTTAGAGATTTTATGAGTAATGGTGAGTCTTCGTGAATCAATAACACAATAAGATAGCTCTTTACTAGATAGACATTGAGAATCTCTTCAGATATGAGTTCTATAAATCCACATTGTGATTATTATACAAATGAGATATTATTCATCTACAGTTTGGCAACATGACTGTGGTGGAGTTATCATCGTGGTTTACATATCGCTCACTTTACTCCATGGATATGTTATGGGACTAGTTCATCGTGTATTGGGCCTTTGAATAAGGGTTACACTTGTATATCATGGAATTAGTGGTATAGGTCTTCATATCCACCTTTTATGGATTTATTGAGCATGTGTTGTTGGTGGATAAATTACTGGAAGATCAGAAAATGGTACTGAGATCAAGCAGTGGTCACTCAATAGCTGATATCTCAGTATCAGGTAACCGACAGTAGTCACAGGGATCCAATAATTTGAGGCTATTTAGGAGTTGATCCCATGAATCAATGCTAGTGGTGTAGGTATCTTAGTGTGGCTTGTATTAAAAAGGGACTTGTGTTGTTTCTCCTACGATGGTCAGAGACATCTAGCCTATGATTGTATGACCTTTTTTACAACTGTTCATGAGACCGTCGAGGGACCACTGAGGTGGAGACAGAGGTAAGAGAAATGTTATTTTTAGGTCAGAATATGTGGAATAGGGGATAGTAGAGGAGAAGGAGGTGGTCAGAGGTCTGACCTATTACCACCACCACCCAAAAGTGGTCCACTCTCTGATCAGGGGGCTGGTGGGAAGGAACGATGCCAGCTGTAGGCTATAGTGGTTTATGATCCTGAGGCTCTAGGGATGGTACGAGGTATGATCTATTCTTTTTTGGCATTATTTGTAGTATCAATAGACCCATGTTATAACTATTCCTTCCATGAAACATCTCTAGTTTGAGACCTAGAGATTGTAGTTGATAATTTGACTCGACCCCTATGGTTGAAGAATCCAACATGTGGTGACTCGGAAATTTTGAACATATGATAATGGTGTGATCTAACACTTGTAGGCGTGCTTTTTTATGGGATCTTATCATTGTATCAATGAGGCCTTACTACTCCATCTTAGGTATAGACTGAATATCCACTCTTTATGCCCACATTGATAGTTTTAGGTGAAGGATGTGGTGTGTATACAATGAAGGAGCAATTTTTTTCCTTGTGTGTGGAACAAAACATAGTGGATTAGGATGATCTAAGGCATATGAGAGTGTATCCAATTGCTCTCCACTAGGCTAGAATGACTCTTGGAGCAGTGGATGCTTTGGGATATCAGTCTCCAATAGTGCTTGCAGAGTATGAGGAAATATTTTCTAAGGATATACAATGTTTACCTCCCCATTGAGAGGTAGAATTATCCATCAACTTTCATCATTTTATGGAACCAATATATGCACCATCATATTGGATGGATCCCATAGATCTTTTAGAGCTGAGGTTGTGGTTAGAGGACATCCAGGAGAAGGGATTTGTGAGATCCAATGTTTCCCACTGGGAATCCCTGATAAAACAAATTTTTATTGAATATTTTATTGATAATAAATGATACAATTTCCTCACATTTTGTTAAATTTGTTCATTCATGAAATATTAGGGATAAGATCGTTCATTTCAAAATTTGATGGAAATTCTAGTTTTACACTTTAAAATTCACGGTAGCATTTTAGACATAAATAATTTGATATGTTTTATTTGAACATAAATTTTTTAAAATATGTTCATGACATAATGTTATACAACTTTAATTTATGACATTGGAGCTAAATCATGCACTAGGTTGGTGAAAATGGGCCATGAAGTCTAAGTTGGGCTGGACTCGTGAGAATGGACATGGGTTTTGTATTTGGGACATAACTTCTTCATCCATGCTTTAATTAGGACCTCATTTTGTCAATATCTCTAGGAATAATTTTTTCACCAATCATACTACTGGAAGGAGAGATGATTCACGAATATTTGTGGTCAAATGGGCAGTTCAAGTTGGATTAAAATATTTCGCCGAATTTCCCCATTCACACTTGAAACCATGTGTAACCGTGCCTCCCATTCACTTTATAAATTAGTTTGTTTCTCATTTGGAGGGGTCTGGACGTGGATTATAGGATTGGGAGAAGATTCTAAGTGTTTATTATCCATTTAAATTAACAATTATAGGAGGGATGCTTCCAATCTAGGATCACCTCCAAAATTCTCTTCTCTTCCTCTTCTTTGTTGTAATGTTTTTGTTCTTTCAATAATTTTCTTATTTTATATTTCATTTAATTTATTTTTCTTATTTTTTTCTTCCTTTATATTCCTTTTTTGGAAGGAATTATTCAGTAGAATCATTATTGGGTTATACCTCTTATAAACCATTGAAAATGCAATTCGCTTCTACGATGATTACACTACCCATGGAAGAGTATTCTTTTTAGTAATTAATATATCTCTTACATTATTCATTAATTTATTTTGAATCAATGAGCTACTATAATTCACATAATATGATATATTAAATTATTTTTCAATATGAATGAAACTAATCAAACAATTGAACAATTTACACCAAAACACAGGAGGACAATGTTTGTGTAAATTGTGAAAGTGTGATCTAAATTGGTAATACAAGACTTGACGGGATAAATTTGTATAGTCCAAATATAACCCCTAAACTCAATTTTACCTCATTTCAAAAGTATATTTGTTCTCTAATTAACCAATGACTATAATTTTACCTAAGAACATCAATTAAAGCAGGGCGCTGTGATTTCATGTTCTAAAGCTCACCTAGGGTTTAAGTAATTTCATCTTTGTGGTTAAGTTACCTCTCATAGGGTTCAAGGGTTAAAAAATTAGGGGATTATAATTAAGTGGATGTTAATTTAGATTATAATGATAAATAACTATGTGAATATGTAGAGTTAGAAAGATTATATCTTCTAAAATAGTTTTCAAAATAAACATCTTCTCAGTATTCTTTGTTAATAAAATTTCATTTCAAAATTAAAAAATTGCAATATTCTTCTAGAAAAAATCTTCTAGTTTTATAAATAATAAAAAACCCCTAATACATTTATGTATTGTTTTTATTTTATTTTATTTTATTTTTATAATACCTTTAAAATTTTATTTTCATTTACTTTCTCTTTTGAGAGACGACCTTGGCCAGCTACCCTCCTGCACCCAAGTAACCAAAAATCATTAATCATTTGAGAGTTCCCCCGACATCCCCTTTCAAATTGGCTCCATTTATGGGGAGGACAGTAATTTATTAAACCAATTAGAGGTATTTATTTTACATTTCATTTAATTATTTTCTTCTCCTCTTTCTTGTTTCTCCTTTCTCATGATTTTTTCTCTTACTCTCTTCTTTTATTTTTATCAGACCGACTCAAACTTATTTTATTTTTATTATATTACACTTTTCATAATGACTTTTTTATCTTTCATTGATTTATGAAATAAACTAATCCTGATGATCTATTAGATCTTGACCCTAAGATTGAACACATCATTAGGAATCAAATCATACATTCCCATGTCTATGAGATGTTTCAACATTCAACCAGTTGGAGAATTCCTCCACTCCAAGAACATTGAAATCAGAAGAAATTAAAATTCAAGAATAAAAAACAATGGATAAAAATAATTTAAAGGAACTTAATAGAACCATTCAATAATTGGATGCACCTAATTTTAATTATCAACTGAATTTCATTGCATACCCAAATCATGAATAATACATTGAACTGAAATCTGGGTTTATACACCTACTTCCAAAATTTCATGGCCTCTCTGTTGAGGATCACAATAAACCAATTAATGTATTTAATGTGGTTCTATCAACCTAGAAATTAATAAATGTATCTGAATATCAAATAAAACAAATAGAATTCCCATTTTCACTTGATGGAACTGCAAAAGACTGGATGTATTATTTACAACCTAAATTTGTAAATTTTTGGAATGATTTGAAACGTCTTTTCATGTAGAAATTTTTTCAAGAATCAATGACCAAAACCATTCATAAGGTGGTATTATGGATCAAACAAGCCCAAGGGGAGTCAATGTATATGTACTGGGAGGGATTCAAGAAGTTTTTTGCAAGCATCTCACATCACCAAATCAGTCTCCTCATCCAATACTTCAATATAGGACTCACACCATTGGAGAAGAGCATGTTGGATGCCTCAGTTGTAGGAGAATTGGTGGACAAGAAACAAATAGATACACCTACATTGATTGACAATATTTTCCAAAAATCCCAACAATTTGGTGATCAAGGTACACCACATGTCAATGGAGTACATCTGGTAAGACCTTCTTCTCTAGAGAGTCATTTAATTGATACCAAGATGGAAGAATTGACCACTATGGTGAGGTAGATTACTCTATATTAGAAGACATTCCAACCCCCTCCTTCAAGGCCTTGTGGAATTTTCACTAAGACAAGCCACCCAACTGATTGTTGCCCCCAACTGCAAGAAACAGATGATTGTGTGGAAGTGTTTCTTGGGAGACCATATCAACAGCAAAAACAACCATATCCACAAAAGAATATTGATTCCTTTTCTCCAACATACAACAAAGTGTGTAAGGATCAATTAGACCTGAGGTATGGCTCTGGAAAACAACAAATTCCCCCTTTTAAACAAAACTTCCAGTAGCCTTCACCTTACCAATAGGGTTTACAATAACCCCAAAGGAGATTTGAGCCTCAAGAATCAGAAAGTCAACAACAATGGAATTCTCAACCAAAGGTAAATTCCAATACTAATTATATTTTTAAAAACGTTATTCATAATCAAAATAATAAGATGATGAGTGATGGTTCTAAGATGAGGTAGTTGAAGACTCAAATAAGCTAGATTTCCACTACCCTTGATGAAATGGTAAGTAATAATTCTAGAAATCTACCTTCCAAACCTACTCCAAATCCCAAGGGGAATGTCAAGGTCAACCCATTGAGAAGTGGGAAGAAAAAAACTGATATATCTACACCTATAATTCTACTAGGATTCACTTTAACTCAGAAGAATCCCCATTCCATACAAACTGAAGAGAAGCAAAAGGAGAAAGACAAGGATAATAAAAAGATTGATGATGTTCCTCCTAACCCCCTTCCCTTTCCAAACAAGGTTGTATAAACCAAGAATATGGCTGAAGAGGAAATTCGAAAAAGATGTTTTGGATACATTAAAGCATGTGGAGATCAACATCCCTCCACTTGAAGCTATCAAGCATATCCCAAGGAATGAAAAATTCTTAAAATAATTGTGTACCAATTGAAGATGGATAAAAATAAAGGAGATGATTGATCTTAGAAAAAATGTGTCAGCATTCATTACCCCAACTTTAGCTATCCCAACAAAGTGCTTGGATCTAGGGACATTCATTATCCCGTTCACCAAAGGGGAGTTGCACTTTTCTGATGCACTTTGTGATTTAGGAGCTTCCATAAATACGATGCCTCACTCTGTATTCTCTTCTTTACAGGTTGGTGAGTAGAAGCCGGCAAGATTAGTTGTGTAGTTGGAAAATAATGCTATAACCTATCCAGTGGGAGTCCTTGAGGGTTTACTTGTCCATGTAAGAGACATGATCTTTCTAGCAGATTTCTATGTTCTTAAATGGGAGGATGATCAGGCCACTTCACGTGATCCCATTATCATAGGTAGGCCCTTCCTCAAAACTGCAAAAAAAATTATAAATGTCCATGAGGGTAGAATTTACGTGGAGTTTGGAGATGAAGTTGTGATATTTAATGTTATGTACTCCATAAAGTACTTCTCATAGGACCATTCTGTATTTGTTATCTCCCATTTTAAACCACCAAATAAAAACCCCCTAGATTTTTATTTTCCTATGCATAAGAATATTATGAGTATTGGTTCTTGATTTATGTATAAGAGAACTTAAACACCTATTTCTAATGCACAAAACTATCTCATATTTGATTATTAAATTGATTCGTACTTTTATTGTGCTCATGTGAACTCTGATTATGACATGGCTATTGAATATGCTGATGGTTTTGATGCATTATTCTCTGATTTTGATAATGATAATTCTGGTACTAATTTTTACTGTGAACGTATTTCAGTTCCTTTAATGTCCCCATCTATACATAACCCCCCCCCCCCAATTGGAACTCAATCATATTCTTACCTAATCTGAAAGACTTATACTTGTAATGTGGTGAAAAATTACATGTTACCATTGCTAACAATATCCCTTTTGAACCTGAAGAAAAACATTTAAATTTTTTGAGGGAGAACATTAAGTAAATCATGTGGAACTTGGATGACATATTAGTTATTATCCCCACCATTTTCATGCATAAGAGTCTTTTAGAGGATGGTTCTAATCCAATTAGGTAGTGAGAAAGTACATTTATCCCAAATCTTTTGAATTTTTTGAAAAAAGAAGTTGAGAAATTGCTCAAGGTAGGTATAATCATTCCCATTTTAGATTCTTAGTAGGTGAGTCCTATTCAGGTTGTACCTAAGAAAAGTGGTGTTACAGTTGTTAAAAATGAGAAATATGAGTTAGTTTCAATGAGGGTGGAAAATATTTGGCATGTGTGTATTGATTTTAGGAAAATAAATCAATCCACTCGCAAGGACCATTCCCCCCTCCCATTTAATGATCAAATGCTTGAGAGACTAGCTGGGAAGACACATTATTATCTCTTGGATAGATTTTCTGAATATTTTCTAGTTCCTATTTCTCCAAAGCATTATCATAATACTATATTCATTTTTTTCATTCGGTGTGTTTTCCTACCAAAGCATTCTATTTGGACTTTTCAATTCCCGAGGTACCTTCCAGAGATTCATGTTGAGTATTTTTTCCGATCTTATTGTGACCTATATAGAGGTATATATGGATGATTTCATAGTGTATGGGTCTTCATTTAATGATTTTATATCTAGCTTTGGAAAGGTTTTGAATCATAGTATTGAGAAAAATCTAGTCTTGAACTTTGAAAAGTGTCATTTCATGGTAGATCATGGCATTGTCTTAGGGAATTTGGTGTCAAAACATGGGATAGAGGTTGATAGATCTAAGATAGACATTATTTCATCCTTACCCTATCCTTCATGTGTGCGTGATGTTATATCATTCCAATGGAATATAGGATTTCATTGACACTTCATCAAAGATTTTAGTAAGATTGCTCTTCCTATGTCAGGATTACTTCAAAAGAATTATGATTTTGTGTTTGATGATTATTGTAGGAATTCCTTTGATGAGGTAAAACTATTTCTTACCACACAAAATATCATACATCCCCCACAGTGGGAGAATCCTTTTGAGCTTAAATGTGACGCCTCCAACTTTTTGGTTGGATATGTCTTATCTCATAGGGTGGAGGGACGTTCACATGTGATTGCATATGCATCAAAGATATTGGATTCAGCCAAATCAAACTACACAACCACAAAAAAAGAGTTTCTTGTTGTTATATTTTCTTTGGATAATTTCTGTTCATATTTATTGGTCTCTAAAGTAGTTGATTTTTCTAACCATACAACTCTAAGGTTCTTATTGAAGAAGACTGATCTAAATCCCAAGCTAATCTGATGGATGCTCCTTCTTCAAGAATTTTACATTGTGATAAAGTAAAATAAGGGGTCAGAAAATTTAATGGTGGGACACATGATTAGGCTTACTCACACACTAGGGGATGACACGATGGACTTGGTACCACTTTGGGATACTTTCACTGATGAGCATCTTTATTCCATCTCATGTACACATTCTTTTTATGCTAATTTAGTGAACTACATTTGATCATATGAAATTACTGCAAATTTAAAAACACATCAAGTCCAAAAGTTAAATAGTGAGTATAGATTTTATATGTGGGATGATCCTCACTTATAGCACTTGTGTAGTGACCAAGTTATTATGAGGTGTGTTCCTGATCATGAGTTTGAGTCTGTTCTGCAATTCTTTCATACACTTGCTTATGGTGGAGGATTTTGACCCCCAAGAACATCAAAGAATGTTTTGGACTCTGAATTGTATTGGCCTACTTTATTCCATGATGCTCATGTGTTTTGTAAGTCGGGCTCACGTTGCCTACACACTGATAATATTTCTAGGAGACACAAGATTCCCCAACAACCCATATTATTCTTTGAGATTTTTTATTTATGGGACATTGATTTTATGGGTCATTTTTCTAGTTTATTTGGGTTTTTTTATATTTTAGTTTCTGTTGATTATGTGAGAAAATGTGCGGAGGCTAAGACCATAAGGACAAATGATTCTCATGTTGTTATGGAAATTGTTAAAGCATATATTTTTTGCAGGATTGGAGTACCGAAGTACATCATCAGTGTCCAAGGGACACACTTCTATAATCGAGATTTGTCTTCCTTACTTCAGAAGTATGGGGTGACACAAAAAACATCAACACCATTCCACCCCCAAATAAA
This sequence comes from Viscum album, assembly GCA_963277665.1. Classification (NCBI taxonomy): domain Eukaryota; kingdom Viridiplantae; phylum Streptophyta; class Magnoliopsida; order Santalales; family Viscaceae; genus Viscum; species Viscum album. The sequence goes on from OY728156.1 coordinate 908,318,825, forward strand.
TGGTCACGCGGAGGTTTCCAATATGGAGTTGAAACAAAATTTCGAGAAAAATTGTGGAGCCAAATTGAAAGGATTTGAGAAAGTTCTTGGATGGTGCATTACAGGCTTATAGGAATATATACATAACACCCATTGGTATGTCCCCATTTTGAATTGTTTTTGGGAAAGAGTTTCATCTCCCTATGGAAGTTGAGAATCCGGCTTATTGGGCTATTAACAAATGTAATATGGATTTGGCCCAAGTTAAAATCCAAAGAAAGCTTCCAATTCAAGATATTGAGGAGATCTGATTGTCTTCACATGAGAAATCAAGGCTCTATAAGGAAAGATCAAAATAATCTCCTGACAAAATGATCCTGTAAAGATAATTTCAAGTTGGAGAGAATGTATTCCTCTATTGTTCACGATTGAAGTTGATGCCTGCTAAGTTGTGTCCCATGTGGATAGGTCATTATACAATGACTAATGTTTTCCTCATGGTATAGTAGAGATCACACAAGAGGACTCTTGAAGGAGATTTATAGTTAATGTGAAACGTTTGAAGAGACACATTGATGGACTTCCTACCAATACAGTAGATTTTATCACACTGCATAACCCCATCATCACATGAACATATCAGGTTGTTCCTAACCATTTCATTTTTTTATTCTTTTTCCTATTTAATATTATACATTTCATGTGCATATATCATCTCATGGGTTCACATTGAGGACAATGCAGAATTTTAAGTGTGGGTAGGGAACCTTTTAGTTTAGTAATTTCATTGTTTTCTTGTTTTTTAATGATTTTCAAAAAAAATGTGTGTGTTTTAAATTTTTGTGTAATTTTGAGCTTAAATTATTCTCATAACCATTTTAAAATTAAAATAAATAATTTATACAATTTATCCCATGAAACTGAGCTTAAATGAATTCTGAAAATAACTTTGTTTGAAGTTCAAATGTTTAGCAATTTCATGAAAAGTACTCTGAATTTTGAATCCCATGACACATCTCACTGTCTTTATATTTGAAATCACTTTCCTATGAGTCTTTTGAAACATTATTTTCATATTCCTTACACTTACCCAACCTCTTGAGAGAACCAAACCTTGCTTGATTTAACCAGAATTTGATTTATTCTTATCAAAACCTGAGGGTTTTAGGTACTTATGTTTAAATGATTGAGGCATTTGTGTGGTTTTAAAGACCCTATTTCAAAAAATAATATCTTATAATGGCCTAAATTGAACATTTAATCCTTGAAATTATTCTAATCCGTGAACAACCTGTTATGATAGCCACATTACAATCTAATTTACTCTATCAAACCAACTCTTGATGTAAAATTGCATAATCTAGTTGAACAAAAGTGTGCGGGAAGCTGTCTTCTGTTGTGCTACCACATTCGGTGATACATTAGGTGGAAAATTATATTTTGAAGAGATGTGTTTTGTGATGAAAAAAATAATTATATTTAATTTTGTTCCACTTCTAGATCTTTTATTATAAGTGAGGTTGTGCCTTTATGGTGCTTCTAATAGAGGAAGAAATTTGTGCCTATCTGGAGCTTTCATGAAAATCATATTTGAGAAGATTGAAATTTTTACTACTGAAATGTTGAATGGTGTGAACATTAATTTATTTTTCATGATGATGAAGATGAATTGATGTTGTGGTGATTGATTAGGAGACCATATTTATGTGAAAATTAGATAAATGCAATTTTTCTTCAAAAAGAGTCAAGCCCTCCTCATTCAGCCTCATATTTTTTCACATCTAAATCCTACTCATCGAAAGCCACAGATCAACCCTGAAAAGTGCTCATGATAGGCATATGTCCTTGGATCACATCAGGTGGAGATCTAGGAATTTATCAAGCCTATGGTTATCCTTGTGTGGTTTCCTATGAGAAATACATTGCTGAAAAATTGACATTTGTGTGATAAGAGAAAATTCAAGTGAGGAATGTGTTTTATACAAGGGAGGATAACTGAAGTGGAAATATATTGAATGATATAAATGGAGAACTTAAAATAATAGTTTTTTATGAGCATTAATATCTTTTTTTCTCGTTGTGGAACTGTTGGATCTCAAGGATATGTGTTTTAAAAAAAATTGATTTGATATTGATGTTTACTTGTCACAATTTTTTGGAATATGTGATATGAGGTTTTTCCCAGGACTGAAAAATCCTAAGTGTGGGGGAGTTGATAAACCAAATTTTTATAGACTATTTTATTTATAATAAATAAACTAATTACTTTACAGTGTTGTAAATGTGTTCATTTATGAAATATTTGGGATTAGATCATTTATTTGGAAATATGATGAAAATTCAGTTTTACCCTTTAAAATTCATTATAGAATTTCATACATATATATTTTGATATGAATTATTATAACTTAAATTTTTTTAAATATGTTCCAAACATAATGGGATAAAAATTTCATTTAGGACATTGGAGATAAAGAATGCATTTGGTAGTTGAAAATGGGCCATGATGTCAAAGTTGGGATGGACATGCCAGAATGGACATGGGTTCTATATTTGGGCCATAACTTCTTCATCCTCCCTTGGAAATGGTCCAAATTTTGAGATAAGATCTATGTATAATTTTAGAACAAAAATACTTCAGGAAGGAGAGATGATTCACGAGTCTTGTAGTCAAATTGGCAGTTCCGGTTAGCTTATAATATTTGGCCTAATTTCCCCATTCACACTAGAAACCACTTAGAACCTAGCCTCCCCTCCACTCTATAAATTAGTATTTTTCTCATTTTGATGGGGTTGAAAATGTCTTAGAGGATTAAGAATAGAGGATATGTGGTTATTTCCATTTTAAATTAACCATTGAAGGAGAGAAGCTTTCAAGCTAGTATCTCCTCCAAAATGATTTTCTCTTTCACTTCATTGTTGTAATGTTATTTTTATTTCAATAAACATCTTATTTTAGCTTTTATTTATTTTATTTTTCTCAATTTTCTTTATATGGTATCTTCCTCTTTGGGATGTAATTATTTAGTATAAGTGACATTGGGTTATTCCCATTATAAATTGTTGCAAATGTAATTCGCTTCTACGATGATGACACCACCCATTTAAGAATATACTTTTTTGTAATCGATCTGTCTATTACCTTATTCATTTATTCATTTTGAATAAATGTGCTACTATAATTAACATAATATGATCTATTAATTTAGTTTTCAAGATAAATGAAACTAATCAAGAAATTTAACAATTGACACCAAAACACAAGAGGTTGGGGTTTCTGTAAATTGTGAGAGTGCGATCTTAATCGGTAATACAAGACCACACTGGATAAATTTTTAGAGTTAAAATATAATCCAAAAACTCAATTAATAATCATTTAAAGAGTAGTTATTTTATCTAATTAACCACTGAACATAATTTAACCTAATAACATCAATTAAAGCATGGCACTACGATTGCATGTTCCGAAGCTAGCCTAGGGTTTAAGTAATTTCATCATTGTGGTAAAGTTAACTCCCATAGGGTTTGAGGATTAAAAAATTAGGGGATTATAATTAATTGGATGTTAATTTAAATGATAATGATAAATAATTTAGTAAATAGGTAGATTTATATCAATTACACATTTTAAAATAGTTTTTTTAAAAACATCCTCTTGTTGTGATTTGTTAATCAAATTTTATATCAAAATTTAAAAAAAATGAAATATTCTTCTTGAAAACATATTCTAGTTTTATAACCGATAAGAAACCCCTCATCCTTTCAATAATTTTTTTTATTATCTTTTATTTTATTTTTAGAATACATTTAATAAGTTGTTTAAATTAACTTCCTCCTTTGAGAGACGACCTTGGTCAGCCACTCTACAGCACCCAAGTAGTAAAAAAACATTAATCATTTGAGAGTGCCCACGACAGTGCCTTTCAAATTGGTATAGTTTTCAGGGAGGAAAGTAATTATTTCAACCAATTATAAGTATTTATTTTATTTTTCATTTAATTATTTTATTTTTCTCTTTATTTCTTCTTTCCCCTTTCTCGTGTTTTTGTCTCTTACTCTCTTCTTTTATTTTTATCAGACCATCTCAAACTTTTTTCTTTTTATTATTGTCCACATTTGTTCATTGTTTTTTTATATTTCATTGATTTATGACACTAAATAATCTCAAAGATCTCTTATATCTGGACCCGGAGATTGAGTGCAGCCTTAGGGATCGAATCAGACATTCTCATTCTACGATAAGTTTCAACATTCAACCAGTTGGAGAACTTGTCCACTCCCAAAACATTGAAATTGAAAGAAATTAAAATTCAAGAATAAAAAAAGAACAAATTGATTAAAATAATGTAAATTAACTTAATAGAACCATTCAATAATTCTTTTCAACAGATATTAATTATCAACTAAATTGTATTGCAAACCCAAATCTCGAATCAAACTTTGAATTGAAATCTGTGTTAATTCACATGCTTCTCAAACATCATGGCCTATCTAGTGGGGATCAAAATAAACACCTTAATGAATATAATGTGACTTTCTAAAAACATAAACCAAGAAATGTATTTGAAGATCAAATCAAACTATGATCATTCACATTTTTAATTGATGGAGTTGGAAAAGACTAGATTTATTATATACAACCTGAAGATGTAACGTGGTGGAGTGATTTAAAACATCTTTCCTTGCAGAGATTTTTTCCATCATCAAGGACAAATTCCAATCATAAGGAGATCTCGGGGATCAAATAAGCCCAAGGGGGGTCAATTTATGAGTACTAGGAGGAATTTAAGAAGTTATGTGCAGACTTCCCACATAACCCAATCAGTGAGAAATTCCTCATCCAATACTTAAATGAATGACTCACACCTATGGAGAGGAGAATGGTGGAAGCCATTGTAGGAGGAGAATTTGTAGAAAATACACCAGTAGTAGCACATGCATTTATTGGCAAGATTCCCAAAACTCCAAATAATTTTGCGATCGAGGTACACCACTTGTCAGGGGAGTACATCAGGTAATTCCTTCTTCTCTTGAGTGTAATTTAATTGATACCAAGTTGGAAGAATTGATCACTATGGTGAGTCAGATTTCTTTGGATCAAAAGACATTACAACCCCCTCGTTCAAGGCCTTGTGGCATTTTCACTGAGACAAGCCACCCAACTAACGTTTTCCCCTAACTGCAAGAAACAGAAGAGTGTGCAAGAGTGTTTACTAGGAGACCATATCAGTAGAAACAAAAAAAAACCATAACCCCAAAATAATCTTGATTCCTTTGGTCCAACAAACAAAAAAGGGTTAAAGGATCAATCATACATGAGGTTTGGCTCTGGACAACCACAAAGGCACCATTTTTTCAACAAAACATCGAGCAGCCTCCACCTTACCAACATGGTTTCAAACAACCCCAGTAGAGATTTGAAGCTCAATAGTCATAAAGTAAACAAAAAAGTAATTATAAACCAAAGTTGTATTATAATACTGATGATCATTTGAAACAAATTGTTCTTAATCAATAGAATGAGATGAAGAGTCCTGGTTTGGAGCTGAGGGGGTTGAAGACTCAAATGAGCCAGATTTCCACTACCCTCCATGAACTGTAAGTAAGAATTATATAAATATAAATTTCCAACCTACTCCAAATCCCAAGGGGAATGTCAGTGCCATCACATTGAGAAGTGGGAAGCAAACAACTGATACCTCTACACCTATCGTTACATCGGGATTCCCCCCAATTCTGAAGAAGCCTTATTCCATAAAAACTGAAGATCAAAAAAAGTAGAAAGACAATGATAAGGAAAAGATTGATGTTGTTCCTCCTAAACCCCTTCCCTTACAAAACTAGGTTGTACAAACCAAGAATATGGCTGAAGAGGCAATGCAAAATGACGTTTTGGACACATTCAAGCGTGTGGAGATCAACATCCCTCTACTTGAATCCATCAAGAAAATACCAAAGGTTTGAAAATTATTAAATCAACATTGTATAAATCGAAGAGGGCTCAAAGGAAATGAGAGGATCACTCATGGAAGGAATGTGTCGGCACTCATTACACTAACTCTTGCAATGGAAACAAAGTGCAAGGATCCAGGGACATTCACTATCCCATGAACCATAGGGGAGTTGAACTTTTTTTTATGCACTTTTTAATTTAAGAGCTTCTATAAATGTGATGCCTCACTCTCTATTATATTCTTTATAGGTTTTTGATTTGAATCCAACAAGAGTATCAGTGCATTTGGAAAATCAATCTACAACATATCCATCAAGTTTCCTCGAGGATGTACTTGTCCGGTTAAGAGGCATGATCTTTCCAACAGATTTCTATGTTCTTAAAATAAATTAAATTCAGGTAAGTTCACATTATCCAATTATATTAGGTAGTCCCATCCTCAAAAATGAAAAAACTATTATAAATGTCCATGAGGGTACAATTTCCAAGGAGTTTGAAGTAGGATCTGTTAAAATTAATGTTATGGACTCCATGAAGTACCTCTCAGAGGACCATTCTTCATTTGTTATCTCTCATTTGGAACCACAAAATAAAAACCCCATTGAATTTGATTACCCTATTCTTATGGAGATTATGAGTATTGGTTCAAGTTTGACGTCTAAGAGAACTTACACACCTGTTTCTAATGCAGAAAACTCTCTTATATTTGATTTTGAAATGGATTCATACTTTGATTCTGATCAGGTGAACATTAATTTTGACAAGGCTATTGAATATGATGATGGTTTTGAAGCATTATTCTCTGATTTTTATAATGATAATTCTTGTACTAATATTCAGTGTGCACATATTTCATTTCTTTCATTGTATCCATCCTTACATCACTCCCCCCCCCCTATATTGGAACTCAAGACATTTCCACTTAATCTAAAATACACATACTTTTTAAGTGGTGAGAAATTACCTGTAATCATTTCTAACAATATCCCTTTTGAACATGAAGAAAAACTTTTGAATATTTTGAGGGAGAACATTAAGGAAATAGGTTGGAGATTTGGCTAACAAATCAGGTATTAACCCATCCATTTTCATGCATAGGATTCTTTTGGAGGATGAGAATATAACAGTTAGGCAGCCACAAAGGATATTGAAACCAAATCTTCTGGAAGTTATGAAAAAAGAAGTTAATAAATTTCTCAAGGTAGGTATAATCTTTCCCATTTCAGATTCTCAGTGGGTAATTCCTATTCATGTTTTACCTATGAATAGTGGTGTTATAGTTGTTAAAAATGAGAAACATGAGTTAGTTCCAATGAGGGTGCAAAACCGTTAGCCTGTGTGTATTGATTATAGGAAACTAAATCAATCCACTCGCAAGGACCATTTCCCCTCCCATTTATTGATCAAATGCTCGAGAGACTAGCTAGGAAGACACATTATTGTTTCTTGAATTGCTTTTTTGGATATTTTCATGATCCTATTACTTTGGAGGATCAGGAGAATACTAAATTCAGTTGTACATTCGGTACATTTTCCTACCGAAGGATGCTATTTGGACTTTGAAATTCCCCAGGTTCCTTCTAGAGATGCATGGTGAGTATTTTTTATTTTATTGAGATTATTATGGGGGTATTTGTGGATGATTTTACAGTGTATGGGTCTTCATTTGATGATTTTATCTCAATATTGGTAATGGTTTTGAATCGTTGTATAGAAAAGAATCTAATCTTGAACATTAAAAAGTGTCATTTCTTGGTAGATCATGGCATTGTCTTAGGGCATATAGTGTCAAAACATAGGATAGAGGTTGATAGATCTAAGATTGATGTTATTTCATTCTTGCCTTATCCTTCATGTGTGTGTGATGTTAGATCTTTCCTAGGGAATTCAGGATTTTATCAATGCTTCATCAAAGATTTTAGTAAGATTTATCTTCCTATGTCGTGATTTCGTCAAAAGGATTTTGATTTTGTGTTTGATGATTATTACAGGAATTCTTTTAATGATATAAAACAATGTCTTACCACTCCACCTATCATACATCCTCCATGGTGGGAGCTTCCTTTTGAGATTATGTGTGATGCCTCCAATATTGTGGTTGGAGCTGTCTTATCCCAGAGGGTGGAGGGGCATTCACATGTGATTGCATATGAATCAAGGACATTGGATTTGGCCCAATCAAACTACACAACCAAAAAAATAAGTTTCATTATTTTATATTTTCTTTAGATAAATTCAGTTCATATTTATTGGGCTCTAATGTAATTTCTTTTTCTGACCATGTAGCTCTGAGGTACCTATTGAATTAGCAGGATACAAAGCCCAGGATAATCAAATGGATTCTCCTTCTTCAGCAATTTGATATTGAGATAATGGACAAGAAGGGGTCATAAAATCTAATGCCATACCACATGAGTAGGCTTACTCACACACTATAGGATGACACCACAGACCAGGTACCACTTCGAGATACTTTCTTTGATGTTCATCTTTATTCCATCTTAGGTATGCATCCTTGGTATGATGATTTAGTGAACTACCTTGTTTCATTTGAATTTCCTTCAAATTTAAAAAAACATCAAGTCTAAAAGATAAATAGTGAGTCTAGATTTTATGTGTGGTTTGATCCCTACTTATGGCGCATGTGTAGTGACCATGTTATTAGGAGTTATGTTCCTAATAATTAGTTTGAGTCTTTGATGAAATTATATCACACACTTTCTTATGGTGGACACTTTGGACCCCAAAGGTCTGGTAGGAATGTTTTGGCCTCTGGATTGTATTGGCCTAGTTTATTCCTTTATGCTCATGTGTTTTGTATGTCGTGGTCACATTGCTAACACACTGGTAGTATTTCTAAGAGACAAGAGATTCCCCCTAAACCCATATTATTTTTTGATATTTTTTATATATTGGGCATTGATTTTATGGTTCCTTTTCCTAATTCATTTGGGTTTTTGTATATTTTGGTTTCTATTGATTATGTGAGGAAATGGGTGAAGGCTAAGGCCACCAGGACTAATTATTCTCATGTTTTTGTGGACTTTGTTAAATCATGGAGTTTTTTGCAGGTTTAGAGTACCGAAGGCCACCATAAGTGACCAAGGGACACACTTTTGAAATCATAATTTCAATTCCTTGCTTTGGATATATGGGGTGACACACAAACCATCAACACCATACCACCCCCAAAAAATGGTCGGGATGAGGTTTCAAATAGGGAGTTGAAACAAATTTGAGAGAAAACCGTGGAGCCAAAGAGGAAGTATTGGAGCAAGCACTTGGATGGTAAGTTGTGGGATTATAAGACAGCATGAAAGACACCCATTGGTATGTCCCCATTCCGGATTGTTTTTGGGAAAGCGTGTAATCTCCCTATGGATGTTGAGCATCGGTCTTATTGGGCTATAAAGAAATACAACATAGATTCGGCCCAAGATATAGTTCAAAGGAAGATAAAAATTTAAGAGCATGAGGAGATTTGATTGTCTTAATATGAGAACTCAAGGTTCTATAGGGAAAGATCCAAATCATCTCATGATAAAATGACCCAACAAAGGGAATTTCAAGATGGATAGAAAGCCATTCTCTATAATCCAACACTGAAGCTGATGCCTGGTAAGTTGTGTTCCAGGTGGTTAGGTCCTTGTATTATGACTAATGTTTCCTTATGGTATAGTGGAGATCACACAAGAGGACCCTGGAAATAGATTTATACTCAATGGTCAACATTTGAAGAGATACATTGCAGTACTTCTACCGATGTAGTGGATTTCATCACACTCCATGACCCCATCATCACTTGACCATATTAGGATATTCCTAAAACTTTCATTTTTTTATTCTTTTTCCTATTTAAAATTATACATTTCATTTGAATATATCATCTCATGGGTTCACATTGAGGACATTGCAAAATTTTAAGTGTGGGGTAGGGAACCTTTTATTTTAAAAATTTTAATTTTTTCCTGTTTTTCAATGATTTTCAAAAAAATATGTGTGATTTTCAAATTTTGTGTGTTTTTTTTTCAAATTTTGTGTAATTTTGAGATGAATTGATTCTCATCACCATTTTGAAAATCATATCAATAATTGAAACAATTTATCCCATGAAACCGATCTTAAAAGAATGCTGAAAAGAACTTTGTTTCAAGTTCAAAACTTTAGTAATTTCATGAAAAGTACACTGAATTTGAATCCCATGAAACATCTCACTCTCTTTATATTTGAAATCGTGATCTTTTGAGTATTTTGAACAATTATTTTCATATTACATACATTTACCACACTTCTTGATAGAACCAAACCATGCTTGATTTAACCAGAATTTGATTTATTTCTTTCAGAACCTGAGGGTTTGAGGAACATATGTTTAAATGATTGAGGTATTTGTTTGGTATTAAATCCCCTATTTCAAATAATCATTTTTTATAATGACCTATCTTAAACATTTAATCCATATATACCTTAGAATCCCTGAACATTCTGCTAGGATAGCCACATTACAATCATATTTTCTCTATCAAACCATCACTTGAAGTAAAATTTCATAATCTAGTTGAACTTAAATGTGGGGGAAGATGTCTTCTGTTGTACTACCGCATTTTGTGATACATTTGTTTGAAAATTAAATTTTTAAGAGATGTGTTTTCTACTAAAAAAATCATCATATTGAAAGTTGAACGTTTCTGGAGCTTTTAGGATAGGGGAAGATGTGACTTTTTGGACATTATAATAGAGGAAGAAAATTGTGCATATCTAGAGCTTTCAGGAAAATCAGGTTTGAGAAGATTGACATTTTTACTTCTGAAATGAAAATTGGAGTGAACATTCCTTTATTTTTCATCATGATTAAGATGAATTTATTCTATGTGGATTCAGGAGAAGACCATATTTAAGTAAAAATTTGATTAATGAAAGTTTTCTTCAAAAAGAGTCAATCCATCCTCATTCAGTCTCAGAATTTTTCACATCGAAATCCTTCCCACTAAAATACATAGAACAACCCTGAAAAGTCCTCATTAAATACATATGTCCTTGACTCACATCAGGTGGAGATATAGGAATTTATCAAGCCTATAGTGACTCTTGTGTGAGATTGGATAAAAAAATACCTAACTGAAAAATTGAAATTTTGGTGATAAGAGAAAATTCAAGTGAGGTAAGTGTTTTGTGCATGGGAGGATAAATGAAGTGGAAATATATGGAATGATATAAATGGAGAAATTAAAATAATAGTTTTTTATGATGCATTATATCTTTTTTTCTTGGTATGGAATTGCTGGATCACAAGGATATGTGTTTTTAAAAAAAAATGATTTGATATTGATGTTTACTTGTCACAAATTTTTGGAATACTTGACATGAGATTTTTCCCAGGAGTGAAAAAGGGTAAGTGTGGGGGAGTTTATAAAACACATTTTTATTGAATATTTTATTTATAATAAATGATATAATTTTTTCAAATTGAGGTAAATGTGGTCATTTATGAAATATTTGGGATTTGATCATTCATTTGAAAATATGATGAAAATTCCAGTTTTACCATTTAAAATTCACTATAGCATTTCAGATATAAATATTTTGATATGTGTTATTTGAACCGAAATTTTTTTAAATATGTTCCTAACATGATTGGATATAGATTTTATTTTGGACATTGTATCTAAAGCATGCATTTTGTTGGTGCAAATGGGACATGATATCAATGTTGGGCTGGACTCGCTAGAATGGACATGGGTTCTATATTTGGGTCATAACATCTTCATATGGGCTTGGATTAGGTTCAAATATTGATAGGATCTCTAGGATTCATTATAGAAAAAATCATCTTTCTATAAGGAGAGCTAAATCATGATTTTTGTGGTCAAATGGGCTATTTAATTTGGCTTAAAATATTTGGCCGAATTTCCATACTCACACTTGAAACCACTAGTGCCTACCCTCCACTCTATAAATTAGAATTTATCTCATTTGGAGGGGGTTTTATGTTCCTTAGAGGATTGGTATCAGAGGTGAAATAGTTATTTTCCATTTCAATTAATCATTGGAGGAGGGAAGTTTTCAAGCTAGGATCTCCTCCAAAATTCTCTTCTCTTCCTCTTCTTTTTTGTAATGCTTTTGTTCTTTCAATAAACATATTTTTTATCTTCAAATTCTTTTATTTTGATCAATTTTATTATTATTTTATCTTCCTATTTTGTCTGGAATTCTTGAGTAGAATCTTGATTGGGTTATACCCATTATAAATCGTTGCAAATTCAATTCGCTTCTACGATGATTACACCACCCATGGATGAGTAGTCTTTTTACTAGGCGATCTATCTCTTACCTTATTCATTCATTTATTTTGAATCATTGAGATAATTTAATTCAATTAATTTGATCTATTAATTTAGTTTTCAATATAAATGAAACTAATCATGAAATTTCACAATTGACATAGAAACACGTGATGTCGATGTTTGTGTGAATTGTGAGAGTGTGATCTTAATCAATAATACAAATCCACACTGTGTAAATTTGTAGAGTTAAAATATAATCCGTAAACTAAATTAATCCACATTTTTAGAGTGGATATTTTCTCTAATTAACCACAGACCATAAGTTTACCTATGAACATCAATTAAAGTAGGGCACTAAGATTGCATGTTTCGAAGCTAGCCTAGGGTTTATGTAATTTCATAATTTTGGTTATGTTAACTCCCATAGGGTTTGAGGGTTAAAATTATGGAATTATAATTAAGTTTAATTTAATTTAAATGATAATTATAAATAATTAAGTGAAGAGGTAGAGTTAGATCGATTAAGCCTTTTAAAATAGTTTTCTAAAAAACTTCTTATTATTGTGCTTTGTTAATCAAATTTAATTTCTAAATTAAAAAATGCTATATTTTTTCAGGAAACTTCTTCTATTTTTCTAAATGATAAAAACCCATCATCCTTTCATGTAGTGTTTTCATTTTATTTTATTTTATTTTTATATACCTTTAAGAAGTTGTTTTAATTTACTTCCTCCTTTGAGAGATGACCTCGGTAAGACACTTTACTGCACCCAAGTACCGAAAAACCATTAATCATTTGAGAGTGCCCATGAAAATTCCTTTCTATTTGGCCATGTTTTCAAGGATTCAGGTAATTTATTCAACCAATTAGAGGTATTTTTTTATTTTTCATTTAAATATTTTCTTCTCCTCTTTCTTTCTTCTTTCCCATTTATTATGTTTTTTTCTCTTACTCTATTATTTTATTTTTATCAAACCAACTCAAACTTATTTTCCTTTTATTATGGTCCACTTTTAATCATTTATATTTTTATCTTTCATTTATTTATGACACAAACTTGTCCAATAAATATTACTTCTCACTATTCAACAAAAAAATATTACTTTGCACAATTCAACAAAAAAAATATCTTCAGAAAATTTTAAAAAGTATCTCTAAGATAATATTAACATGTTGATTTAAAAAAAGAAGTCAATTGTTTAAAATAAATTGGTTAAATTGGGTAAAAAAATTATTTTTTCACAAAAAAATACATTAAAAACATTTGTGAGGATGTAAATCGTTTTTAAAGAATATAAAGACTTTTCTATAAATAAGTAATATATATCAATATATCTTCTTTATTTAAATATTTTAAACATAATTTTAATTATTTGGTTATTATTATTCATAATGTGAAGTTCAACTGTTAGTTTAAATGATTATGTTTAAATAATAACATTAAAAGTATGTTGTTGTTTGTTAAAACTCATTGTTGTGTATAATACAAGCTATCAAAGAAATTATATTAATTTTAAAAAAAATCATAAAAATATAAAGGTGATACATTGTATCCCCATTAAAATGATTTTAACCCTCTAAATATAGTCACTTTTTATAAATAATAGAGGATACCTCTACCTCATCCAATCCTCAAGTTCTCACATAGATACTTTAAGTTGGTAGTTTCACCCCAAAACACTGAATAGGTGAGTGGTCCTATTTCATAGAACATTTTCTATATGATCCAAAATATACATAGGTTATTTTAAATAAGAAAGATCATGATCTAATGGTATGACCTGTTACTTTATTACATTTTAAGGACTATGTATGTACATCCTCAAGAGTGATAAAAGGAACACTTTGTGGACTTAAGAGATGTTTCATGGAAGGGAAAAAAGATAAGAATCCATCCCTAATCGATCAATAATTTGAAAGTTCCAATACATCGAGGGCATATATTTCCTTTCTTCTAAAATATCATAACATTATTCCTTGTATAAATTCATAAAAAAACCTTCTCACCAACTTTAGACTTCTTATCATAGTGATGATTGTTAGTTGAATTTTTTTGGTCAACCCTGAGCACCCTTGATATGTTGATGAAAGGGTCAGAATTTTTCTTCCATTTCTTTAGCAATATCCAGACCCAACATCATTATTTTTGAAACTTAATCCTATCCCTATGGATTTAAAAACTTATTCCTATATATGGATTCATAAGGAAATATTTGAATTCTTGAGTGAAAGATACTATTGTAAGAAAAATTGACGAGAGTAAGGTGTTGATCTATTCCACATTTTAAATACACAAAACAATATCTTATAATATCCTCTATCATTTGAATGATTATCTTTGTCTGACTATCTGTATGAGGATGATACACAATGTTGAAACTCAACTCTATATCTAGGGCTTGTTAAGTATTTTTTCATTTCTTCGAGGTAAACCTCATTTCTTGATCTGATAAAGAAGAATGTGGTTCTTTAAAAAACCATAACACTTCCTTAATGTATATCCAAGAAATGTGATCTATAGATAAATATTCTCTTATAGTGATGAAGTTTTTTGACTTCGTAAGGCAATCTAAAACAACCCATATAGCATTAATATCTTCATATGTTTTGGGGAGTCCTTTTACAAAATCCATGGGGATGTTTTCCAATATCCATTTTCATATGGTCATTAGTTATAAAATTCCCTTAGACTGTCATTCCTCATCATTAACATATCTTGATTTTAATAATCGAGATACATACTTAGAAATATCACTCTTCTTTTTTTCCAATCACAAATACTCTTTTATATCTCTATACGTCGTTATACTTCTAGGATCAATAGAGAATAAAGAACTGTGAGCCTCTTCTAATATATCTTTACTAAAATTAGGTCTGGGTGGACCACATAAACAGTTCTTAAACATTAATATTCAATCATAGTCAAGGATAAAATTTGCAACTTTTATCACCTTCTTCTATAGATATATTTTTTCCTTCTACACATCATTAATCTTTACTCGTGTATATGTTTGAAGACCTAATTGAGAAAGATAACATTTATCCTTTTCTATTAAGATTTTTATCTCTATCCTTTTAAAATATACAAATATTATATATTTTTCTATCTTCATCGTTAATAATCTAGAATGATCCCTTTGACTCAGAGCATCAAATGCCTTTTTTTTCTTTTGGTGGTTGGTAAGTTATTGAGTTGTCATAATATTTAATTAGTTCTAACCAAACTTTCTGGTGAATATTAAACTCTTTATATATGAATATGTACTTTAAAATTTTCTAATTAGTATTTAAATCAAAAAATTCTGGATAAAGATAATACCTCTATATCTTTATTGAAAAATCAACCACATCCAACACAAAATCACGAGTTAGGTGAATTTTCTTATGAACCTTCAATTTTTTTGAGGCGTAATCTATCACCATATCTTTATAAATGGGGATTCATTCAAGCCTCTTATTTGATTCATCATTATAGATAACAATCCCTTTTATATTGTATCATTAACAAAGCACTGGTTCACTAACTAATCTTCTCTTTAGTTATATGAAATTTTATTTACATTCCTTTGTCCAAACGAACTTCACTCCCTTAAGAGTAAATTTGTGATTGGATTAGATAGTCATAAAATATTATCCAAAAACTATTGATAATGACTATACAATCAAAGAAAACATTTGATCTCAGTCGTAGTGATTATTCTAGGATAGTGTTCTATAACTTCCATCTTCGATGGATCCATGGATATACCCTCTCTTGAGATTATATGACCCAAAAATTAATTCTTTTATAACCAAAGATCACAATTTTTAAAAAAATTATTTAAATTCTCTTTTATCAGGATCCTAAGGACAATTATCAAGTTATATTTATTATCTTTCTTAATAATTATATATATTATAATATCATTTATAAAGAATACCATAAACTAATCAATGTAATATATAAATACTCAATTCGTTATGTATATTATGATAAAGGGGAATTACTAAGACTAACTAGAATCACTATATATTCATAGTGTACATACCTTGAGTAGAATGTTCTATTAGGTATATCCTCATTCTTAAACTTAAATTGATGATACCCAAAATGAAGTTCAATCTAGGAAAAGTATTGAGCAACAGTTAGTCGATCAAACAAGTCATCAATATAGAGTAGGGGAAACATGTCCTCGATTGAGATCTTGTTCAGATATTGATAACCAATGAAAGACACAGTCATATTTATTTTTTCTTAATAAAAATAATAGGTTCACCCCAATGTGAAGCACTTGGATAACTAAATATCTTATCAAGATTCTGCGGTAGTTTTTTCTCAATTCTTGATACTCTATTGGGGAGATTCTATAGATTTTCTTTAAAATGGGTGTAGAATCAGGTATGAGTTATATTAAAAACATAACATAATGATTCAATGGATAACTATGAAAATATTATATAAATACATTGAAGATCTCTCACATAATATATATCTCATCCATTTTGCTTATCTCCCAACACATCTGAGATAAACATCCCTTTTGAAGGGGAATCATGGCCCCTAAAAGGGATGTGATTTACATCAAATGTTTTTATTTATTATCTCACTCAAATATGATCATAGGTTGTTATGAATCATATAATGTGAATATCTATTCTAAAGAATTGGTGTGGGGTTTATTTAAATAAATCCAATCGATACCTAACATAACATCTAAATCAACCAGAGGAAGAATAATAAAATTTTCATGAAACACATTACCATAAACATCAAAAAGAGATGATTAAAATACTTAAGATGTTATCATTATACCATTAAGTATATTCACTACTAATTAAACATATATCATTAGGGTGGTATTTTTATAACCTTATAAAATTATTTAGATATAAAAGAGTGGGTAGGTCCAGAATCAAATAAAACATTAAATGTTATAGAGTGGATGGTATGGGTACCTTTCACCACATTGTTATCATACCCCTAATCAAGAATATGGATCAAATAATATTTCAATTTTCCTCTCAAAATAATAGGATTTTTATGTTTATCATATTCATTAACCTTTATAGTTAAGAACTAGTTAGCATAATGCTTACACTCCTTGCATTTGGAACAATAGATTATGGTTGGTTTATTCTATGGATCTTTCTCCCAATTCATATCCTTATTTAACTTATTCCCATTAAATTATCATTTGATTTCATAATATCCTTCCTTTACAATCCTAAAAAATTTACCAGTTCATTTAATAAAATTTCCTTCATGTTTCCACCCAAACAAAAAACATAAAGAAAATGTCATCTTTTTTCCATGATTATTAGAATTTCCATTTAATTCTATCATAATTTCTTATCAAAACCAAGATATTGATGGATAATTCATATATCCATTTTCAATTCAATAGCATATAATATTATTTATTCATATCAACTAAATTTACTTATGGTTAATACCCTTCAGAGACTTGTCCTTAATCCATTGAAGAATCAATAAAAATTATTCATTTTGTATAATAATACCAGTTTTGTACCTCAGAAGTCTTGTAAAATTCAAATCATATGTATCAATGGATTCATCATCCATTTTTTAGATTAAGGAATTATTTATCCATTTTTTTATGAAGAATATGAGAAAAGTAATTATTTTTAAAAAATAATTAAACTCATCCCAATATATAGAGTAAATTTCTTCATATTTCCCAATATTTTTTAAAATATTCCACTATTGATCTTTTTCACCATAAAATGATATACATCCAAAATGAATTTTTCATCCTCAAAACACTATATAATAGAAAATATACTTTCAACAGTACTGATCCATGTCTTAGCAAATAGTGTATTAGTGTAACTACTAAAAGAAAGTGGATGTTTCCTCTTATAGGACTCAATAAAACATTGTTACCTCATTTACTCAATTGTATGTTCATAATTATTCATTTCTTGACAATGTTGTGTGATCATAGAAATGATAATTTTCATTTGACCTACACTATCATTTGGTTTCTTAGGATGAAAATCATTACAATATCCATTTCATTCAGTATTAACATGATCTTTTCTAGTTCAATCCATTGACTAAAATATACAAAATATAGTGTGAGTTACAATAATAAATGTAGGAAACCACATAATCATGAAAAAAAATTATTTTATTTCTAGCCCATGAAAGATTGTTTTTAGTCTATGACACATAAATTTTAACCTAGGTTATTCATGGTATTTATCTTAAAATATATTATTATGTTTCATAAAGAGTTTAGTAATTTCCAAAACATATCCCTTAGGGATTCAACCCATGTGTGTAGCAAGGCCTGTTGTTATTCACTAAGTAATGAATGAGTCAATGTGCCCTTTTCAGAGTTATTACCCATATGTATAACTATTCAAGACCCACATCGACTTTTAGTATCCATATATTAATGAAATTTCTTAGAGACCACATTCTCAATCCTTCACCAAAAATCAAAAATATTTTCCAATAATTAGACTTATCCCTAGTGTTCTCAATAATGTTTTTTCATACAATTTTCCAAAGGTTAACTAAACCATGAATTGAAACCAACTACAGTAACCCTCACATTTTATACATATTTATTACATCTTTATATAATAATATTCATTACATAACATAATTATACATTCCAAAATCATATAGCTTTAGTATATTTGTAAAATTTGACACATAAAAAACTAGTTCATAAGAGAACTACATCATCTCCTACTAAATTATTCATAACTTGAACTCCTATTAACCACATAAAAAATAAAACCTTTCTTCATATCCTTTGGAAAATAAATATACGAAATTGTAAGCTTGTACGATTAGTAAGGTTAAACAAGGGAGATATTAATGATCACATAAGAATATCATGATAATAAGGGTTTGATAACATCATATTAACATTTGAAAACTATACCTTTCATATGATAAATAATAAACATGATTTATAAACTATATCTTTCCAGTTTATAAGTATTGAATCATAAAATAATCAGAGATAAAAATCTAATAGGGTATAACAATGGTATAAGACATTTTTGTTCATACAAAAATACATAGAAAATCATTTCTTTAGTAATTAATTATCATTTCCTATAATATAATAGTGGAATAGGTTCACCCCCAAACCATCATCATTTCTAGGGTTCACTCCCTAGAATATCATATTGGACAAATTCGATTTCAAAGCTCAGTTTACTCCCCATTTTAGTTCTATTTATCTAATCCGATATCAATATTTACCCAATGCACTGTAGGGCTATTAAAAACTAATCCCACCCATCATATATTAAAAATCACATAGATGTGTTCTACAAGATCACAAATAATTCATCATATAATAACCCATCAAAAGTAAAATGGATTCATAAGAATTTCGACACATCATAATTCATGGATAAGAAATGGTTTTTATAAACATTTCCTAATGGAATAACCAATGAAAAAATAAACAGATCTTATTATTATTAAATAAATTTTTCATAACATAGCCCTTGGAATATGTATTGGTTTAAAAAATTATTATCATCATAATCATAAACCATCTATAGTATTTATAAGGATTTTATTATTTTTTCACATTAATAATAAATCATATCCAACCTCTGAGGCTATTGTCATTAATAAATATATATATCATTAAAATACTAGTAAACCATTCTCGAGGAAAATGTCCTTTACATTTTATAAAAACAATATTAAAATATAAACCTTCCACAAATATTAAGATAAAAATTTTCCTTAAAAAATTGGAATCTTTTAAAGGAAAAAAAATTAATTTATTGGTCATGATGGTGAAATATTATTTTTAGGACATGTACATTAATAAAATAATCTTTTCACATTTTTATAAAAGGTAAATCATACCTCATTCAGGAAAAAATAAGAAGATTTTTTTTACTAATTTTTCAAAAATTAAATCATTGTTACAAATGAAATTATACAATCATAGAGGAATGTTAAATTCAATCTTGAAAACATTTTTTGAAAATAAATATATGGAAAAGAAATACTGCTGAAGAGAGATATAATGTATTCTTTTATTAAAAAAAAATTTTTTTGATATCATGAGTACATAAATACAGAAAATTAAAAGGGAAAATCATTTTCATGAATTAACTACAGTAGAATAAATTTTAGGATTTTATTGAGAGATAAACCATAATATTTTATCTTTTTAAGCCTAATTATAAACAATCTCCAAAAAATTTATTTTTTATCATAAAACCTTTCCACTTCAATAAATTTTAACCCAAAAACCCCATAAAGGAAGGAAATACATATTAATATTAATATTTGATAATTTTTATGTTAATAAAAATAAAATATAATCATGTAAATAATATACCTCACATAAAATAAATTATTGGTGAACATGGAATGTGTCCCACAAAATTAAAAGTGAGATGAAAATCCATGACCTCAAGTCTTTCCTTTCTTAGTACATGTTCATACCTAATTTATAATCAATATAGGTTTATTATACATATATAACATAACTATAATAATATATATAACTATATATAATTTACTTATAACATCTTATCGTTTGTTCCTTAGAAATTATTTATTAAAAACATTATTCTATGTGATAAGAGCTTTGTTTTTCATGTATGTAATGGTTCAATAGTTTTGGTATTTGATGATTTATTATGGTTCCATAATATATAAAATGTTAATCATGACATAAATATAATATATTTTCATCAAATACTTTTTTAGATTCATCCATAAAAATAATTGATAGAAAACTGAAATCCACTTCTCATAGAGACGGTAGGTTTTACGTATGCATGAACGTTGTTTTCCTTTTTTGATAGATGGAATGAATGAATTTTTCATATTAATAAACATTTAAAAAAAATATATAAAATATTCCATATAAATTCATTTAATTTTTCTTCAATAACAACTATGTCAATATAAAATGAAAAATCTAACGCATCGCTTCATGGAGGTGGTAGTCCCCACGTACACACAGGCGACATTTTAGTTTTTCAATGGTTTGGAAGGTAATAAGGTATATTTGTTATTATAATTATAGAAGTATAATTATACAATAAATAACACATATATATGTACACATTAAATTAAAATAAATATCTAGATAGGAGATGTGGTAATAGAAAATGAATTACATCGGTTCGTACGGAGGTAGTCCTCCATTCACACAATTGACAGTTTCATTTCACTGTTTTTTGAAAGATGAGATGGATATAGGTAATAAAATTAAGAAAATAACATCTAATTATATGAAAGAAATTTACATTATTATATAATAATATTTGACAAATAATTTATGGAGGTTTAAATATAAAAAAACAAAAAATCTCCATTAAAAATGATAACTCTTCTTAAGAAAACCTCTTTAGGTTTGCAGTAAAATCCTTCTTAATAGGGTATCAAAATAAAACTAATGCCTCCATGACATGGTTAAGGAAGTAAGTAAGGTATTTATTTTATTTATATTTTTACCCAATAGGATTTTCAATGGTGAATAGGATATGATAGGTGGTTTTGTTTATAAGATGGAAGAGGACATATTTAGAATTTTTGAAGTGACTAGAATATACCCACATTTTACACAGGCCAAACGGATCCAAAATAGACCATTACCACACCCTAGATGTTATAAGTTCAAAATAAAGTCATAATATATAAATTATATTAGTTATTATGTCATTTAAACCCTTTTAGTTTAACCCCAAGTAAACCTATTTTAACCATAACAATGATAATTAATATTTATTGTCTTTATTATTTATAATAGACAAATTAATTTGAGATAATTATATAATATTAAATATTATTGATAAAAATATTAAATCCATTTTACTAAATTAAATTCATATAATTAGAATAATTTAACAAAAAATTAAACCCTCCGATGTGATGAAAATAATGGTTTTCCAATGTAAAAGTTTTGAAAAGTATATGATCTTTTTATATCAAAATTGAACATGAATTTGTTTTTAATAACCTGAATTGGATTAATAAAAATATAATTGAAATTATTTTACATTTGAAACCATTATAAAACCAAATTTTACGTTTAAATTCTTTAAAACAAAATTAATTTTTAAATTAAAAACATTATTTATCGTTATTCATCAAAAAAATTATCTTTTCAAAAAAATATAAAAAATTCACTCTAATATAATTTTGAAATGTTGATTCCCAAAATGAAGTTAATTTTTCAAAAATAAATTTTTTTATAAGGGTAAAAAAATAATTTCAATATTTATTGAAAAAAACAATATAAATCATTTTGAGGAAAGAACATATTTTTGAGGCATATAAAGATTCTATAAGAAATTAAGTACTTATCAATAAATATTTCTTGATTATAAAAAAAATAGACTTATTTTTTAAAATTTTTTTATTCCTAGGCATACCACCAATTTTAAGGGATATTTTATATTGTTCATGCTTAAATAAAAATATTTTTACTATATTTTGGTTCGTTAAAAATTGGTGATGTTTGTACCGAAAACTATCAAATAAATTAAATTTATTTAAAGAATTATATTTCAAAAAAATATATATCATGGTGTTAGAAGGCCACTAAATATCACATAATAAGCTTTGATGGCCAATTTTAATTAAGATAAAACATGATTTCAAATCATATTTCATCAAAATACAATATTGTTTGAAATCATTCTCTAATAAATTACATAATCCTTTGAAATAATTTTCAATAAAAACTCAAAGAGAAATTATATTTCATAAAAATAGAAAAAACCACCAATCTTTTAATAAATAAAAATCATGAAATCCAACAACTGGGAAAAATAATTTCAGAGTGGCCAATCACTCATGAAAAATAAAATTTTGGCAAATTATGAGACCACACACCACAAATCACTTGGAATCCTCTATCAATAATATGGAATACATATCTAACATGAATAAGGGTTATAGGAAAAATAAAGGAACCTAAACCAATAAACCCAATTAATAATATCTAATTCATTGGTTTCTATAAAAATGGTAATGATAAAAAGTAAATTATTAAAAGAATTATATAATAACACATAATTATCAATGAAGATCTGAAAAAATCACCCCAATTTTATGAAATATCTCTATAGAAAATAGTTTGAATACTTGATATAAAAAATTACCATGTTTATCCCTACCCTTGGGAAAGAGGAATGAAAATAGTAAGATAACGATCCAAGATTAAGACAAGTTAGAATACCAATAGAATATCACAGCTTTGATTGGCACTTCAATCTACTAAGGATTTGAGGTAGGAGAGAAAACAATGTCAAATAAATGGTCCTAGGTTAGTATTAGTTGAAGTGGATTCAAGGGTGAATAAAAATATTTTTAAATATAGGTTTTAGGAAAACCCACAATTATCCCCTTACTAAATGTTAATCCCAATCATGCCATTGGCTAGCTTATGGATTCACCAACTAGAAAGTGGTGACCGCTAGCTAAATAGTGGTTGTAAAAGAATGTTTTCATTTTTTTCATACACTTTGTAGTCAGTGAACTTACATTAGCTAGTAAATCCACCAGTTATTCCACCCACTAGCTAGTAACTCTCACTTATTATCCAATGTACCTCTTATTTATTTTCTAACTATAAGGTAAAATCCACTTTCCCCCAAAACTATTGAGCCACCACTTGACACACCAAACAATATGAAAACAACAAAAAATCAAAAAGAGGCAAATTAAAAGGTAAATAAATAAAATATAATACCCTAAATCAATGTCTATATGCTATATTTATTTCCAATATGTTAATTTATTCCCCAGAAAATTTTAGTTAAAAATGTTAATTCCACAAAGTGATTATCAATTTTCCCTTTCATCATTGAACCATTCTCCTACATCTAATCTATGTATTTACCATGAAACCAAAAAACTCAAACAAATTATATAGAATATTCATATAGGACCTTTATTTGAGATTCAACAATCAAAACCAACTTCTTAGTCACCAACAAATTAGGCTCTAGATTTAGGTCTTCCAAATTAAAAAACAAGAGATGGGTTAAGGTGATAATTTTTATGTTAATACACTTGAAAAAATCATAGATAACATTCAACTATGATGTAAAATATAATCTATAAGAAAGAATTCAAAATCACTCATTAATCTCAAATGGTCCCACATAACTCAAAACTGGATTCCATAGTTTTCCATGCCATTGGTGACCCAACTAAGGTGAGAATTTCAAGAAAACATGGTTACCAACAAAGATTTACAAAGGAAAAAACTAGTAATTTGTATAAAATTTATACCAATTCTAAGTGATCACCAATCATTGACATAAAGTATGAACCTTCACCGACATCTACTAAATATGTCTTGGTCATACAAGATATGTTTTTTCCAACTCGGACTGAAAAAGTATCATATTAAAAGTGTAAAAATATTGTGACTCAAAAGGATCCATTTTAACAGACGAATCATAATTATTATCATAATAAAACAAAAATAGTCTGAAATATCTATCCCAAGAACCTACAAAGTTCATGATTACTACACAGAACATATCCTCTAAAATTCAAATAATATGCTATATCTACCATTCTATGTGAGGATGGTAAAATATATTTAACATGTCTTTTCAACCAAACTCTCACTTTTTTCCTTTTTGAAACCAAGAGTTAAACTATGGTCCTTATTTAAAATAAAATATTTTGACAACTCATGCAACATCATGGTCACTTTCATGTATTGTTTACCCAAATACTCAACCTTAGTGATGTCTTGAATTGTAATTAAATGGGTGGAATTGTTCAACCAATTTAACACCACCCTAATTGAATTATTTACATAAGAATTCTATAATTGTAGAAAAATTAAATAAATGGAAACCTTTTCCAACTTCCACTCTATCACTAAAAGATGCCAAAGAAACTAAGAAGGATTTTGGGGCTTAGTTGTGATTTGATGAATGATATAGAGGAGATAAAAAATCACTTATGTCTTGCTTTATACCAAGATCCATAACATATGTTTAATTTCATAATAAATATTAGTAGTTTCTAGGTTTATTTCCCACTAATCAATAGGAAGATCCCACAATGAATCCATTCTCATAGATACCGAGAGATAATAATGAATCCTTTAGAAACCAGAAAATTCAAAGTGAGATGTCCTTCACTGATGGTCTCCACACTATATAATTAATTTATAATAGGCCTAAACTCATCAACTTATTGAGTCTCTTGAGGAATAAACTCATTATGTGTTGATTTCAATTTCATAAAATCCTAAAAAAATATTAAACTCTTCTTCCATCATATTTAGGTGTATGTGAGAAAAGAATAACATGATTTCCCACTCATTCTTCAACTCCAAAACAACCAAAGAAAGAAACTTCATACTTATATTGTTTGAATAATTATTCCACTTTCATGGGTTATAGGATTTTTCAAACTCAAAAGTCTATATATGCTCCACCCATCATATCTTCTTAATGATTAAGACATTATGAGAAAAGTTATAACTTAAACTCCAATTATCATAATTAGTTGTGAAATTTTCTCCAAAAATTTAATTTCATATATAACTATTATGTGTACAATTTCATGAGTGGTGTAATTATTATCATTAGTCCAAATTTAACAAGATTCATATTCAACGACAAGATCCACATGCATCAAAACACATCGTAATCCTACACCTAATGAACCACAATAAAATATTTATCCATGTATTGATTTTATCAATATAAAAATAATCAATGGCATCACACATTATTTTAATTCATCAAAGGATGTATGACAGTTTCAATACCAAAATAATTTTATCCCTTTTTAGGTAAGTGTATTCAGCAGTGTTTCCATATTTGAGAAATCCTTTATGAATTAATTAAAATATAATTCCAAACCCAAGAAGCATAAAATATTAAATATGTTTCATGATTCTTCATATGATTAGAAAACTTTTAAGTTCTTAGGATCAAAAACTATTCCTTATTTGGATACCCCATTTCCTGATAAATAATATTCCAAAATCTAGAAATGGAATTTATATGATTTATCAAAAATATAGTAGCCCCTTAATATTTACACAACATATTTTAGGTGAAGATCGTGAAATTCCTCAAATATATAATAAAAATATAGTATTAAACACCAAAACCATGAAAAAAGAATCTAGGTATTGGTGTAATATATTATTTATCAAAACTATGAAAATGATAAATGCATTAGTAATGAAAAACATTATCATAAGATACTCAAACATACTATAGCTACTCATAAAATTGGTCTTTATAATATATGAATCTTTATCTCTAGGATGGTGGTATCCATACAAAAATTTTATTTTAAAAAACTACATTTCTCATTTCAACTAGTCAAATAATTCATCACTATTGGGAAAGGTTGCTTATTATTAATCTATTCCTAGTTCAACTTCCAATGATTGACACCAACATGGATAGTTCCTTCAAAATTCATAGAAAAGGCGTAGGATCTACCCAAAAAGACACATTATTCTGAATAAAACTATTTACCTTAAAACCATACAATTGACTCATAAACTATTTTAATTCATCATGTTCCATGTGATATTATAGAATAGATATCTACTGGGTTCTCACAAAAAAATTAAGATATCCACCTATCTTTTAGGAGGAAATAAATAGAAGTCTTTAGGAAACACCTCAAGAAATTACCTAACCACCAAAGGATGCTCCCATTTAGAAGGTTCATCTTTATGTTCAACCAAGAAAGTTGATACCAGCCTTTCATGTTATGGAAGAGGATGTCCCACTCAACATGACCTCAAATTCCACTCTCCCTAAAATACCTAGGGGATCCCATCATATGCAATAAAGAATTCCCACCAATGATGAAAATCAATCTACTCTTTATGAGTGATTAACCGATATAGATAGATAATAAAATCAAATATGTCAAACTCTAGAACTTTGAAATACTAAACCAGTTCAACTTTAGATATCAATAAACAATATTATGGACATTAGAATCATTGGTCCCTCTTATTTCCAAGACGTTACTCCGACTCCATTATATAAGTAATGAGTTCTATTGAATGTTTTAAGAGGTTAAAAAGGAAGGTATATATAAAAGAGTGGGATTAACCTATATCAAAAAAAGTGGTTGCTAAATATGAATGAATAATGTTATAAAATATCACTATCATCAGTCCCATATCATCATCCATCAGAGACTCTTCCATTTTGTGTGATTTATTTTTTCCATAGGCATGTGGTAGAAACACTTTTGTCTCTTAAGTATCCAATAAAACCACATATCCTTTAGGTCCTGATGAAGTTGATCCATAATGGGTAATATAAATATCCATATAGAATATGTAAAAGTGACCATGGAGTCCATATGAGTTTCAAAAATTCATTGATTTTGGATAAAAATTCTTTGTGTTCCTGGTCTTACTAAACTGGTAGAAGGTCAAGGGAACACTATGAGTTACTGATAAAGGTGTGTAGTATGCCATATTCTATGATCCACATACAACTACCTTATAGGATTAATTCTATATACTCTTATTTTATTGTGATCCTCTAAAACTACCACTCAAATGAAGAATAATTCCAACCAGCCTCGACTTTCATGCTTGGTTAAACTATGCCACCAGAGTTCTATCAACCACCCTAGCATAAGAGGAAAGGTTCATTATAAAAAATTCTGAAATCATATATTCTCATAATCCTATATATTAACTTTTACCCTTTATATTATCATTTGATACCACCTTAGAAGTAAAAAAGGACCAACACGGAAAAATGATTAGTACACACAGTCACAGTTTGATCACCCTACTAAAAGGTGAGTAAATCTATGGATTTTTTCATCACCATTAATTTAGTGGAAAACTATTAGAAAAATATGGCCTTAAAGTCATTCGACATCAACCCTACATGATGATTTTCTTAAAAAATAACATGAAACCATATCCTGATGAGGCCATGAAGCTTAAAGGTATCAAAATTTACATTGATAGAATCAATAGTTTACAAAAAGTTGAAATCAAATTAATATTCATCGACTAGTATTTTTGATTTTGAGGATTATTCAAAGCATGAATGGATAGTGATTATTTTATGAGGAACTCCTTATCTAAAACATTATATTCCCAAACTCTTAGTATCATCTTGCATGCCAAATTCGGGGAAAGGAAAACGTTCAAGTACATGGCATGGACTACTCTTATTAATTCTTCATTAAAATTCTATTCAACATGAAGGTTACCAAATATAAATCACCTTTATCGCCCTCTTTATAAACTCTAGGAGGTATTTAGGGGGAGATGGTACTGCATTATTAAAATAAAAGATATAATCTAATAAAAGAAAAATATCAATTTGAGTCAAAAGGAAGGAAAGAGGCCATCAAATTATAAAACAATGATGGAACTAAGAAAAAATAAAAACACAAAATAAGATACAAAACTCATCGTATCCCTTGGTAAATGAAGGATTATTTTAATGAGGTATATCAATTAACTCACTCATAAAACAATGCTCAAGTTCCAGCAATCCTATTTCGTATCAACCAAAAAATTCTGAGCCCAAATATCAAGAACAAAAAAGTAAATCCTCACCTATAATTCTAATTTATCATGACCTAACATTTCTTAAACATGAACAAAATACCCGAGTCGAAAGGTGGAAATTCCTGAAGGGAATCCCCAATCCCCATAGATAAATGACTATAATCTGGGAATCCACAACTACATTTGGGAATGGTCTCACCCATTAATAAAAACTAAGGAAATAAAAATGGATTATATATATTTATATATAAATGTAATAACACCAATTTAGATTCAATCAATAAAAAACTGAAATGAGTACAATGAATAACATGAAATTCCTAGAATGCTTATCCCAATTCTACCCCCCCCCCCCCCATCCTCCCCTATTAAGTAAAACAGGGTCCCATTTTCTTTTTACAACATGATGAAATCATTTAAAATAAATCAAAATTCACCGCCTACAACTTGAGGTTATTAAATCTCACAAATCATGTTTTTAAAACTATTTTTCATAAATATATGACATTCTTTAAAATAACATTCCATCATTAAAACCAAATGGAAATTCCATTTCATACAAATAACTAAAACTACCACATTTTCAAGAACTATAAATCATATTATCCAACTATTAATAAAATCAATTTAAAAATGAGAAATCATGTATGCTAAATAAAAAAATCTATTTAAAAAACCATCCACCTTATATATATATAACTCTCCAAAAATTACATATAATCCATATCTAATGAGAATGAGGGTTCTAGTGAGAATAAAGAAACAATAAAACCAAAAATGAAATTAAGACTCACTGATTAATTAGTTTCTAAAATAATGGAAATGAGATGAATCACTTACTATAATGACTCTTAAAAAATTAAAAATGGTTAATGAAGAACCCTAAAAACACCCAATTCTATGACAAATATATAGGAATAAAAATATGATACTTTTATCCAAGAAATTCCCATTTATACCACATCTCGTGGGAAAGAGAAAAAAATATGGGTATCCAAGATCAAGATAGAGTTAGATGTTCCAAGATAGGATCACATCTTCCATGAGAACTTTGATCTTCTAAGGGTTTGACTTGGGAGATCCAAAAACATAAAATAAATGTTTCTTGGTTCATAATGGTGAATTCTTATTCAATAAAGAATAAATAAATATTAAAAAAAAGATTTTAGAAAAATTAAAATTATGCTCTTACTAAATCCTAATCCCAGCGGTGCCACCAGCGAGCCGTTGAGTACCATAAGTAATTTGGTAGCTTCACTATATAGCTGGTGGTTATAAGTAGAATAACTACATTCTATTTCAACCAGAATCTATCTCGTGAATTCTCATTAGTCGATTAATGGGCGTCTGGTAGCTAATAATTCCCCTCTCATGTCCATAGGTTGATTGATGGCTCTCACCGGATGGTCAGTAGCTCTAATCGGATGGCTAAGGACTCTCACTTACTAGTCTGTGGAACTCACCAATTTCAGTTACTTTTATTACTTTAAGATCAAGTAAAATCTCTAATCAAACTCTCATGTTGCCTCCCAACCCCAAAAAAACAAAAAAAACAATAAATTAATGAGATATGAATGAAAAATGAAATAAAAAAAGATCATACCAATATGTAATACCGGGATGCTACATTTTATCATTATAATACTTTAAAATTGATAAATATAATTTATTTATATAAAAATGAACAACAATTAGGATAAATAATTATTCAAAAATATTAATTGTAAAATCTATTTATTTTAATCATATCCATTTATTTATCTTCTAGAAATTTAATTATATCAATACATTTGTATTATAATATTTCATTGAATTTTATAAGCACGTAAAATTATAAAATTCATAGTATTATTCTTATTATTATTATATTAAATGAATATAATATATATATTTTTATAATAAATTATTTTACCTTATTGTTGTATTTTTATTTCATTCTATATTTATTTATAACATTTGAATTATATCTTTTTTATTAAAATTACAGAATGTCAACGTACTTAAAACAATATTCAATGATCACATATCCAACAATAATGTATTTAATTACTATATGTATAATAACCGTATATATAATGGTTATATTATATTCCTATATATATCCTTATATACATATCAAAAATCAGATATCTTTTTGTATATTTTCTTTTTTTGGATGTTTATCATATTTCTAATTTGTTGTATTCTTTATATTTTATTTGATGGTGATATAATCATTATATAAAATCCTAAAGTTGAAAATTTAAAACTTGTAGTATTTTTATTTAAATGGGGATTCATTTCATTACTAATTTTTTAGATTATGTTTCATTTAGTTATGTGATTATGTAATTCATTTTCTAAAATATTATAACATAATAAAACATTGTTCACTTTAGTTTATTTTTTGTATATCATAAGCTATAAAACAAACAAGGATTTATTTTAAGGTTAATATATATTAAAATAATCGCTTGTTATAATAAAAAGGTCTAGGGGTATAGTAGAGTAAGGTAATATGCACATATTATGGGAAATAGGAAGTGGTATACAAATTTAGGTTGTTTTAATCCCATGTAGTTAAATATTCTTTAAAAATGTTATACCTACTAAATAAATAATATAGAATCCATATACCCTTTTTTCATTTCATACTAGATTTCAAGTGGCATTTTAATAGTCTGACCATTAAGTGAGTTTATTACCTTAAGAAATTATTTGAATAAATTTAATTAAAACACAAACAACATGTTAAATTTTCTATTTTAATAATTCATGTATAGAAACCAAACATTTCAATATAAATCCTCATACATGTTTACATTGAAATAAATAACTATAATAGGGTTAATTAAGCTAACAGTATCACCCAAATAATGATATAACATCAAACCCATTCCAAAATAAATAATTTCAATTTTAGTTGGGTGAAATGAATCAAAGGATTAATTTTCTTTAAAATAAATTATTTTAAATAAATACAATTGTACATATTCCATTAATAACACAAAAATTAATAATATAAGAGGTAAGAGGGAAGCACCTACCAAATTAATGTTATAGAAGATCCTTTACGAGTGATGAAAGAGAATTTATGACACCTCTTAACCATAGTCTAACATAGTTCAATGAGTCATTTAGAGTTTAGTTCTTATACATCAAGGGGAGAGGAATCATATAAGGAGAACAACAAGCTCATATTATATTTTTCCAAGTTGAGCCCCCAAGGAAACCTAAATAGGAGATGATCAAAGAGATATAATGGTTTCTCAAAATCTATGTTTGTGGAATTAGGGATTGAACACAAACCCAAGAGAAAATACAATGAATAAGATTAGAGGAAGACATGGGCCTTACTCTTTCTAGGATAAAATTATATGAGCAATCAATGTTTATGTGAACCAATGTTGAAGAAAAATATATATATGGTGAGTGAGAGAGAGAATAGATCACCCAAATGATCTTATAGATGAAATGGAGGTAAAATCCCAAGTGAATAGAGTTTGAGGGGTTTATATGAGGTTTCCAGATAAGAAAATTTACAAAAACTAAAAAACACCCAACAGTTCAATTATGTACCTTTTCCCAATCTAAAGAATATTTGGTGGTGTTGATAGTGGTCTTGTAGCCACTAGAATATCACTATGTACCCCATACTAGATCAATGGTTACATGGTACTTCTAATACTAAGGTAACTCCCCCTTCATCACCCATATATATTCCCAACCTCCCCTAACCTCTTTATCATTATTAAACAACTTAAAATAGAATTAAAAGACCAAAATAAATAAGTTTTACCTCCCCATGGTATATGAAATCTTTACAAACTCCCCACCCTCATTCTTCTAATCCTCAAAAAGTTATAATAAACAGTCCTATTGAAGAGTTTGGGCTATTGGGGTGTCATTTTAGCATTATTATCCAATGTATCATATTGGACATTACCATGTAGCCACCTAACCTGAACTAGGAAAATAACCTTACCCCAGATTATTTACTAAATCTGTTCAATGAAAAGGATAGATTTATTGAGGTTACCTATGTATTACCTACATACATATTACATCATTTCACATGAATATCATTTACTTATCTCAATAAATAAAAACCTAAAACATAATTGTTTAGGGTATAGGGAAAATAAATACATAAAAATTATTTTAAAACATTTTAAGTGTCTCCCAAAAAAATTATTCTCATATTATACCCTCTTAAAAAAATACATAATAGTCTCTTTTTTAGCCTAAAGAATGATAACATATGAAAGGGTGACCTTAGATGATCAATAAGGGTAAACATAAGAGATAAAAATTACTAATCGTAAGTTATAATAACAAGAGAATTAGGGTAAAATAATATAATTATGTTTCATATTTATGACATAATACAATCATTCCCAGTAAAATAGATCATAATTCATGATTCATGGCAAGTGGATTTAACATAACAAAATATATTAGTAATAAGAGGGTGAAAACATAAGTTTATATTCATCCGTTATCAATATATAACATTGGGAAAAAATAATGATTCAAAAACATGACCATATAAATCATAACATATATCTATAAAAACCACAATGACATTCATATCATAATGGACTAGGCTAACCACATTCCCATAACATGGTAAACTTTGTCTGACCAACTATGTCCCATAATCATTTTGGAATTCGGCTAACCACTCATGTATTATCATGATATCACGAGATATAAAACTTTACCTAAGGAATTATAAGACTATAATAATCCCACTCATCGTATAATGATAAACCATATATATGGGTACCATGTGATCATGAGAATATTCAAGATCACATCATACTTAATTAACTAATGATAAAAAAAGTTCCTTAACAATTTCTAAAAAAACATGTTCATAAGATATCCATTTGATTAATTGGGTTGAATCATTAAGTAATACCCTAAATGGTGTATAAATAACATTAAATAATAATTATATAGATGAATATCACATTATAAAATCATTAATAAAATTCATAAAAAAATAAAAAAAAAATATACTTTGCTTTTTGATAACATATTTTAAAAAGTAAATATTTTATAAAAAGAGATGATAAAAAATAATTTTGTAAAACCATAAAAACCTGGTTAGTAATATTCAAAAATAAAACTAAATAAAATGGTGTTAAAATTAATTCATGAATAAGTCATTCAAAAATAATATGTTTTATAATTTTTTTAAGAACATTAAGACAATGAAAAATAGGCCGTATAGAAGATTATAAAAAATAATAATTTCAAAAAAAAGATTATAAACTAATATAAAACACCATATGAAATCATAAAATCGTATATCAGAAAATACATAAAATTAAATAAATAATATATACATAGAGGAAAAATATTCTAGACTAAAAAATTGATAAGGTTGGCTCTTTGGGAATTAACTTTTTTGTTGAATTGTCAATAAAAGAATAGTAAAATGGTAAGAATGTGTGTAAAACATATGAAAAAATGGGAGAAGAAAATATATGGAGTTATAGTGGTAAATAAAAAATAATTTTTTATATATATGTTCAAACATAATAAATCGTGAATTCAAAATGATATTGGTAAAGAAAGCCTTAATTTTACCCATGACTTCCTCAAAAATTCTTTAACCACATTTATAATAAACATAATAATTTCAGTAACTTACTTTAGAACCGTATTTAAATATATTGCCTTTTTAAAAATTTATTTATAATCATTCATTACACATATATTAGTTAGTTATTTTTTTCATCATCATATGTTAGTAATTTTGATTATTCAATACAGGTTTCTTAATGGTGATATTGATCCTCATTCAACAATATCATGTCAAAATTGCAAGATAATTCAAGGTAGTGGAATCATTTTTCTCCAATTATTTTTATATTTCCAGTTCCATTTGGTGTAAATTATGGCTATGGTTTTCAATAATTAAATCCATGATGAATATTTTTCCAATAATTTACCAATAACAATGAGTTTATTATTAATGATCATTATTTTTTCACCATTACATTACATTATTCATAATCATATATTACTCTATAATATATTAAATTTATAGAATTTATGTATTGATACTCATTTAGGTTTGAAATTTTGATGATAGTATAACATCGTTCATATTAGTGGATGAACCAACCCAAACCAGAACATATTATATAAATTAATGAGTAAGATTATATATTTATATAATAGTAGTATCATTTTCCTATAAGTAAAGTGACATTAATATAACATCATTATTTTGTATAATAATAATTATAAGGACTTTATATGAGAATATGATTTAATAATATGGTGAAAATTATGCACTTTGATCAATTCTCCCCATATCAACATGAATTATATTCAATAAAAAATAGAATGGTTTTAGTGGTTTGTGAGTGGAATATAAGGGTTCATTTTATAGGTGAGTTTTGAGTGTAATTTATACAAATACTCATTTCTAAGTAATAAGGTCGTTATTTTAAAAAATTAAGTGTCCAAATTTGAAAATAATAATTGATATAGTTCATTAATAAACATATAAAAATATAGATAATGTTTCAGGATATTTAAAATCATTATTAGTAAGTTTAACCCTTTTTAAATTATTTTACATTTACCATAGTAACTCAATTTCTACCTTGGTAACTTTTTTTAATGCCAAAAAATAAAATTAACATATTTACAAAAATTTTAAATGATAATTTAATATTTAGAATCCATTTAATCTAATTAGATTTCCAAATATGATGATTTTACCTTTTAAATTAAAATATAATATATATATATATATATAAACAAAACTTCTTTTATAGAGAATTGAATTTTTAAACATTAAGTACTTTTAATATTATTTCATATCAATTACTAACTAAATAAGTGTTAATATTTTTTTATAAATTAAATAATTACATTGTATTAATTATTTAAAACTAATAAATTTAATATATAAATATAAAAATACACAGTACCTAAATAATAATTTTTTAAAAAAATATCTCATTTTAAAATATCTAATAGTTATTACCACATCTTATCAAAATTAATTATTCATTATCTAACCATTAAATTTTATCAATCTAATGGTATTAAAATCATTCTTTGAATATTATAAATGTATCAAATTACTCTTTTATGATAACAATAATATGTACTTCATTAAAAATATATATTTTAATAATAAAATATTTTTATTAAATATTATATTTTTGTTTTATTATTTATTATTTTTATATTATATTATTTTAAAATTATTATTAAAAATTACATAACATCAATATACCTGTTGGATTATTTCATATTCAATGATAATATGTCCAATTGCTAAATTTTCAAAGACTATATGTCCAATTAAAATATATCCAACAACCAAATATATAACTGGCACACCTGGTTTTTTGAGTTTTTACTTATGCTACGGTTCGATGGGAATTTATGATCATTTATCAGGTTTTGGGTGTGACGGGTGTTAGGTTTTGATGTGTATTTTTTCCTTTGTTTATTCCCCATGGTTTATCCTTGGCTTGTTTGTGTGTTTTGGAGATATCATTGAAGTATTTTATTTTTAGACCCTGGCGTATTGTTGGTGCACGGTTAGTGGAAACTGTTTGTTGAGTCCAAGAAACTGTGTGGCAGGTTACAGAACATATATTGCGGTTGATTCCCAGGTAATTGTATGGTCATTCATCTATAGGAAGTTTCAATCTCACGGTTACTGCATGGTTTGTTAAACATTGCGGTTTAACATTGAAACTTTCCCATATTGTCAAATTTTGAGATTTTCAACTTTTTCCCCTCAGTTTTTTTTTGTATCCAAAACACCTCTTTTCATCATATCCTAGTTTTTGTGACCTTAAGGGTATCTCCCCTTACTTCTCAAGCCATCTCCCCCTTCTATGGGTTTGGATCTAAGGATTTATTCAACGGTTTGGCTAGATTCTTCAAGTTAACCTCCTCTCCCCATCTCCCTATACCTTTTTCTTTCATTTCTTCTTGGTTTAATTTTTTCACATGGTCATGTTGACCTAAAATATTGCTTTCCCCTTGGTTTATGTGTGTGGGTTTTATTCCTTTAGGGCTCCTCTTCATAGATATATTTTTTTGTAACCCACGTGGAGTGATGTTGGGCATGTGTTGTTATTGCGCCATGGACTCAACGTAGGTTTTCCCATGCACTTTCCTTTTTAATTTAAGAACTGTTATTTTTCATGCTTTCCATACACTATTTAATTTATAGATATTCATGTGTGATCCATTGTTAAATAGTTTTCTATGAAAATGTTTTTTTAAGACTTATTTTCTTATGAATATAATTAATTTGGTAAATAGAGCACACTTAGTGTTTAATTAAATGCCCTGTTAAATTTTATGGATGATTTTTGAAACGAAATGAATAGTTTAGAATGGTAAATGTAATGGTAAAATGTGAAATTATTTTTTGGGTTCCTTGTATGGGATTCTCAAATGATATTCGATTTTATGAAAAAAAATGTTACTAGTTGTTGGCATGTTTTGGCATGTATTTATGGTAAATGGCCCATTTAGAATTTGATAAAAATGATTTTATTTTGACAGGGTGATGTGAATTTTTTAATGGACTTTTGTAAACTATTTTGAAATATTAAATAGGGTGTTTACATCCTTTTTGAAAAGTTTATCTGTATCTCTGATGAATGCTGGTTTTGTGAGAAATGCTTAAAGGCTAGTTTGGAATCTTTTTGAAATGATGAAAGTTTTTATTATGAAAACCTCATTGGGATGTTTTTTATTACTTATCTACATATAATGTATAGTATGTACTTGTTGTGGAATCCTCATGATCCATTATCATAGTTACTCGGTTGGGACTCTTTGTGTATTAAATAACTTGTCGTATGAGATTAGTCCTTCTGGTGACTCAGGGTGAGGCATGTAATGAATTATCCTTTTATATATATATATATATATATATATATATATCTCTGATTGTGATTTGATGCTTGGATAGATTCATTTAGATCGCCCCCATTATATACATGATACATGATACATGATAACTTGGCATATTGAGAGAATTTTCTGAGAATGATTGTCTCACTAGTAGGTCACGTACT
This sequence comes from Viscum album, assembly GCA_963277665.1. NCBI lineage: Eukaryota > Viridiplantae > Streptophyta > Magnoliopsida > Santalales > Viscaceae > Viscum > Viscum album. The sequence continues at coordinate 908,356,594 of OY728156.1, forward strand.
GACCAGTGACCCATAGTAGGTGGATATATTTGGGTTAATTACATTGGGATTGGGCCCCATGGTCTGTCCTAAGTTATTGTGGTCAGTTATTTGGGAATTTTGATTTCATAATATGTAGAATGCTTCTTAGAATTAGGTCTCATGAAATGGTATGTTATAAATAGTTATTGATCTCCTAGGTTCACCTATATTTATTATATCTTAGTTTCTTATAGTGATAATTAAGATACATGTATGACTATTTCCATTTCCCTTGTTGTATGATTTTGATATTTCATTCTTATGTAGTGTTTTACTTGGAAAGGTATGTGTTAGTTTCAAAAATGGTTTATGAATTTTATTTTAAAAAAATATTGTTTTATCCCCTTTTGATCAAGTTAAAAATTTAAGCTTCACTTTCCCCTTTTAAATTTTTTGGTTTCCCTGATTGAATGATCTTTGTTTTTTGAAATAAATAAGGGAAATGGTTTGTACATTGTTTTATGTAAAATGTGTCAAAAAAAATACTTTTTTATATTGTAGTTCAAATATGAAATTGATTTTTATTTTATTTTAAAACAAGTTCATTGGGAATAGATTATCGGTCTATCCTACTATGTTTTGACTCTTAAGCCTATAGTTTATTCCTATTTTTATCCCTTTTACAAGTTACAGCTTCAGTTCAGTCACCATAGGTGATGGTTGATCTTGTGTTGGGGAGTGACCCACAGTGTCACATGGAGATGGTGTAGTATTCTTTTATAGTAGGTTGTGTTGGGTAGATTGTTTTTATTTTCATATTCTTATATAAATGATAATCTATTTAGTTTCATTTATATATTGGTCTTCATGTATGTCCTTTACAATTTAGTTTTCATTATTTATTTATTGGTTGAAATAATTCCCTTTTGGTACTCTATTGATGCCCAACACTAGTTAACAGCCCATGGGGATCAGGAACGCCCTTCTTACCATGACACAGATCAGATCTGGGGACCGGTTCAGGGTGGAACTGAGTTGTTTCAGGATAATAACAGATATATTTCAATCCTATATATAGTGTTACAAAAATCACTGAAATAAGTCATCCAATTTAATTCTATCTCAATATTTATATTATACATTTAATGTTTTTTATCCCTTCCATAATTATAATTGGGCAGTTTTAACTTCCTGAAAACCCATGATGATAAAAATTTCATGTTCATTTTCATTTTATTTACTTGCATATTTATTCTAATTTCACTTTTATTAATGCTATTTAATAACATATTTTCAATATTAAATAATTTTTATCTTTTATTTTAATATTTTATCTTAATAAAATGTATAATGACTCATTTCAGTACATTGTTTTATGTGAAATAATCTATTCAACATATTATTTATTTTAAATGGAGAATACAAGTTAAAATCATAGGGTGACACATTTACCCCTTAAAATAATTTCACACTTGTAATTTCATTACATTGGTGAAAAAAATTATTTTATTTCTACCATTTAATATATTGGGTTCTTGTGTATCTTCCTTGGACTTATGATTCCTCCATAGAGAATTAACCATGTGAGTGGTCTTATTTAATAGTGTTTTATCTCTATGGTCTAATATTTTTACTAGTTTTTTTCATAAGAGAGTTCATGTTCTTTTTATACAAACTGAAAATTCATTACATATGAATTTTCAAGTATTTACTTCCTCAAAAGTGATATATAGAACACATAATTAACTTTGGGGAGGTTCGATGGAAGTGAAAGTTGAGAATATTGTATTCCTACATGATCAAGGATTTGGAAAGGGATAATATATATATATATATATATATATATTACTGTCCTTCTCCTAAAATCTCATTACCATCTTCTATGTTTTTATTCAATGGAATACCTTGTCTTTGACCTCAAGCTCTAGATTTTGTCGATGATTATTAGTTTAGCTTGTTTCATTACATTATTTAGATTAAACGCACCAAAAATTAGTTTAAATATTCTCTAACATCAGTTGAGAAATATTTTTTCGCATTATATTATGCTCTAAAACTTCATCCCAACATGTTTTTGTTATTAACCTCTTCTCATTGAGAGCCTCATATGGTGAAATTTGAAATATAGAAGGAAAAATATTTTTATATAAGAACTCTTCCCAGGGATTTTGCTAATTCTAAACTCATTTGAAATCCTTTTAATATGATATAAAAATACCCTCAAAATAATTTTCACAGCTTGATATTTCCTTATGTTTTTATAAAATATATTAAATTCCTTTTATAGCCTCTACTTCATGAAACACTGAGTTTTAACGAACCACGACAAACAATTAATATTATTATTTAAACACGGTTACTCTTACTTGGTCATTAAAATTGGAAACATGAATAGAAATAACCACAATTTAAATACTTATTATAATTTTTTTATATAAATAGAACTTAATCATAAAAAGTACTTAATATTCGGAAAAGTCTTTTTATGCTTTGGAAACACTATTTTCTCAAAAAACTGTTTTTTAATTTCATTTTTGAAAGATAATAAAATTAATTTGTAACACTTTTAGAAAATTAATTTTATAAAATAAAATTAGTTTTTAAAATTATCATGAAAAAATTATATTAAGGTTAATTTTTCATGTTTTTCTAAAAAGATTTATTTTTTGATGAATAGTGAAAAATAATGGTTTTTTATTAAAAATTACCTTTTCAGTTAAAGAATTTATAAGTTAAATTTTTTTAAAATAGGTTTATAAGTAAAATTAGTTCAATTTTATATCATTTAATATAATATAATTCAATTTAATCATCATTTTATTGAATTTTTATATAAAAATTGATCTTTTGAACATTTTCTCTTTGGAAAACCACTTTCTCATCGTGGCTTTGTGGTTAATTTATATTTAAATTTTTTAAATTATATAAATTTAATTTGTAAAAATGGATTAAAGTTTTATAATAATACTAATTTATATTATCTAATAAGGTAAAATTACATTTTTACCATAATAAATAGTAAAAACAGTAAAAAAAATATTGGAGTTAAGGTAAAAATGTGTTTATCGATAGTTAAATTTAAAATATATTGGCTAAAATTGACTAAACCATGACCACAATCCATTTTATGGATATATTTAGAACATATATTATCCATTTCATGATAATGGTTCATTTAATATCCTTATGGAATGTAAAAAATTTGGGTACACCGTTTTCTTTTCAAAAATTACATGTATGCCACTCACCTCACTTATAAAAGGACGTACTCCTCTGTTATACTCTTCACACATTAAACCCCATTTTTCAGAAAATATATACTCAAATATTTTACTTAAATACCTCACCAAATCTTATATATCTCTATGAGATCATAAATATAACCTTTAAAGGATTTAGGATAAACCTAAATAGGGTTTCTGAAGAAGAGGTGATGTTTTTAACAATGTGGTTTTGTTTTACTTATTCTTATAAACCCATATAATTTTATTCAATTACAATGAAATTTTAACACCATTATCTCCCATAATATTATATTTTATTATTTTAATGTTATTACATATTTCCATCTTGTCTCCCATGAAATTGGATACGAAGACATCATTCTTGTGTATGGTGGACAACTATCTCACCAACCGATGTTATTTATTTTCTGTCGCCGCATCTCAAGGAGAGATTTAATGATGTATTAAATGTTTAAATATGATATATATTATAATATTATAATTATTGAATTATTATATCACATATAACAGCATAATTTCCATTCTATGGAAATATGATAACATCGCTCGTGTGTAAGACGGACTATCCACTGGCAAACCGATGTGATTCATTCAGGATTTACATGGATGGTAATAATGATGGGTTTAATGAGAATATTTAATATTTATTAAATAAAAATTAATATGTAATGGTAATATATTATTTATATTTATTTCTCTTAAACCATTGAAAAATTGAAAACAATGTACATGTGTATATTCAGCCTATCATCTATGAACGGTGTGTTTTATTTTCTATATATAACTTTTATGGTTACTATAATAACATAAATACTTAATAAATATTATATTTATATCAGGTTAACATTATTTTTATTGTATAACGATAGTAAAAGAAAAAGGATCCAAAAAACCAATACAAACATACAAAAAAACAAATAATTTATTTCCAGAAACATCACTTTACCATGGAGTTGTTAATAAATAGGCAAGAGAAAGTCATACTAAAGTCATATATGGTATTATAATATATAATTATGGTGTTTTAATATATTTATAATAAATTTATAGTTATTATACCTAATTTATTAATGTGTATGAATGAACATGACACTTGTGGCAATGGATTTTTGTCTCGATTTACCTTCTTTGAGACATATATTATGTTATGAAACTATCTTATTTTATGATGTGTATATATAACCTCTTTGACATGTAATATCATGAAGTTTTTTATCCTAATGATATTATAAGTTTAACTTAATTTTATTATTTAATGGGGCTTATGATTCAATGTTACCAATATGGTATGGTTTTTATGATACAAATTCATTGTTTATCAGAATTGATCAAGACTATAATTCCAATGATGAAATATTATGACCTATCCCTCAATAAACTCATGTGTTCTCTTCTAATAGTGTTATTTATGATTAATTCATGTTTTTTCATCATTTTCATCACTTTATGTACTTAGTAGATCAAAATAATGATTTTATGAAAAAAGTTATCTTTATTTTTCTCTTTATTCAAAAATCCATTTTCAACCATATCCATGTTTTCTAAAAATGTTTTCAATTTTTTAAAATTCCACAAAATATTTATTAAAATAAATTTTGACATTTATTTTTAATCTTTACATATATTGTTAAAAGTAATGTTAATTTTTTTCTAAACAAGGATCATTTTTCTCTTACCAAAAATTTGAAAGGAATAGTTGTTTTAATGTATTCAGAATGAACCTAATTACCACACATCATTACCAATATTTTCATTGAATATTAATTTATAATTTCTCAATGATATTTTAAATAAAAATTATTTCTACAACCTGTTATGAATTTATAATTTTAAAAATATTATTTTCAATGAAAATATATTTTCCTTAATAAATGTTCCATGTGATTTTTCTTTCAAAATTGTTTTTGATCTAATATATAATCCTTTGATGTTACATATTAATTACTAGGGATATGTTTCAAGTATACCATTACTATTATTTCTTTGAATGTTTCATTTTTTTTATTATATAATTATTAGGAAAGATGCTTCTTTTTCCATGGGTTATGTTTTGATTAAATGATGAAATGATTATGAAAGGTATTTCTCTTCCACATGTTGTGTTATGATGACTTTTTTTTATAACCCATTTCCTTTAATGGGTTATAATATAATTAATTTATTTTGATATTTTGTAAAACGTATATATTATTTTCATTATGTGATGGGTGGACCTATATCTTACACCAATGTATTGGGTAAATATTTATATGTCATGAGATAAAAAGTACAGGAATGTGCAGTGAACCCATTTCAATAAGGGACTTTTTCTACTATTATAGTCTTGGGAGTGATCCTTGACTACTATTATGGTTTTGGTATTAATCTCATTCAACTATCATAGTCTTTTAAATGATCCTTCAACCACTAAGGAAATGATTTTATATACTTATGTGTATGACACAAATATATTTCCTATGAAAACGTTGTATTCTAATGGATCATGTTTTTTTATTCCACTCTGATTCATGATTTATGAACTTCCAAGGTTTATTCCATGACCTATGTTTATAATATTTGACATATAGTGTATGGGTTTCAAATATAATTATCATGTTCTTATACCCTTATTCTCGTGATATACTGATATCTACCTTGTTTACCCTTATTGAGAATACGAGGTCACCAATTATTATATTTCCCTTCCCCAGGTTATGAAGAAATATATTATGTATAATATGTCTAAAAAGGTTGATAGTAATTAATAACCTAGTTGTAGATGATATATATCACTAATATACTATTTTTTTTCATGTTTCCAAATGCACTAGACCAAAATGATTCTAGCATGAATCATTAAGTTAGGTAGTGAATTATCATCTATTAAGATGTAATATTTTTTTATGATAAGTTAGGGACTCTATATATGGTATTATAGAAAAAATTATTTAATCTTAGAAAACATGGATACTAAAAATTTAGTGATATTACTGCTGATTTGTCTAAGGATAAGTTGAAGGAAGATTCAATGTATAAGAAAATGTTCTGGAATTTTGTTAAGGGATGGAGCAAGTAGTTTATATGAAATTAAATCCCTATATGGATACTACATGTGGATTTGGAACTAGTATATAGGTAACTAGGATTAATAACATCAAAAAGGGTTCATTGATCTAGACTTGATCATAACCTGGTGTACAAAAATGGTCTTCGTTGCACACTTGGTTTGGCACTCTAGAGGAATATGATTTGGAAATTCCAAAACTATTTAAAACCCATCATAAAGGATTTCAATATAATATGACTATGAATATCCAAGGATAAACCTAATATGTCATATATTTAAAGTAAATTTTCATTTTTCAAGGACCCTATAAGTAATTTTTCATTATTATTTGATTCCCTACTATGATTATTTTTTTTATACTCTGATTTTTTATGTTTTAGTTAATAGAAGGAACCTAAAGAAACCTTGTAAATAGTGACTACTGTATACATTGAAATGATTTTCCTTCTGAGTAGGACAATTTTATTGGATATGGAATGAAAAATATTGATTCAATTCTCACATAACTTTTTTAATCCCTAAATCATGTTGAACATTCAAACGTGAATGGGAGGGAATAATGTCCTGTTGAGTCCTCTGTGAGGAACTTTCCGCCTTACATTATTGGATATACTCGTCTCTTAGTTAGTGAGAAATGGACTAATTCCACTAAAGTTATATTTTCCATTCATTAGTTTTAGATAAATGAAAAATTCATTTTTGATGTCTATAGCTTGGAAAGATAAGATAATCAATGGTGGACACTCATCAAGAATACAAGGGAACATGATGAAATTCAATCCATGTGGTGGGATGGGTTTAATAATATATATTTCAATAATTAATTCCATAATATCCTTCATATAAAAATGGATAAATAATTACTTGAGATAAATTAGAAGTATGGTGAATCTGTTGGCACCTATGAAGAAAATTTTAAAACAATTACAAGGTACTCTATTGGAATTATCATCCAACATAAAAGTATGGATGATTCAGTATTAAGTGGATTAAAACCATTTCCCCAAAGGGTTTTAACCAAAAGTGTATTTATTATCTATGAAAAAATCATTCTATGAGTTCTTAAGGTGGAAATAGAGATCATAGTTACCCATAAATATTCTGGATTTTGATAAGAAAAGGAAGAAAAAGGTTAAAGGAAACTCTAAAAATCATGGAGTAAAGAAGATGAAAATTCCTTAACACCTGAAGTGAGGAATGAAATAGGGAAAAAATTGGGTGCTAGTGAATTTTTATATGTGGTATGGAATTTCATCAAACAATTGACTTTGAATGTTATGGGAGGAAGTTAGCTATTAATGTGAATGGAGGGAAATCTACATAGAATGCACCAATCACACAATAGTCTTTAAAATTAAAGGATGATGGGAAATATACTAAACCATTACCCAATTTGAAGTTTAATGATTATGATTGATGGCATCAACCACTTAAGCTAAGGGATTAGGAGAAATCTCATGTGATCACTATTTTTGATAAGGGGTATGATAATGACATGGTGAAAGGTACACTTATCATCCAATCTCGAATGATAAATGTATTATTTGACTCTAGATCTACCCATTCATTCATATTTGAATAATTTTATAATTTTATCCAAATTTCACCCAAATGATTAGATGTTGAAATAGATTTGAAGCCCCTTAATGGTATAATGATCTCAAAACATGTATATAATTCATCACTAGTTGCATTTATTAGGATTTTTCTTCCTATAAATATTTTAATTATTCTTCTGGGTGAATTTGATGTTATCTTAGGTATGGATTGGATTTCTCTACAGAGATCCCACATTAATTATTAAGGAATGGAGGCCAAATTTGACATTAATAGTCGACCTATGATCATCTATTATGCTGACGATAAGTATGAAATTAAAATAGACATCATATTTATTTAATGAGTATTGATTCCGATTTATACTGGGTGTTTATCTTAGATGTTTGGGGAGAAACTCAACATCAATGACATTCCTATTGTGCTAAAAATTATTGATGTGTATCCTATAAAGTTTCTTATTATTCCACATAATCATGAATTTGATATTTCAATAAAAATTATACATAGTTCCCCACTAATTTAAAAGTATCCCTATAGAATGATTGTGATTGAGTTGTGGGAATAGAATAACAACTCTAGGATATCCTTGACTAGGAATTCATCCATTCAAATTTGTCACATTTGGGTGATCAAATTCATTTTGTTAAAAATAATAATGGATCGATATGAATCTACATTTATTATTAGGAGATGAAGAATATCATGATCAAGTAAAAATATCTTACACTTCATATTGATGACCTATTTGACCAACTTCATAGAGCTCACTACATTTCCAATATTGAATTTTATTTTTTATATCATTAATTGATGGTCAATATGAAGGAGAAGACCTAGTCAAAATTCTATACAAGGTATGAAGATAATAGATTTGTAGTGTTTCTATTCATTATTACTAATTCCTTTACTATATTCATTGATTTAATGAATGGAGTCTTTATATATTACCTTGAATTATTTATGGTAATATTTATAGATCATATTCTTATCTATTTAATGGTAAAGGAAGAGCATTAAGATCGCTTTATAATTGTACTAAATACCCTATTGAGGGAAAAAATACAAAGAAAATTTACAAAATGTGATTTTTTTTCTTAAAAAGGTTTCATTTTGGGTTATATAATCTCAAGAGATGGTATAGTGGTAGATCCATAAAAGATGAAGGATATTAAATATTGTCCTAGTCTAACCATGGTGACTAAGATACATAGTTTTATTGGTTTTTTTAGATATTATCAATGGTTTGTGGATAATTTCTAAAAATTATATAATCCCATCATAATATTAACATGGAATGGATTAAGGTTCCTCTAGACAGATGAATGTCAGTAACATTTTAAGGAACTGAAGAAAATATTATTCAGCACACTATTTATTACATTAACCTATAGTAGAAAAGGATTTGTAATCTATCGTTATGAATCCTTAAATGGAATGGGATATTTTCTTATGTTGAATGACATGGTTATAACATATTATTCAAAACAATTAATGGTTTATGTGTAAATTACAAACCTCAATATTTGGATTTAGCTATAGTAATTCTTGTATTAAATACATGGAAGCATTATCTATATAGATAAAAGTCCGATAAATATACCAACCAAAAAAGTTTAAAGTATATATTCACACTTAACAAGTTGAATATGCATCATTTAATATAGTTATAATTAATTAATGGTTATTATTTCTCAATACATTACTAACCTAGAAAAGAGAACAATGTGTCTGATGCCTTAATCTGAAATTTCTATATTATCTTATCCATGTTGAGGATCACAGAAGATCCAATATATCTAGATTTTCAAATGATGTATCTATAAAGCTTAAAGGAAGGGGAGAAATATTTTCTTACTCAAATTAATGTTCAACCATATATCTAAGTGATGATTAATGAGGTGCATAAGGAAGATGTAGATCTGTAAAAGTATATTAGAAATTTTCCTCAATTTCACCTTGATCATAATGGAATGATATTCTTTAGAAACTATGTATGGGTTCTTTATACATGATATTTGAAGAAATGTTTTTTAGAGTAAGCTCATATTTCTACATTCTCTATTGACCCTAGAAGTATAAGGATTTATAGAGATTTCCAAGATTAATTATTGTGGGATGGAATGATGAGACATATCAAAGGTTCTGTATCTTAGTGCTTATTATTTCATCAATTTAAGGCTAAGATAAACAATTATAATGGGGTGTAAAATCCATTACCCATACTATAAATTAAATTTAAAAATATCACAATGGATTTTGTTGTTGTACTCCATAAAACATCTAAATGGAATAATGCTATATGTGTCATAGTTTATCTAATTAAACATTCATCACACATTATCTAAATAAAATAAGACTTATCTCTATATTATATTTCCATGATATATAGGAATTAAATGGTAATGTTTAGTGGTACACCACCATTCCATTATTTCTGATAGGGATATGAGGTTTTCCGAAAAGTTATAGAGAAGTATTCAGCAAGATCATGATATGAAATTGATTTTCAACACTATATATCATCCTTAAATATATGGTCAATCTGAGAGAAAAAATAATACCCTAAAGGATATTTTTAGATCTTGTTTTTGAATTTCAAATTTTTTTGGAATCAAAACCTACCTCTAGTAGAGTTTCTATAAAACAATATCATTCACATGAGTATTCAGATGTGTAATTGTGAATCCCTATATTTAAGAAAGTGTATAGATCCAATTTTTAGGAAATAATTTGGAGAAATAAATCTATTCGGACCTAATATGGATGAATAAATTTTATATAATGTTTTATCCATTCAAAAACACATCATGGATGTATATAGTTGGCAGAAAGGTTATGCTGAAAATTACATGTGTGATTTGGAATTTGAGTTTGTTGGGAAGGTATTTCTATAAATTTATCCATGGAAGAAGTTAATTATATTTTTAAATAATGGAAAACTAATCCTTTGGTATATCATACCCTTCTAAATTCTTGATCGTATTAGGATGGAAGACTACCGGTTGGTTCTTCCACAAAACCTCTCTCAAGTTCACAATGTGTTCCATTTATCTCTCATACATAAGTCCATACTTGAGCCTTCTCATGTGATAAACTCAATGGTCATACCTATAGATAATTATATTTATTATGAGTAACAACTATTGTATCTTTGGGATTAAATAGATAAATTTCTATGGAATAAGGCCACTCTTTAGGTTAATGTTTTGTTGGAAAACCACAAGTTTGTAGAAGCAACATTGGAAATTGAGGGAATGATGAGGTATAAGTATCCCCATATTTTTGTATCAGAGTGATGAAATTTGGTGTTCCAAATTAATTTTAAGGGGTGTATAATTTAAAACCCCATGATTGTATAAAATATTTTTATAATAAATTATTTTTCTTATATCTTATGTTACACTCAACACCGAGTTTTAAAGAACCATGAAAAACTATTGATATTATTATTTGAAGATAATCATTATTACCTAGATTTTAAACATGGTGGAATGAATAGGAATAAAAAAATAAATATTAATTTTAATGGTTTTATATAATGATAACACACTGATAAAAAAGTTTTTCTTTTTTGGTAATGTCATTATATGTTTTGAAAACAAAATTTTGTCATAAAAATGTTTTTTATTGCTTTTGTGAACGTCAATAAAATTATATTTTCAGATTTTTATAAAATTAATTTGATAAATTAAACATCATTTTTTAAATAGAAATTTCAAAAAAAATTAATGTGAATTTTGGGGATTACTCTAAAAAAATTATTTTTTCAATTAATAGTAAAAAATACTGGTTTTTATTGAAAACTGTATTATAATTTAAAGAATTTATATGGTTTGTTTTTATAAAATGGTTTTAAAAGAAAAAATAGTTCAATTTTATATCAATTAATCCAATTTATTTAATTTTAATTATTTTCATGTTAATTTTTTTATGAAATTTTTTTAAACTTTTAAACATTTTCCCTTTGGAAAACAGCTTTCTCATCACGTCTATAGGTTGAATTTTAAATTATATTATGACACGTATATGAATGTAATATGAAAAAATGTATTACATATTTGGAATAATAATAATTTATATTATATAATAATTTTCACATAATTTTTTACCATAATTAATACTAAAAAGAGTAGAAATTATTTACCGCGGTTATGGTAGAAATGGATTCAGTGGGGATTAAACTAAAAATATATGGGTTAAAATAATCCAAAATATAATAAAACCCCATTTTATAGATTTATTTTGACTCTATAATGTTTAATTATCTATAATTTTCTATTTTTAGCCTTATGTAAAGTGAAAATTTTTGGTACACCTTTTTATTTTTAATAATTACATGTTTTCCACTCACATAACATATAAAAGGCCACCCTCTATCCCATCCTATTCACGCTTACAAAACCATTTGGTTTTACCAATAACCAAAAAAATATATTCCTTACATACCTACCCACATAATATATACCATTTTGGGATCAAAAATTTTATCTATTCAGGATTTAGGTTTAACCTAAATAGATTTCCTAAAGAAGGGCTAAAGTTTATAACTATGAGTATTCGTTTTACTTATTCTTTTAACTCCTTAAAATATTATTAAATTATTATAATATAATAACACAAGTATATAAAATATAATAAGATGTTATTATGTCAATTTAATAACCAATATCCTTATCCAATTCATACAAATGGGTTACAGAATCATCATTCATGTGTACAACGGACTATCACCTCGTGAACCGACGTTATTCGTTTTCCATCACCACCTATCACAACTCGATATAAGGATTGATTAAATTTTTATAAATTTTTTTATTATAATTTTTTATAATTATATAATATATACCTTATTACTTTCCATTTTTTGGGAATATGATAATGTCACTCGTGAGTTTGTTGGATTACCGCCTAACAAAATGATTTGATTCGTTCACACTTCACATAGAAGATAGTAATGTTTGGTTTCATTAACATGTAAAATATATTACATAAAAATTATTTTGTAATGGTAATATTTTATTTACCATTATTCATTTCAATTTATATAGAAAATTAAATCAACATTCATGCTAACATACGGCCAACTATCTCTATGAACAATGTATTTCATTTTCTATCACTAACTTTTATAGATTATAGTAAATAAATAAATAATGATTATATATATGATATTTATATTATAATTAAAAATATATATATGATTAATCCATTATCAAACTAAGAGAACAAAAAAATAAAAAATATTAATAATATATACAAAAAACAAATTGATATAAAAAAATGTGAGTTTAATGTGGAATTGTTAATAAATAGGTAAAAAATTCATAAATAAAATCATATATGGTATTATATAAAACATTATGGTTCTATAATATATTTATAATGAAAATATATTTATAATATAAGATTTTTTAATGTGTACAAATTAAGTTAATAATTAAAATAATTGATTTTTTTTCTCAATTTTCTTTTTTTGGGATATAGGTTATGTTATGCACCTATCTTCTTTTTTGATGTGTATATACAGCCCCTTAGGCATGTAATATCATATATTTATTTATTCTAATGATATTATGAGATTTATTTAATTTTATCCATTATTTATTCTTACAATTAAATGTTAAAAAATTGTTAAGGGTTTTATGATACAATCTCATCATTTATTAGAATTAGTCATGATTATGCTTCCAATGATGAAATCTTATGATATATATCTCAATAAAATAATCTTTTTTTATTATCCTATAATTATTTATGAATAATAAATGTTTTTACTTAATTTAAATCTTCTTTAGTAATCAATATTAGAATATAATTTTTTTAATAAAAAGTCATCTTTATTTCTATCTTTGGTCACATACCCATTTTTTTCCATATCCATGTTTAATAAAAATGTTTCCAAAAATGTTTTTAAATCCCCCCACAAAAGTATTGAATAAAATAAATGTTTACCGATGTTTTTCTATTTACAAATTGGTATAAAAGGAAACTTTATGATGTTTTCCAAATAAGTCCCATTTGGTATTTACTGAAAACAGGAAAGGAAACATTGTTTTAATGTATATTACATGAATGGGATTTCTCAACATCATGAACTATATTTTCTTGGTAGAGTACATTATAATTTATCAATTTTATTTTAAAATAAAATGATTTCTACAATATTTTATGTGTTTTTAATTTTGAAGATTTTAATTTCAAAGAATGGATATTTTCCTAAAGAAATATTCTAAGTGATTTTTCATTCAAATTCATTTCCAATCTAAGATAAAATCTTTTGAAGTTACTTATAATTCATTAGAGATATGATACAAGGATAAAATTCATATTATTTCTCTAACTAGTTTATTTTTATTAGAAAATAATTCTTATAATACCCACTTTTTATTCCACAATTTATGTTTTTATGAAATGATCAAATGAATATGAAACCTGTTTGTTTTTTATGGGTTAGTTCATGATGAATTTTTTATGAAAATAATCTTTTTTCATGGGTTCTGATATGATGAATGGTTTATGATCTTGTAGTGAAAATATATATTATTTTCATTATATGATGAGTGATACCAATATATCCCTATAATTATTTGGGTAATGATTGATATCTCATGAGATAAAATAGACTATAATGGAGAGTGAACTCAGTTCTGTTGGGGAATTAATCCACTATGATAGTATTTAGAGTGAGCCTTTACTACTAAAGTGGCTTAGAGAGTGAAACAGTTCCACTATTATTTTCTCATAAATTATCCTTTAATAACCAAGGAAATGATTTCATATGCAAATATGTATTCCATAAATCTATATCTTATTCCAATATTAAGTTCTCATGGATCATGATCTTTGGTTATATTCTGATTCATATATTATAAAATTCCATGATTTATGCCACGACATAGTTTTATGATCTATGGTATGTATGGTGTGGTTTTCAAATTTTATTCTCATGATCTCATTCCCTTATGCTCATTATATGATGATATATCTCTTGTTTACCCTTATTGGGAATCTGATCTAACCCATTCTTTCATTTCCTTTCCCCAAGTTATGGTGAAAAATATTGTGTATTATATTCCTAATAATGGTTATAGTTATGAAGGGCTTAATGTAAGATAATGTAGATCACTTATGGATGAGTTGTTTATATTTCAATGCTTCTAAATACATTAAATATAAACAATTATTGAATGTATCATTATGTTATGTAATAAATATTAATCTATTAAGATTTAATATTTATTCAATAAATGTATGGGTATTTATATATTTAATATTCTATTCAGATTTAACATCAGTTTAATTATGATAAGAAGTTATGAATCATATCTCTATATCTAATTCTTGTTGAAGACATATCGAAAAATTCTTAGTAATCCTCATATCTTATCATAAACAATTAAGAGTGGTAATTCATGCAACTATACCACTTACTTTTTGCATATCTTGAAAGTATATTTTATCAACAATTATTCTTTAATATTAATGATATTTTAATTAATTCATAAGGTGATAAACTATAACCCAAATAGCATTATACCCTATGAAACTCATGGGGATTCTTAAAATGATATTCATAGTGTTGTTCCCCCATTTCCATGTAGTTATGGTTAATGGTTTCATAATCCCCTTGTACTTGTTAAATTTTCCTTAATTTTTTATAATACCATGCATCGATATACATAATATACAATCTCACTCATTGTGTTATCCAACTAAAAATTGTTCTTGAGATCATTATACATCATTGTTCTTACAAGATGTACATATGGACATTATAATATTCCCAACCTTCATATGTAGCTCTATATCCACCTTTTATTCATTCTTGATCGTTATATAATTGATTAGATGAGTAGTCGTTTGGGAATGATAGGATTTCTCCCCTTAACTCATGATTTCAAGGTCTATAATTCAAAAATCAATGATTATTAGATATCTTTCAATACTCATCGTCGATAAGTACTCATGATCCATTCTACTCAAAGAATTATGAACCATTTTTCCTTCTCATGGTGGTAATGTATCAATAATTAAGATTCCTTGGTAAACTCCAACAATCTATACTGGTACATATTCAAATTCTTCTACCTAAATATATACATCATGTTCTTATAGTTGTTATATAATTCACTCTTTTCACCACTATTATAATGGCTATGTGTCTTCATTGAAAATATTACCTCAATTAGATCCAAATCATGTATTGGTTAATTTTTCTCATGAAACATTAATTGATCTAACTGATAAGCTACCAAAATGTCATCATACAAGAAGAAACATCATAATAACTTATATTATGCATCATGGTATATCCAAAGCACATATCTATTTCAAGGTACTATGAGTATAGGTGTAGTGACCATTTTATCTTGAGATCCTTGAAATTTTATTCACATTCACATTTCTATAGGGACTTAACTCCCTTATTTTTTTTACTTGGTTATTGTACTTTTCATTCATGAAAAATTTCTCACAAAGTGTTGATAGAATCAATTCAATCCAAGGAAACAATGGATATTTGTTATAGTGGTTTTTCTATTTCAATCTTCAATCATGTATGTTTTTTAAGGATCTATAGATACACCCATCCTTGTGATTATATAATCCAAGGATGACACTTTCAATATCCACAATTCACACTTTATAATTTTTTCATACAATTTATCCTTTCTAATGGTTCTTACCACAATTCTTAAATAATTTTAATTATTTTCTTTTATCTTATAATATATTATAATATCATATAAAAACTATCAAAAATTGACTGTGGTAATATCTAAGGCCTATATTCATCAAATACATTAAGAAAATAAGGGTATTTTGAGTCTTCATGGAATCACTGTGAATTCATATTTCCCATATATTGTATGGAAGGTTGTATTTTTTATATCATCCTTTTTTAACATTAACTGATGTTGTAAAGATAGAAGGTGGTTAATTAAGAAGTATTGAACCCCTCATAGTTTATCAAACCAGTCATCAATATAGAGTATTAGATACCTATTCATGATAACAAACTTTTTAAGATCATGACAATTCATTCACAGATACACTAATTCATATTTCTTATTAATAAATATGATTGGTGCTCCCTATGGTGAATAACATGGGTGTATAAAACCTCTATTTAGATTCTGTTAGAGTTTCTTCTTTGATTCCTCTAATTTTAGTGTATAAATTAACTCAATAATATTTGAAATATTCATAGAACCAGGTATGTGTTGTATGGATAACTCAACTACATAATCAGGGAAAGAACTAGAAAACTCTTTTGGATATATATTAATATATTCCCACACAACATTCATATATTAAATATTAATATTTCCCCCCAACAACTTCATCTAAATACACCTCATAATATTTTATTATGGCTCATATAATGGAATAAATTTCCATAGGGAGTTCATAATCAGTCGATCATCTATGTATGATCATAGGTTGATTTGGGATACGAATTATGATTTTCCTATAGCATACATTGATATGTTTTCTTTGTAGAGAGATCCAATACATGCCCAAAATCCCATTAAATTTAAAAAATGGAATAATAATAATATTTTTAGGAAACACATTCGAATAAACATTTATCAAAGAAGTGTTGTAGACTTAGGATTAAATCATCATACCATTTGGAGTTTTCATTGATAATTCAATATCTAGATATTGGACTCCTAATTTGATTACATTAAAAAAATTAATGGAGTGGGTCAAACTATAATCAAATAAAAAATTCTCATTTATTTAGTGGATTATGGGTTCACCTTTCATCACATTATTTTTATAACCCACTTTAGTAGTTTTTATTGCATAGAATTTATAATTCTTCTATATTTGAGGGGTTACATACATTGATTGTTGTCTTTAACTCTATGTTTGGTGAAATTTTTATCCTAACACCCACACTCCTTAAAATTGAAGCATTATATTTTAAGTGGAGTACTAGGATGATATTTTACTCTATCCATTTAATTGTTTGACCTCTTCATATCTCTTTAGAATTCATGTTCTTTATTCTTTCACACTTGATTAATTTTTCTTCTCTTTTGAGATATTTACCCTCATGATTCATTTCATATTTTTCATGTAGGATGATTAATTTTCCTTTATCCAAGGGTTTTATCATTTGAGTTTCATTGAAAATTTATTTTTCAATTATTTTCCACAAAACCACAAGAATAATTGGAGTCTCCAATCTCTATTTTTACCTTGAGATCATATAAAATAATTTTTTTCACATATCCAAATTCCCTTATAGTCAATTCCTCTTGGAGACTTTGTTTTAAGACACCAAATAAATTATTACTTTCCATTTTATTGACAATGTTAAAACAAAAGGTCTATCTTCCAAGACATGTGAAGTTTTACTCATGGGTATAAATGGATTCAACCTAATTTTGTTTCAACTCCATTAATTATTTCTTATTTTCATGTGAAGAGTTCTAGAAAAATATTTTGAGAAGAATATCTTCTTAAACTACCCCCAATACATAACGTCAAATTCTTCCATTTGTGTTGTATTTTTCATGAGAATCCATTATTGATCTATATAACCTTCTAAATGGTAAACAACTAAAATAACTTTTTCATGATATGAGTACTGAAGAATGGATAATTTTTCTTCGATTGTATCGATCCTTTTATTGGTGATTATTGTATTTAAAGCTACACTAAATGAAGTTGGACATTTCTCCATAAAGTATTCCAGTGATATTTTTTCTTTCCATGGCACATTTTTATGTTTGGACTAATTCGTGTTATTATACATAGATTGAGAAATTGGGTCATGAATTTTCATGAGATTTCATATTCCATATTTCATCCTTTTTTCTTCCTCTTTATAAAATTCATTACACTAAAAATCATACACCTTGTTAAATCTATTCCTCATAGTTCTATACATTTAATTAAACCAATAGGTTAGTGTGAGTATCAATAAATAATAATAAAAGTAATAAATCATGTGATAAGGAAAATTAATAAAAATATGTACAAAATTATGACTACCTCATTTTATATTATGTCATTTAAGGTTCTTCCTACATCACATTGTATTAAACATGTGTTTTTTGGGTTACATCATCTTATTATTTATAATCTAATCCCTAAAAATTACTAATCTCCTCTATGATTCCAATTGAGGTGACACAAGAATTGATATAAATACATATCACATTATTTTGAATGAATTTTCTTTACATCCCTCAATAAATCACACCCCATAACCTAATGTATTTCTATCTTTAGAGATTATATAGATAAAAAATTATTTGACAAAATTTTGGAAATATTTCGTAAATATTATTCTCACATTATACCATTTTGAAAAAATCATCCATAATACCATTCTTAATAACCTAAGGCATGTAAACATAAGAAAGGGTGGGCTCATATTCCCATTAATGTTAAATATAAGAGAAATTAATTGATGATCATAAAACATAATAAGTTGATTATGTGGGTATGATAAAAGAAACAAGGTTTAAATTCATTATATAGGGGAACAATATGAAACAAACATTAATCATAGATCACGAGTCATAGCATGAGGCTTCTTAATGACATATGATATAAGTAATAAGAGTGTGAAAACATTAGTTGATAGTCATAAGCTATGAAAACATGAAATAAAAAAAATATTGTGGAATAAAAATAAGAATATAAATAATAAAATATGTTAAGGATAACCACCTAGATATTTATATCTTAATGTACTAGTCTAACCACTTACCCATAACATAGTGGACATTGGATAACAATCCATGTACTATAAACTTGTTGGTCTTGGTTTGACAACTAATGTACTATCCTTCTCTTATGAGATATAAAACATTACCCTATGAATTGGTGGTTTATCAAAAACTTACTCATCACATAATTCTAAACCATGCATATGTTTTCCATATGAAGATGATAACATGTGTACTCTTATCATAACATAATTTACCCGTGTGAAAGAAATGGCTTCCCTAATGATTTCCATAAAAATGATCATAAGAAATATGTAGGAAGAAGGTGGATTACATAATTATGTAACATCACAAATAGTTCAAATAATCATTCAAGGACATTTACATAGATGAAAAACACGTTATAAAATCAATAGAAAATGTATTTAAAAAATAAGATGAAATATCCTTTGTTTTTTTATAACAATTATTTAAAAGAAAATATTTATAAAACAAGTAGGATAATAACTTATTTTTTAAAATCATAAAAACAATGAGAGGAATATAGCTAAATAAAACCAAAAAAGTTGGTGGGAAAAAAATTCATGTGGATTCCGTTAAAATGGAATACACTTTCCAAACTTTTCTAAAGAAATTTAAGATAGTGGAAAATGCCTCGAATGGAAAATGTTTAAAAATACTCATTTTAAACATTTTTAAAGAAACTATATTCCATGAGAATAAGACCTTATTAAATTATATATTTATAGAAATGGGTATCCATAAATAAAAATAAATAATATGGATATTAAGTATAATGATTCATGATAAAAAATAATAGGCAAGTTCAACTCTAATATATGTATTTTTCAATTGAATTATGAACCAATGAAAAGTAAAATGGTAAGAATACATTTAAAACCCATAAAATAAAAACAAATATGGATTTATAGGTAAGAAGATCATATAATATTTTCATATATAAGTTCAAACATAATCAATGTTGAATTGAAAATATGACTTGAAAATAAACCCTTTCCTTTACTCTTCATGTCCATGAAAGCACATTAAACTCCGGTATAACAAACATAATAATCATAAAAACTTATATTAAAACCATATTCGTATCTATTACATTTTATAATATTCAATTATAATAATTTATTTCTTTTATATTATTTAGTTATTGTTTATTTTTCATCATTGGATATTAATCATTTTTATCATTTAGTAAAAGTTCCATGATGGTGATTTCGATCATTGTCCATTGATACCAGAATGGAAATGTCTCCCATTTTGGCACTCTATCGCATGGTCAAATCAATTTTTTTATGGGTCTTCAAGAGTACATCCCCATATTCTATAGGCTAATAACTAGTAGTGGGGCGTGGTGAATATAGTGTGGATAAAATACCCACTTCTATAGAGTTACAATACAGCAGAAATAAAAAATATAATTAAATATTATACTAATTTAAAATAGTATACATCGTAACATACGACTGGGAAGTAGAATAGAAACCAATAATCCAATAATAATTAATTATTTCATTATAGGATAAATGTATCAAAATTTCAAATTGGGAAAACCAAAATAAATGAATTAGTTGGCACAAATAAACTATAAATACCCCATTCTCAAACCTCATGTTGATCCCATATTAAAACTCTATTCCATCCAAAAAGAAAAAATAAGAAACATGGTCCCTTGGACTTATCTATCCCCGAATCCTTGTAATCTTCTTAAGTAGTAAATAGAAGCATGAATATGGTGTGAGGAAAAACTCAGTAGGTCGACACCACTATGTCTGAATAAAACCATCTTAATAATAAGTGCATGAAATAAATATATTATAATGTGTATTAATTTATCATTTTAATATAATACTATAATCAACCTTCTTGAGAACCATGTGGGAATATCACTATGAATATAAGAAAACCATGCCAACCATAACCACATATCCACAGAATAATAAAATAACTAAGTAAGTATATCTTTATAATCATTTTAGCATCCTAGTAATAACCCTCTATAAATTAATTTGAGCATAAAATGGGACAATACCACTATATAATAATTTCATGTATTCAAGGCCAAGATCACTATATAATCATTTTACAATTAGGAGCCAAGCTCATTATATAAGAATTTTAGTATTCTATAACAAGCCTTCAATTTAAGAATTATAACATGTATCACAATACTAGTCAAAATAGAAAGGATATCCCAATATCATATCATCAACATCAGTGGTTAGTTCTTACAATTACCATTTATATTTCAATTACCTTTTTTATTTATCAAGTTAGTCTCACACTATTAACATGTCACCAAATTTGATAAAAAAAATCATTTTCATGGTGACTCTATATCAAGAAATCACTTAAACTCCCATGTCATTCTAAACACACATAAACCCATTATCCAATTAAATATTATATTTGGATTTTCTCACCCAATGGGTAACCATAATCTAGTTCACAACACCATTGAACCCAAAGGGATCCAAGGATGTTTCCAATCCATGATTTATCATATTTCATCAATAAATTAATTTATGTGCACATTATGTTGGAAAAAATCATTATATTTCACATACATAATAATTAAACAAACCATAGGGTTAGGTTTTAGACCCCCTAGATTTTTCTAGTGATCAAACGATGCTTTCAATGGGTAAATCCAATAAGGAAGAATTCATATAAGATTGCAAGAAGGAACCTAAATCACAAAAGACTTTGATCAACTCCCAACCCTATGTTGTCAAGATATTCAACCATCACTATTTGAGAATAACTAAATATAGGGGAAACCAATGAAAAACAACTAAATATATATTGATTTCTTGAATGTGATGTCTGAAAATGATGAGGCTCTAATATTTTGTAGAAGCCACCCAAGGTTCCAGAGGAGGGGCATCATTGAAGTAATTAATGAAATAAAACTTGATTCCCTTTTGAAACTAATGAATATGAGAAATACATGAAATGTAATCACATTTCATGTCATGTATTTTTTTATTTAATAGATATTCAAAAAAACCCAATTACTTTCCTTAAAATAGCGCTAATTGAATGTTACATGATGTGAACTAGGTTAAAGATGGGTAACAACTTAACGCTATTAACCAGTTCACATCCTGTGTCTGGAAATAGTAACACGTCACTTAAAATATACATGGCATGAAATTTAGCAGAATTTTGTTTTTATATCTTTTCAAGAAAAAAATGTTGGATCCACCTTCAAAGCCTTTAAACTCACAGAAAACCCTTGAAATCCCTTTTTACACGTTTATACCTAGACTCTATTAATTCAAACAAACATGAATCCCCAAACTTTGAGGCCATTTTCTCCACAAAATATATCAATCACTAAACCAAACTCAAACACTAAGATTTAAAGAACAGGTTAAACCCAACCAATTGTGATTTAATGAAAAAAATAAAAGAGAGATATACCTGTAAAAAATGGGATCTTATAACCCCCCCAACATATAAAAGATCGTCACCAAGCTGCTCTAAGCATCATTATGGGGTCCAGTAAACAAATTTGGTTACTATGATTTCATAATAGACTCCCCCTCCCATGATTCCTACAAAACATGCACATGTTTCCATTTCACTCAAACTAGAGGTATAGTCCCACCCTAAAGATACTTCTCACTACAGTCCATAATCTATATTGAATGCTCCTCAAAGGAAAAATCTATACAAATCTTGACGTTCTCCATGTCTACAAATTATAAGGGTCATGATGATATCTTCTAAGATATGATATGTGAAACACATCATTCATAGAACTGTATCACTTTGTAAGGTCTAATAAGTGAAATAATAGACTTACCCCTTCCACTATATCAAACAGCCTTACAAACCTGGGTGTCGGCTATCCTAATTTCCTGATATTATGTTTCCCTAACCTGGGTGACACATGAAGGAAAACCCGATGACTAACCTCAAACTCTAGTGGTCATCCCCAACGGTTAGTGTAAGATTAGTACCCAATCTATGTGGTTACCAACTTCCTAATGATAAATTGAACCAAATTAAATATCTCTTTCATGAGACTAGGTCCAATGAGCACTGACTCTCTTTCCTCTAAACAAAAAAGATGTGAACAAAAATACCTTCAATAAAAATCCTTGAAATGTTACATTAGGATCGATTCCAGGGAGATATGATTATCTGAAAACTACAAAATTTTCATATGATACTCTCACTAACACCCAAAATCTACAACATAATATTATAACATATACTTTAGAATTGGAATAATCTGTGGAAATTTATCATCATTCTAAGGATGATAGGACATACTCAGAAGAACCTATGATCCCATATCCTTTTGAATACCCCGCCAAAACCATAATTTGAAATGGGGATCTCTATCAAAAATGACATTACACAGACCACCATCTATTTGAACTACCTCACACATTTTAACATTGCCTAGAACATCAAAATTGTATAATACATGATAGGCAAGAAGTGGGATACCTTTTTTAGTCGATCCACGATCACCCTTATGGAATCATTCTTATATGGTTACTTGGTTGATCCTATCAAAAAATCTATAGTAAAATTATACCATTTCCACTCTAGAATTTATAGAGGCTACAACATTCCAGTTGGCCTCTGATTCTCGGTTTCCATCTAATGATAGGTGAAACATCTCACAAAAAATCCTTCTACCTCCTTCTTCATCAAAAGAAACAAATAATTTCATTAGATATCATGATACATCTTTTTCAAACCTAGATCTACCTCCCATATAGAATAAGGAAACTCTCTTATCAGCTCCTCATTAAAGCTCATAGGAACCCATACTCATCCATGAAAAAGAAGAGAATTCCCACTACTTAGAGACTATCCTGAAGGTGTGTCCCCACCCTATAGATTGTCTATGAAAAATAATACCATCATATTAGATAAATGATAGATATTGATCATGTCAAGAAGCATATTTGTAATATATGTTCATATTAGAGCTACGCAAACCTAAGAATCATGAGCATCTAAATGTATATCTAAAAATAGTTCCATCATCCACTACTCATCACAAGATTACATCACATCATCTCTCTAAATTTTTTGACTCATGGAATCAACAATGGAATTTCCCTTTCCTGGTGTGTAATCCAACTCAAAGTTGAAAGACTATAGATACATGACTCGCCCCCTCTACTGAAGGTTTATGTTTTACTGAGAAAAGATTTCCCAAAAGATATTACATAATTTCTCTTAGGTAGTCTCAACTAGCTTGAGCTATAAGAAACCACTCGATCCTAAAATATCATAACTTATCTGATTCCAACTCATGATGCATCCTAGTACATGAAATATACTTGTCCAATGGCCCGAGAGCCTTAGATTTTTTTTTATTAAAAATAATCCCTTTTTTTAAGGGAGAAAGAGGAATCCAGAAGAGTTCATGGACATAAAACATACTGACCCGAATATGAGAAAATAATCCCAGACTGAAAACTTGATGTAGCCCCTCCCCAACATTTGGAACATGATGAATCTCTCCACCAATACAGAACTATACATCTAGAAAGTGTCCTATGTAAAATCATAGGCATGATATGATGGTTGTCTCCATTACCTCTCAACCATCTGAGTCTATAAAGCCTATATAGGGGAATTTCCTACTCTGAATCCTCCAATGAGGCATGTTCTAGTGGTCAAGTCTGGTCATATCTTTGAAGCCCGAGTCCCAAAAATGAGCCACTATTCTGCACATCATCATCAAATTGAAAGTGAGTACCAAAATGCTGAGGTCAAAGCCACAGAAGCCCTTCCACATGAGACACCTCCAACACACAAGCAGCAACACGAAGAGGAGGATGAACCAAGGAATGGGAATCCAAGTCTTCGTCACCCAGGACTGGAAGACCCAAAAGCACATCGATGGAGCATCTCCGTTGAGGGGGTCCAATCCGATCTGAACAAGCAGCGCCACATTGGACATGAAGCTGTTCAGCTCAAACTACAGAAGAACCCTCACCGGATTCCAAATCACCAAACCAAATGAAGTAGAGGGACCGAAAAGAAGGATTGAATCAGTGAAAAAGACGTCACAAGAACCAATCAACTCATCCAACAACCAAAAACACCGGGAAACTTCAAAATTATTCAATATACCAAAAAAAGAAACCTAAGAACAAGTCCTCCCCCCTCAAAGATGATCTGAAGCTGACGCCACATCACCCTGGAAAGATGCCTCCCTAGAACTGTCGTCGGTTCACTCCAGCTCCAAAGGGACGCCAGAACTGGAGCCGACGATAGAGACCAGGATCACTCCAAGTCCTTTGGTGAATTCATAAAACCAAACGGAATCACCATAAACTCATAAAAGCCATAATTTCTCATAAAAGAAGTCTGAGACATGTATGATGGTCTCACCCTCATCTGGTGATATCCCGATCTCAAATCATTCTAAGAGAAGAACATACCATTGATAAATTGCTAAAATATATCATCAATGTGAAGATGGGGATACCCTTTATTTACCATCATTTGGTTTAATCTCCAATAATCCAAAAAAAATTACAAATACACATCATCCTTTTTTGGAAAAAAAATAACTAGTGAACTTTATAGAGTTGTATTGGGACATATGAAACCTGTATCTTCTAGATATTCCAATTTAACTTTAAAATCTAAAAGATTTGTTTGTATCATTATTTAAGGTCAAATAGAATCTATCTCTCCTCCTAACACTAAATCAACCGTGAACTCGATCTATCACTCATGTGGTAATCTGTAGAAGTCATCATTAAATTTTTTTCAAAAACTGTATAACACATCAGGAAATGTATCACACTGCATTCCAACATAATTTATAGAAATACTAGTTATCTAAGTTGTGAGATAATTCAATCGGCACTGAACTGGTTCTATATAACCAGCTCAAAGATCCCACTCACCCTTGGGATAATAGCTTATTTTATAAGACCAGTTTGATAATAACTACCTAAAATAAATTTATACATAGGTGTATTATTTTTTAAATTTAATATAATTCAACAAAAAAATTGCTTCGTCGCCATGATAGAATATCTCTGAGCATGTTGCACAACCATTCCAACCATGACCACATATCCAAAGAACAATCACATAACTAAGAAAATTACATTTTATAATAATTTCAACATCTAAGGAATATCAATATATATAATCATTTCAGTAT
Source organism: Viscum album (assembly GCA_963277665.1). NCBI lineage: Eukaryota > Viridiplantae > Streptophyta > Magnoliopsida > Santalales > Viscaceae > Viscum > Viscum album. The sequence goes on from OY728156.1 coordinate 908,383,270, forward strand.
AAATTTGGCCAAGCCTAGTATATAATCATTTAGGTATTCTATTCCAGGATTTATATATAAGTGTTTAAGCATTCGAGGCCAAGCCCTCTATATTATAATTTCAAACTTTTGGGTCTAGCTGCCCATTTAGTCATCATACCATGATTCACAATAAACATCAAAATTGAAAGGATATCACAATATCATATCATCAACCTCAATGGATAATTCTTACAATTACCATTTATCTTTCGATAACTCTTTTTATTTATAAATTTGTTCTTACACCATTAACATGGAATCTATTTCAATAAACTAATTCATTTATAAGGTGAATATATATCAAGCAATCACCTAAATTTCCATGTCATGATAAACACACTCAAAGACAATAGAAAATTGAATGGCATTCTAGGGTTCACTCACCCTATTTCTAAACACAATCCAAGTCGCAGCACCACTAAACCAAAAGGGATCCCATTATTTTTTCAACAGTTAATTTATCATCATTCATCATTCAAAAAGTTATGTGCATGTTATGCTGATATAATTCACAATATTACACATACATAACAATTAAACAACCATTGGGTTAGTTTTTATACCCAATACCTTTATATAGAAATCAAACGATTCCTCAAATTGGTAATTCCAACAATAATGAAGGGATGGAATATCTCAAGAAGAAACTAAGATTAAAAAAACCCGTATCAACACCCGACCAACTTCAGTCAAGAGATTCTATGGCCACTACTGATGAAAAAATGGTGAAATGGGGAAACAAAAGTAAAAAATATAACTAGAGATCAATTTATTGAACGGGGTGTCCAGAATAGAGGTGGAGACTCTAATATTTCTTAGAAGTAATCCATAGTCTTAGAATAGTGGATACACTAGAGGAATGAATTAAATTAGTTATTATGCCCTCTTAAAAACTCTAAAGAAGATAAATACGTGTAATTTAATTCCTTTTCACATTGTGTGTTTTCTATTTAAGAGATGTAGAGACCCTAAGCCTGACGTACATTGACATTACATTACTTTTGCGGAATACTTAGTACATAACAAAAACACACACACAAGGACCGTAATAGTTTAGTGCCTTTGGAAACTCGGAATATAATCTTCTAAACGTGGTGAAAGATCTTCAACATCTCCTATAAAGAACCTCCCTTTTTTTTACCTAAAACCATTCTTTATATCCTGGGGAAAAGAAAACATAAAAGGGTGAGCTCAAATGCTCAGTAAGGGTAAACAAAAGAAATATCAATCAAAACATTTTCATAAGAACATAACATTTTGGAAATCTTAACCTGCAAAAGAGAGCATAATTTCATAAATGGGATAAATCATGGCAGTGAAATGTAATCACAATAATCATAACGTAAAACATGAAACTTTTTGTCATACACACATAATCATAGAGAATCATTTCCTTTTAGTCAAGACTCATTGCCAAGACTATCTTAGTGGACAAAGTCCCTTTCTGAACCGAGTCACCCTTGTTTCAGTCCTATTTCACTGAACCGGTATAACCTACCGTTCCAGCCATGTCTATCTCATGAGATATAAAATCATTACCCAATGCATTGGAGGGAGATATAGGTCCCACCCGTCTCATAATGATACCATTCTTATGTGTGCCACAAAATCATAAATCATACATCATTGCATAACCCATGTAATAAAAATGGGAATCTTAAACATCATGACATCATAAAACAATTCATAAAGGAATTCATAAAAATAATTCCATCACAACATAATCAAATCAATTTAATAATAGGGATAAAAACAGAACCCTTTATTATCTTATATGGAAAATAATTTTGATAAAACACTTGAACTCCATTCTTGAGGAAAATATCCTTTCTGCTTCAAAAACACTTTTCCTTTCTTAACATGTCGTACAATTATAAACTAAAAGAAGTTGATTAAAAATAAACTTGAAAACTTATAAAGGAAGCTTCTTGGAAATAATGTTTTAAAAATCCATTCATGCCGTATAAGTTAAAAAAATATTCTTCGTACTTTTGTCGGAAAAGTCAAAAAAGTACCTCGTACGAAAAACAACAAAAGATTCCTTTCATATCTTTTACTAAAAACTCACCGAAGGGTAAAATTGGATATAAAATATTTTAGAAGGATATAAATATTAAATATTGAGGAAACATGGATGTGGATGATAAAATACACCCCAGTGAATACAAAAGTATAAACAATCTCGGATAAAAATGAGATTGTGATTGTTCCCTTACCTTAGGTCCGACTTGCTTTGTAAGTGTCTGATCCTCCTGTATAATGATTTAAATCATGTTATTGACTTATTCCAGAATCATATTCATTGTTATTATATCATATATGGTCCACTTATGACTTTATATTACCCTTTCTTTTGTAAATTCATGTTAAAGTAGCGTTTTGGGTAAAATCGTCTCATTTGTCGTTTGGGTTTTTAATTTGTAATTATTAATATGATTACTTGGATCATGATTACTTATATCCAGAATGTAAAACATGATTTATATATAATATATATTCAGAATATATATATATATATATATATATATTATCGATAAATGGAAATGAAATACACTGTTCATCGAGACGGTAGTCCGTACGTACGCATGAACGCTGTTTTCGTTTCCTTATTGAAGTGAATGGAATTAAGTAGATGACATACATATAAATTTACATAAATACAATATCATTATTATGTATTATATTTCATTAGTACTTATTATATATACTTTATAATCATTCATGAATGGTTAATCATTGAGAATGAATCTCATCGCGTCGTGGAGATGGTAGTCCGTACGTAAGCACGAGCGATGATATCGTTCCCATGGTTGTGGAATTGTGTTGAAGTGTATGTAGACTATTTCAGTATCAATATCAATTTATAATAATCAGATATAGTTACTCATTACACCATTATACCCATCCTATTAAGGTGGTGGTGGAAAATAGATTACACCACGGCGTGGAGACGGTATTCCGTACGTACGCACGCGCGGTAATTTCATTTTTCTATAGGATGGATAGAAGGTGAATTAGGGTTGTTTCATATTTATAATAACATATCAGTATGTATGTAATACTGATATTATTACTTTTTCATGAGAAAACTAAAGAAGAAGAAGTTGAAGAAGAAAGAAATTGAAAAGATCGGTAATGGATATTACCTCTTCTTTGAAAAGCCTCTTTGAATCCTCCACTTAGGGAACTAAGATTGGTCTTTGAAGAAGACCAGGACCTCTAGGATTATTCTAGGAAAGTGTAGAAGGTATTTTGTCAGGGTTTGGCCGAGCTTGAGTGCTCAAATTGGTGTGAGGAGGAGGGGGAGGAGGTTTCCCTTTATAAGGGAGGAGAGGGGCACCTTAGGAATATCTCAAAATATTATTTTATATTAATGTAAAAATCGGTTTATAATGGTTCAAAATGTTCTTATTTAAAATCTAAAGTGGGGATGGGTCTAAATCCTATCAACCAATAGGATTTAGACAAGTTTAGGTTATTATTTTAACCTTATCAATTAGATTTAACTTTAAGTTATATAATTTAACTTTTACCGTGTCTTTTTGTTTTCTTACACTATATGGTTAATACACTTACTATAACATGCCAAACGGACCCCAAATTGTTTATAATTAATATATATATCCTTATCTAAGTCATTTTTCCGAACCTTAGATTTTTAGGAATAAAATAACAATTAATAATATAATATTTGATTAAAAACTATTTTGTGTCAATTTTGACACTATTTGATATATGATTTTTGTGAAAGTCATAATATAATTATATGTTCAAATAAAGTTGATTAAATCAACACTAATATATCATAGTAACCTATAAAATTAGTGTAATTCATAAAAAGTCTCAAATTACATTTATTTTGGTGTTTATAACATCAATTATGTCAATATTTCATTAATAAGATAATTACTACATCATCATTGTGTCATAAATAAGTTAAATTATTTAACGTCTAAAAATTAAAAATAAAATACCATTATATAGTTAATCTTGTTATCTTTCTAATGAATATTTATAGTCGAATTTATCTTATTTATAACCCCATATTAAAAATGATTTACTTATTAAACATTGATTTTAACTATTTTATCTATTCATTAAATAAAATAATATTAAATGTCATAATCTAATCCAAGTGGACCTAAATGGTCATATTATATTCATAAGGTTGTTTTTGGTCGAATTACACTTATCCAATAGAATTAGGACATGTGTTAGGGTAATAGTAATATCATATTTACCCTTAGTTACCCTATTTACTATTAACCGCGGTAAAAAAAGTAAAAAGTTACTATTCACCAAAAAATTATTTTTATCTCATTGAACCACATTTTACTTACTGATATCAACCGTGTCTGTCGGATTTTCGAAATTCCATTCACAGAAGCGGTAAAATTATGTTTTATGCAAAATTCAGTTTTTAACCTACCACTTAGTGGTTCACTATTCATCAAAAATTGAAGTTTTTCAGAAAAATGCCAAAATTTCACCTTAAGCTATAATTGATATTCCGAATTCAAAAATTATTTCTATTTTACAAAATTCCCAACATATAAGTTGCATTAATTAATTTTATAATTAATTTCCGTTGTCACAACAAATAGCGTGTTTTTAATAGATAATAACTATCAAAAGATTGACACTTGTTTATAACTGGTTTAAATGTGAAATTACATCCAATGACCAACATTATATTAAATTGTAAAAATATATTCTAAATATACTTTAAAACCACTAAAATTAATAATTTATCACTATTAATTATTTCGATTAAAAAAGTTGTTTTTAATTAAAATTTAGTAATTTTCACTATTCATCAGAATATGAAAGTTATCCGAAAAGTACCAAAATTTCACCTTAGGCTAAATTCGATACTCCGAATCCATAAATGAAGTCCATTTTGAAAAATAAAATTTACAAAATTTCAAAAAGTGGTTATTACTATTCATAACGACTAGTTTTAATAATATCTTAATAGCATATCGTTGTTTAGCGAAACTTGGTGTTGCGTACAACACATGCTATCGTGGAAGGTCGTGATTGCGTGTAATTCAAGTCAGGTCAGAGATGTGTGTTGTGAAAGCTCTTTTTGGTGTAGCGTATAACACAAGACATTAGTGAAATTAAAAAGAATATTTTTCATAAAATCTTGGGTTGTTACATTCTACCCCCCTTAAAAAGAATTTCGCCCTCGAAATTCATCGGGGTTATAAATGGTTTACTATTAGAAAGTTTCTTTAATAGAAACCCACATTGTAAAAAGGAATACCAAAACCAGTCTTTAAAAATGAAAGTATGAAACGTAACGGTTACCCAAATAAACTAATCACTGGGTTTCCACATAGGTGAAAATATGGATATGGAAGAAAAATCTAACCATCATGTTCTGATGGAGAGTGGTAGAGAACATGGCTATGGAAAATCCAACAATCACAAATCCATAAATTTGTGACGATCTAAGGTACCATCTGATTAATTAGATATAAGAGCACTAGGACAACATTTTTGGTTTTCAAGATCATTTCCCTAAAGTTGAAGAATTTGAATTAGAATAAATAATTACTTTATTTTGGTACAATCTCACTGTTGTTCATGCCTTGAATAATTTCCACTTCATCTCTTAAATAAATGAAGTTGAATTTGTTATTCGTGAAGTGTTAGCAGATCATGTGATAGAATGACGGGTCATTCCATCTGTCTCAAACAAAAGGTTAGAAAAAGTTATTAAATATACATAAGTCATTCTATAGTGAGATTAATCATATATGGTTCCTAAAATGGACTTATACTTCATATATCACACTACTTAATATAATAAAACTAGTTTCTAATAAACATGGACTTCCTATAGGCCAGTGGTAGGCGATAAAGGCCAGTCGCACTTCGGTTGTGGGTTCGATTCCCACAGCCTTGTCCGACGCGATGGGTTGTCGCCTGTCCTGCAGGTTGTCCTTTTTCTAAAGCTATATTACTATAACATCCCATCAATAATATCGAAAAACTTTTTATCCTAACTTATGTCCAACATAATCCATTCTAATCTTTAGGCTTATCTAAAATACTTCGGTCCAAGCTCATAGTATAAAGAAAATGATTACTTGAAATGTCATAGAATAATCACGTGAATTCCATCATTTATCCCCCATATATCATAAGATATATCTTGTTGGCCAAATTACAAACATGTGAATACCTTAATCATGTATTCTCTTGAAGAATGAATACCCGTTGAACCTTAGTGAAAACATGAATGCAGTTAAAAGTTAACACTTTCCACATACCAAAATCCTTAAAATTCTATATACTCAAACCATGATATCACTTAGTCCTTATATCAATCATGAGCTCATGAATACAATCAAACATCTCATTATCTTCTTATCCCTTCATTATGCTCATATCATCTGTTTACCAAAAATGTCTCAATCACTTTTCATGGTTACCGGTACCATAAAATTATTGAAGACCACAATAGACCAATACATAAATATTCCAATACTCAACATTATTTTGGAATCCAATTACATAAACACTTTATCATTCCCCCACATCGTTGTCATATTCAACATCACCAATGGTGATCGCATGTGACTTCCCTTTGTCCTTTGCCTTAAGTGGTTGCTCATGTCGATCATCACTAACCCTTGGATTAGGGCATTTATTAGCATAATGCCCCATTTCCTTGCACTTGAAGCATTGAATTGTTGGTGGTGCGTTCTCTGCAGTGTTTGCTTTATTCACATCATTAGAAACCCTTTTTCCATTACTTTGACACTCAGATGCTCGATGACCTTCTTTTCCACACTTAAAACATTTTCTAGTCCCTTTAAGACAATCTCCACCATGCTTCTTTCCACACTTTGTGCATAAGGAAATATTCATATTCTTTTCACCATTATTCTGAGATTTCTCCTTGAACTCCATCTTTCGTTTCTTGTCAAAACCATGAGATGGATATGTAACACCAACTTCCATTTCTACCTTGATAGCACAACACACAATTTCTTCATAGCTACTGAAGTCTCTTATAGCTAATGCCCTTCTAAGACTTGGTTTTAAGCCACTGAAAAATCGATCAACTTTACTTTCAGGTTGGATGATAATGCCAGATGCATACCTTGCAAGTCTTGTAAAATTCACTTCATATATACCAACAGATTCATCATCCTTCTGCTTCAGCTCAAGAAACTCCTTTTCCATCTTTGTTCGAATAATACGAGGGAAGTACATACTGAAAAACAAGTTTTTGAACTCGTCCCATTCCATTGACTCAATTTCATCTATTGGCCTCGTATTCTTGATAAGATTCCACCATTAATCAGCTTCACCTTCCAAACGATATACTGCTAAGATGACTTTATCATGTTCAGAACATTGAAGAACTGAAAATATCTTTTTAGTGGTACTGATCCATTGTTCAGCAACAAGTGGATCGGAAGTCCCACTGAAAGAAGGTGGACGTTGCCTCATGAAGGTCTCAATAGAATATTGTTCCCTTCTCTACTCATTTGGAAGTCCAGAATGATTCATAGCTTGTGTAAGTATAGAAATAGGATTTTGCACTCCATCTCCCATAACATTTGTTTGTTCAGGAGGACAATCATTGCATTGTCCATTGCATTGATCAACACGGTTCCTTCGGGTTCTAGCCATCGTCTAAAACCCAAAAAGAATAGTGTGAGAGGCAAAAATCATGCTAGGGAAAACAACATAATAAAGGGGGAGTATCCTCAATATCTAACATCTTAGGTTAAATTCTATGATCGTTACCATAGTTCTAGGACTGTATCTTATACGTATACTTATCCTTAGGGACATCCCTAGACATACCTTAGAAATATCTCTAGGGATCTCACTAACGTTTTCGCATCCTAGTTTCCAAAGGTTGACTAAATCTTTCCTCTGATACCAACTGTAGAGACCCTAAGCCTGACGTACATTGACATTACATTACTTTTGCGGAATACTTAGTACATAACAAAAACACACACACAAGGACCGTAATAGTTTAGCGCCTTTGGAAACTCGGAATATAATCTTCTAAACGTGGTGACAGATCTTCAACATCTCCCATAAATATCCTCCATTTTTTTTTACCTAAAACCATTCTTTATATCCTGGGGAAAAAAACATAAAAGGGTGAGCTCAAATGCTTAGTAAGGGTAAACAAAAGAAATATCAATCAAAACATTTTCATAAGAACATAACATTTTGGAAATCTTAACCTGCAAGAGAGAGCATAATTTCATAACATGGGATAAATCATGGCAGTGAAATGTAATCACAATAATCATAACGTAAAACATGAAACTTTGTGGCATACACACATAATCATAGATAAACATTTCTTGTTAGTCAAGACTCATTGCCAAGACTATCTTAGTGGACAAAGTCCCTTTCTGAACCGAGTCACCCTCGTTTCAGTCCTGTTTCACTAAACCGGTATAACCTACCGTTCCAGCCATGTCTATCTCATGAGATATAAAATCATTACCCAATGCATTGGAGGGAGATATAGGTCACACCCATCTCATAATGATACCATTCTTATGTGTTCCACAAAATCATAAATCATACATCATTGCATAACCCATGTAATAAAAATGGGAATCTTAAACATCATGACATCATAAAACAATTCATAAAGGAATTCATAAAAATAATTCCATCACAACATAATCAAATCAATTTAATAATAGGGATAAAAATAGAACCCTTTATTATCTTAGATGGAAAATAATTTTGATAAAACACTTGAACTCCATTCTTGAGGAAAATATCTTTTCTGCTTCAAAAACACTTTTCCTTTCTTAACATGTCGTACAATTATAAACTAAAAGAAGTTGATTAAAAATAAACTTGAAAACTTGTAAAGGAATCTTCTTGGAAATAATGTTTTAAAAATCCATTCATTCCATATAAGTTAAAAAAAATATTCTTCGTACTTTTGTCGGAAAAGTCAAAAAAGTACCTTGTACGAAAAACGACAAAAGATTCCTTTCATATCTTTTACTAAAAACTCACCGAAGGGTAAAATTGGATATAAAATATTTTAGAAGGATATAAATATTAAATATTGAGGAAACATGGATGTGGATGATAAAATAAACCCCAGTAAATACAAAAGTATAAACAATCTCGGATAAAAATGAGATTGTGATCGTTCCCTTACCTTAGGTCCGACTTGCTTTGTAAGTGTCCGAACCTCCTGTATAATGATTTAAATCATGTTATTGACTTATTCCAGAATCATATTAATTGTTATTATATCATATATGGTCCACTTATGACTTTATATTACCCGTTCTTTTGTAAATTCATGTTAAAGTAGCGTTTTGGGTAAAATCGTCTCATTTGTCGTTCGAGTTTTTAATTTGTAATTATTAATATGATTACATGGATCATGATTACTTATATCCAGAATGTGAAACATGATTTATATATAATATATATTCAGAATATATATATATATATATAATATATCGATAAATGGAAATGAAATACAACGTTCATGGAGACGGTAGTCCGTACGTACGCATGAACGCTATTTTCGTTTCCTTATTGAAGTGAATGGAATTAAGTAGATGACATACATATAAATTTACATAAGTCCAATATCATTATTATGTCATATATTTCATTAGTACTTATTATATATACTTTATAATCATTCATGAATGGTTAATCATTGAGAATGAATCTCATCGCGTCGTGGAGACGGTAGTCCGTACGTACGCACGAGCGATGATATCATTCCCATGGTCATGGAATTCTGTTGAAGTGTATGTAGACTATTTCAGTATCAATATCACTTTATAATAATCATATATAGTTACTCATTAAACCATTATACCCATCCTATCAAGGTGGTGGTGGAAAATAGATTACACCACGGCGTGGAGACGGTATTCCGTACGTACGCACGCGCGGTGATTACATTTTTCCGTAGGATGGATAGAAGGTGAATTAGTGTTGTTTCATATTTATAATAACATATAAGTATGTATTTAATACTGATGTTATTACTTTGTCATTAGAAAACTAAAGAAGAAGAAGTTGAAGAAGAAAGAAATTGAAAAGATCGGTAATGGATATTACCTCTTCTTTGAAACGCCTCTTTGAATCCTCCACTTAGGGAACTAAGATTGGTCTTTGAAGAAGACCAGGACCTCTAGGATTATTCTAGGAAAGTGGATAAGGGATTTTGTCAGGGTTTGGACGAGCTTGAGTGCTCAAATTGGTGTGAGGAGGAGGAGGAAGAGGTGTCCTTTTATAAGGGAGGAGAGGGGCACCATAGGAATATCTCAAAATATTATTTTATATTAAAGTCAAAATCGGTTTATAATGGTTCCAAATGGTCTTATTTAAAAGATAATGTGGGGATGGGTCGAAATCCTATCATCCAATAGGATTTAGACAAGTTTAGGTTATTATTTTAACCTTATCAATTAGATTTAACTCTAAGTTAAATAATTTAACTTTTACCGTGTCTTTTTGTTTTCTTACACTATATGGTTAATAAACTTACTATAACATGCCAAACGGAGCCCAAATTGTTTATTATTAATATATATATCCTTATCTAAGTCATTTGGCCGAACCTTAGATTTTTAGGAATAAAATAACAATTAATAATATAATATTTGATTTAAAAACTATTTTGTGTCAATTTTGACACTATTTGATATATGATTTTTGTGAAAGTCATAACAGAATTATATTTTCGAACCAAGTTAATTAAATCAACACTAATATATCATAGTAACCTAGAAAATTAGTTGAATTCATAAAAAGTCTCAAATTACATTTATTTTGGTGTTTATAACATTAATTAGGTCAATATTTCATTAATAAGATAATTACTGCATCATCATTGTGTCATAAATAAATTAAATTATTTAATGTCTAAAAATTAAAAATAAAATACCATTATATAGGGAATCTTTTTAGATTTCTAATGAATATTTATAGTCGAATTTATCTTATGTATAACCCCATATTAAAAATGATTTACTTATTAAACTTTGATTTTAACTATTTTATCTATTCATTAAATAAAATAATATTAAATGTCATAATCTAATCCAAGTGGACCTAAATGGTCATATTATATTCATAAGGTTGTTTTTGGTCGAATTAAACTTATCCAATAGAATTAGGACATGTTTTAGGGTAATATTAATATCATATTTACCCTTATTACCCTATTTACTATTAACCGCGGTAAAAAAAGTAAAAAGTTACTATTCACCAAAAAATTATTTTTATCTCGTTGAACCACATTTTACTTACTGATATCAACCGTGTCTGTCGGATTTTCGAAATTCTATTCACAGAAGCGGTAAAATTATTTTTTATGCAAAATTCAGTTTTTAACCTACCACTTAGTGGTTCACTATTCATCAAAAATTGAAGTTTTTCAGAAAAATGCCAAAATTTCACCCTAAGCTATAATTGATATTCCGAATTCAAAAATGATTTCTATTTTACAAAATTCCCAACATATAAGCTGCATTAATTAATTTTATAATTAATTTCCGCTGTCACAACAAATGGCGTGTTTTTAAGAGATAATAACTATCAAAAGATTGACACTTGTTTATAACTGGTTTAAATGTGAAATTACATCCAATGACCAACATTGTATTAAATTGTAAAAATATATTCTAAATATAATTTAAAACCACTCAAATTAATAATTTATCACTATTAATTATTTCGATTAAAAAAGTTGTTTTTAATTAAAATTTAGTAATTTTCACTATTCATCAGAATATGAAAGTTATCTGAAAAGTACCAAAATTTCACCTTAGGCTAAATTTGATACTCCGAATCCATAAATGAAGTCCATTTTGAAAAATAAAATTTAAAAAATTTCAAAAAGTGGTTATTACTATTCATAACGGCTAGTTTTAATAATATCTTAATAGCATATCGTTGTTTAGCGAAACTTGGTGTTGCGTACAACACACGCTATTGTGGAAGGTTGCGATTGCGTGTAATTCAAGCCAGGTCAGAGATGTGTGTTGTGAAAGATCTTTTTGGTGTAGCGTATAACACAAGACATTAGTGAAATTAAAAAGAATATTTTTCATAAAATCTTGGGTTGTTACAAGAGATATTCCCAAAGACCCGATGCATCAGCATAATATATCCATGCACAAACATTACACGATGTGAAATTGAATCACGATGTGTTACCAATTCATGTTATGTGCCAGTTCACAATATGTGTATGGAGATATTTAAATGTTTTTTAACATATAAATGGTGTGTACTTTCCCAGTATATATTTTTAAGCCCAATTCCTACAAAAAATGTATAAACCACCTCTAATTCCCTTCAACTCACAACAAATCCATGAAATCCCCTTTTACACATTTATTCCAAGACTCTATTAATTTAAAAAAACATGCATCCCAAAAAATTTATCAAACTTTTCCTAATAAATATATCCTTCTCTAAATGAGACTCAACCATTAAGGTTTAAAGAGGAAGGTAAACCCAAACAGCATTAGTTTAATGAAAAACTCAAAGAGGGGCATACCTACAAAAAATGTATCTTAAAAGGTTTATCCTTTCATAAATTAGATAAGGTAGGGGAATCATTATTTTCCAATGATTAATGTAGTCTCATATTTAATTGATGAGAACTATGGGTATGGTTTTGCGGAATAGAATTCATAACAATCATTTTTTTGGTTAATTTTCCAATAATAATGAGTTAATTTATAATGTTCATTTTTATCACAATTCCATAATTATATTAATAATCTTAAAATAATATTTAAAATATTTCTAGCATTAATTTCTTGATACTAATTCGTGATGGAAATGATGATAATAGTATAACATCATTTTTGTAGTTGATTGAACAGAATTATGCAAGAAGAAGTTATACTAATGAATGAGTAAGATTATAAATTTATATAGTATTAACCACATTTTCCCAAAAAAAACAATTATGTTAATATAGAATCATTAAAGTGGATAATGAGATTTATAAATAGTGTCTACTAGATGGTAATTGGAAAATATTGTAAAAACATGGTAATTTATTGAATTCACTCTTTCTATATGGGGAAACTTCAAAATAAATGTTCTATGTTTCCTTATTTGAATAAGATAATACCAGACATACAAGAAGTTTTTTTGGAGTATAAATGGAAATATATTAAAGATATAAATTATTAGTTTGAGTGGGTTTGTAGGGGTATCATAGGGGACCTTTTATATGTGAGTTTTGAGTTTCATTTTTACAAATACTCATTTACTAAGTTGTGAGGTGTTCATTTTAATAAGAGAGTAAATAAAAAGTTGACTAATAATGGATATGCTTCATGAATACCCTAATATATTAAATTTAGATAAATGGTTTCATGATATTTTTTGTCTTTATCACTTATATTCACCCTTTTACCTTATTTTTACTTTACCATGGTAACTCAATTTTTACCGCTGTAAATTATTTTTTATGATCAATAATTAAAGTTATCCTATTTGACTAATATTGAAATGATAATTAAAGATTTTTATTATTCTTAATTTAATTAAATTTCTAAATATCATAATTTTACATTTTGAAGAAAAATATAATACATATCAATTAAAAATTTTCATTTATAGAAAAATGAATTCTAAAACAATAAGTGTTCTTAATTATATTTCATAAAAATAACTCATTAAATGAGTTTTAATATACTTTTTATAAGTAGAGTCATTATATTGTATTCATCATTTAAAATAGAATAATTTAATTTATTAAGATAAAATTACACAATATATTAAAAAATGGTTCTTTGAAAAACGGTCATTTTTACCATCAAATAATTATAATCACATTTTATTAAATTTATTTTTTTATCTTTGAAATATTATACTTTATTTATCCATTGTTATTAAAATAATTATTTTATTTTTATAAATTTATAAAATCATTATTTAACATTAATAATAATGACAATGATAATAATATGTAATAGGTGGAAAATATATTTTTACAATAAAATATTTTAATTAAATAATGTCTTTTTTGTTTAATTACTTATTATTTATATATTCTTTTATTTTTAATTTTTTAATAAAAAATACACAACACCAATATACCAAGTGGATACATTCATACCCAATGACCATATATACAATGATCATATTTCTAATTACCATATGTCCAATGTTCATACATCTAATGAACATATATATAATGGTCATATTTTATTCTTATATATAGCCTTGAAAATATCACTAAAATAATTATTCTTATTTACTTATATGTTAACATGTCTAATATATTTATAATTCTCTGCCTTCATTCAATAGTTAAATTTGACTTAATGATCTTCATGGAAACCATGATCAAATTGATTTCTTATCCATGGTATTTTTGTTTACTTTTGGATTAATTCCACATATAGTTTTCTTAATATGATATCATATTATGTTATCATAATGTATTACCATTTATATTTCATTATAATTTATTTTCTAAATAAATTGTATCATGGTTAATTTTACTTTAGTGTTGTGTGTACAACAATTTTTTCAAGTTGGTATTTATTTTAATGGAAAATAGAAAGAAAAATCATTTTTTGTTACAATGCCCTATATAGGATGCATCTTCTTACAACTGAACTACATCATATCAGATCATATGTGAGAGTTCATGTATATAAATTCTTACTTGAAACATGTAAAAGGTGTTATGTATGAAATTGAATATTAAGGGTAATTATATCTTTTAGTTTGTTTACCCAACTCATCTCAATATTTCAAAGGTCTTGAAGAATCATATAGTCATATTTTCTTCCATACACATACACCGATGACCCAATACCAATGAAATGAAAAGAAACATATGGTCACCCAACTTGAATTCCTTAGGTCACCATCAATGATGAATATGCGATTTCTAATAGCTTGGAGTAGTTATAAACCACTTTTGATTCAATTCATATTATACCATTATCTCCAAGAAAATATTAGGATCAATCACTGGTGATTTTATAATTTCATTCTACTAAAGTGGATAATGAAATAGACTCTTGTATAATCCATTGTAAAGATATATGTCGATACAAGATTGATAGATGTTATTATTGTATAATTCCACCATATGTATGTGGGCCTAAAAATCCACTACATTAAAGTATTCATTAACAAAGTATACCATCTAGAATTATTTTTTTTACGCATACTATCCATCGGTTTATGGTAGAAAAGTGGTGCTAATTTTTACATGATATCCTAAGTATAATTGTAATACCTTCCAATATCTATATAAAAACATGAGATCTATATTATAGATGATGGTGGTGGGTACTATATGTATTTTCACAAACTCTATGACATATAAAATCACATGATTATCAACCAAGGAGGCCTTTTTTATAGAAAAAATTAATTTTTCTTAGTTAGGTGGTTCACAGTTACCCAAATTGAATCATGACTTTTAAAATATCTTGGAAGACCAAGCACGTAATCTATCATAATTTTATACCAATTTTATATGGGAATGGAGAGTGGTTAATGATTACATATATGTTTTTTATTCTCTACCTTTAGTTGCTGATAGGTTATAAATTTCAAGATGAACCCTATAATGTCTTTATTAATGTCAAAATACTATAACATGCAACAAACATCATAGAACATCTTCACGATTCTAGGTTTTAAATCCCACATAAAGGATTGACACTGCTTCAAAAAAACCTCCCTTGTAATTATAAAGACTAAAATAAATCCATGGATGTATATAATGTAATTATAATTATATAACCTTCTTTTAAATTCCTCTACACCATCAAGTCTTTCTTGAATGATGATACTATCATAATGTAGAATCTTGAAGTCCCAAACAGACTCAATGATAGTCACTGAAAGATCAACATGGGGTACTTTTATCCCCTTCAATAATAATCTACATATAAATAGATCATAAATATATTAAATCTTATTTACCATTCATCATTAGACTATTTCACATTTTGAGGGTCAAATTTTCAGATTAAACCCTTAGGAATGACATTCCACTTACAAAGTGTTTACTAGATGTAAAATACAAATTACTAAAATGATTCCACTTTGTGAAGATACCTAGGATTTAATTATCATTGCGAGAATATTTACTTAAATATATTATGGTTTTTAAACACTAAAATATGTTTTTAATTTTATAATACCTATTAGAATTTAATTTTTTTATAATGAAAAATATTTCTATATTAAGAGTCAAATGGTTCAGTTCATGAAGAAAAATATATCTAGAACCATACACTACTACCTAGTGACCATTTATTATAATTAAACTAATCCAAACTAAGGATTTATCATAATTTATATCAAAACCCTCACCTAATGGAGGTAAAAGAATAATTGGATCTATAGCTAGCCACTTCTTCATTTTGTGGAAGTATTTGTCACATGGGACCAACCAAATTAATTTATCATCATTATTAGGTAGAGTGGTCATAACATCAAAAATATAGGAAAAATCCTAAATGAACTGATGGTAATAAACTGAAATCCCATGAAATATCAAGATATTGGATAAATTACAAGGAACCATCCAAGACATCCCTAATTAAACCTTTTTTGATATATATAGATTTTGATTTAGAAATCACATACCTAAGGAACGTTACATCTCAAATATATAATGAAAATTTAGAAAACTTATCATACGGTTGATATTCTCATAATGTCTCCAAGACAATGTCAATATATCAAATATTCTTA
The DNA here is from genome assembly GCA_963277665.1 of Viscum album. NCBI lineage: Eukaryota > Viridiplantae > Streptophyta > Magnoliopsida > Santalales > Viscaceae > Viscum > Viscum album. Next base: position 908,400,025 of record OY728156.1, read on the forward strand.
TCTAATGATTTTTTAATAGACAATGATATCATCTATAAAGACCATAACAAACAAGTCTTGGAACATATGAGAGATTATATTCCTTAGGGAAATGAATATGACTTAATAATTATTCAATCCAAAAGGTATCACTAGTTATTCATAATGTTTATTCCAAATTCAAAAACCATTCTTTGAAATGCATTCTAGACTAACCAAAAGATTATGGTTTCATGGATGGAGGATAATTTTTCAAATCCACATTATCTTCTTTATATAATCAAAAAGATAAATTATTTTTGGTAAAGGATAATGGTTTTCTATCATTAACTATTTTAGTTTTTGGTAATCTAAACAATGGTGTAAAATTCATTTTTCCTTATTGGAAATAAGAACCAAAGAAAACTAGTTAGATGTTCTCACTTTAAAGAAATCATCTTCATTTTAATCTTTAATATAAATTATTAATTCCAAAAACTTGATTTGGGCCATTAATTAGGGTGGAATTAAGATAGGTTTTTTCTATGTAAAATGATAATGGTGAACACTACCTCTAAATTTGGAGGCAGTATTAAAATTTCTTCTATGAACACATTATGGTAAATATCCACTCCCAAATGTGAATATAGTTTCCCTTTATAATCTAATACATCAAGGATAATAATATAATTTTTATTAATGATCACCCCTACTTTTCTTTTATCATACCCATATTTACAATATTAAAACTCTCATTCTCTATGAAGAGTATATTCATCACAAACTGAAGATGAAAATAACACTCTATGATTATAGTAGTCAATTCATGATTGGAATTAAGTCAAATAATCCTTATCCAAAAAATACCACAATGTTCTTCATACTAAGAACCATAAGATTCAAGATATACCTCTATGAATCCACCACCATAACACTACATGAAAACTTGTTTTCTAAATTTATTATCCTTCTAGGTGGTATTCCAGGGCCCATATAATTATGTGACACATCCACTTTTAGATCAATAAGGGAAACTAGATGTCCAATGTTAATGAAATGTGAATCACTTGTATCAAATAAAGAAAAAGTAAATATATTCGATATTAGTGTAGTGAATCTAAATATAGAAGGACAGTCTTTGTTTTAGTGGTTGACTACTATATAACCTATTTACCAATTGAACCCTCATGTCGTCCTTGATATGTATATCCTGGATAAAAATAATACTTTCACATATTTTTTTGAATATAATAATACAATTTAATTTTTGATTGATTAAAACTTAAATTTATTTTATTTATTTATGTTTTCAAAAAAGAAATTCTAGTACCCATAAAAACCAAGTATTTTTGTCTATGGTAAAGTTTCAGCATCCAAATAATTGATATTTCATGAAAGATTTAATTTTATGAATTATTAATCATTGTAACATCACTAATTGATGTCATCAAAAAATACAGGGTGATATTAAACCCATTGGTAGATGAATGTTACTACTTCAGATTTTTTTAAAACTAAACCTTGATTTTGAAGAATAAATCCATTGGAGGATTATCTATAAATTTACTTGAAACATCATGGTATAAAATTGTGATATGAGATAACTCTAAGATATTTAAATATCATGAAATCTAAAACATATTTTTATGGTTATTTTTATTATAAGTTCTTTCTGAGGGTAAATATAAGAGTTTATTCATAAGGAATTATTTTTAAATCACTTATATTTTTCTCAGTTTTAATCATTTTTTTCTGACCATTGTGTGAAGGGATTTCATGATGAGGATAGAACTAATATCAATCAGGTTGATTGGGGGATTCTAGTTGGAAAGACAAATTACCTTCTGACAGGTCAATAGTCAACTACCTTTGTGTCTTAGAAGACATATTACCATTTTTCAAGTTTATTTATGGTAATTCCATGTTAGATGTAGGATACCTTGGGTCTTGTTTATCATTCCTTCTTACACATTTCACTAAAAGTGTTTCTTTATAATATTTTAAAGAGTATAATGATTTTTTTCAATTAACCTATTATTTTTTATTTCTTTTTTCACTTTTTTTGTTATTTATATTTCTATTGTGCATGTATCAGTAATTCCAATTCTTTAATTACTGTTTTATTTTTTGCCTAATAATTGGGTTGACCAAAAAATCATAATGTAATAATTTTTCACTTTAGGTCACCATAAAATTGTAAGTTATTTTTAAACTAAAATACACCCCCTATAATATACCTTCCTAGTATATATGGGACTACATTTTGTATCGAATATGTTTTAGATGTTTGTGACTAAATATAATATTTTTTAAATTTTATTTTTTGTTTATCAAAAATTTAATCTTTGTTTCCTTGAACTAACTAAATAGTATAGAAATGTTTTTTTATGATGGAAAGTTTAGTTATTAGTTTGCTCAACAATATAAATCCTAATTTTCCACCTATATTTAGTAGTTATTATTATGAGTATTGTTTTATATGAATGGAGACCATAGATATTAATACCAGTGTTTATACTTTTCTTACAGTGAATGGAATATATAAAATTATAGATATGTGCCTAAATTTACTAGATAAGAATAAGATAAATTTAAGTTGATTTTACATGTTCAAAATACTTTACAATATTCAATAAAATACAGTATACAATGTCACTTGTATTCATGGATAATTGTGTCTAGTATATTGAAGAAGTTGGAGGTCTCACACTTCAAAACTTCAAAGGTTACTTAAACAAAGATATCTATTAAGAGAACTGGTTATCAGTATTTTTATTTTTTTACTTGGAAAGATATTTTCCCAAAGGCATTAATTAATGATGAAGATTATGAACAGTTTAAAATATCTTGGAGAGAGAAAATTATTATATGATCAGTTGGTTAATAAATTTATTGATATTGTACCTAAAGACTTGGAATAAAATTTGAATGTTATATATGATACAGAAATTATTACTAAGATGCGCTTTAGTGATCTCAATGGTACTCTAATTTTATAGGAATTTCATATTAAGAGATATACAGAATAATAAAAGGGTAATAATGTAATTGTGTTTATTTATACTTATATATTTTTCAATTCAAGATCATGTAATGATCATCCATTAACATATTGAAAGAATAAATATTATTATTTGAGTGAAAGTGAAATTTAAATTTTGTTTGGATGATTTAACATATCTAAAAATATTTATAGATATAAAACTAGAAATACAATAATGAAAAAGACTATAATAAATTTTCAATTGACTATATCAATTATGACTATAATAAACATCATCATATTCAATATAAATTATATAATCCTATGAGAATAGGAATAAAATCTTTTAATAATTTTTCAATGAAGAAAGGAAGATTTTTTTTAATAACATGGGATCAAAATTTACATTGTTTATGGATCTACTTTTTATAGTTCATCATGTGAAAGTGATGATAGTAAAAATATTATGGGAATATATGATAACTTTTTTATTGGTGAAAAATATTTCATGAGAAAGGAAATTGATGAATCACTTACACATTTTACCAGAGATTCAAAATTTTCTTTTGATTTGGATTGTGAATTTGAATAAGATGATGATTCTATTACTATTCAATAGATGGATTTACATATTACTCGTATTGATAAAATAGAGAATGGAATGAAATATTAAGGTGAGAAATCTATGGATAATTTTTATAATCTTCATAATAAGTATAGTGTAATTAAATATGAGTCTAATAAACAAAAGGAATTTTTTTTTAAATCTTTGGATGATCTATCCAAGTATAAGAATATAAATAAGAAATTAAATTTTGATATATAAGAATATAAATGTAAAATTTCTTAGTGTAACGCTCATAGTGAATATAAAATACTTTTCATTTCATCAAAAGAAAATATAAAATCATAGGACCAGAACAATGAAATGTTTAAGAATATAATGAATACTTTTCATTTTATTAAGATGGTAATGAAGTTTCCAAATATAAATTTAATTCATAATGTTTGAAATAGTTTTTGACAAACATAAGTACAGGGAGAAAGTATTTTAGGGAAATGTACGGTCAACTAAAGACTGAGAAGACCACTTCTATACTTGGTAGTAAATCCATAGAGTGATTAACCTATCAGTAAAACTAATTTATTACTTGAAAATAACTATTTTGAATAATGTGATATAGAGAAGGAAGCTAGAATAAAAATTATTATCTGAATAAAATTCATTCATTTATAAAGAACTGTGTTTTTATTTCGAGTGAATTTTTTTCCTATGATAATCAAAAGGAAAATATATTTGGGTAGAAAAAATTTTATTTACTAATACATTGGGACATAAAAATAATGTATTCATAAGATATATTTTTTTAAAGACAAGATGATACTTGATACTATAATTAGAATACTTATCACTAGTATATTGTAACATATTTTCCATAATTATGTATAGTTTTACTTTATACATGAATTTATAAATTATTCATTATAAATGTATTTTAATTACTTTCATTTTCAGGGAATTTATTTATTTATTTATTTTTATTTTTTTAACTTTTTATGAAAAAAATTACATTTATATTGAGTTTATAATTTTTTATGATCAAATTTATTTAGAACCATATTCTATGGAAAAAATATAAAGATTATTTATTGAATGATAACTAATATAAAATTATATATTTATATTTTCAAACTAAAAGAGTTTAAATTCATAGAATTACATTACAAAAAATTTCAATAATAAATATTTTGTGATGTTATTTAATTTTATTAAAAATTAATGTAGGAATTTATGAAATTAAAATTTACATTCTTTTAAAGAGTTCACTGCCTCATGTATTTTGGTGGGATCTAATCTGGACCATCTAGTCATAAGAGATCAATGGTCTCAGAAGACAGATATATAATGTTAGATGGAACTTATATTGGCAAATTGAATTCATTATTGAATTGCATCTCAAGAGCTCTATGAATCTTTAATTTACTATTCATTTTTTATTTCTACTATGGAATTGTCCAAAGACCTTTCTTAATGTGATGTTATTCTAGAGAGGATTATTGAGCCTGATTTATATTCAATTTTTTATTTATCAATAATGTATATAATCATTTTTTATGTTTAGAAGTCAGTATCTCAACCTAAGGAAGAATCTTATTTATTTTATCCTCCATTTTTTGAAAAATCATCCTTTTGTAATGGGTTATTTATGACTAGCTCTAGTCCATTTTAAATGGTGCTCCATAATTATTTTTTTAACTATTATATAATCAAAAATAATATTTTCAGTGATGAATATTTTTCATATAGAATAAATTCATCTCTAATATCCTTGGTAGCAATTCATGTGATTTGGCCAGATAAACTTTGTTTATGATAGAATCTCTCTTCTTTCACAATTAACCTTATCACAGTATACTTATTTGAGAATAAATATAGTGGTAATCATAGACATGAGTTTTCATTAAGATTATTAATGATAAAATATAAATTTCATCATAATTTACCTTTTGATAAAATTTTATTTATGATGAACTATAAATTTTGTCCCAAATAACCTTTGATGAAAAATTCAGTGGGAAAATTCTTTTTGAATAGGTAGGAAAATCATATATAGTGGGTAATGTTTTTAATTTAATTCAATTACATTGAAAATACCTTTTATAAAATATATATAATTTCACAAATATCTATTAGAAATAGTTTAAAACAAGACTTTTTCCATTGGAACTATCTATCACAAAAATTCATCATAAAAATCGACTATATATAGAACCCCTCACCTCCCCCACACTCATTATCTCAATTCCTATATTTGAAAATATATCAAGTATTTTTGTTATTTTTTAATCTTATTATTTAATTTAATTTTTTATTTGTTTTAAAAAAAATTATTAATTATATTTTATAGATAAAACAATTTAAGTACTGTTATTTTTTCTTTTTCTTTTTAAATTCCGTACCATTTTTAGTATTAATAAATCAATACTATTATAAAAATTAATTATTATAATATATATAAACATATATATTATAATTATTTTCTTGGGATTGGAGATTCTATCAAAAATAAGAACCTGTAATACTATTTCTTATAGATGAAAAAATTAAATCATATATAGTTTTTATTAAATACTATTTGTTATGGAAATTAGAACATTTCACAATTAGTATTGTATTAATGTTATTTGTGATTTATCATCACAAGTAAAACTCTTTTCAATGTTATTCTCTATAAAGATTCATTTTTAATTAATTCCCGTCACATTTATCATTTTTTATATAACTCTATCATAAATGTACCATCACAAATTACCCATCACAAATATTCATTTTTTATAGTTTTAGATATCCATGAGCTCTATAAAACTAAAAAATCAATGAGTTAGATAGTGGGAAGTATATTTCCTCAATATTATTATATAATCAATTTTAAATTTTATTTTAAAAGGTTTTATAAATTTATTGAAATGTTTTTGGAATAATAATAATTTTTTGAAAGAATATTTTTTTGGATTTTAATTTTTTATTTTCTATTTTCAACTTAGGATAAAGGTTGTTTTCTTAGAAGGAAATTTTTTATAAGATTAATCACCTTTAACTAGAAGATATAACTACTTTTTAATGGGTTCACTCATTTTTATTTCCAGGGAATGGTGATAAGGATATAATGAAAATCATAGATATCTATATTTTGGATTTCATTGGTAACATGAATAAGTTCAACCAATTTAAATTCACCTACACTTATATATAATATATATGCACTGAAATTAAATATAATAAAAAATTGTTATATTCCTTGATGCAGAACAAAAATGAATAGAAAGAATTTGTGGAAAGAATGTTTTAAGAATGAATCACTTTTTAAAATGGTTAACGAGAATACATTAAATGCAGATACCATCTCATGGATGATATGGGCTTATAACCAAAGTGAGAATAATTATTTTGAGAATTATTCTGAATTCTTATTTAGTAGAAGCACTAAAATATATTAAAAATAAATCTTTATAAGAATGAAAATCTTTGAAAGTTTCCTCATCAATAAAATTAAATCCAAATTATAAGAAAAGGAATGAATATGGTGATGATCAATAGAAATAAATGAAAATTATATATACTTATGATAGAAAGTTTTAAAATCGGATGGATAATAGTTATGATTCTTAGCTAAAAATTTAAAAATAAATAAAAAAGATGAAAATGGGGCTTCTAGTAAAACCTTTTTTTTATTCTAAGTCCAAAGTGTAAAATGAAAATTTTCATTGGTTGTTTTTTAGAGAAAAATAAAACTTAATATTCTTTGAAACAAATTCACTCTAAGATTTAAAATGTTATTCTACATTATATTACTACTTGATAAATGTATTTTGTGGAGTAGTCACTCAAGAAAAAACTAGAATCAAATAGAAATTGAAAACAATTTACAGAAGTACCTAAACAATATTCATCAATCAATCCTCTATAGCCTAAAAAAGGTGAAGCCGCATTAATATTTAAATCTATAAATCCACTATAATTTTTTTAAACAAATTCTTAGGTTTAAAATCATGATTATATTACTAATATAGAATTTACCCTAGTATAATTTGATGTTTAGATGAATGTGGAAAAAAATTAGGTCTAAAAATGCTTTGTTGAAAGGGTATTTCTTCGAACATCTATTATTGATAATTATTCTCCATCATTCAGTTCAAAGGAAGAAAATATATCAGAATAAGAAAGTATATCTGAATTAATTTCATAACCATCAATCTCTTAGAAAGGGAGAATGACAATATCCCTAGAATTAAGTGACCAAAATGGAATATATGTGGAAGAATTTTATTATCCTATCAACAGTTTTTTCTATCACTCCAAGGAAAGATAAATCACTAAAATATAAAGTGACTTAGGATAAAGATGAAAAATAAACATTTTATAGTTCATTAAAATTTATTATGAACACTATATCTCAAAGAATTGAGTGGAAATTAGATTCTCAAAAAATCATTTTGGACAAATTTGATAGTGTGTATGAATTTTCCTTGATTTAAATGTGAGAGTTAACTTGATTCAAAGGAAATCATCTGTTTTCAAAAATCAAAATGGAAAAATTAGATGATAGATTATGTTACGAATATGATATGATGTTTAATAAATTTCAAGGATTATTATGAATTTCATTCTCAGAAGATGAGCTAATTTTATAAATATCTAATGTCAACAAATAAATAGATCAAAGTTGTAGATGAATTTTTTATGATAATCTTCATTACTTGGTTAAATTGCCTAAAAATTTGAATGAGTAATTAATGATCATGGTGAGAAGTTCAAAAATTAAAATTTATTCTATTTAATACCTAAATAATATTATAGTTATTTTAAATGATATTTTAGAAGAATGAGAGTAAAATATTGAGTATTAATCTATTAGTTTGACACAAAAAGACTAAAAGCGTGAACTGTAGGGAATTAAGATAGATTGTCAATAGAAATTGAATAAGAATAAGAAACATAATATTATAAATACTTAGAAGAATAATTAAATTCTTAATTTCATATATTCTTATATTTTTATAGATCTAAATTGTTATGCTATTGTGGATCTATGATGAAAAATAATCTCGAATGTATGAATGGTCTATTTTCATTATTATTTATTACTTAAATAACTAATATTAAATTTTTTCCAATGTTATCAATAATTTCTTAATAAAGCATTTCTATTGAATTTATTTTTATCTCTATTCATAGGGGTTTTTTAATTTTCAAATATGATTAAATTTTGAATAATATAATTTATGCATAATGAAAAAAGGAAAGGTTTATGTTTCTTATTTCAGGGGATATTAATAAAATTTTATGGGGAATAATATTTTCAAAGAATAATTCATCTTAAATTATTCTTTCCTTACCTATCTAAAGTGGGAGGATTTGTGTTAGTTTTTTCTATTTTATTACTCTTTGTATTCATATTAATTTTCATAAGCATTATAATTATTTTTAAAAATCAAAAAATAAGATAATAATTAATAAGGATAATGAATAGTCAACATCAGGGAGAGAATAGATAAAAAATAAAAAAAGTGAAGATTTTTTATTTAAATAAGGCTATAATTTTTATATGTTTATTTTTTTCAAAGGTTTAGGTATGTAATTTTAAGATTTCTGAATTGTGACTTCATCAAAACCAAGTAATTTTTCTTTAAATTGATCATTTCAAGTTTATTTATTGATTTTTAAAAAGAGGGAGATTTTTTAATCAAAATAACACTTTAATTTAATTATTTTGAAAATTATAATAAACATTAATTTTTATTTTATTTAAACAGATGTTTGTTTAATTTTTTATATTTTTTAGGATAAAAAATCCATCCATGTTAAATCTTCCATATTTAAGTCCTATCTAAATTATTTAAATTTAGACAACAGATATTTCATTATAGATTTCATTTTTTTAGATGTTCAATAACTGTAGAGGTGTATTTTTATGTCATTTGAAGATATAGAGTAATGATGAGCCCATCAACAGATCAATATTACTGCTTCTGATGCTGTTACAACCGAACCTAGAGTTTATGGAATCCGACTAGTGGTGTAGTGTCTATAAATTGGGTCATTTATTCATGGAATAGAAGTATGATATAAGATACATCTAAGATCTTGAAATCAATTTATGTCTAAAATACAATTTTTTTCTAAGTCATTGTGATTGTATATGATTTATGAGTGTAGTGCTAATAGTTTCATTGTGAATATTTCTTTGAAAAGATATTATCCTTTTTTTAGTTGTAATAATTATGTTTCTGACCGTGGGGTTGAGGGATTCTATGAGGAATATAGAGCTTCTTCTGATCTATTTGATCAATGTATTATAGTGTGGAAGACAAAGTACCTTCGAAAATTACAACAGTCAAAATATTATTTTGATAGAAATACAAATAATCTTTCAAGAGGTTTAAATTTGAAGTTGTTCAAGGTTTTAAATAGGATACCTTGTATTTGATTTACGATTATCCTTACATTTGGATAAAAAAAATTTGTTTTATAATATCCTTCAAGGAGTATAAAGATTTTTATTCAATACTCTATGTTTTTTTATTTACATTGTGTGTATTGTGATGGTTATATTCTTTCTATACATGTATCGGTAATTCTTATTATTTAATTAAATCTTAAATTAATTTTGTTTACTCGAATATATAGGTTGATTAAAAAAATTCAATTATGTTCATATCACACTTGAGTTTTCTAGAAAATTGTATGTTTCTTTTAAACTGAAATTAACCACCCCCCCCCCTCCCACCCACATATAGAATAAAAAACTTGTATATTTAGGACAATATTAATTACCTAGATAGAGTATTTTATTGAAATTATCCGATACAAAACTCTACAGTGGTCACTTTAACCTAATATATCATCAGATAGCTAACTACCACTGATAAACTGAATGACTGGCTAGGACTACAATGCATGGGTTGACCGAGGCCACGTCTCGACACTTTTAGAAACACTATTTTTGCATAACCTCTAAATATATCCAAACTATGAATACGATTTACACTAAATTACTTAAAAAAAATTGATTAACTTGATATTTCATGTATTCCCACCCTACTGGTGATGAACAAGAGGTCTTCTAAAACTAGGCAGTAGAGTAACTCTACTTTCTAGGATTCCTTATTGAGAACCACCCCTGGTCATCTCTACTTTTCTTTGATTCTATTATTTCAAACCCCAACCTCTCTCATCCTTTTTATTTTATTATTTTATTTACATTTGGTCTTATTGATAATTTTCTGGTAAATATTGTTTGAAAATATTAAAATTTTGGAGTTACATCATATGCTCACAATTGGTGATTGGTTACTATTAGTCATGTAGAAAACCATGATAAGGCCTACAATTTTTTACAGTTTTTCTCTTCATAGTATTTTTATGGTTTTACAAACTATGTTGTTTCCCAATGATTCCATTGAGGGGTGAATATTTAGTACACTATTTTTTAAACCATGCTTCCAAATTATGTGCCTCACCCAAAGAATAAAATGTGTGTTTTTTCAAAAGTTACCTTTCAATATAAAACAGAAAGAAGGGTAATTATCCCTATTTTAATTTCATGCCTTCTAAGGTGATTCCCTTAATGATTTAAATTCCTAAAACATTGAATTTGGCCTTCTCTACTTTGATTTTTTGGTTGTATGCAGGTGTAGTAAGGTACATTCTCCCTCTTCTCTCCATTTTTTCTTATTTTTAACTATTTTAATTTCTTTTGTTCATTATTATATGAACCTAAGGGTTTAAGACTATGTTTAAACTTGTGATTTTATTTATTTAATTTTTTTTATATTATTTAAAAGTTCTTTAACATCACATATTTGAATTTTTGTTGCATCTGCACTCCATTTGTGGTAGATGGTTTTTGTGCTTTTTCTTTTCCTTCACACACCATTGGTGTTTGAGCATTTTAAATTTTTTTACCCTAAATTTGTGATTTTTTGAGATTTTGATCTAGTGATTAAATTAATTTATAAAATATAGGATCCTATTTAATTTTTTCAATGTAATTACATCTATCCCACATGTTTGACAAATTTATAAACTGGTTTTTAAGTGGTTTTTGACTTTTTTTTAATTGATATCAAGCCATTTTTATGATTCCATGTAATTTTATTATGGATTTAGTGTATTTTTTACTTGGTTTCATGTTTCTTGTGAAATTTTGGTGATTTAACATATTGAAACCCTTAGTGTTGATAAACAGTTGGAATTACGTTTCCTTGTTGGCATCCTTGGTGGTTCTAATGAATATAGATACATATATTTATGTGTTGTTCAATATGGTTAAGAAACTATATATGTTTGTGTGTGAATTAATATATAGGTGTGTATATATATATCAAAATTCATTATATGCCTTCTTTAATACTTTTGTTTTAAAAATTTATTTTGGTTTGAAAAATGGAACTTAAAATAGATTTCTAATGAAAATTCCAAAAAAGGACCCATAAGATCATTTTTCTTTAAAAGGATATTTTAAATAAAATTAAGCTAAAAATAGATTTTAAAATGAATTTTCCAAACAAATCCTATAATGTTTAAATTAATAATTCATAGTTGGCACGTTGGAATGTTTTCTCTAAAATTATATGCCCCCATGGAATCCCTCTATTTTATGGAGAGACTTTTCATGTATGAGGATAATGAGATGGGTTGAGAATTTTATTTATAATATGTGGGGGTTTTTAAGGAGATGTTTGATTTGAAGGCTACCCTATCTACCATATATATTATAACCATGGGATCTTAGGAATATTAATGAGGTTAAAGAGATGGTTACTTTCTAGTTTTTATTAGATGGGAAAGTTCCACTATGGTAGGGAAAGTCCATATGAGGTTTCACCAAAGAAGATAGTTGATATCAGCCAATTGGTTTTTTAATAGGGATTAATCAAAAGGCCTAGATGTGGTTCCAACCCATGTGTATCCAGGGTCACATCATGAGATGTTAAAAGAATTTTTCATGATTATCTCTCCCTTGTTGTTTCTTATTTAGCTTATTTGTATATATCACATCGTAATAATTTAATAATTCATCTATGAATCATTCCATTTGTACAACATTAATGTTATGTTATTTATTCTATTATAGTATTTCAATTATTTAGTTACTTGGATTAATTTTGTTTTTTGTTTAAAATAATATTTAAAAATGTGTATTTGAGAGGGGATGGTTTTTGAATAGTTTTAAATCTTTCTTTAATACCTATATTGTGTTTTAAAAATGGTTTTCTTTGAAAAAACCATTTTAATTTTTTATGAAAAATAAAACACATTTTCAATATGATTCTCATAATAACATTGATGGTCTATTTTAGAAATTGAGTTTCAGGGACCCTCTAGTGATTGCTTACTAATATTTTTTATGATTACACCCTACTTATTCCACTCTATGTTTGTATTCCTAATTCTATTTTTTAGGTACATTAATATCAATTTTGATAACTCATAAAGTGATTTTTCTTATGGTTTTATAGTGACCAAGAGGTCTCATGGATATCATGTTGGGTACGATGTATATTTTTTTATTTTTATTTTTGGATACTAGTTGTATAGGCCATGATGACCTCATATATATTGGATTAAATTTTATACCACTACAATTATTTATTTATATTCAGTTTGATATTTATTTTGGTTATTTTTTGTTTTCTTTTTTTATATTGTGTATCTATCTCTATCATTTTATATAGAAGAGATATCGAATTCATGGATGGGAGAGGTTATAATTTCTATAAAAAAATATTATTTCTATAATAATATAATTTTTTTAGTTAAATTGTCCCAATGTTTTGTTTGATATTCCTTCATCAGATTTCATTAGCCCAAGGGGATTAAGGATAACCCTCGGGTATGTTGTGGGTCAGTTCAAGAACCTAATGGATGGATGGATCATGTTTATTTATGACATTACCATTAAGAGAGAAATTACCTATTATAAATAAATTGAGTGATCCAACCACTCTTAATCCTCCCTTAGATATAGTCTCAGTATGTATCACTTTCTTTACTGCATCAAATAAATTGGGAAAATTAAAAAATAATCACTTCAGTTTATAATGGAACTTTTAATCCCATGTCAAAGTGCCTCACCTTTGAATCCTCATCTTTTCTCTAATATAGTTGATGTAAAATTATATTTATAAACATGTAATCATATTCAAAAACACACATCGATCCTTATTAAGGATTCATAGAATCATTTTCCTTTACCTTGTCTAAGGTGTCACTGTACAGCTTCTTAAAGAAACAAACTTTTATTTTTTTCCAAAAAAGACCTTAGACCTTATTTTCCTCCAGAATGAAATCCTACCATTGACGTGATACCCCTTACACTATAAAGTTAGTTATCATATCCTAGTACTTATTATTAATCTCTATTGCTTTGAATATATTATAGAAGTTAATGATCCACTCCTCAATTTTTTATAGAGATCCTTCACCAAAGAAAACTGGAGAATGAAGAAATTAGAATAATTTCATCAAAGTTCGATGGTTCTTTTTTAGGAAACCCTTATAGAACAACATATATCAATTGAAAAAGATACTATGATAACTAAGGTTCAACTATGGGTCGAGCTGGAGGCACATGTTCATCCACCTCTTCCTACATATAAAGTGGTGGTCATTTATGAGGAATACTCTACACTGAAGTAGAGAAAATATTAAATTCATTCCCCTTGGTATGCATAGAAAAATTTAGAACTATATTTATATAATTAGTTATGACCCCTAATTTCTTATCTACTATCCTTTTTTTATTCATAAATTTGTTTTAAAAACAACTTTCATTAATCTTTTAATTTAATCAAGTACGTTTTCAACATAATGTTGTAACATATGAAAGATTATAAAACACAATAAAATTAATCTAACTATAAAAATATATAAATACTATTTTATAACAAAGGAAAAAACTATAAATATTGTGTTAAAATCTTAAGTGAATATATTTTTTTTGTTTTTTGGGTGAATATTAAAACTACCACTAACACTAAAATTTACCAAATAATTTCACTAGTTACCGGGACTAAGTCTACAGGTACCCAATGGTTTTTATAGTGTCCCTGAATCCACTAGACTACAACTAGGTACTTAGGGCTTGTCCATCAATTACCTAGTCTGATCCCACCAGGTACCCCATACTTCACGCACTAGGATACCTCCCCCTATCTCACCCATTTCTCCTCATAGCCTCCTTTAACCCCTTTTTCATTTTGAAATAACTTTAAATTGAATTAAATGTCCAAAAAAGAAGATTTATTTATCCATAGAGGTCAAGGTATAATAAGATAAGATTTATAAATCAAGGGAGGCTCTAATACCCATAGTTTGTCCATAAGGATGGAAAATAGGGTGTGAATTTTCCTTGTAATGTTAAAAACATAATAAAATATAATTAAACATATTAAAAACTAACAATATAGTATACACTAAAAATAAAAGGTCAATATCAATTTTTTAAATATTTTAGGCCAAAACCCAGTCACAAGATTGTATAAATATCCTCTGTTAATATTTTTAGGGTTACTCTAATCAAATGGATTTACTATAATCTAATAAAATCAAATACCAAAGTTACGAATTATTTTTTGTAGTATTATAAATAAACTAAAACCCTCACTTTAGTGGTAGTGAAAACCTATGATAATTACAAAGAAAATAGTTTTTATTATTTTAATAAAATTCATTTAAAGTACACTCTCTAATATCACAAGAGTGTGAAATTTATATTATAGGGAGAGAGAGAGAGAGATGTGAGGGAATAAGAATACGTATAATGTAGAAAAAATGCCTCAAGAGAATGAAATATGAGTAGCTAACATCATCCAATAACTTTTAACTCTTATAAGAGTTTCATTGTGGTTTATTTATAGATTCTACATCCACTTTTAGGTTTTTGAGATATTAGTAATAAAAGAGACCCATTGAAGGCTGAAAATGGCCTTTGGAGTTAGTAAATTTGGGGGGTCTGACTTTCTTGAAAAGGGATATTGAATTATAGTTGTGAGAAGCCTAAGAATAGTTGGAATCACCTGGGAAAATGTGTTTTTTCCTAGGATTAATGAGAGTATTTTATAACATACTAGAGTTATATAGGCAGAGGATGTATCCTCGATTCCATCCAATAGCTTTTTGGTTTACTTATAATAGCCTTTTGGTGGAATGATAAAAGAACACCAATGTAATTCATATTTTTAAGTGTATTTTTTCATTATTATGAGTCCCATAAACACCTTATTTAGACTTAATATATATTCACCACATTAAAAAACTTAATAAAATATGTCAGTAACAAAATTAATTATTTTTTACCATTAAAACAAAATAAAGGATATGAGATTCATGCATAACAAAGATTTAAATTATACTTTTATGATAAAATAAAATCTAGAGAAGTTATATGTAGTTAATTTCTATAAACGATTTTAATAAATTGTAATATTAGATTTCATAGAATTGTTCTAAAAAAATTAGAATCTTGAAATTTAATTTATTCCTAAATATGATGAAACCATATATAATAACACCATTAAGTTAAAATAAGTATCATTTTTAAAAATATTATCTCAACCAAGAGATCATTTTTTAGGTTGGATGTAATGATTATTTTGGGAGGATACATTATGCTTTAGTAGGTATTATATATTTATGTATCATATCTTTTAAAAATACTATTAATTAAAGTAATATATTAAACCATTTAAATTTTTTAAGTGTTGTATTTAGGTAATACTAGTTGAAAAATACAAAGTTTTATAAAAATATCCTAAATCCAATTTATGTTAGGAAAATAGTTATAGAATATTCAAAGATATGAATTTTTTAGAGAGGAAAATAATTTCTTATCATTTATTAATGAATGATTCATTTATAGCATGGGAGTTGAATTATAAATAACCCCTCAAAGATAAATCTATAAGATATTTCCAATTAGAAATATTCCTAGATATAGATTGGTAGTGATGATATTTTAATTTTAAAATGATTAATGGGTAAAAGAGAGATACAAATTTTTCTTTTGAGACACAATTGTGATTTTTTATTAAGATTTACTCATTTTAGTATACCACTTGTAATTTTATACTTAATGTAATTTTTATTCAAGGGGTTTATATTTCATATATATCATTACTACATAAGGTTAAAAAGTTACCCTATATATGAAAATTTGTGCTTTTATAACTTTATATTGAAATTATTAAAGATTAATCTAGGAAGGGTTGGTTGGGTATTTTTAATATATAGTGGGTTTCTCTTAACCAATAAGGTATTATTCCACATATATGATAGGTCAAACATTTTTCCCCTAATTAAGTAAAACTATGGATTTATATAGTTATTCATAGCTGAGTAACATATCATATGTTTATCTACATTATTGAAGGACAAGTGATTTAATCGTATACTTTAGTTACTCTAAGTTAGAGTGGTGAAATGGATAAGTTGGACTATAAGAAACTGTAACCTTTTAGGTATTATAATTTTTTTTTTAAACATGACTTTATCTCTCTCAATCTAATCCAGTATTTTTAATTTTCATAAAATATACTTTTATAAGATATAATGGGATGATGATACAAAAGGGGGATGATCCACAATTAGACTAGGTCATCAAAACCAAGCACCCCAGGTTTATCCCCCAAGTCAAAACCAAATAAATTAGAGAAAAATAGATGCCATGAATAAAAATATGAGTATAATTTGGTAATCCACACCACAAAGATCAACACTGATGTGGTTCTTATGGGAAATCATCCAAAATAAACCCTTGAGATACATAATCCTCAAGATCTATCTACCTTTTGACTTTTACATGGTCCATTGACCAATGATCACTTAGTTTCCACCATCAAACCAACCACCCATTGAGGCCCCTCTATCACTGATCCTCATATATCAATGATATAAACCACTACCACAAGGTAAGAAGCAACATTGAGGTCATAGAAAACTGCCAAATATCATGATGAACATGCTTATAGGTAACCCATAAATGGGACCACCAATGCTAAAAAGACCACCACTATGGAGAATCGATACTAGGCCACTGTTTTTAAGAACCACCAAATTACCTAAACAACAACTCCACACTCTAAAGCATCTCTTATGATTTATAGCCCCAACTCTGCATTTAACATAGGCATCTCTGATAAAGGATTCTACCATGTAATCTATGTTACTCCTCTATAAAATATAACACAATTTAAAAATAATGTTGATATGAATCCCATCAATATTGAACAAACTTAAACACTAATGAATCTACACCACAGAAATATATATACCAAATAAACAAATATACATCATTGAGAGGATAAATCGATGAAGGAAGAAAGGTCACCATTAATAAATCATGTGAAATTATCAAATAAACTTTTGATAAATATAAAATACTAAAACATATTGAGTGACCGAACTAAATAGGGGGATGAAACCAAAGCACCCAATATCAACCATGCCTCTATTCCACATTATTTGTGAGGAACCATTTGGAAAATGCTTCCAGACCAATATGGTACTAAAGAAAAAAAAATGATGAACCTAAAGACTTGAGGAAAATTAATTTGTGATTATGATACTTAGGGATAGTATACATGAAAAAACAAGATTCATAACCATATAGGTGACCTAGAACATACTACACTAGAAACACTACACTGGAATTGAATCCAAATAGACTCAATACCAAGGAAAGACCAATGTAAGGGGTTTGAAAACATAACCAAACCCCAATAACAATAATTCTAAAGAATTTATCGAATATAAAATCTAGAAATAGGTCAAATAGATATGGAACATTGGGACATGAGAATGTGGGATGGAAATAAAAAGACTGAAATATGAAACAACCAATTTTGAGTAAGAATTCATAAGCATAATCATTGATACTACTTGAGGGAGACTCAAGAAACCCTTAAATAATCACAGGGATGAAAGTCAGTTCTTAGAGAAAATAGGGAAATATAAACCCTATAATAATATTATATATTTTTTAAAAACTTATTATATGATTATAAAATCTTTACTGTGATACATATAGAAAATATTTTTACCGAGATACATGTGTTTCATGATGATCATGTTGGATCTCCTTTAACTTTATTAGTAATTTTGATTTACCAAAAACATTTTTTTATGGTTATAGATAAAAATTTCATAATAATTTCCTATAGTAAAAAGGTCATTAGTTTTAAACATAATTCCTATTTAAAAATGATTTAATTTTGACTAAAATTATTTATTCATAATTAAGATAGTTTATATGATAATTTATCTAAATTTTTCTAGAGTTTTTTTTTAAATTGTTTTGGGTAATATTTCAAAATATTTTATGAAATATTCCTAAATATTGTG
Source organism: Viscum album (assembly GCA_963277665.1). Lineage (NCBI taxonomy): Eukaryota > Viridiplantae > Streptophyta > Magnoliopsida > Santalales > Viscaceae > Viscum > Viscum album. The sequence goes on from OY728156.1 coordinate 908,418,870, forward strand.
AGGCTTTTGTGAAAATAGTATTCTAAAAGACAGATTCAAAAAAAATTATATTGTATGGTGAGATATATAGAAGAATGTTGGATATTCCATGGTGTGATATAGCATATGGGGTTAGATTATATAGTATATGACATTTTCTATTACTTTCCCTTCTCATCCATATGGGTTATCGTGAACATGACTATCGTATCATTTAGTAATGTGTTTAAATAAATTTAAACATGAATTAATCAATGGTAAAGAGATTTTAACATTTATAATACTTGTTTTATATAATCAATATATCATAATATTTTTAAAATATGTCCATTACTCACTAAACATTATATTAATGGTTTATCTTTGGATACACTGTAATTTAATGAAGTATATATTTAAAAAGTGTTCCATGAATACAAGTACATGATCTTGATGTTATAAAAATTATATGTTCAGTCTCTATTTTATTTCTCTCACTCCTTTACATATGTAGGTGTTAGCATTACATAGACATGAGAGATGTTATAAGAATTTTATTCATAGTTCATACGGTTAGTGGATTTCTTATGGTGAAAATATATTTTTATTTGTTTCTTATACATTACAATCACATGAATATAACATACAAGTTTAATTAATAAAGACAAGGTACACCTTTTTATTTATTTTCGTCATTATCTTCATTTTCTCGTAAATATATCTCAGATTATCTTTTCTTCCCTTTTTTTGATATTTTATGACATTTATAAATATCTAGTATCTCAAAACCCATTATAAAATTTTAATTCTGTCAATCATTAGTGATTCTATAATATAAGATGAATAGGTCACAATATCATATGTAATAATGAAATTTGTTTGGGTAAAGAATTTCATTACTAAACTACGGATTGGGCCTAGAAAAACTAATTATATATATCTCAGTATTTAAAATAAATATTTTATTAATTAGGAAAATTAATATTAATCTCACCAATATTCTAAACATACCCTTAAGAATATAATCCCATTAGAGAGACCAATGGGAGGGGTGATGTAAATATTTTTTGGGGGGATACAAATAATTATATGGTAAATATTTTGAAAACATTACTAGTCACAAAAAAACATAAGGTCTTTATAATGTTATTAGGTATTATATTCCTGGTGATTAGATATAATGAATATTTTTCAATATATGTTTCATAAATTTATTCATATTTCGTAAATCTTATGAATCAAAATTCATTATAATGGTTTTAAAATTAAAGTAAATTTATAAATTATCATTTATTATTTTACATTGTATTTATCCATGATTTGTGATACGAAATATTTAAAATAAGTTATAATTATCGAAATTAATTTGTTGATAGTATATGTAAATATTGACTTAAGAGGTGATTTTATGGAGATAAATAGTTTAATTTTTTATAAATAGTTCACTCATAAGTCATATATTAAACATGTTTTATAAATTGATCTACATAAATATATAACATAGAATATCATACATATATGTGATTCATATTCTTATGATGTATAATTAATAGTAATCTATATAACTTGAGGTTAATCTGTTTCATTTAATGTGAAACTATTACTCCTCTACCCATCATTCATCATTCAAAAAAATAAACTAATTATAGAGTGTTTGATATATTATAGAATGTACAGAAGGATTTATGATAAAAAATATATAATTTTTTCATTTATCTGATTGGGGACATAAATTTTATATAAATTGATAAATACTAAGGTAACTAATAATATAAAGACCCGGAATTACCATGTAATTATTTTTAATATATGGGAATTTTATAAGTCCATGAAAATCGACGGCGCGTGATTCTGAGGCCCAGAGTGCTCAGAATGAATATCTGAACTTTTTTTGGGTTACGTTCTGTAAACGTACGAGCAGGTTTTTGTAACGTTTGAACCAGTGCTCGGAATTGAAATATGAGGGAATCGTTGAACTCACAGCACCAGTATTTTCTTAAGGGGACCTTCACCTTGACCGTAGTAAGTCTAGAGTGAAAGTTAGAATTTGTTTTCGTGAAAGAATGAAATAAAATAAAATGGTGTAACATTTTATTTTCTTTGAAACTCTTGGTGGATGTTGAGAGGTGGGGGCCACCAGAACTAAACCTCCCCTTGATTTTATGGAGGTGAGGACCACCTAACTTAAAACCTCCCATGAGAGGTTATACTAGTGGGGACCACCCGAGATTATAACCCCTTTGAACCTCCCACTTAAATGAGGGTAACTCTCTTGAACTTCCCCTCGATTAATTATGCCACCCCCATTTAATTAATACACCAAATCAATTAATAAATTATTCTAATTTGGAATTATTCCAACATATTCTATAATGTTGGCTAATTATTTTTGGGTGGGATTGGGAGGAAGGAGCCTTGGGATAAATCTCTCCAATGAAGAATGCTGACTTCAACTCTGACTTCTTCCTCAGGACATTCGTTGACGAGGAACGTCTTCAATGTCAATGAACCGACAATCGAGGAAATGCTGACATAACCAACGTCCACCTATTCCCAATGAAATCATCTCTTTCCCCGCAGACAATCTTCGACAAATCAAATGAACAAGGTAGGGGGTTATTATTGAATTCTTTAATTCTCTCAATTAATTTCCTTATTCTGGGAAATCATGGAGAACGTGGATCATCCCAAACGATTTGATCCACGATTCATATTAAATTGTAGAGTGTGTCATTTTTGACTCCTGATTTTGTTGATCCACTTGTTACCGCTATAATGTGAAGGGTGTGGGCCAAACAAACATGGCCTGATGCCTCTGTCATTCTGCTTCTTTGGTGTGTTCTTCTCAATGGAAGAAGGTGGCGACCGGTGTTGGCGGTTGGCACCAGTGGAACTCAAGAACCATGAAGAAGGCGATGAAGGTGCCAGCGCAGCCTCACGGCCACCGCCGCTCATGGCCCCCGCCGCACGCAGCTTCGCCATCCACGGCTGGCGCCACCTCCCATGGCCTGTCGTGCCACCCCGCGGCCTCACCGCACTGCCCACGGCCCTCTGAGCTGTCGCGGCCCTCTGAGCCACCTTGCGGCCTTGCGCCGCCCGTGGCATCCCGCAGCCACCGCCACCCCTTGCGGTTCCGCAGCCCCCACGCCACGCTCGTAGTCTGGTGGACTCACGTCGTCCCCGTAGTCTCGCGTCCTCGTGCCGCCCGTGGCCTCCCGCGGCCACCATGACCCCTCACTGTTCCACGGCCCCTGTTCCGCCATCGCGGTCCCATGGCCTCACGCTACTCACGGCCTCGGCATCCTCTTCCGCCCTGCAAACCATTGCCCGAACCGAGCCGCCAGGCCAATCCGCCCAGCGCGGGTCGGGCCAGCCCACACGGGCCGGACCGGACCCATCTGGTCTGGGCGGGTCGGTCTGATCGGGTCGGACCGGACCCGGACCCACTTCGACCAATTTACACATCTTCGACCATATCCTTGGAACTTGGCGTCCGTTTGAAGACTCGTCTACAGTGTTAGAAACCTTGGTGCAAGACGGTCCCTTTGGTATACTTCACTAGAGTTTTGGATAATTTTGGGGAATGGTCGGGTTGGATCGAGCTCGAATCCAACTGGGACCTTGAGACTAAAAGGCTAATAACTCACAGATCGAGCATTCGATTGACACACTGTCTATTGCGTTAAGACCCCAATGACATGGAGGTCCTCTGAGATACATCCTCATCAGACTTCAATGCAATTGGAGTATCAAAAAATGGCTTGTGGAGTGGATTCTCTTGGAGACAAGAGAGCGTAGTATGGGAACCCTGTAGCTGGCTATGACATGAAGAATGAAGAGCGATCCTGTGTGGCTCAACACGTAGCAATCAGGTTTGTTTCATCACCTTGGGATCCTATGTGGGTCATCACTAAGAGATCTTTTGTGGGTCAGCACCTTGTGATCCTGTGTGGGTCAGCAATTAGCGATCCTATGTGGGTCAGCACCTAGCGATCCTATGTGGGTCAGCACAGAGCGATCTTGTGTGGGTTAGCATCGAGTGATCCTGTGTGGTTCTACCTCTTAAAAGAGTAAGATGATTCAATAGTTACATTTAATCATCTCTACTACTGTACTTAAGTTATACCTGGTGTGAGATAAGTTTATACCTGTGTGGTATTTTCCTTCATGGTAATACCTCGGTGGTATTCATCTGTGTGGCGTACCTATGTGGTACTTTCCTTTGTGGTTTTCCCTCTTTTATGGAACAGTTAATCTTTGGGCTTTTAGGTTGTACCCTATGTTACCTCATTATTGAGATGGGTATACTTGATAACTTAGGTATATGTATGGGCATATACATAAGTAGGGTTGACAGTTGACTTCATTCTTTGAGGTTTTTCCTTTGTGTATTTTGTGAGACCTTGAGGTTCTCGGGTCCATACTTAGTATGGTTATACTCACCCCTACAAGGGCTATGCCCGCACCTTATTGTATTTGCTGCAGACGACAGGCAGCATTGATCGATACTGAGGGTACCATGACTTGACGGTGTTTGGAGGTGGACATTAGATGAGGTGAACTACAGAGATGGTTGTTCATGAGTTGTACCTACCCTTCAGGTAGGATTCTTGGTGGACAATATTCGACCTTTTTTTCACCTATCAGTCGTCTCTTACTTTCAGTTTCTTGTACTTTATTGTTGGGCTTTCATTCCGGACCCTTTTTACTTTCAACACACTTTTGTTATACAGTTTACTTGTTGTTTGTATCTTTCTGTGTTCTCGGTTGTGTGTGTTTACAAGTTATAAAGGCAATTCCTTCCTAGTTTTAGGGAATATTCATTTTGATGCTAGTTGCCTGCCCCTGGCTCATGGAAGACAGGCTTGGGGTAGGCATGGCACTGGACCCGGGGGATGGTTCATGACAAATTGGTATCAGAGGAGTCGGTTCTACCATATAACATAAGACTCTGATCTTTATTTTAACAGAAATAATGTTTAGTGTAGTGAGTGTGGTTATCAGTTTAGAGAATCCAGTGTTGGTGCGATAGCCAATGTATCCATACACCAGGACCCTGACATCTGATTTCCGACTTAGTGTACAAAAACACTAATTGTGTGGGTGTTTTGAAGAGTTTTCTTTGTGATCTATTTGAGTCATCTCACCAGGTATAACTTTTTGACCATGTAACACCTATTTTTTTTCAGGATGCCTTCACACAGATAGCCATCTAGGGTTTTGAGAGTTGTACGCACTGATAGCCCAACGAGCGAAAAGGCCTTGGTGTAGGGCCCTCTTCCAGTGGAGGCACCAGTAGAGGCACCGGAAGAGGCACCGATGGTACCATTACCCTTTAGGCCACCGATGCCTCTAGCCCCCATAGTAGAGGGTGCACGCCGCTTGAGATAATTGCACAAGTTACATCGTTAAAGGCCACCCAGGATCAAGGTAGAGACGGACCCACAGGTGGTTGAGGATTGGCTAGAGGTCGTAGTGAGAGTCTTCTGACCGGTAGGGACACCAGATGATCTCATGGTGTTCCTTGCCACCAGTCTTCTACAGGAAGCAGCAGGAAAATGGTGGAGCTTGATGCTCCCGGTTCACGACGTGGTGACGCTTCTCTGGACAGAATTCGAGAGCCTATTTCGGGTAGAGTTTGTTCTATCGACTTTTCATGCAGTGCGCATTCAGCAGCTACTTCATCTGCAGCAGGGCAGCATGACTATGGCTTAGTACTCATTGAGGTTCACTGACCTCTCACATTTCTCCACTAATATGGTGTGGTACCCATTCTTTAGGGCCTGAACCGTTAAGCAGGGACTCAGGAGAGATATCAGGGCTTTGATGATCTCACTCAACATCCCGACGTAGGCGGGGGTGATAGAGAGAGACCTTTTAGTGTATAGTTTCCTTGCTGAGTAGTCACCAGCAGTGATACTAACCACCATTCGTAATATAGTGGAGTCATCTACAGATGGAAGTATACAAATGTCACAGAGGTCCAAGAGGAGCATACCTACAGGTGGACGACCGCATGATTTAGGTTCGGTTGTGCGGGGAACCCGAGAAAGAGCTAGTATTTCCAAGATCGGGCAGTGTTACGCATGCGGTGGGTAGGGTCAAAATGCTCGTGATTGTCCAACCCATCGTATGGATGATCATCAGATGGTTGAAGGACCGCCTAGGTAGAGATAGAGATTTTACAATGGAGGTATACAAGGAGCAGGCAGACGTGCCAGAGGAGCTGGTTGTGCAGTTGGCGATGGGAGACGATTTGAGATGTTACCACCACCACCACCAGGTGTTCCACCCCAACCACGGAGAGTAGGATGAAAGGGGAGGGCTCAGCTCCAGGCAACTGAGTCCTACGATCACGGTGCTCCAGAGATGATACGTGGTATGATCTGTGTCTACTCCACCTTAGCTACAATACTTATAGACATAGGTTCCAGTCATTCATTTATTGTCACTTCCCTCATTCAAAGCTCTGAGATTCCAATGGATTCTTTAGATCGATCCTTACGGCTAGAGACTCCTAAGGGAGTGGATTCGACGATTACGCACTGGTGTTGGAAGTGCGAGATTACTCTAGGAGGAAAGAGCTTCGGCTGGGATCTCCTAGTAGTAGTGTTGAGGCCTTACGATGTCATCTTGGGTATGGACTGGTTATCTACAGTCCATGACTAGATTGAATGTATTAGGCACAAATCGTGGTGTGTCCGCATGGATGGGACTCGGTTTACCTTCACCGGCAAGAAGGGAGCCTTTGCAGCACAAGATGGACTTACCTAGAGGAGAGTGCAGTCAATCACTCGTTAGCTGGCTAGCTTTACCCTTGGAGCAGTTTATATGGAGAGTCTGAGTTATCTTGTTGTGGTAGACCAGTATGCGGATGTTTCCCTGATGATGTATTGGGTCTACCTCCTCACATAGAAGTGGACATTTACATTGACCTACACCCAGGGACGGCACCGATATCTACACCAGCATATTAGATGGCTCCTGCAGAGTTTCATGAGCTGTGGGTACAACTATAGTACTTATAGGGGAAGGGATTCATTTGGCCCCATTTTTCACCTTGGGCATCCCTGATTTTGTTTTCCATGAAGGTGGATGGTAGCTTGTGGCTTTTTGTTGACTATCGGCACCTGAACCAGGTGATTGTGATGAACGAGTACCCACATCCGAGGATTGACGACCTCCTTGATCAGCAGAAGGGAGAACGGTGGTTCTTGAAGATAGACCTCAGATCAGGTTATCACCATCTGAGAGTACGAGATGAGGATGTGCATAAGGTGACTTTAAGATGTTGGTACAGCCATTAAGAGTTATTGGTTATGCCATTCAGTGTAACCAACGCTTTAGCAGTGTTCATGGGACTCATGAACAGGATCTTTCAGCCATACCTTGATCGCTTTGTAGTAGTCTTCATCGACGACATTCTGATCTACTCGGCTACTTAGTAGAAGCATGCCTATCACTTTTAGGTAGTACTGGACACACTATGAGGGCACCAGCTTTATGGTAATCTCTCGAAGTGCCATTTCTGGATCTGAGAGGTTCACTTTCTGGGACATGTCATATTGAAGGCTAGAGTTGCAGTTGATCTATTGAAGACTGAGGTAGTACTTTCTTGGGTGCCACCGAGGAGTGTGATGGAGGTACAGAGTTTCCTGGGTTTGGCCGGATACTACCATAGATTTGTGCTAGATTTCTCCGGAGTTACAGCACCACTATCAGCGTTGACGAAGAAGGAGAAACCTTTGGTGTGGTCTGAGAGATGCCAGTGGAATTTTTAGGAGGTGAGGCAGAGACTGACTAGTGCCCCCATATTGAGTCTTCCAGAGGAGGGCGTAGGGTACGTAGTCTACTAAAATGCATCAGGGACCGGGCTCAGATGTGTCCTAATGTAGGAGCGAATGGTGATCGCATATGGGTCTCGACAGCTGAGACAACATGAGTAGAACTATGCTACCCATGACCTAGAGTTTGTAGTAGTGGTCTTTGCCTTAAATATGTGGCTACATTACTTGGTGGGTGAATTTTTTACAATGTAATTTGAACACAAGAGTATCAGGTATATCATCTCTCAGAAGGACCTGAACCTGAGATAGCGACATTGGCTTGAGTTCTTCCAAGACTATGACTTTGAGATAATCTATACTCCTTGGAAGGGGAACTTTGTTGCAGATGCACTAAGTCAGAGATCTGGTATACAACTACTAGGTGAGGTGATGGAGAAGTTGTACGCTATAAATATATCATTCATGGAATGTGATGGAGCATCTTTATTTAAATCTCTTACAGTCACTCCCCCACTTCTTCAGTGAGTCAAGGAGGTGTAGCATGGGGACACTGACTGCAAGACATGACGTGATCAGATATCCATAGGGTAGGCACTTGATGGATCTTCTGAAGGTGAGGAGCACGTCATCCTCTTTAGAGGACATACCATGGTACCATTGTCACTTTGGGAATAAGTGTTGATGGATTTTCACACATCCCCTCTAGTGGTACATTCCGGAGTGGAGAAGATGTGTCAGGATCTCTAACGACAGCACTGGTAGCTGGGAATGAAGAAAACAGTACCAGAGTTTGTCTCTTAGTGCCTCACTTTTCATCAAGTGACAGAGGAGCATCAGGTACCAGCAGGCTTGGTTCATCCTTTAGAGGTCCCAGAGTGGAAGTGGGACAGAATATCCAAGGACTTCGTGATAGGACTTCCACATACATCCAGGGGTCATGACTAGATTTGGGTGATCATCGACTGACTCACCAAGTCGACCCACTTCCTACCGATCCGAGAGTAGGAATCAGTAGAGATATTGGGACTCCTCTATGTGTATTATATTGTACGGTTACATGGAGTGACCTTAACGATTGTCTCCGACCGTGATGCACATTTTACTTCCTTACTATGGGAGGGGTTACAAGAGGCTTTTGGGACGCAGCTTCATTTGAGCACCTCCTTCCATCCTCAAATGGATGGCCAGACTGAGCGGACCATTCAGACCCTCGAGGACAGGTTGCGTGCTTTTTTCCTTGACTTCGGTTGTAGCTGGGATGATCACTTTCATTTTGTGGAGTTTGATTACAAAAATAGCTATCACTCCACCATTGAGATGGAACCTTTCAAATCGTTGTGCGGGCAACCTTGCAGATCACTTTTGTACTAGACTGACCGAGGGGAGTCAGCACTAGTGGGACCAGAGAAGGTATGGGATAAGATAGAGAAAGTATGGATCATCCAGTCGCAGATGAAGACTGCATAGAGTAGGAAAAAGTCTTCTTCCAACAGGAGACAGAGACCTCTAGAGTTCTAGGATGGTTACCACATATTTCTACGGGTCTCACCTCGACAAGGTTTGCAGAGATTTGGTCGAGGCATAATGTTATCTCCAAGATTCATCGGACCTTTTCAGGTCCTCAGTAGAGTTGGAGAGGTGGCTTACCACTTAGCTCTTTCGGCTCAGTTGCACCGGGTTCATGATGTCTTCCTTGTATCCCAACTGAGGAGATACATTCATGACCCTTCTCACATCATCGACCATGTGGAGCAGGACGTCGATGATCGGGCGACTTTTACGGAGGATATAGTAGTGATTGGGGATCGACAGGAGCAGGTCCTTCATGGATGTTCGTTACCACTGGTGCACGTTTACTGGCAGCATGGAAACCTCTAGGTGAGCACATGGGAGCAGGATGCCCAGATATGTGCTCAGTACCCCCACTTGTTCCCTTAGTTTGAGTTGTGGCTTATGGGGACGTAAAGCCCTGAGGTGGGGAGAAAGTAAAGACCCAAAATTTCCATGTAATTTTTTTAATATATGGGAATTTTACGAGTCTTTGAAAATTTACAGCGTGTGATTCTGAGGACCGGAGTGCCTGAAATGAATTTCTAAACTTTTTTTTGGGAATATTCAGTAAACGTACGAGCGAGTTTTTGTAACTTTTAAACTGGTGCGTGGAATTAAAATCTAAGGGCACCATTGAACTTATAGTGTCTTCATTCACTTAAGGGGACCTTCACCTCGATCGCAGTAGGTCAATGTTGAAATATAGAATTTGGGTTTTTCGTGAAAGAATAAAATAAAATAAAATTGTGTAACATTTTATTTTATTTGAAACTCCTTGTGGATGTTGAGAGGTGGGGCCACCAATAATTAAACCTTCCATGAGAGGTTATAGTGGTGGGGACCACCTAAGATTATAACCCCTTTGAACATCCCACTTAAATGAGGGGAAGTCTCTTGAAATTCCCCTTGATTAATTATGCCACCCCCCATTAATTAATACACCAACTCAATTAATTAATTATTCTAATTTGAAATTATGCAAACATATTCTATAATGTTGGCTGATTCTTTTTTGGTGGAATTGGGAGGAAGGATCCTTGGGAGAAATCTCTCCAATGAAGAACGTCAAATTTGACTCCAACTTCTTCCTCGGGACATTTGTTGATGAGGAACATCTTCAACATCAATGAACTGACGATCAAGGAAATGTCGATATCACCAATGTATGTCTATTTCCAACGACATAATCTCTATCCCAGCGGACAATCTTCAACGAATCAAACGAACGAGTTAGGGGGTTATTATTGAATTCATGAATCCTCTCGATTTATTTCCTTATTCTTGGAATGCATGGAGAATGTGGATCAACCAAAACGAGTTAATCCATGATTAGTATTAAATTGTAGAGTTTGTCGTTCTTGACTCCTGATTTTGTTTAGCCGCTTGCCACTGATCTAATGCAGAGGGTGTGGGGAAAACAAACATGGACCAACCCCTCCGTTGTTCTACTTCTTTGGTGTGTAATTCACAATGGAAGAAGGTGGTGACAGGTGTCGGCAGTTGGCACTAGTGGAACTCAAGAACCGTGACGAAGGAAATGAAGTTGATGAAGGCACTGGCACCGACCCGCGACCACTGCCGCCCGAGGCCACCGCTGCCCGCGGCCATCGCCGCCCATGGCTCTGCCATCCACAGCCTCTATGCCCCATGGCGCTCCACCGCTCGTGGCCTCTGCGCCCCGTGGCGCTCCTCCTCCCGCAGCCTCCCACGGCCACTGCAACCCCTCGTGGTTCCGTGACCCCCGTGCCTCCCTCGTGGTCTCACGGCCTCACGCCGCCCGTGGCCTCCCACTGCCACCGCAACCTCTCATGGTTCCATATCCCCAGTGTTTCCCTCATGATCCCGTGGACTCACGCCGCTCACGACCTCCACGGCCTCTACCACCCTGAGGGCCATTTCCCAGGCTGGGCCGCCCACTTCAACCCATTTACACATCTTCGACCATATCCTTGGAATAGAGCGTCCGTTTGACAAACCGTCTATGGTGCCAGAAACCATGGAGAGAGACGGTCCCTTTGGTATACTCCACTGGAGTTTTGGATAATGTTTGGGAATAGTCAGGTTTGATCGAGCACGAATTCAACCGAGCCCTTAGGACTAAAAGGCTTATAACTCACAGAATGGGCGTCCGATTGACTCACTATCTGTTGCGTTGTGACCCCTAGGACATGGCGGTCCTTTGAGATACTTTCTCATGAGACTTAGTGGTATTGGGAGTATAGACCAATGGCTTGTGTATTGGATTCTCCCAGATATAATCATGCATAGTGCGGGAACCCTATAGCTAGATGTGACGTGAAGAATGAAGAGTTATCTTGTGTGGGTCAGCACCTTGAAATCCTATGTGGGTCAGCACGTAGCGATCCTGTCTGGGCCAGCACCTTGCGATCCTATGTGGGTCAGCACCAAGCAATCCTATGTGGGTTAGCACCCTATGATCTTGTGTGGGTCAGCACTTAGCGATCCTATTTGGTTCAGCACCTTTCGATCCTGTGTGGGTCAGCATCGTCCGATCCTGTGTGGGTCAGCACTGAAAGATCTTGTCTGGGTCTGCTGCTTAATAGATTAAGATGATTCTGTAGTTACATATAATCATCTCTACTACTATACTTTAGTTATACCTGGTGTGATATGATTTTGTACCTGTGTGTTACTTTCCTTCATGGTAATACCTTGGTGGTATTCTTCTGTGTGGCGTACCAGTGTGGTACTTGCCTTTTTTGTTTTTCTTCCTTTTTGGAACAGTTGAGCTTTGGGATTTTGGGTTGGACCCTGGGTTTCCTCATGATTGAGATGGGTATACTTGATAACTTAGGTATATGTATGGGCATATACCTAAGTAGGGTTGACAGTTGACTACATGCTTTGAGGTTTATCCTTTGTGGATTTTGTGAGGCCTTGAGGGTTTCGGGGTCCCTACGGAGTATCGTTCGACTCAACCCTTCACGGGCTACGCCCGTACCATGTGGTGTTTGGTGCAGATGACGGGAAGCATTGTTCGAGACTGAGGGTACTATGACTGGATGATTCTTGGAGGTGGAAATTAGACAAGGAGAACCGTAGAGACATTCGTTCATGAGTTGTACCTACCCTTCAGGTTGGATTCATGGTGGACGATCCTGGAGCTGCTTTTCACCTATCAGTCATCTTGTAATTGAAGTTTATTTTACTTTACTTTTGGGTTTGTATTCCGGCCCCTTTATACTTTCAGCACTCTTTTGTTATACAGTTTACTAATTGTTTGTATCTTGATGTGTGCTTGGTTGTGTGTGTTTACAGGTTATAAAGGAAATGTCTTCCCAGTTTTAGGGAATAAGCCTTTCGGTGCCAGTCGCCAGCACCTGGCCTATGGAAAGAAGGCTTGGGGTAGTCACGGAATGGGCCCTGAGGTATGGGTCGTGACAAATAACCATTATTAGTTTATTTACATGTTGTATGCTCATATAATTAGATAAATTCCATTAAATAAATTCCTGGATTTTAGTTTGTCTTCTTAGAAAATTGATAATATATGTTTGAAAACCCAAACAAAAATATCTTATAATTATATGATTTATAGAAAATATTTCATTAAATACAATTCCATGAACGTTTATAATTAGAGATTTATAGAATCAGTACAACTTATCAACAATAAAAACTATTATATCCTTGTCATCTAATAGAAAAAAATACACTAAATAATAATCTAACTAATATATAATATTTCTTTAACATATCCCACAAATTCTCTACAAAATCTATTATTCTAGACATATCATGTTTAATTATTATCTTTATAACCTAGGGAAATGAAGAAATAAAAAAGTGGATCAAATACTCGATAAGGGAAAGTGTAAACCAGATGCTATCCTAGAATATAAATGGTGGGGATAATATGCTAGTATGTAAATGATAATCAAATAATTTCATATAACAAGTCACGTGATCTTGAAACAAATCCATAAATTATATAATAATATAAAAAACACATGGAAAACAATATCTGAATTCATTGTTATAGAATATGTCATTTCTGAAATCTTGATCTTTACCATCAAGGACTCATCAATGATATTATTATTATTTTCAATGTCCCACAGAGATATTATTCTTCCCATAGGGGTTAAAACAGATACATCATTACTACCATCAAGGTCACAATTATGATATCATGATTACATTGGATATGACTACTCTAAATAAAAAACCTTTTTCCTCATGAAACCAAATGATGCATCGAGGGGATATATAATACCATGCCACACCCATCACTTAATTAATTCTAATGTATTCACTATATGACATATATGAATATCAATACAATGGATAATAAAGATTCATTGAAAATCAAGAAACATCTATATTGAGATATAAAAATTCATAATTTCAATACTTTATTAGTTGATAAATATGATAAAATAGGAATAATCTATCTAGAGAAAGAATGTTTATGGTTACAAAATACATAATCAACTTTTCTTAGTTGTCCATAATCATTTGTATTGGAATGACAACATACAGTGTTTTGATACATCCATCAGTCAATAAATAATCATAAGAAATCATGATTAACAATTTGGATGACTAAAAAATCATATATAAAGTGAAACACAATGAATTTTAAAATATGTTAACATAAATGAACAATGCCTTTATAGGAATAATGTTTTGAATAGTGTACCATAAGAGATTCATTTGTAGAAAAAATATTCCTATAACAGGGGATGATTTAGAAAGATAAAAAAAATGATAGATCATTTATTATATGGATATTTTATTAAAACATTATTAAATATGTAAAAATAAACTTAGTCAATTTTTGAGGCATGTATAATGATGTTCATAAAATCATTTAGTAAATACAGTTATATAATAGGAGGATTCCTAACTAGAAAAAAACAGAGGTAGGGCCAATTTTTATATAATAAATAAATTATGAGTCAATTGGGTAAAAAAAGAGTGATAAGACCTGTAAAAAACCTAAAATAACTGCAATAGAAGAAAAATATGTGGTTTTTATAAAGAATGGTAAATCAATTTCCCTAAATAGATTTTCTCTCAAATGATAATTTGATTTTGAATTTGGGATTGTGGAAGAAGCCATTATTGATTGGTTATCATTTTAATAAAAACCCATCTAAGAGAGATGGAATTAAATTAAACTTAAAATAACGTGAATTAAATTAAATTCATTGTATAATATAAGAAATATTAATTATTCAAACAATTTAAAAAAATGTTGCAAATGATAAAACATGTCTCGAATAAAGGGATTTGTGACAAAAAAAACTCTTATTGTAATTGTAACATAAGAATTAAAAGAACATGAGTGGGTTACCATGAAATAGGAATTAAAATATCATAAAATGAAATATATTAATTATAATTTAAATAAATTAGGGTATTGAATTCGTAATATAAAATAAATGATGGTGTGTAATATCAAACATGTGTCATGAAATTAAAAATATATAAAAACAATCATTTCTTTAATTCCTTATTAGTATAAATGTTAACTGACATATTTTATAAGAAAATAATTGTCTAAATAAATTTTCATAGAACATTATTTACTTATATTTTTCTTAAAACAATTTATTTATAACCATTTATAGAAAATATATTAGTCAGTTGTAGTTTATTTTCATCATCATATACTAGAAACTCTAATTCATTATTTCATATTTATTTTCTAATGGTGGGGATGATTAAAATTATTTAGAAAAAATATTGTTTTCATTATTATCAAAGATAACTGATTCATGGGGTTTCAATGATTCATCATATCCCATTTTAATTTGGATAATGACAATGTTGTTGTTTGAGAAAATAGAAATTGTGAAGACATTGTTTCGATGTGTTTTACAATAAAAAGATGATATATTGATAAATATATTAAATATCAATAACACAATTCTAAAATAAACAAAACATCTTAAACACGCTATTATTACATGATATTATTATTATATAATATTACATTATCATTAATAAAATAAATATTATAACATCATTTTCCAATATGGTAAAATCGATCAAAATGGAAATGTGTTGCAATTATTTATTGAGTAAGGAATTGTTTTTATGTAATATTAATATAAATTTTACTTAATAATGAACATTAAATAAATATAATATATCTTCATTAAATTAATTCTTATAACCATCAATGAATGTTGGTGATTACAAATGAAATTCATCATTCGAGGAGGTGGTAGACTGCATGTATGCATGATTAATGTTTCCATTTATCAATGAATGGGATTGAATAAAGATATATGATGAACCATAATTTTAGAATTATAATTTTTTATGTATTAAATATATTCATTCAAAATATCCATCATTTTTACCATGCTTGATATGTGGTGACGAAAAATGAACAACATCACTTCGTCGAAGCCATAGTTCGTGCATACGTATAATCAATGGTTTTGTTTTTATTAGTGGATAAAAAAGTATTTAATCATGTTTTATCCACTAATAAAATAATATTCCAGTATATTAATTATACTTATTTGATTATAATATATTATATATTAAAAATTTATTATATTAAGATTAATAATAAAGGACTAATGACGAAGAATTACTCATGTTGTGAACTTTTAATTTCTCTTGTAATTCTCCATCCAAATGTAGGCCTTTGGATAAAAAATTGAAAAGAGATGCTTATAAAAGTTATAGTCAATTATATTATGGGTATTATTGAATATTTTCATAATTAAATTCATATGAATAGGTGTATAATTAATTGGTGTAAGTGTTCCCCTTTTATAAGTAATGATAAGGGTAATTTGGAAGCACCCAATACATTTTAATATTTATATATAACTATTGAAGGGTCAATGGCTTCAGAAGTGGGAACTAATGAAATTTAAGGTGATACTAGGTTTCTAAAGACTCTATAATTCATTTTTACACATGTTCCAAACAAGTGTTATGTCTTTTGTATCTATATTTTTACACTTTACCATTTTAGTTTTTACCTTGGTAACTTATTTTTACCCAAGTAATTTATATTTTACTATAAATATAAGGTAACCAATATTAAAAAAAATTAATGTTATAAACCTAAATATAAAAAACATATTATCTAATTAAATTTATAAATGATATAAAAATAACATTTAAAACAAAAAAATAAAATCTGGAAAATTCTTCTACAAAAAATGTTATTTTCAAATTTTGTGTTCTTAATCTTATTCAGTATTAATTATCATTTTAATGAGTGTTAATATATTTATCTTTATATTTTAAAATTATATTAGGAACATTTTTCGAGTTGATAAAATTTATTTTTTGAGATAAAAACTACACAATGTTAATAAAAATATTCTTCAAAATTAATAATTTTACCATTAACAAAGTAACTAACTTCAATCAAGGTAATATTATTATTATGAATAAAAATGAGATGATAATTTCTATAAAATATAAACATAATTATTAAAAATATAAATATCTTATATTCAAATCATTTTTTTCTATTTATGAAAAATTAATTTTAACATAAGTTCATGTAATGTATAAAAACCCTTTTTTGGAAAAAGTGAATGAAAAAGAATAAAATTTATATGTATGATTAAGTCATCACTATATTATATAAATTAAATCCATTTATTATATAATAAATACAAATTTATTTTAACTTAAAATAAATAAAAAACACAATATTACCATAATAATATCTAATTAAAAGAAAATGTAAAAACTGTTTATTTTATTATGAAGTATTACATAAGTTTATAAAATGTTAAACATAGGTTTTATAAATAATAATAGTGTTTTAAAATTTATTATTTTAGTACTTAAATAAATATTTTATCATGTAAAATATATTATAAGAATTTAAATCATATTTCGTGATATATCAATAAACACTATGTATTTAGTAAAACCCATATTTTTCACTACTAACCAAAAAATCAATTATTTCATAAAAATCCCAAAAAAAAATTATGAAATTATTATTAATATAAATTCAAAAAATAAATTCGATTTTTAAAAACTCAATTTCGAAAATTTGATAGTTTAAATTTTAAATAAAAACACAAATATGTAATGAAAATCATTTTTATAGGAAAATAATTTTTTAAAATATTATTAATTCTTGTTCTTGTTTCTAATCAATGAATAATAAAATTTTGTGTTAATATAATATCTATATAAATAATATCTGGAGTCTGTAATATATTTAGTATCTTAAAATAAATTTCATAAAATTCAATTTTATAATGTTTATAGTTTAAAACATAAATCAAACTCTTAATTATTAAGCTCCGCTAATTGAATTTAATAAATTAATTAGTACTAATAATGAAATTCATTTTCCTTTCAATATATATTTAATAATTTGATTAGATGTATTT
Organism: Viscum album; assembly: GCA_963277665.1. NCBI lineage: Eukaryota > Viridiplantae > Streptophyta > Magnoliopsida > Santalales > Viscaceae > Viscum > Viscum album. Next base: position 908,436,520 of record OY728156.1, read on the forward strand.
TTTTCTCCCAATTCTATGACTACATTTTAAAGATTATATAATTTTCAGGGGTTCGTTGTAGTAAGTTGTTTCATGTGAAGCAAGATATCAAATAAATTAGGCCTCAAAGAAAATATATTATAAAATCTTAGAGTGTTACATCATATTTCCCTTAAATAAATTTCATCTAATAAATTTTAATTAATGCATGCCATTAATATTAGTCATGGGTATCTAAAATATGGACATAACTCAAGATATAATATCAAATTCAATTTATAACTCAATATCTTAGGTATAACTATAAAACACATTTTCCCCTAATCATGTTAGCCAATTACTTCATCTTTTTTTTGCAACATTATATTCTATTACCTCCTTTTCTAGACCTTAAGAACCTTCCAGTTATTTTTATACAATCCCCTTGGTAATAATTACTACATTTTTTACGTGAATTAAATTGAATCATCTGTGTTTCATCGTATTTATCACCTTAATGTCCATAAGACTCCATAATTCTATTCTTTGGTTTTTTGGAAACATGACTAAGTTAATGTTGTTAATCATAATTCATGATAAAGTATTGGAGATAACCATAATATTTCTCATTCCAACACATATCTTATTTTGTTTCTAATTGGGATAATCTCTACATATCCCCTGACATCCATTATTAACATGGTTCCTTTAAGATTTATCAATTACTAAAACCAAATGGGGTTAATCATGGATGATGAAAAATTGAAATTATAAGAGAATTATTGTATAATATATTCAACCTCAAAATGTCTTATTCATTTAAATTATTACATTATATTTCAGTTTATCCTAAATCCCTCTTGGTTCAGTCAAGTTTTCCATTTTTTGATATCTCTCATATTCCTTAACCTAATTCCTTAACAGAATAAATATTTCATAATGGATTGTAAATAAAATATGACTAACCAAATATTATCCCCTATGAGTGTCTAGTTAGGTGTGTAGACTTAGGCCCACCCTTCATAAACTAGGGTAAATATTGGGTAAATACCCATCAAGACTTTTTAGGGTGATTACCCTTTGGTGAATTTGTGCTATAACCATATCCACTTTTTAGTATCCAGACAGTGATTTAATTGTAAATAAACCAAACAATATCTAATTTAACAAAAACTTTATGATGTTTTCCAATATTTATACAGATCTCATAGACTTATCCTAATGGTTTTCACTAATGTTCTCTTATCCTAATCCATAAACATCATAAAATATTAAATATTTCATCAACCATCATAAATTATTATCTATACCTAAGAAATTATGATTGAACATAATTTAATAACCCTTGGTGACATTTTTAACTCATAAATTATCTTAAAATTATATCATATTAATCTTTAAATTCATTTAAACCCTAGTTTGATACCAACTATAACAACCCTGATGTAAAAATCATATAATTACATGATTTATAGAAAATATTTCAATAAATACATTCCCATGAACTTTTATTTTTAGATATTTAGAGAATTATGAACACTCATAAACTATAAAATCCCATGTATTCCTCATCCAATGAAAAAAACATATTCAAATTTTGAAAAAAATTAATCCATAATATGAATTCAAAGTCAACCAAAAATTCTTCACACATGTTATCCTTATAGACATATCGTGTGTCACACTTTTCTTTATAACCATGTTAAATGGAAACCTGTTATTGGTGAGATAAAATTCTAATTAAGGGAAACCATATACCAAAATCCAGCATAGAAAAAAAGGGTAATAATAATAAGAGAGGAAGTGATGATAATTAAATAATTTTGTATAACTAGTCACATAACCTTGAAGAAACTAAATGGATGACAAAAGAATATAAATAATCACATGGATATAAGTAATTGAATTCATGGTGATGGAATTCATAATGTAAAAAATCATAAAATTTATCATCAATACCTTATACAATATATTATTCATGTTATCTAGGTCACAATTTTGACATCATTCTTATACTAAAGGTCTCAAAAAATATATCATTATTGTCTTAAAGGTTTTAACCTATACATCATGCATTCATTGGGTAGTCATACACCAAACACCCAATCCTTTTGTCTCATGAAACTCGTTGTTTTATCTCGGGACTATATAATATTGGTACCCACTCATAAAATCTTTAAATCCAATGCATTCACCATATAAAAGATATTAATATCAATTAAATACATTTTAAACATTCCTTGGGAATCAATAAACATCTGTTTTGAGATAAAAAAAATGTGAAAATTCAATGATTTCTAAGTCAATAAATCAGTTAATATGGACATAATACATAAATATAAATAATTTTTATGTTTAAAAAACTAATTAATTTCACTTAGTATTCCAGAATTATCTATATTTGAATAATAGCATAAAGGATTCTAATACTATCACCCGACAATAAATAATCAAAATCCATTCAAATACAGAAGGTGGTGGGTTAAAAAATACATATCCCAAGTGTAGCACAAGTAATTTGAAAATATATTGAAAAATATGAACAATACCTTCTTAATAATAACACATTGAATGGTGTCACATAAGAAATGCATTGGAAGAAAAAACATTCATATAAAAGAGGCTGATTTGGAAAGAGAAAAGAAATGATGGATCATTTCTATTAAAGATATTTGATTAAAATGTTTATAAATAAGTAAAAAATATTATTCAATTAGATTAATAAATTATGGAGTAATATATATTTACATTTATAAAATCATCCAGTGAATATGGTCATGGAAGATGAGTATTTTGGACTAAAAATATAAGGTCTGGTCAACTTTCTTACAATGGGTAAATAATTATTCAGGTGGGAAAATAAAGAAGGGAGAAGACAAGTAAAACACAAAAATAAATAGAGAAGAAGAATATTTTGGACTTTTTAGAAATGAAGTATATTAAAATTACCGGAATATGTTATATTTCAAAGTAAAAACTGATTTTGAAATTCAGATTAGGGAACAAACCATTATAGATTGGGTAATGTTGTCATCAAAAAAACACTGAGAGAGAGAATTTTAAAGTGAAGTAAAAATATTGTTAATTAAAGATAATTCATTAAATAATAAAACAAATAGGCTTTATACACAACATTTATATGAAATTAGGTACATGGTAAAAATATGTCTCAAATAATAGAATTTGTGATGAAAAAATCTTACGGTAATGGTAACCTAAGAATAAAGATAACATAAGAGGGCTACCAAGAAATTTAAATTAAAATATCATTATATTAAATATATTAATTATACTAGAAGTAAATAAGGGAACTTAATAAAATATATAAAATAAATGATAATGTGTAATATCAAACATGTCTCATGGAATATAAAATATAGAAAAATAAACCATGCATTAATTCCTTCTTAGTAAAAATGAATTCTAACCTCCTATATAAAAAATAAATATCTTAATAAACTATTATATAACCTTATTCAAAAATATTTCCCAATGTAAACTTCATTTATAACAACTTACTACAAATATATTGGTTGGTTATAGTTTGTTTTCATCGTAGGGTGCTAGAAATTCTAATTGGTTGTTCTGCACTAAATTTTAAATGGAATGGATGATTCTTGTTTTTTTTAAATATGATAATTCCTAGATTATCTAATATACAAGAACCATGGTGTTTAAATGATTTATCATATCCCATTTTCATTTCGTGTTTTATAAAGGTGTTGTTTTTTAAAATGGAAGTTGTGATGAATTTGTTTCAATATGTTTTACAATCGAAAGGTGATGTATTAATAAATATATTCAATATCAATGAAACATTTAAATAATAAACAAAAATATTAAATAAATTATTAATAAATTATATTATAATTATATAATATTCTTTAATAATTATTAATATAGATATTATAACATCATTGATGTAGGTGGTAAAACTAACATGAATTAGAGCACGTTATAATGATTTATTGAGTAAGGAATTATTTTTATGTAATCAAAATATATCTTTTAAAAATTAATAAACATGACCTAAATGTCAAATATATTCATGAAATTCATTTTTATAATCATATATTAAGGATATTGATGGAAAATAAAAGTTATCATTTATGGAGGTGGTAGTCTACATGTTTGAATGATTAACATTTACATTTCTCAATAAACGATGTGGAATAAATTTATACAATAAATTATCATTTAAAAATATTTATTATGTAATAATAAAAATATTAATTCATAAAATAAATCCTTTTTTCCATTCCCGGGATGCAGAGATGAAAAAAACACATTACTTTAAGGAGGTGGTAGTCTGTATGTATGCTTGATTGGTGTTATCTTGTTTTTATTAATGGATAGAATGGATTAAATCATGGTAGTTACAATAATATAATAAACTTACAGTATAATAATTATTATTATGTAATTATATTATAGTTTCTAGAAAAATATTGGGAGAGGAATATCTAGAATAAAGGACTTTGGCATAAGAAATACTGACATTGAGATCTTCAGATTTCTCTTGAAAATATCCTTCAAAATGGAGATCTTATGCCTAATAATTGAGACTAAAAGAATATGAATTTTGGAGAGAAACCTAGGAGGATAAAAATTGAAAATTTTAAAAATTAAAATTTTAATAATTTCTGTGTCATGAATTGGTAGAATATTTCCCCTCTTATAAGTGAAGAGGAGTTTATTTGCAAAGTGCCCATTACATTTTAAAAATGGTAGGTCAATTTTCCTATTTAAGTGGATCAAAAATTGGAAGATAATGGAATTTAGCGTGAGATAAGGATGGTAAACCATCTTCTATTTATTTTACTAGATGTTTTCAACATTTTTATAGTTATTTACAATTATATTTTTATACTTTACTATTTGGGTTTTTATTGTGATAACTAGTTTTTACCAATGTAAACTGTATTTTTTTTAAAAAAAGTTATCTAATCTTGCAAAATTTTAATTTTTTAGACCTAATTTTAAGATTCATATAATCTAATTGAATTTAAAATTAGGATAAAAATAAATTGTAAATTAAATAGATATATATATATATATATTGAAATACTATTTTGTAGAAAAATGTTGTTTTCACCATTAATGTATTTAATATTATTTAGTATTGATTACCATTTAAATGAGTGTCAATATATTTATATATATGTTTTAAAATTATATTAGGTTATTTATTTATAATATATTAATTTATTTAATTCTATAAAAATTACACAATATTAATAACACAATTCTTTAAAAATAATTTTTATTTCATTATCATGTAATTAAATTTATTCCTTATAATCTGATTTTTGTGGAAAAATTTTAAACTGGAATTTAAAAAAAAATTAAACCTACAGATTAAAAATGTAAATTCCATTTTTTCAAATAAAATTTTTTGGTGAAATAAAAAACAATTTTAGCACAAGCGCATGTAACATGTAATAAACTTTTATTAGAAAAAATTTATTTTTAAGCTTAATATTTAAATATTAAATAAAAATATCAATTTTTTATATTTTAAAAAAATATATCAGTTTATTATAAAAAATAAAATTTATGTTATTTTCAATGTAATGAAAACTTAATTTTACTATAATAATATTTAATTAAATCAGCGGGCCAAAAATAGTTTCTTTTGTTGGGAAGTATTACTTAAGTTTATAAAAAGTTAAACATAGGATTTCCAAATCATAGGAGTATTTTGATATGTATAATTATACTAATTAAATACATATTTGATCATGTAAAATGGTTTATAAGTATTTTATTTATACCTAATTATTTACATATCCATAACCACTATGAATTTTTTTAAAACTATATTTTTTTACTATTCATCCAAAAAATAAATTAAATCTGAAGATTACCAAAGAGTCGTCTTAAGATAATATTGTAATTATAAATCCAAAAAAATTAATGTTTTCAAATTATGATTCTAAAATTTCACAACCCCCTCTATCAAAATTTACCCCTCCTTATCCAACAATAAAGGAAGAGAGATAATGACCCTCGAGTCCTGTCATCATTAGGCCCTGGGTTAGCAGCTTGCATTGAGGGTATAAAATCTCACATATGGAAGGAATTACCCTCAAATATTTTAATTAGATCAGGTGATATAATTAAAAACACTTATAAACTTTATCATATAAATGAAAAAACGAAAACAAAAAAAATCACATGATGCATGTATAATGTAAACAAATACTAAGTGTCTCTAATACCAAAATAAATCATAAAAAATGACTCAAAAACAACTATTAAGTTTATGATATTAATGTCTATCAAGGTCCCAAATTTCTCCTGGAAACATGAAAAATGGTTTTTATATATATTGGGTGAGCATAAAATTTATACTCTATAAGATCACATTCATTGTCTCTCATGCACATGTGGAAAGAGTATACTAATGAACCGATGAAAAAAATACAACCAACATGCACTTAGATGGATCAACTATCCAATATCATCATCACTATGAAATTATCACCAAATAACACATCCATGTTTAATAATATAGTATAACGAATATCAGTAAATATGGTACCCTTCATCACTTTCCCATGGATTTTATGCTTTCACATCCCAAAATTGTACATCCAGGAACTCCCACCCATTCAATAATAGTTATTTCCAAAGACACTAGATCCACCACAACACATCCTACCTAAAAACACTTGGGTATCCACATCGTACTATTCAATCCATTGAAAATTTACATCACATCTACATCTTCTCATAACAACTACCATATAACTATATTAATAGTGTGTTGTGAACATTAAGGATATCAACCTCATGGCCTTCCCTTTCATAATAGACCCCCACTATAATTAACCCCATAGTCTCACTAATCACCACCTATTTTTAAATTTTTACTTATAACCATCACATCCCGTGTGTAAAAATATCTCTTGGAAGAGAGAGTAAAGAAGAGAGGGTATCCATCCATCTATCCTTACTATAATTGATTTTTGGAAAAAAAAACTCAGAACTGAAAAACATTGGGTGTTAGTGTAAATATGAAACTCAGGTGGGGTGAATATAGAAATAACATCAAAGTAAATGGTATATAAGTAACACACAAGACCATCCTAGAGTTTACAATAATAGAAAAAACATATCTCACCACATTACCACAAGGTCTCACAACCTCTTCCACTATCATTTCCTCCCCTAAATGTACCACGCCACATAGAAAGACACACAAAATCCATATTCTATTTTCCCTTTCAACACAAATTATTTCTATATTTTATGATTAGCAAACATGTTTATTTAACAGGCCATTTAATTTCATATTTAGGTTCATCCCATTCATTATACATTCCATACATTAATTTATTTATTACTCATTAATTTCCACCCACATTCATTCCATTTCTAGCATATCATGTTCTCCTAAATCTACCATGAAACTAAAAAACCCAACACAACCCAAAACAACCTATCAATATCACATGAAAACAAACTTCACAACCACCCCATACCACAAACCACCACACTACATAACCACTTCATATCGCAACCACCACATAGTATAACCACAACACATCACCAATTTAGATTTAACAAGTATTTCATCACAAACATTTCATTATTTTCAAGGGTATTATCACACAAGTCTAAAATTGCATTGGAATCCAATTTATTGTCTATATATACATTATTATCATTTTTCATATGTTGTGATTTTAATCAAAAAAATCAAAAAAACAAAAAAATATCAACAAAATTCAAAAGACAAAGAAGAAAATGCATACAATGATATAACCAAAAATGCATGAATAAATAAAACTCATGTGATCTCTTCCCCTCCACTTCAATTTCAATTAGGTATGTTAATTATCTCTATTAAGATAATAAATATTATCCAACCAAGGGAAGAAAAAATCATTATTTCTTACATGTACATCTATATAAGGGGGGGTGAAGGATCCCCTACCTAAAACAAAGCTTTTTGAATTATGATACAATTATAGAATAAGAATGTAGACAACTTAAAAGCACCATAATGAAAGGATTCACCTCGATAAACATAGAAAAAAACATCTCATATCATTATCTTACCAAATAATCACAAAAACTAGTATTTCCCTTTACATTAGTCTTCTATAGATGAAGAACAGGTAGGAAATGGTTAAGACAAGGGAATAAAACTCACCTTGAATAAAAAAGGATTAGTCTCCAAATTTTAGGGTGGAAATATGGTGAAATGAGGTAAAATACCACCTTGGGACACACTTAGATTTCCTGTGAATAAAGGATAAATCTGGGAGAATGATGGGGTTCAAAGGGGTTCGGGAATTTATAGGCAAATTAGAAATTATAACACCACAGTGAAACACCATACACTATAGCACAAAGGAGATAAAACAGAATTGAAACACATTGTAAATGAAGACACCATGACATAATGGTGATAGTAAAAACCACATCTGATAAATATGCCAAGATCCATGATTCAAATCTGATAAACTAGGATTAGGTCCATAGTGTAAGGGAACCTCCACATTGTAGAATATAATTTCTAGAATAAGGCCACACCATAGTTGAGCCATATGTCATTTCTACCCAAAAATTGATAGAACCACAGGAATCCAACCTCCAAAGATCTATCTCATATAATAGATTCCACACTAAAACAATAGTTAAAAATAATGAACCATTAAAACCCCACTCCCAAAGGCTCTATTCTATATCCAATATTTCCACACTAAAAATACTCACTTAATGGAAAAGCCTAAGTGTCCACATCACAAAAATATTCCTCAAATAAAATTTCAACAACAACTATACCATACACTCCTAAAATCCTCATAACATTCCCTAAGAACCTACAACACCTAAATAACTAAAAATTAATTGTTTGTGAAGTCTTTTTCATTGCATTAGATACTCTCAAATGATTTTATGACTTGAGTATCAAAATCCAACTTAGAAAAATGAATAAGAAGGGTGTCAGAACAACCATCTTGTGAGATACCTCTCAAGTTATCTCATTGTGATAGAAAAATATATACCATCTCACACTAGTCTCAAACCACCTCCCTTCTATAAAAACATTTCAACCTCTACATTACCCAAGCTAATAACTACCACTACTATCTCATAACACTACCTTAATAACACAAATCAAGGAAACCCAACAACAATATCATGATATTTTCTAATTTGGTTGGGAAAAACATTCCCACGTAGTTTTAAAATGTGACATAAATAAATTTTATTCTTATTACGAAGGGTTTTTTCCTTCTTTATATATTGGAATCTATAATGCACACCATCAGAAAGGGAACAAAGTCACATCTCATAAATCTGCAAGATTCAATCATTACATCATTGAAAAAAAAAGGAAAAACTAAAAACAACTCAGTTTATAGGTCATGAATCAATTTATCACATTTTCGTGTTCTCTCCTCTACGAAATAATGCATCAAAATTACATGAACCAAAGGAATGGCTCATCTATACATCACGTTCCCTTATAGATCTTATGTCTCTACTAGTCACTCCATGAACATTTCACCATCCTTGATATCAAATTATCTCCAGTCTATGAAATGGGATACATCATGAAGATATTGATTTTTTTGGGAAGTTTAGATGATTTTATGGATCATGAATGTTCACAATTAGAGATCCAACCAATCCACCACCTCACCAATGGGCTCTAATATCTCAAAAGTCATGATGAACTAGGCATAAAGTTAAATCAACTGCAAAACCCATGTTACCTCTAATGAGGAGGAACTTTTAATAATACATGTTCCTCATCCTTGAATTCCAAGGGACTCCTCCTATGATATTCATAATATTTCATTCAGTACTACAATTCCTTTAACCTCTCATGAACTACTTTAACCTTTTATGTTGTTCTCTACACCACATTGAGATCAAGAGATAATGACTCTCCAAACTCGGCCCAGTATAGTATGAATCAAAATGACCACCCATATAATCACTCAAATAGATGCATTCAAATGGATTAGTGGTATCTATTTATATAAGATAACTAAAACAAAGTAAAGTGCTTCACATAGGATATTCTAATATCCATGATGCACACACACACAACATATCCTCAAGCATCTGCATGTTTTGGTCTATCTATCTTTCTGTCAATGGATGGAAAGTAGAGATAAGGAATAACTGACTTCCAAATGTATTCTAAAATCTTATATAAAATCACAATATAAAAGGATCATCCTAATAAAATATATTAAATCTTATAACACTACACATCTTCATAACTTAATAAACATATCTCCTCACTAAAACAACAATGGTGATCGACTCTTTAATTAGTTGAAGTTATCTGATGTAATCACCTGATCCACGGTTACCGACAAATTATTATATCCTCCCTGATTATAAGGTAATATTGTGATTGAACCCATTAATATTTCATCCCACTTCTACTTGGGGACATTAAACTACTGTAAAAAAATTGCTAGAAACATTATTTTCTATGTTTACCTATTACCAAACCAAACACCAATTTGTGAACTCTTCTACTGCCTATTTAATCCTATGGCATAAAAACAATATCCTAAAATCAGAATAAATTTTAGGTTTTCCTAGTTCTATTGATAAAATTGATCAATGAAACATTCAAATAACCCTCTCATTCATGGAAACTAAGAAGAACAACCTTCTCTAAAACAGTATCTAGTTCTGACCATCCTCCTAACATTTGTCTAGGGAATCACCATGGATAGCATGATCATACATCACTTAAACCTTTTAGTCTACCCGTCAATAATCCTCCACCTACTAAATTATAGAATATTGAACTTTAATTTTAAATAAGAAGCGATACCCATTAACCACTCCTGTATCAAGTAGCATGGATTCCAAACCCTCTATTTTCCTCTAAGAATTTCTATTATATTACATAGAATCCCTTCATGACTTATAATATAGTTCATCAACCATGAAATTAACCTTCCTTGAGGTGTAGTATATCTCAAAGTCCTTAAGAAACTTTATCCACCTCCAATTTTTTATATTTGGGTCCCACTATGATAAAATATTCCTCAAACTCTTATGATCAGTAAAGACAAAAAAGTGTTCTTTGGTGAGTTAAATTTGACATGGATTCAGAACAAACACAATTGTTTCTAGATCTAAATCATAGGTGGCATAGTTATAATTAGGGAGATTTAAATTTCTATACCCATAGAATATTTCTTCCATCTTCATTTTCGAAACCCATCCCAATCCTATTTGGTTATCGTCATATATGACTGAAAACATAACCCCTTATTTTAGAAACATAAGCATTAGAGAAGAACCAATATATCCTTCTTGTAGTTGTTAATGGTCTTTAACTACTAAATATAGATGAAATCATAGTATTTCTTAGTCAAATATATTAATTTAGAAACCATTAATGAGAAATTAAACATGAACCTGTGGTAATAGACCATGATATTGAGAAAAATTTAAACCTAGACCGCATTATTAGGTACTTCCCAAGAAGAAATTGTAATGATATTTGATGGATCCATGACCACATCCTACTTAGACACCACATGCCTAAGGAAATTCACCTCTGGTATCAAGAAAATGAAATTGGAAAGGTTCTGATATAGCTAATGGAATTGAAGGACCTATATGATAACTCTAAGATAGTCACCATGATCATCCTCATACCTTGAATAAATAAATTTGTCATTGATTAAAATGAATAGAAACTAGTCTAATAACCCATGGAACATGGAGTTTATGAGTTCCATGAACACAGTTTGTGTGTTCAGGATAAGTAATAGAATAAATATGAACTTCATGTTCACATATCTGTATCAAAAGGTAGTATTTGGGATTTCCTTCTTCTTCACACTTAGTTGGTGATATCCATACTGTAAATCAATCTTATAAAACCAACTAAATAATATTAATTGGAAAAAAAGATCATCAATCCTTCATATTTGGTATAGATTGTTGATCGTAACCTTATTCAACCTCTAGTATTCTATAAATAACCTTAGACTATCATCTGCCTTCATGGTGAATAAGAATGGGGCACCCCATGAAGTAACATGGGTCCAAATGAAAAAATATTTTATTAGACCATATGTATGAATCCTCAAATCCCTCAACTCAGATGGTGTTATATAATAAGAATCTATCAAAATAGGATAATTTTATAGTTTTAAAACAATATTTAACTCAGTTTCATTTAGAGGGTAAAATGTCACAATGTCCACATGAAATACGTCCATAAATTACATGAAAACAATAAGAGCTTCCACCTTCACAAAACCTATTATTTTTAATGGAAATTATTCCATTAGGGAAAGATATGTCTTTAAAAATCTACTTTCCATCTAAAACCCCCCTTCACCAATAAAAACTACACAATCACCTCCACATCTAATAATGTGACTTTACTCTAGAAATAATAGATAGTCGTATGTATGAAATATAGGAAATAAATTCCATTGATGACATTATAATGTTCCATCTATAGTAATAATAAATCCCTATATGACTAAAGTTTCCCAATCATCATACTACACCCCATGAACACTATAAATAAGAAATATTTTCCTCTAACTGGAATGGTCAACACCAAGGTCATGGGAAACCTCTCCATGTCCAATCCCATAGCACAAACTAAGTTATATTTAGTAAAGTAGTGTGAATTTATTAAATAAAATGAGGTAGATACAAGGTTATATGAAAATCTAATCATTCCTTTAACAATAGTGTTCCCTTCAGTGCCAGCACATCTCTGGCATGGAACATTCCATTTTCAGATCCTCTCCCCTAATGTTGAGGACTACTTTCATAGCCACACTCTAGACTAGGTACCTAAATAAGAGTTCTATTGTGGGGATAACCTCCAATAGATCCATATCCCCTATAATGTAGAACAAGTAGTGGTGGCCTCTATTGTAGTTATGGCTGGTCCTAATCCAACAAACCAAGTTGTCTTCTCTAATCATCGGAATATTGATCCTAATGATTACATTAACTATCTTAGGTATAGTAAATTAATAGAAATTCCCGTGTAGGTGCTCAGGAACCACTATCCACCAAAAAAAATAGAGTATATGGCTATGAAGAATTCCCTACTTATCAAAATCTTGAACTCCCTAGTATCTAATGCCTTCCATTAACAACTCTACTCCTTAAAGAAACCTATGGGATACCCTCTCATGATATCCCTAGTCACGAGTGTATAAGCTCGACCACATAATCCTTGTTTTACACCTCTAAATATGTCAACAATGTAAATTGAGTAACTTAATAAAGGGAGGATGGGTGGAGTGCCTCCTCAATAAATTTTACAAGGGACTCCTCAATAAGGAAAATGCCAGGGTGAAATTTAGAAGATCCTTGAACTTGATCCCTAAGTCTCACATAGAAAAACTCCCCTACTAATGTGAAAGTTGTTCTTTCATATTTACTACCTTCATAGTTAATGATAGGAACTCTGATCATAACTAATTATAGGAATCAATCTATAAAATATCTATCTTCCACCAATCACCAAGATACAACATCCCCCATTGATTCACATTACCCCTCATTTGACTATCAGTTAGTGGGAACCAGTACTCTTCCAGGGTGAAATTAAAACTAAAGGAAATATCATACTCCTCTAACCATTTATCTATCTCTAAATCATTGACAATTTTCTAATAATTATCTAGGTATTTCCACTTAAAGGTATGAAAATTCCTCTACCAGTGATCATAAACCTTAGGTGGATCAACCATCCATTAGAAAACTGGGTCAACCTACTAAACCTCACATGTCTAAACTACAAACAAACTAGGACGTAGAGAAATTCCTAAAAGGAAAGGAAAAACATTTATCCTAGTATCAAAGAATTTTATTAAGGTTTATTTAATTAATATATTTTAATTTCAAAAATACTACCCAAATTAGACATTAACATAAATTATCATATTGTATATACCTCTCATAAGCCTCTACCCTATAAATGGAACCACCTCACATGGTCATTCAAAAAACTAGGGTTCCTTGCGTTATATCACAGGAGAGGATAAAATATCATATCTTTCTTGGTCTCTCTAGCCTATGTCATTTTCCAAGATCAACTAAAATTATTTCCCTACCAACCCATGAAATATTCATAATTTCTAACTCGAAACACTATCATATATCTCAACCTTCCATTGATACCACTTTTTCATAACCCCATCCATCCAATGGTACCCATCCTAAGTTTTTAATAAATGAATGGAAAAAATTCACCAACAGTCCCACCTTCAGTAGGCCCTAGGTTTTTGAAATGCATTAGGGGTATAAAATCTCATATATGAAATGAATTTTCCTAAAATTATTTAAGATGGTTAGGTGATAGAATGAAAATTACCAAGCAATTCCATCACATAATAGAAACAAGAATGCCAAAAAACTATCCCATGATGCACGTATAAAGTAAACCAAAAGAGATTCTCTAATTCCAAAAGAAATCCTAAGGTAAAGACTCATAAACAACTCCAAATTATAGGGTAGTAATGTCTATCTCAGTCCAAGAATTCCTCCAAGAAACCTGAAAATTAGTTTGTGTATTTATAGGGTGATTATAACATATATACTCAATAGTATCAAACCTAATGTCTTTTATGAATATGTGAAACGAGAATACTAATGAACCGGTGGAAAAACATCAAAACCAATATGCACCAATATAGTTCAACTAACCAATCCTATCCTCACCATGGATCGCTCACCAAAAAACACATCCAAGTTTAATAATATAATAAGAATTATATTGATAAATAGGGTTACCTGCAATGATTTCCAACTAATTTCCCACTCTCGGGTTACATCTTCATTGATCATTGATCTCTTATCTCTTTTGTAGTAGTTATTCTCAAAGACACTCAGTCCACCACATCACATCCTACCTAAAAACACCTAGGAAACCACATCATACAATTCACCCCATGAAACATGTCTTTACATCAACATCCTTCCATAACCAATTCCATATAAACATATTATTAGGGTATCATGAACATGATGTATATCAAATTCTTTCCCTCCTCCTTCCATTCAACACCCCCACTATAAAACACCACATCATCTCATCAATCACCAACTCTAGTGCACTTTTGAATTTTGTAAATCATTGTGTATTCATAAAAATCTCACCTTAAAATGATAATCGGTAAGAGGGTGGTATTCATCCTTCCTTATTCACCATCATGGATGTTTGGAAAAAAATCAAAACCTAAAACTTTTGGGTATAGATGTATAAACATGACTTGGGTGGGGTGCATATGAAATCACATAAAGATTCATGATAGATAAATAACACACAAAACTAACCTGGGGTTAAAAATAAGAGCACCAACATATCTCACCACATCACCAAAATGACACAAGACCTCCACAACTATCATTTCCACCCCTAAATTCCCAACACACAAAAAAGACATATTGAATCCATATAACATATTTCCTTTCACAAAAACACATTTTAAAATTTTCTAATTACCAACCATATTCATTTAACAACACCATTAAATTTATATTTAGGTTTATCCAATTAATTATAAATTATATACATTAAATTATTTATCACACATTAATTTCCACCCCTGATAACAATTCAAGTTCATATCGTTGCTACCAGGAAACTTTACAACATAACAAAACTCATAATAACCCATCAATCTCACTTCAACAAACCCTACTTCACAACCACCCCATATCACTACTACAACACCTCACAACCACTATATATCATTACCACTATACTTCACAACCACCACACATCACCACATTATCTTAAATAAGGATTTAACCACAAATATTACATTTTTTTAAAAGGTATTTCAACCAAAATCTAAAATTATTTTGGAAACCGATTTATTATAAGAATATAAATTCTTATCCATTTTCATATGTCATTATTTTTATCAAACAAATCACAAAAACAAACCAATATCAATACAAGTAAACAAATAATGTATCAAGTATGCATAATGATATGGGTAAAAACATAAGAACAAGTAAAACTCAAGTAATTTCTTCCCCTTCAATTCAATTTTAAATAGGTCTATTAATTATATACATTAATCCGATATATACCATCCAAAAATGGATGAAAAAAGTAAAATATTTCAACATTTATATTTAAATAAGGATCGATAAAAGATCCCCTACCTCAAAAAAATCTTTCTAAATCACTACAAAAGGATGGAACAATAGGTATAAAAACACCAGGTTCAATAATGTAAGGAAGCACATCAATCAATCCAGAACAAAAAATCCAACATCATTTTTTCCAAATATTCACCAAAAATAGTTTTCCCCTTGATGGTAGTATTCTATAAAAAATGATGGGATTAAAAGAGGGAAGATAAGGGGATGGAACTCTGTTAAAATAAACAAGGATTGATCTCCTTGGGTTAGGGTTGAAATCCTATGAAAACGGATAAAATACATCTTATGGAAACATCGGGATTGCCCATGAATCAAGAGGAAATGTAGAGGAATGATAGGGTTCTGTGGGTTTTGGAATTAATTGGAAACCTTGATATTTGAAGACTGTGAAACAATATCTTACACTATGATGCAAAGGTGATGGAACAAAATGGAACTATGGTGTAAAGTAATAGACCGCGCCAAAATTAGTCTGGTTAAAACTACATTTGAGAAACATAGTGATATCCACACTGTAGATCCAATTAATTAAGATAATGACTACAACACATGGGAAACCTCTTCATCATAAAATTTAATTACCAAAAGAATTTCATAACTCAGACCACTAGGGTATGACCCATGACTACCCCAAGCTTTCCTCCAATGGGCCAAGACCTAGTGACCAGCATCGACTAGGCAAATCCTAAACATGGGAATCATTAGCCTAATGTTACTTAAAACATGCACACATCTCAAATCCCATACAATGGTGAAATTTAAAAAAATGAAAACCAATGCATGCATACATCTATAATTCCACTACCAGAGTATGACTGTATAGTACTGAAAGAGGAAAAGGGTCCAAATACAAGACCAACAAAAAACTATAAAGAGTCCAACCTTCTCCAAGGGAAAATACTACGACCAAATTCAATTGATCGATAAACAACTTGGTTTGTATAGCTCAAGCTACACTCCACATTCTCTACATCCTCCCAATACACCATAAAAAGGGGTGTTGTCTTCATAAGACATGACATGTGCAGGAAAATATTATGTAGGGGTGAGTTTAAAAATACCCAGTAGGACACCCCAAAAATACTAAACATTAATATTCAAGTATATTTATCAAAATAATAAATATATAACATACAATTTATAATAGAAAACACCAAGATATAATCAAGAGGGAAATCATGCCACCAGGAAGTCACAACCAAATACCAGTCACAGGATTCTACTGTAAGTAATGCTCATTTCGAGAGAATAAACTCCATAGGACATGTCATATCCATAGACCCTCAAACAAGTGGTCGTGATCATTGGGACCCACTAAAGAATGCTTACTGAACTCAGAAGACCCAGATACTCAGATAGGGGGTTATACCTAGAACTTTTGGGGGAGACAATGAACCTAATCAGGATCAATCTGCTACGTAGGGCATAATATACCAATGATACCACAGACCCTAATGATACAACATCAAGATTTGGGGTCAACACCCAACCCAAGGAGTTTACAAATATTCTATAAACCCATCCTAGGGTATAAAAATGATTGAGGATCACTCTCTAGTCACATGGAGGGACACCACGAACTCTATCAGAGACTCATCCTCAAGAGGGGATCACAATCCTAAGATATAAATGTAATATCACCATGTATACATGATGGTTTGGATCAAGTGAATTAAATAAAACAAAACGGGTCCAAACTGAAGAAACAAAGGGTAACAAACACCCTCAAAAGGGGTAAATGGCGTGTACTGAGGGTATACGGCATGTCCAGCTATCCTTAGGTCTTCCCATGTGGTAACTCCTCACACGGTATGTAAACCTAAACATACAAGGCATGTGAGTGAAACAAATATCATTTATAGGTCATCTAATACCCTTCCTATGTTGCCTAGCCATGACCATTTACTGCTAGTCGTGCCCATTTACGAGCCTGTGCACACCTAGTTGTGTCTGTGTTCAAGTACATGCTATGTCCATGCCTATGTACTCTTGGTTATGTTGGTATACCCTATGAGGTTCATATCCAACAATAATGGAGGGGTAACATGGTGAGTGAACATGTCACACGATGTGTGATATTTATCTCCAGTTTAAACCCTAGCGTCATAACTACGAGGTCGCACAATGTGTGTAAATCCAGATTACACGCTGTGTAACCCATGATTTTCTTGATGTTGTGGGATTTATATCCACATCATTATTCATTTTTTAGGAGCTTCCATAAAAGTAAAAACCTAAATATTAGGGGTTGTTCAAGCCTCTAGTCTCCAGAGATCGAGATTCATGGCTAATATCTTCTCGGAAAAGGATCTATCAAGCCAATCCATCACCGCATATCAAAACTAGGAATAATATGAACCAAAAATCTATTTGATCCTTATCTTATCATCCAACATCATTATCAAACCTCGATCATACAATCAACCATGAACTACACCCATGGTATTTATCAGTTGCACCGAATAATGGTCGCACATTGATCAAACACCGAGTATTTGTCGAACCATGGTCGAAAAAATTGCCTAATATGTATGTCTAAAGGACAGCGGAAGAAATCCAAAACCCATAAAATGTGAGGAATGAACCTCAGTGATTTTTTTGGGCACAATTAATTTTTATATAAGAATATAATTGAGTAGGAATAAACATAATGGAAAAAATATAATTCCATCAATTTAAATATACTGACGATGCGAGTATGAGTTCTATTTATGGAATTGATCTACATTTATACTATAATAATGAACAGTATGGAAAAAAAACATCATCCTACCTAAATTATATATCAATCATTAATGAAAAATGGTTATGTGTTGCTGTTGTTGATGACATCTAAAAACTCCATGGGTGAAATGATCCATGATCTGGTCCTGATCCATTATCATTCACCATAAACTCTCTCCTATAATTGCTTATAGGTATATAATGTTTAGAGACAAACTCTGAATCAAACTCAATAGATTTATATTTAAATAGGAATCTTGTTCCTTCATTGAACAAAATAAAATAAATCATTTAATTAACTAATTTTATTAATTTTATTAATTACATGGAAATAATAACTCTTTCACAAATACCATGTTCAAATAAATATTATGTCACACCTAAGTTAAAACCCAGATTAAAAACTCAATGGTACCTTTATATTTATGGTCCAATCCCCCATTCAGGATTCATTCAACTTTTCTAGGAAAAATACGTGTGCATGTTATTTAATATATTTAATGACTTTAAAGCATTTATTCCAGGAACACTGGGCCTTGAAATCACACATCGTCTCAACTCCTCATCTTGATAATAATCCATACTATATCCAAAAATAATACATATAAAATCCAAGTAATTTTAATCCCCCCACCTTAATGATTTTATTCCTAAAAATAGAAAACCTACTAAAAAGGATGAAGGTACTAGGCTCACCTCTAAGTATCCTACTCCCAGGTGCTCTCTTAAAGATTCTCTTACTACCAACAGACATGCACTAGGGGAATCAATCACCCATGA
Source organism: Viscum album (assembly GCA_963277665.1). NCBI lineage: Eukaryota > Viridiplantae > Streptophyta > Magnoliopsida > Santalales > Viscaceae > Viscum > Viscum album. The sequence continues at coordinate 908,456,134 of OY728156.1, forward strand.
AGGATCCTCTCATGTATATCCTTGATCTCCACAATGTACTCAACAAATGTAGCTTCATTTTCTATGTCCATCTCGCCCCAGACGATAGCATGTTATGGGTCATGAATTTACCTACATAGCTATGAAACATGGAAGATATTATTTACCCAACCCAACCGTGGCAGTAGAGATAAGTGGTATTCCCCCTTGCTAACACTATGTAGTTTCTGAAAAGGATTAATGAATCTCAGATATAACCTACCTCCCCATCCAAATTTCTTCAATCTATGTAAAGTGATACTATCAATAATACATGTTCTCCCACCTCAAACTCAATAGGTCTATATCCATTGTCTGCATAAGACTAATAATGGCTATGTACAGTCCTTATATACTCCTAGATTATTTTCAACTTCTGTATAGTAGCTCAGACCAACTCTGGGCCCGTGAGTGTCAAATCTCCTGGATCTGTCCATCAAAGTGGTTACCTAAAGGTTTACTCATACAAATCCTCAAATAGTTTTATACCAATAGTATAATGGTACTTTTTGTTTTATGAAAACTCCACCAATGGTAGATTATCCTCCCAATATAACCAAACACCAACATGCAATCCCGCATTATGTACCCTAATAACTGAATGGTATACTTAGTATGGTTATCAGTCTGGTGGTGAAATGTTGTGCTCAAGTGAAAAAAACACCTGAAGGCCTCCTACAATCCTCTCCATAATCATGAAGTGAATCAAGAATCATAGTCCAAAATGATCGTCGAGGGTACTATATGAATTTGGACCATATTCTATATTTTATGGCATCTCAATATGCCTACTGAACTTTTCCCTCAAATATCTACGAAATAGGCCAAATCAGTGAGTTGGTCTACAATCGCCCTCATAGAATCGTTTCCCCTAGACATATGTGGTAAACCCATCCTAAATTCCATTGAATTACACCCCACTTCCACTTTGGCACCTCAAGGCACTAATCTAAACCCATTGTAACCTAGTTCTATACCTTAACCTATAAGAAATTGAGGCATTTAGAGACAAACTCTTGACTCCATTCATTATTCATGTCCACTAAAACTGACATTGGTTGTCCTGGTACATCTTTGACACACCTAGATTCACCTCTAAAGGGGATTTTTGAAACTCATTCATCCTCTCCCCCCACAACATCAAAGGTACCATTGTCTATCCTTTGAAAATGATAGTGTGCTTCCCACCTTTGTAATATCCATCATGAGAATGTCTAATAGATATCTGGGTATGTAAGGTATCACAGATAGTATCTCCATGTTGATCATACCTCACATGATATAAAAGTAATGGGGTAACAGTAATCGACATCAGATATAAATAACTAATTTTTTCAACTAATAACGACTGCAAGGAGGAAAAATACTCTCAGGCCTCTTCTAAAAACTGAGAATAAGATCTCCTAATGATAGTGACTTCCACCATGTTCCCATTTCCAAAAGTATTGGAAATCTTGAACTTGTAGTCTTAAAGGAAATCAAGCCATCACCTCTATCTCAATCTAAAATATTTCGGAGTAAAGATATACATGATAATCTTGTTGTCAGAGTAGATGATAAATTGCTCACCCATCAGGTAGTGTCACCACATTTTTAGTGTAAATAATACTACTAATAACTCAAGATCATGGGTCTTGTAATTCTTCTCAAGTGGTATAAACTGATGTGAACCATAAAAAATAACCACTTACCTCTTAATCAGAATATAACCAAGACTGGTCCCTAATGAATTATATAATACTATGTACTTCACAACCTCCTCTAGAAATATCATGATGGTAGTTCTCTTGAACCACTATCTCAAATCCTAAAATCACTTTTGTCACCTTTTTATACACATTAAAGTTTTCCTCTTTTAGTTCATAGATTTTGAGGGTGCTTCCACTCTAGATAAGTTGGTTACAAAGCTCTGATAGTTCCATCACAATACAAGGAAACTTCCCACATTGATATCACTCTTGGGTGGATCTCAAGAAAGTATTGCCTCAACCTTTGCCGAGTCCACTTCTACTTCTTCCTCTGATATGATGTGTCCTATAAAGTTAGCTCCTTGAATCCAAGACCAACACTTCAAGAGATTTCCATAAATTTGGTACTCTCAGAGCATATCCAAGACTATCATCAAGTGTCTCATGTTCTCCTCCTCATAAAATGAGTACACTAGGATGACATCAATGAAAACCACCATGAATCATTCTATGAACGAATGAAAGAGTCAGTTCATGAGTCCCATGAATACTACAGGGGCATTATTTATGATAAACTACATCAACGTGTATTCATATTGATTGTAGAGACATCTAAATTTTGTCTTCGGTATATCCTCATCCCATAATCACAACTGGTGATAGCCTGATCTAATGTCAATCTTCAAGAACCATCACACAACTATAAAATAATCAAAGATTTAATCAATCCTTTATAGTGGATACTTATTCTTCAGGGTCACCTATTTCAAGTGGTAGTAATCCACCCATAACCTCAAGCTCATATCTTCCTTCTTAGAGAATAACAGTTGGGGTTCCCAGGAGGAAAAATAGTGTTTCACAAATCCATTCTCCTAAAATTCCTCCTACTGCACCCACAACTCATGAAGATTTGTGGGAGCCATATGATATGTTGGCGTAGATATCGGGGTCATCCTGTGGTTTTATTCAATGCATAATTCTATAACTCAATAGGGAGGTAAGACTAGAACATCCTTAGGAAATACATCCTCATACTCCACCACCACTATAAGAAACTAAAATCTCATATAATCTACTACTCCAAGATCCATTATATCCAAATGGTGAGTAATTGGTTGCACTCTCTTATGCCTAAGAACTTCATTCTCTTCCATGTCTTCCTTTTCACCCAAAATGTAAAACCTCATTCCATAACTGAGGAAACAATGCATCTTCTTCCTAAAATAGTTAATCTAGGAATGAAATGTGGATAGAAATTCCATAGCTAAGATGACATCATTAGGCTTCATTATCTCTACAAAGAGATCCCATATAAAACTCAAACCTCCATGAATTTTATTGAATTGTCTTCTTAAGTGCTTAATCATTGAGTGATCGCTAGTTGGAGCCTCCAACTATAAGGGTTGTGCCAATGGCTCAACCAAAATCTCTAAGTATTAAACTAGAGAAGTGGAAAGGAATGAATGAATCTCACCTATGTCTAACAATACTACAGAAATATCAAAAAATACATAGATCATACCTCATAACATCCCTATAGTCTGCATCTGGCCTCATCCCTTACAACCAGCTCCCTAATCCTGGCATGGACCACTTGGGGGTGGTTGTGGTGATAGGTCAAACCTCTGACCACCACCTACCGCTCTATAGGACCCTCATCTACATCCTACACCCTATAGACCACATTGTTTCTTCTTGTATCTCTACCTCATAGTTCCCTCTACTATATCTTGATCAATTTTATGATGAGTTAGACAATCCCGAGCTAGATTTCCCCAACAATCGTAGGAGAAACACCACCTATCCCTCAGCTAATTTGAGCCATCCTATGAGACATTCACCACTAAACCTATGTCCTAGGATGGCCTATTGAAGCATATAACATGCTTGGACCCCTATAAATACTATTTTCTACCTTCTTCCAAGGTATCATCTCTTGGGTTCCCTCTACTAGCACACACTATTGATGCCTTATTTTCTAGAATACTACATACAACCAAGGCATGCTAAACCACCCTATAATATATGGGAATGCAATGGGACACCACTAAATCCATGATTTCTAGTCATAATACCTTTTCAAGATTCTATCCTCTAAAGAATAGATCTCAAACCATATCCATGGAGTATCATGAGAGACCATTAAACCTCTCTAAATAATCCTCCATGGTAAAATTTCCCTATTGAAGATGCAGAAATTATTTTAAGTGAACTAATCACAACATGGTGTAATTGGACTCATCCCTAAAGAGTTGATCAAAGCATGACTATGAGAAAGTTGGATCATCATGTGATTTTGTCAATATGCTCCACTATAGCCCATAAGATCCCTAAATAATTCTCACCATGAGAACCACCATCTGATGTAAAAGCATCCCCATAAGGAAAAAAACTCTATCGAATGCCTCTAGATAGTCCTTTTCCACCTAGTGGTCTAGATCACCCAAAAAAACCAAGAGGTTTCTACCTCTGAAACACATGTAGTGATCTCTGCCAGCAGATATCTTCTGATGGCACTTCCATCACTAGATATTATTCAATGGGTGGTAATATAGTTGGTAAAACACAGGGAGATACTATCTTCAGTATAGGACACTATACTGAACCCTCATTACTCGGTGAATAATCCTCATGATCATGTATAGGAATATTGGATGGTTTCCATCATGGAGGTATCATGTAATAAAAAATTTGTACCACGATCATAGAGTATATTTAGGGATCTGAATCAACAAAGATGTGGAAAACACAACCCATTACTATATAATTAATGTACCAATGTTTTCCTTGAAACCAATTTTTACTTGTACAATGTTGAAAGGAAGGTTGTTAGAGTATTTTTGTATGGATACGTTTTCCCCAACACTAACACTGATGCCATTGGCTTGAAAGATGAACTGGAGACACTTAACACTATTACCCCAAACCAATCGCACCGACTTTAGTCTTATGGTCGAACTGGTTCCCCCACATACCACTCTATCATAAAATAACCCACTAGGGTACTACCTATGACTACCCCAATCCCACCTCCAATATTCTAGGGGATGGTGACCATCACCGAGTAGTAATATCCAACAAATTTGAGGCATTATCCTAATGTAACTGCACACATGCTCACATCTATAAGACCATAAAATGTAGAAATTTAAAACAAATGAAAATAATGCATGAATATATCTATAGTTTCACAACCAAAGTACCACACTAAAGTATTGAAAGTGAAAAGAGGTTCAAATAAAATCTTAATAAAATAATTGTAAAGAGTACAACATGTTCCAAGGGAGATGAATACGATAAAAGAAAATCTCATGGTAAACACCTTAGTGTGTATAGCTCAAGATATGATCCACATACTCCACATCATCCTAATACATAGTTAAAAAGGTCTTTGTCAGCATAAGATATGAAACATTCAAGAAAATACCCTGAAGTCATGAGTATAACAGTATCCTAAAGGAAACCCCAAAAACACTAAACATAAAGCATCAAGTATAGTCAAATCAATACAAATATGTAATTAGGAAGTAAACCACACCACCAGGTGGTCACAACTAACTACTAGCCACAAGTTTATGCTCTAATAAATGATCATTCTGAGAGAATAAACTCCATGATCCATGCTATCAACAGAGACACACAAACAGGAGGTCAAGGTCATTAGGCTCACCCAAGAAAGATCACTAGTCTCATGAGGCTTTGATACTAAGATAGGGGTCACGCTTATAACTATTGGGGGACAACATGAACCAAATATAGATCAATCCATTATGTAGGGGATTTTTGGTGAACAATACCTAGAGCTCTACTGATACATCCAACTAGATAGAGGATAAACACCCTACTCAAGGAGATGACGTTGATTCCACAAACCCCACTGTGGGTACAATGATGATAGATGGTCACTCTACGATATCATAGAAGAACGTGAAACCCTCTATTGGAGACTCATGCTCTAGAGGAGATCATGATCCAAATATTTGTATGTAATTACACATTGTACTCTTGAGGGAATGGACCAAGGGAACACACACAACCAACATTGGTCCAAAAATAAGAAATGAAGGGTTACAAAAACCCTCAATAGTGTACACAATGTGTATTGAGGGTACACAATGTTTCAAGATATCCCTACGTATTCCTGTGTGGAAATTTCTTACATGACATGAAAACCTCAACATACACAACATGTGGGTAAAATATAGAACATATAAGGGTCACTTGACACCCATCGCATATCCTCGTACTATGTCCATGTACCGTTGGTCCTTCCCATGTATACTTGGTCATATCTGTGTCCAAGTACATAGTGTGTCCGTGCCCATATACTCTTGTCTGTGTCCATGTACCCTATAAGGTATAAATTGATCCATCAGATAGGGGTCACACATCATTGTTGGGAATTTATTTTCTCAATAATAATCTATAATTTATGATGATTTTGATCTTTATAGATACCCTTGTTTATTTTCTAATGAATTTTTCTTGAGTGAGTTTTCAGAAATTGATATCCAAGTTAAAGTAATTTAACATTATGAAAATTACTCTAGAAACACTATTTCAAACTCTACATTTGGTATATGAACATATTGTTCATAATCCCTTTGTTACGCAGGAAAAGTGAAGCACTTACATATGGTATCAACCCTACGCTATACTAAACAATTTATGTTTGGATCGGAATCCTTTAATTCAAAGAATTATCAAACTTATGGATCAGAAACCCTACATTAGAGTCAGGATTTACTATTCATCAACCCTACATTCAGGAATTTGAACGTATGGTTAATCAATGCTACCTTCAGGATATTATGCTAAAACGGTGAATGTGTGGATTATCATCCCTATGCAACTTTTGTTCCCTACGTTATGTGAAGATGAAAGTATGGTTATGGAATTATATTTTTTTAAGAACCCCACTCTATGTGAAGGAACCCTAAGATATGCGTGGGAAACCTATGCTATGTGAAGGAATCCTTTTCTACACTATTCAACCCTATATTGTGTTTTCGACGGTGAAGTTTTTAATCCATATTTTAAATCCGTGATTTTTTTCAACAATAGAGTTAGAATTGAAGACTAATTTGAGAATTGTTATGATTGTTTCAAAGAACTTTATTCATCATAGAAAATCACTCTTGTTCTTAAGGGAATTTATGACTCCCCTGGCCAATTGGAATTTGAATTTTCAAGATCAATCGTCCTATTATTTTCTATCTGGAATACCGAAGAAAGTTATCTATTCTATATATTCATTCATAGTATCTCTTCAAAAATATGTGTGTGATAAGAAATTAACATATCTGACTCTATCATTGAAATTATCTTTTAAAATTCTACTATAATGAATGATCGATTCTGAAAGAAACTACACCTTGGATATATTCATGTTCAATCTTTTTACTACTGTAAGATTATTACTAATGTTTATGTTTCTACCATGTTGAAGATAATTTTCTAAAAAGGATCGCTTTAGTCTATTTCGATTTAAAGATATTATTTTCTTAATAAGAAGATCCATTATTATATTAGTTTATATTGCAATAACTATGAAGAACAACCCAAATCAACAAATAAAACTCTATTGATTTATTAGAGTTTCAATTGCGTGTACTCGGTTATTGTAGAGTATCAGCTTCCTTATCTAAGATTTGGATAACTGGTTCTCCATTATGTTACCAAATGGATTTTTTATTAGTCTGGTTGTAAAGGTTTCAACTGCCTACACTCAATTTTGAAATCACGGTCTTGTGATAAGAGGTCCATTCTAGTGAAATTTACCTAGTTCGTAGAGAGAGTGATTTGTAGAGTGGACTAGGGGATATTTGTGCCCCAAACCACTATAAAATCTATGTTCTTCATTTCTGTTTATCCTCTTAAAATTATTTTCATATAGAAGAAAATATTTTCTTATATGATTAAATCATAGTGCATGTCAAACGACAAATTTTTTGGTGATTTTTGAAAAGGCGCAATTCACCCCCCCTCATGTGTTACTTTTTATATTCTGACCTAAAAACATGTGACCATGTCATCTAGCATGTGATATTTAAGTCCAGCTAAAACCCTTACATCATAGCCCTGGGGTCCCACTCAACCTATAACATAAAATTACACAACATGTAACCCTATATTTTTTAAATCTCATATGATATTCCTCTACATCATCCTTCACATCATCAGAGCCTCTTCCCTCATTGAAACGTGAAAATTAGGGGGTTTTCAAGACTCTAGTCACTATCGATTAGGATTCCAAGCTGAGATATGCTCATAAACTATCCTCCATGCCAATCCATCACTATATGTCAAAATCAGGAAGAACAGAAATAAAAATCTGTCTAATCCACCTCTAATCTTCCATTTCCACTGTCACACCTCGATCAAACCATCAACTAGGAACCTCACCCAAGATATTGACCTGTAGTACCAAATAATTTTTATGAAATGATTAAATATCATATATTATTTGAACCATAATCCAAACTAAATTCTCTTGATGAACATGAAATAAATAGGGAAGAAATCCAAAATCCATCAAAAATGAGGAAAAAACAATGTCCTTTGTTCTTTTTTCATTGATTTTTTTCATTTAAAAAGAAAATCGAAGATGAATAGACACAATAAAAAAATATAATTCCATTAGTTTAAATTTACCGATAATGTGAATATCAATTCTATTTGTGTAATTGATACGCATTTGCCTAATATTAAATAAAATAATGGAAAACAGAAATCAACATCCTACATAGATATTAGATCGATCATTGATAAAGAATAGTTCAATGTTGAGATCGTTGATGAGATCCATGAACTTCGTTGGCATGACGATCCACGATCTAGTCCAGATCCATCATATTTATCTAAGAACTCCTTTCTTTAATGGATTCTATATCTCTTAACTTTAGTACATAACCCGAATAAAAACTCTATAGAGTTATATATAAAGATTAAGTTGGTTGGTGAATCAAACGAAATAAAATAAATCATTCAATTTATTTATTTTATTAATTTCACTCATGTGGAAACCTTTTCATAAATTCCCTATGCTGACAAATATTATATCCTTCCTAGGGTAAAACCCACGTTCTAATCTCAATGGTTCCCTCAAATTCTTTATCCAAGTCCCCTTTTGGATTAATTCCACTTTTCTAGGAAAATGGAACATGCATGTTATTTAATTTATTCAATATATTTCAAACATTTATTCCAAGAACATCGAGCCTAGGAATCACATATAGTTTGAGAACCTGGTCTCAAAAATCATCCATATAATATCCAAAAGTAATTCACATAAAATCTAGGTCATTACAAAGTATTCCATGACATAGACGATCCCCATTGTGTAGCTACACAAAAATAGATAGAACAAAAAAATACCTCCTCCAACGATCTATGTCATATCGTAGAATTTATGTCATAGCTATGATGAAAAAGGAAAACTATAAAACCCCCCACTTCTTACAGCTCTAAACTTTATTCTATCTTTCCATTCTATAAATACTACCTTTACAAAATAGCTACAATCTCCACTCCACAAAAATCATCCCCAACTAAAATTTCATTTTCAAATCTACCATCCACTCCCCAAATACTTGTAACTTCCTCCAAACATCTCCATCACTTGAATCCCCACAAATTTTATGCACCAAAAATTTGGTTAGTTATATAAAATTTTAGAATTTAACTTTTAAATAAGAACATAAATATATAATGAAAAGTATTTTCATAGGAAAATAAATTTTTAAAATGTTAACTATTCTTATTCTTATTTATTACCAATTACAAATAAAATTTTATGTTGAAATATTTCTCATATCAATAATATACTTTATCTTTAATATATATAGTATCTTAAAATAAAGTGTATAAAAGATGATTTTATAAGGGTTTCATTTAAAACAATAAATCAGTCTAATAATTTACTTATATAGACAAATTTAATTTAATCAGTGAGTTAGTATTAACAATGAAATTTATTTTTATTTTTCTATCTATTTTATAATTTATTTACTTCTATTTTTTGTAATAATTTTACTAATATATATTGATGGTTATATATTGTTCCCTTGTTCAGTGTAGTTTAGTATTACATGTGAATCAAGATATAAAACATATTAACTTCCAAGAGAAATATAATTTTAAATATAGTTGTTTTAAAATATTTCTTAATTAATGCATGAATTAAATTTCCAATGCCTCATGTCTATACTCGATGTAACACATCGAAATTTGATTATGTATTCTCCATTAAATAAAATCAGTATGTGTGATATCTATTAATAAACACAACACCATTCTAAATTGAATATTGATTTATTATAATTTAAAATGAAATACATTATAGGATTCTTAAATGAACCATAATAGAAAAAATAGATGATTATAAATTTAAAAAGGATCTGTTCTACAAAGTAAAATACAATTAACTCTCAAGAAACTCTTTTGATAAATTTTATAACTTTTAAAAATTTAATAATTTCAAGGAAATAATATCAATAAAATGAATTGATAAAATACTTGTTATGATTATAAAATATATAGATAACAAAAAAAGAACTTTTAATAAAATATAATGAATATTAATCAAATTATTCTTGGTCAAATAGGAATGTTTTGTATACAAACATTTTTCATATATATTATATGTTTTCCTTAAAAGATAAATTTATCTTAATTAAAGGGATGAATTTATTTAAAATTATTTTTTTAAAATTTAAAAAATAAAAAAAGACTTCATAAATTAATTAAAAATTATTTAGAAATGAAGATAAAATAATTTGAAGTTAGAAAGAGATAATTTTTATTAAACTATTTTTTTGTGAGAAATGTATTTTTAAAAAAATAAATTAAATTAATCACTATTTATGAATTATTTTAATGAAATGTACTAATAGTATATTCAATATAATAAATTAAAATTCATAAAAAAAATTATAATGAAAATAATGACAATAAATTATTTTTTTTCTTTAAATATATATTTATTCTAAAAATGGGTTTTATGCGCTTTATGTGTGATTGTTTTAATTAATTTTGGCCACCTTTTGGAATTTTATTTAATGAAGTTGGTTTTATATTCAGAATAAATATATTAATAATTTTAAAAAAAATCATTTTTTTCATAAATATAATTAACCATGTTAAAATTTTATCACCACTCTAAAGTTTAAAAGGGTAAAAAGGGGGTGAAACTAAATAATAAGGCAAAAAATATCATAAATCCTATATATAATATAATTAAAAGAGTGTATTTTCAACCCAAATAATATTTTCATATAAATTGGGTATATTTGGTTCCACTTTCCCTATATAATGATATTTTTTATGATTATGGTCATTTAAAAATGTACCACAACTCCCACCTATAAAAGGATCTCTCCACAACCCCACCTATCCTCACTCCTTAATCTCCCTAAATCAACCAAAACCTAAAAAACTATCCCAAAATATCATTTTCACATTATATTGTTTTCTTATTGACAAAAGAACAATATATGAAGGCCTAAGGAGATATTCAAAAGAGGATATCCATGAATGAGGTAATTTTTGTTAGGTAAGATCTTTTAAGTTTATTTAATATCAAACCTCTTCCAAATCATTCAAAAACTTATTAACAAGATAAAATAATTATTATTTGTATACTAAAATTTTATTATATTTATGGAATAACTATGATCTACCTTCATCTCATTTCCTTTGAAAAATGTGAACATTCATCATGTTACATGCGCACTACAACCTCCATGAATGATGTATATGATTTCTCATCATCAGCATACATGGGTGGTTCAAAAAATAGATTTAATGATTAAATATTACATTTATTAAATTATTAAAATTCTAAAAATATATTTTTTCCATTATATTAAAACATATTCATAGTAAATTTTCATCATAAAATTTAATAACTTAAGCGATCATACCGAGAAACTTTTAAAGTAATAACTTCATACCATTCTCTTACAAAACATTTATTCATATAACTATTGTTGAATTTGATTTCGTACTTTAATATAATTATTTATAAATCATTAATATTATATAAAAGTGATATTATCACTATAAAATAACATCTTATTCTGATTCAACAATTATAACAAGTTCTTTTTTGGGTTGATTTTACCACTGACATGAAAGTTGTTAAAATTCGTATTTCATGAATGATTAATGAATGTTAAATGTACCTAATATCATGTAATTATTATTATTTTAGTATTTTTTATAAATTATATAATGGAAATATATATATTTATATTTTTTAATAAAATTAATTCTTATTATGAAATTGAAATTTCTAGAAAATAATGTTTTTAAGAATTTCATGAAATCTGTTACTATAAATCCATGAAATGACCAATGGAATATAGAAATATTTAAATAAAATAATATATATCTTCATTTTAATGTGGAGACTATGAAACTATGGCCAAGGTGAAAGGATTGAAACCTCTAAATCAAAAAATGTATGGAGAATGAAATAGTAAACACAAAGATATCAAAATTAACAAATAATTATAAATAAATAAGTAATGAGAAATAATAAGTGAATGAAATATTGTATGATTAATATAAATATGGTTCCAATATAGATTTATAATAAATATAAAATTTTTATATAATATATTAGAGTGTGTTCAACCAATAAGAATCATGAGGTATGGTTTTATTTTATAATCTCACTTTTTATAGAGATTGTCTATATTTAAATTTCCCTTGAGATAATTTTTTATTATTACAATTCTAAAAATTATATTTTTCTTATCATTATATTATTTCTATTTTTTCAAGTATTATTTCTAGTTTTCCACACATTAGTACTCAAATCATCTAAAATATGTTTTATAAGAAAATTTTCCCTTGATTCTCTTTTTTCATTGGGAATATTTCTCTTCCATATCAATATTATTTATTTATTTTCAAAAATGTTATTTTATATACATAATATATTTATAAATTTAATTTTATGATAACTTTACTTTTCTATAGAAATATTCAAAAGAATATTTTTAATGTATTGTTTATGATTCCTCTTTTAATTTCTTTACCAAATTAAGAAAATAAAATTTTCTTAGTGCTTTCCACATGAAATGATTTTCCCCCCATCATGAAAATTATTATTTATCTAGTTTTATTTAATTATTTTTATAGTCTTCCAAAGTAAAATATTTTTATATTTTTTAGATAATTTTTCATTTTTTATCCAAAGAAAAGAATATTATTTTCTTAATATATTTTATAAAGGATTTTATTTCACTTATGTACATTTTTATCTTCCACTCCAAATTTTATTACTCAAACATAGTTCCCATTAATGATTTTATTATATTATATTATTTTACAAATAATTTTTTAAATGTTTTCTTGTGGCCTCATGAAAAGAGTTTAGGAGGTGATTTTTATATTTGATTCTTAAACTAAGTTATAAAAGTTTTAAGAAACATAATTATTATCTATGATCTTACTCTATAATTTGAAAAATCATAGAATTTACTAAAAATCATTTTTTATGAATTTATGGTTAAATTAAAATACCTTACTAATTTATGTTTTATACCTTATTTTGTGCATAATGTTTATTCTTAGATCATTCACTATATCTCTTTATTAATAATTTGACTTTAATTTTATTCTTCATTCCCATGATTTCTTATACCATGGGTATATTCATTATCCTTTCTATATTATCTTAAGGGTATTCCCATTTCTATATTTGGTTTCAATTGAGGTAATCTTATTCAATTGACCCTAGAATATTGATATTCAATATACTTGATTCAATATTAATATTAATTTATTGCTATGGTATATTGATTATGTATTTTATTGTTAATTAAAAATATGAGGAAGGAATTTGACATCTTTAGTGATGGGTGGGGCCTAGAATTTTATAGCCCTTTGATGCATCGGGTAAGGATTCATGACTTAAACAAGTCATAATTTCTTATTATTTTTGTATTTGGTGTAATCCTTCCAATTTATACAAAGTATCTTAACTGAGGTCGTGGTAGTAAGAGTATAATTTTTTTAATTATACATTCCATAATTGTAAAATTTGTTATTATTTTCCATGTGATTAATATGTTTTTATTATCTATGAATAGTTTTTTATTCAAGTTATTGATTATATATAACATTTTTTAATTATTTACTCTTCCATATTGTTTGGGCCTTATGTATTCTCGATATCTTTCGCAGTAAATTGACCCTTACTGAGAGTTTAAGCTCACAATTTATTTTACATTATTTTCTCATCGTACCAATGAGGGATCTCTCAATTAATTCAAGGATGAATAATATTATTTTCAATAATTTTATAAGCAATGTTTTAAGATTTCTACTGTAATATGTCAATCATGTATGTATTTGGCCTCTTAATTTAGTTAAAACGATTGATGTGATCTCTTGTATCATGTAATCTATTGTATCAGGTACAAATTTTATATAATAAACACTGGATTTTGGTTATTATATTAAGGTTTTTTGTAGTTTATATTAAATAATGTTTAGTAGAAACCATATAAGGTAGATTTTAAAAGGATATTACTAAAATTAGTACTACGATAAACCCTTAGAATGTTAAATAACTTTTTCCTGCATAGTAATTTTTATGATATGGATCAATATGCATAATGATATAAGTTAATTATGTTTATTTCATTATTTATAAATTGTTCCTGTCATAAGGAGGGGAAATTTTTTTAAATCCCATAATCTATGTATAGATTTCTATACTAAGAGAGTCAAAAAAGATAGAGTAATAGTTGATTAGATTATAAATATATTAGTTAATCAGAAAATACCGTCCTTTAAAGGAACTTATAATCCATTAGTATCTCAAAATTAGATCAAGTATCTCAAAAAGATATTTCTATATTTTGGGAGTAATGAAAATGATAAGGTATTATAGTAATTTATTTCTTAAAGGGATATTATAATCAATGGTGTCCATTTATTTAATCATTATAGATATAGAGGATATATAGGGTATGGAATGGGAGACTTTTAATGTTAATTTTTTTGAAAAAATAATTCAATAAGAGAAAAGATATCATTTGGATGGGTAATTTAAAAATTTAGTTAAAACAGAAGTGAAAAATGTTTTCAAGTATGGGAATAACATTAAAATATTATAAATTCATGATATAGACTATGTAATTAATATAGAAACCCAAATTTATTCATTCCTTTATGGGATAAATCAAAGACATCAAATGGACTTACTCTCTCAAAAATTTTCCACAAATGAAGATATATTATCAAGTGTCTTCCATGAAGAGAAGGAACGCTCCATGTAATATATTTTTAATGGAATAAAGTGATAATAATAATAGATAATAACTATAAAAAAAGAAATTTCTTAAATTGTAAGAAGGGAAGTGTGTATTTTCTAACATCTCATAATTCTAGAAAGAAACAAGTTGGAATTTTCTTGAATGTAATGACAGATTTTTTTCAATTTTAGAGATAAATTTCATCAAGATCGTGAATGAAAATGAAACGTATAATGATTCAAATATATATATATTAGTCACTATATGAATCAATTTCCGAGGTGTAATTGAAATTTACCTTAGAAATTGTGTAAGGAGAGTGGTTGAGATTATGTGATTACTACTACTAAACCCGAATCACTAAATGGTGTGATAGTTGGTACTTTGATCATAATCTTAGTGTAATATAATTATTTATTTGATTATAGATTTATAAACTCTTTTATATCCACTGAGAATATTTAATCATCATGAAACACTTAAAGGAAGAAACTATAAATCAATCCTCCAAGTGGGAATCTTTTTATAATGAGAATGTATCTATAAGTATTGGTTATAATAAAAAAATATTTCCAAGATAAAAAATTTATTATTATACCGATGGTTTATTTTTGGTTAATATTTTATATTTTTGGGTTTCAAATTTATTCAATCATATTTTGAATATTACTAAGTTTTATTTATTTGTGGAATGATTTGAGTTAAACATAAGTTTTTATTATAGAGGTTTCATTGATTAATTTGTTACTTCTTCACATTAGGGTTTATTTATATTATATGTGATCTTAACTTATACTAATCATTTTGGTATTAGTAAATGACTAGGGATATGAGGAATAAATTTTCATTCTTTTATAGATCTTATGATCCGTTAAAAGTTTATTTTTCTTCTTTAGGCATGAAACTTTTATCATGATTATTCATTAGTTAGAATATGAGATGAATAGGAGGTGGAAAATGATTATAAAACAATGTAAGAATGAAATTGTGATTATGTAATGTAAATAAATCAAGTAATATATTTTATCATATCTTATATCTCGATGGTAAAATAATTCCTCAAACTCTGTATATATGAAGATAAATCTAACAAGTCCTTTATCAGGAATGTCTCTCGACTATCAAGTTATGATTTTATAAACTCATAATGTAAGGACCCAGCCTTAGACATGTCATACAAGAGGGCCTTATTCTGGTCTAGGTTCTGGAAATAGATACATGTTTGAAAATATCAGAGTTACAATGAAAAAAATTAAAACTAACTGAAAGTTCATCTCTGCTTTTGATGTGCTACAACAACAATGACCAACTCTGGAAACCTGTGAAAAACATTTCTAAAATTAGGGGTGAGAACAAAAGATGCTCAGTAAGGGGTTTAAAAAAACCTTTGATAAAAATTCTTTGAAAAATGGTGTATAAACATTTAGAAATACAATTTTTTTAAAATATCATTTGAAATTAATTACTGTATCGAAATACTAGTTCAATTTCTAGAAGATACTTACATTTAAAGTTGCTCAAATATACTCCAGTGTTTTTCTAAAAACATTAGGAAAACTTCTGAAAACAAAATTACTAATTCTAAGACTGCTCGAATAATTACAGACCATGATGGGTCCACGCCCAATCTCTTCCTATCTACCACACTCAACTGTCAGGTTTTCTTAAAAAGTTTTTAAGATTTCATTAAACATGGATACATTTGCACTGGGTTTTCCTATGTTAAAACTTGTAAACAACATTTGATACATAAGTAATGCATATACTTATTCGTATGTATATATATATACTTTCATAAGAATTCATCTTCTTGTTATGAAGTAGTCGATTTACACATCAACATATCTCTACATGATTTTTCATACGTATCATCCTTTACAAATTTATTTATACATAATAACACATTAACCATATATCATGTATATATATATAGTGCAAACAAAATGTATAAATAATATCCATATAAGGTTAGCGAAACCAATGTTTACGACATTGTCATTGATACAAATAATGGTCATTACCTATGAAATTTATCAGTTAATTATAATACGATGAGTGTTGATGATGAACATAATAGCATGGCCATGTATCTATGCAAATGTGACGCCCATGATATTGAAATAAAAACATGTTGATATTTTATGTGCGTATTTTCGGAAATATGTCGATAAACTAGAATAAAGTTGTAAAAATGATATATGCCATTTCATTCATATACATATATATATATAATCATATATATGTGTGTGTGTGTATAACCATGTATAATAGCATAATTGAATAATAAGAATAAAATCATAATAATAATTTTACTCTTAAAATTTTGCAGAATAATATAAAACCAAAACCATCCAATATAATAAATATTTAGTTTGGTTTTGATATACACATATAAATATTTATATATAAACTTGTATATACCAAAATTAAAATTAAAACAGCATCTACAGAATTATATTATAAAGGTTGTAAAATAGAGATAATTAAAAATAGGCCCTTACATGAATTATATAAATAAAGAAAAATATTTAAATAAAAATGTTAACCATTCAGAAAACATAAAGCAGAATAGGTTTTTTATTTATATATAAGTGTATATACACATATATGTATATATGGGTTTTACAAACACAAAACTAAATAAAACCTTACTATGATAATACTTTAGAAACAGGTCCATTAAATAGAGAGAATTTATCATATATGCGAATTGAATTAGAAAGATATAATCTTACATAATTATATAAAAATATATGAATATGTATTTCTTTAAAAATAAATTGTACTCCTAAAAGATCTAATTGAAAATAATAATTCTTCTTACTTGATTTTGGAAACTGAAAGGGGAAAGGGAAACTTTAGCTTGCCGAAAAAACATGAACCTGAAGAAGTGATATGACCCTAGTGTTCTAACCGCATGAAGGAGGGTTCTAAATTTATAACAAAAAATGAAGGCAGCTTCTCAGGGAAGTATAACTCAATTCACAGGTATCATAATGATACATTATTATATATATTTTTGTTCCAAGTCATGCCATTCATTATTTTAATTTATTTTAAAAAAATATAATGTCAAAAGGTGGTGCAAAATGACTCACGCCTCCCTCATGATTGTCAAAATACTATTACAATAATATATCATCTCATGCCTCCCAAATTGACATTCAGTATTGGATCTAATAATATTAATATGTTATTTATATAATAATATTATTATTATATATAACGATTAATATATAGTGAAATATATAATATATAATGATCTATACAAGTAATATATAATATCACTATTTATAATATATATATATATATAATGAAAAATATAAAATGATTATATATTGAAAAATATAAAACTTTATATAATGAAACATATAAGGCGTTTTGATTTTTTTAAGGCAAAGTCACGTTTTTCCATCATTTCACCACTTTTCCACTTTTGGACTTCTTATCCCCAATGTCAGGCCACTCACAAAAAACATGCAATGTATTATTATTAAAAAAAGTGGTTCAATTAACCCTCTCTCTCCATTTTTATTCATTATTATGTTATTCATTTTAATAAAAATAATATGTCACACCCCACACACAAAACAAGCAATATATTATTATTAAAAAAAGTGGTCCAATCAACCCTCTCTCTCAATTTGTATTCATTATTATGTTATTCATTTTAATAACAATAATATGTCAATCCTCACAAACAAAACAATCAATATATTATTATTAAAAAAAATTGGTTCAATTAAGACTCTCTCTCCATTTGTATTCATTATTATGTTATTCATTTTAATAATAATAATATGTCACGTCCCATGTAGTATCAATAATATATATATTTATTCATTTATTCATTTTTATTAATATATCAAAAACATGTAAACTATATTTATAAATTCTTTATATATATGTACCATGTTAGTGTTTTTATATATATATAATTATATATAATTTATTTTTATAATTTATTTAAATTAAAAAAAATTAAACATAAATTTTTTATGCATTTTTTTAATATAACAATTATATGTATTTATAATTGATAAATTTAATAAAAAAAGAATAATATATATCATATATTTATAATATATATTATCTTAAAAATAATAATAATACTAATTTTAAATGACATGTATAATAAAATTATAATTTCATAATAATATTAGTTTTATTAATATATAATTGAAGACTAATATTTTTATTTATATCATTGTCAACCAAATTAGAATAAGTCTATATTTTAATAAAACTATTACATATATAAATAAAATAAATTTCTTATTACTAAATATATTTTTATATGTAAATATATTACATACACATATATATATATATATATACTTAGAATTTCAAAATTAATAATTACAATATTATTAGATTATCATCATTATTGATTTATTTTTTTATTTTGATAAATTGATTTACATATTTATTTAGATTGTAAAATAAATTTTTATAAACCAAAAAATATTTTATTAAAAAAATTTATTAAAATTCGTAAATTAACATAATATTTATTTTAGTTTAAAAAGAAATAATGATCTTAACAAATTCATTGTATGTTAGTAAATCTTTTTGAACACTTAATTTTTATTAATCTTGTTTTAATATTTTTTTAATGTAAATATATATGTATATATATATATATGTGTGACATATATTAATTCAAAAATATTATTTATAATAAAACATCATTCTTAATTATTTAATTTATTAGAACAACATATTTGAAAATATATTTGACATCGTCGCATATTAAAAACATAACATTTTTTTATAAATCAAAGTATTCATAAATTTTCATTTAGAAAATGCCTTCTTTTATAGTTTATTTAGAAAATTCTTCATTTTAAATTATAATTTATTTAAACTTATTCTTTTTTTCTGAAACTCAGGGTGTTACAATATTCCCCCCTTAACATAATTACGTCCTCTCTATTCGATCGTCGGACTAAAACTAATTCTGAATTTTCATCTTCAGAATTTAGAAAACTAAGACCGCTAGATTCCTAGACACTAACATTTAACGACAACATCTATTTCTAAAGTTTTATAGACTGTTCCTCTGATACCAAGTGTAAGGACCCAGCATTAGACATGTCATACAAGAGGACCTTATTAATTTCTAGGTTCTGGAAATAGATACATGTTTGAAAATATCAGAGTTACAACGAAAAAAAATTAAAACGAACTGAAAGTTCATCTCCGCTTCCGCTGCGCTACAACAACAATGAACAACTCTGGAAAACTGTGAAAAACATTTCAAAAACTAGGGGTGAGCACAAAAGATGCTCAGTAAGGGGTTTAAAAAAACTTCGATAAATATTCTTTGAAAAACTGTGTATAAACATTTTGAAATATAATTTTTTTAAAATATCGTTTAAAATTAATTACTATATCAAAATACTAGTTCAATTTTTAGAAGATACTTACATTTAAAATTTCTCAAATATACTCCAGTGTTTTTCTAAAAACATTAGTCAAGCTTTTGAAAACAAAATAACTAATTCTAAGACTGATCAACTAATTACAGACCATGATGGGTCCACGCCCAATCCTTTCCTGTCTACCACACTCGAGAGTCGGTTTTTCTGAAAACATTTTTAAGATTGCATTAAATATGTATATATTTTCACTATTTTTTCATATGTTAAAACTTATAAACAACATTTGATACATAATTAATTCATATACATATTTGTACGTATATATATATATATACTTTCATAAGAATTCATCTTCTTGTTCAGAAGTAGTCGATTTATACATCAAAATATCTCTGCATGATTTGTCATACATATCATCCTTTAAAAATTTATTTATACATAATAACACATTAACCATAGATAATGTATATATATATATATAGTGGAAACAAAATGTATAAATAATATCCATATAAGGTTAGCGAAACCAATGTGTACGACATTTTCATTAATATGAATAATGGTCATTACCTATGAAATTTATCAGTTAATAATAATACGATGATTGTCGACGATGAACATAATAGCATAGCCATGTATCTATGCAAATTTGATTCCTCTGATATTGAAATAAAACATGTTGATATTTTTTGTGCATTTTTTTCGGAAACATGTCGATAAACTGGAATAAAGTTGTAAAAATGATATCTGCCATTTCATATATATATATATATATAAACATATATATGTGTGTGTATAACCATGTATAATATCATAATTTAATAATAAGAATAAAATCATAATAATAATTTTACTCTTAAAATTCTGCAGAATAACAGAATACCAAAACCATCCAATATAATAAATATTTAGTTTGGTTTTGATATACACATATAAATATTTATATATAAACCTGTATATACCAAAATTGAAATTAAAACAGAATATACCGAATTATATAATAAAGGTTTGTAAAATAGAGATAATTGAAAATAGACCCTTACATGAAATATATGAATAAAGAAAATTATTTAAATAAAAATGTTCACCATTCAGAAAACATAAAACAAAAAAGGTTTTGTATTTATATATAAGTGTATATACACATATATGTATATATGGGTTTTAAAAACACAAAACTAAATAAAACCTTACAATGATAATACTTTATAAACAGATCCATTAAATCGAGAGAATTTATCATATATGCGATTTGAATTAGAAAGATATAATATTATATAATTATATAAAAATATATGAATATGTATTTCTTTAGAAATAAATTGAACTCCTACAAGATATAATTGAAAATAATAATTCTCCTTACCTGATTTTGGAAACAGAATGGGGAAAGGGAAACTATAGCTTGCTGTAAAAACATGAACCTGACGAAGTGATCTGACCCTTGTGTTCTAACAGCATGGAGGAGGGTTCTAAATTTATAACAAAACATGAAGGAAGCTTCTCAGGGAAGTTTAACCCAATTCACAGGTATCATAACGATACTTTATTATATTTTTTTGTTCCAAGTCATTCCATCCATTATTTTAATTTATTTTAAAAAATCTAAAGTCAAAAGGTGGTGCAAAATTACTCATGCCTCCCTCATGATTGTCAAAATACTATTATAATAATATATCATCTCACACCTCCCAAATTGACATTCATTATTGGATATAATAATATTAATATGTTATTTATATAATAATAATATTATTATATATAATGATTAATATATAGTGAAACATATAATATATAAAGATCTATACATGTAATATATAATATCACGATTAATAATATATATATATATATATATAATGAAACATATAAAATGATTATATATTGAAACATATAAAATTTTATATAAGGAAACATAAAAGGCGTTTTGAATTTTTTTTAAGGCAAAGTCACGTTTTTCCATCATTTCACCACTTTTCCACTTTTGGACTTCTTATCCCCAATGTCACGCCACTCACATAAAACAAGAAATATATTATTATTAAAAAAAAGTGGTTCAATTAATCCACTCTCTCCATTTGTATTCATTATTATGTTATTCATTTTAATAATAATAATCTGTCACAGCCCACACACAAAACAAGCAATATATTATTATTAAAAAAAAATTTCAATTAAGCCTCTCTCTCTCCATTTGTATTCATTATTATGTTATTCATTTTAATAATAATAATATGTCATGCCCCACACATAGAACAAGCAATATATTATTATTAAAAAAAAGTGGTTTAATTAAGCCTCTCTCCCCATTTGTATTCATTATTATGTTATTAATTTTAATAATAATAATATGTCACGCCCCATGTAGTATCAATAATATATATATTCATTTATCTATTAATTTTTATTAATATATCAAAACATGTAAACTATATTTATAAATTTGTTATATATATATATACCATGTTAGCGTTTATATATATATATATATAAATATATATAATTTGTTTTTATAATTTATTGAAATTACAATTTTTTTAAACATAAATTTATTATGCATTTTTTTAATATAACAATTATATGTATTTATAATTTATAAATTTTATAAACCCGAGCATAATATATATCATATTTTTATAATATATATTATCTTAAAAATAATAATAATAATAATTTTAAATGACATGTATAATAAAATTAAAATTTTATAATAATATTAGTTTTATTAATAAATAATTGAAAACTAATATTTTGATTTATATCATTATCAACAAAATTAGAATAAGTTTATATTTTAATAAAACAATTACATATATAAATAAAATACATTTCTTATTACTAAATATATTTTTATATGTAAATATATTACATACACATACATATATATACTTAGAATTTAAAAATTAATAATTACAATATTATTATATTATCATCATTATTCATTTATTTTATTATTTTGATAAATTCATTTGCATATTTATTTAGCTTGTAAAATAAATTTTTATAAACCAAAAATTATTTTATTAAAACAACTTTTATTAAAATTTGTACGTTAACATAATATTTATTTTAGTTCAAAAAGAAATATTGATCTTAACAAATTCATTGCATGTTAGTACATCTTTTTGAACACATAATTTTTATTAATATTTTTCTAAGATTTTATAAATGTAAATATATATATGTGTGTGTGTGACATAGATTAATTCAAAAAATTATTTATAATAAAACATCATTCTTAATTAATTAATTTATTAGAACAATGTCTTTGAAAATATATTTGATGTCGCCGTGTATTAAAAACGTTACATTTTTTTATAAATCAATGTATTCATAAATTTTCATTTAGAAAATGCCTTCTTTTATAGTTTATTTATAACATTATACATTTTAAATTATTATTTATTTAAACTTATTCTTTTTTTCTGAGACATGTGGTGTTACACATAATAAGTCATATAATTATACATATACGTTATCATTAATATTTAATTAATGAATAATAAGTTTCTGAGTATTAACTTTTAAATTAATTATCATGATAAATCTATATTTTCTATTACACCTATGTCAAGATACATTCATTTAGGTAAGCTAAAATTAAAATTTAGGGAAAAAATATATATTGGAGGGAGAATGTAACCCCAAAATATTAAATGATATGTTCTCCTGTAAATAAAACCATATGTATGAAGGATTTTTTTACATTCTATATCAAAGTAATGTGGAAAGTGATTTATTATAATACAAAATGAAAAAAAAATCATATGATAGTTAAATAAAATATAATTAAAAAATGATTTTAAATGGTTCTACTTTACATAGTAAAATAACATTTACATTAATATAATGGTTGTTACTAGGATATAAATTAGAATAAATTAATTTTATGCCTTAATAATACATTTTTACTAAAAGTGGTTTTTATACGTTTTATATGTGGATATTAGAATTACTATCTACCAAATTTGGGAATTTTATTTGATGAAATAGATTTCATATTTGGATTGAGAATATTAAAATTTAGTAATAAAATCAATTTCATTTTTTGAATTAAATATAAGCTACCATAGTTAAATTTTGACCCCATGATAACGGTTGAAATGGATAAAAGGGGGTTAAACTAAGGGATGAAGCGAAAAATTTCAAAAATCATATCTATAATTTATTGTAGGAGTGTATTTTAAACCCAAATCATATTATCATAAAAATTAGGCTTATTGTCTCCACTTTACCTTCGTAATGACATTTATTTTATTTAAATATTATTATTATTTACAGAAGTGTCACCCCCCTCACTCGTAAAAGGGACCCTTCACCACCTCAGTTCTTCACCCTCCTTAATCATAATTACGAACACCTCAACCTCATCCATCCTTATTATTTTATTTTTTTAATTAATATTTGTCCTCTTACTTGACTTTAGGTCAAACCAGTGTAAAG
The DNA here is from genome assembly GCA_963277665.1 of Viscum album. Lineage (NCBI taxonomy): Eukaryota > Viridiplantae > Streptophyta > Magnoliopsida > Santalales > Viscaceae > Viscum > Viscum album. The sequence continues at coordinate 908,480,935 of OY728156.1, forward strand.
GTTTTGAATTTTGGAAGTTGCAGCATCGATGCACACTTGGTTCATAGTATATACTAATTGTGTAGAAAAATCATGTGAAGGCCTATAATTATTAACAAAAAATTATCATGGTCAGAACATGGTTTCCCAAAAAGTCTGTCCAAACCATAACGGTCTCATTATATGTCCATTGAAGGGGGAATGGTTGGTGCTGAGAATAATAAACCATGCATTCAAAATGTGATACTTAAAAAAATTAAAATATTGTTTTATTATTCTACTCAACCCTAATTCTAACCCCTATTTTACCCCTCTCTATTCTGACTCAAACTAGAGCCCCGAAGGATGCCCAAGGTGCATCTCCCATTACTCCTCCCTTGGTTTTTAAAGGATTTTCCACTATATTTCTTCGTGGTTTCCTTGAGTTAAGTTCTTATATCCATCATTTCTTCATTTATATATATATTTCATCCCCTATTTTGACTTATTTTCTTATTTATATAACTATAGTGTGAGTATTAACCGTAATATTAATTTATTCTTGATGTTAGTGTGTACAGATTGGCCTTTAGGATTTTTCCCCTCTATTCAAAGGTTTCCTTCCATCCACACAAGTTTAAAGGTTGGTAGTTTCATTCAATTTCCTTTTTTATTTCACACTATTGAAATTTATCTTCCTAAAATGTTTTCCCCAAAATATTAATGAAGTTTAATGGTTCATAATGAGTTTACAAATCAGTAGTTAAAGCATATGGTTTTGGATAATTGGTTCCAATGGTAATATATGGATGTCATATGTTTTTTGAAATGCATAAAGGGTTTTTAATATTGTTTTTGATTATTTAATTTATTTTTATTAATTTTTTCATTCAAATTATTGTGTTAGGAACTTAAGGGTTTGATTGATTTTGCTTCATATTTCATGTGTATTTTTTATGGTTTATCTTGTTGAATGACTTGGTTCTGATGAATGGATTGAAATGTTCCAACTTGTTTTTTTGTGTGCAACCTATATATTTTATATATATATATATATATATATCTGTGTGTGTGTGTGTGCATGTGGATATGAACATATATATGTATGTGAATTAATACATAAATAGTTGTATGGATATATAAAGTTTTTCATAGGAATCCTTAATTTATTCTTGGGTTTTTAAAATTTTATTTTTTAAGTGTCTCTTGAAATGGATTTCCAAATGAAACTTTATCAACTAAAATCTTATGATAATTTATCACTTTAATGAATTTTTCATATGGAATTGATTTATAAATGGTTTTCTAAGGGGGTTTCAAAAGGATTCTCTAGATGAAAATGTAATTATCAGTTAGCATCTTCAGGAATTTTTCACTGATTAGTTTCATCCCAATTTAAGATTATTATGTGTTTATATGATTATAATTGTTAATATTATAAGGGTTTTTCATTGGTATGAATATGGAGGTAGTTTGAGAATATGTGATTAGATTAGATTGATTTTGGACTGATCTATTGTATGAAAACGCTACCTATAGAGACCCTTATTAAATATGACCAAAATAGTATAGTAATCTTATGATTTAAAAAATAGATCTAAGAATAGTTTCATAAAATAATGAAATAAATGTTCGGTGTCTTCACGATTAACTACATTAAAATGTTATTTTAATATACTTGTGAACATTTCCATATAATCATGCACCCCTAGAACCCTTCCTACATATCTCGTGGAGGCAGTAGTCTGTGTACAAACACAATTCACATTCCAATGTTTTTATAAGTGGGTGTAAATGAATAATTAAGGGTTATACCATTAATATAACAATATATCAGTATACTAATGAGACTCAATCCATCATATTATACTCAAAAATGAAATTTCATATATTAAATAATATGTAAATTGTTGTCTCAAATATAAGAATCATTTAATCATATTAACTTCTTGTGTTTAGATAAATTAATACTAACATTAGTGCATGTAATGTGTAAAAACATGTTTTCTTATAAAATTATATTTTTATGCATAATGTTCTATGTATAAGAAATAATTATCGCTATTATTGATTCTAATGATATTAATATTATTATACACTATTAAAGAAGAATTATTTGACATTAAAATAAATCCAAAACATAATGGCCCCATGCATAAATTTAATTAGAGAAATAGATGAAAAATAGTTTTCATAAAAAGTTACTTGATTTTTGAAAAGGTTATTCTTAGGTATTATAAATTGAAAATTTTAATTTTAAATTATTTATTTTAAATTATAAATATATATTTTTTATATAAAAAATATATGAAAATATCTATATTTTATAAAAGTGATACTATTACAAAACTAAGTATTTATCACTATTCACCAAAAAATCATTTACTTTATAAAAAATATCTAAATTTTATCCTATGATATTTTTTTGTGTGGAATTAAAAATTGAATTTTACTTTCTCAAATTTAAATTCTAACATTTTTTCATGTAAATTTTTAAAATAGAAAATATAATTTAATGAAAATGGATTTTCTTGGAACTAGCCTTTTCAATATTAACTCATATTAATTATTTACCTTTATAAGGAAATAATTATTAATGGTTTACCATGTTAGTGTTTATTATAATGATATTAAAATTTTCTTATTAATTTGTTGTGGTTTTTTTATTTTGGGTGTAGCATGTGAGAAAAGGTTATATAACACCATATATATTTTAAATGAACCAAAATATTGAGTTGTTACATTCTACCACCATAAATAAATTTCAACCTCACAATATAATAATTATTTACTTGTAATAATAGATAAAGGTATTAAAAGGATATACATGCATTAAGATATTATCTTTAATGTGATATTGTATTCAATATTATATGTAAGATTGGAAAACACTTATTTTCCCTACCAATTTCAAGTAAATATATCTTATATCAATGTATTAATGCCCGGGTGAAGGATTTGGTTTTTTTATAGATAATTCCTAGTTATAATTGTACTAATAGATTGAAATAGGTGATTTTGAATTTATTTTTCCCAATTCTAAAAATTAATGTGGATTCATCGTGAATATAGTCATTCTATTTTGAAAATATAGTCTTTTTTTATGAGGATATTTTTATTTTCATAACATTTATTTACAATAAACATCATAATTATAACAAAAAATGTTTTCCATAAAATACACATCACTAAATGTAGTGACTTGATGCTTTAATAAACTATCTTGGATATAATAGGGTTGGTAGAACTAGAATACATCAACTAATTTGATGTGGATTCTATGTGAAAATTAATTACCATTATCCCCTTAATTGATTGTCATTTTATAGATTATTCCTTTATCACTGGGTCTAAGAGGTTGTGTATTCATACCACCCTCACCCATCTTTGGATTAGGTAATTTAAATGGATAATTCTAAATTTATCCTCACATAAGACATTAAAAAGTTATTTGTGACCTTGGATGAGTTATATTTTCTTTTCTTATGTTAACTAAACACTTATTTTTTCCTCAATAGTTTGATTCTGGATACCCTCCTTTACCACAAGTGAAACACTATTTATCCCCCTTGAGGTAATTCCCTTGGTGATTCTTTCCACATTTTTGACTTGTAGTAAATTGAATATTTTTTATTCATTTTCTTCATCACATGCTATTTCATGAGGCACCATATTTCTATTATTTATTTTGTTTGGTAATTTTACTATGTTAACATTGTTAATCATATTTAATGATAGCTGGATTGGAATAATTATAAGGTTTCTCATTCCATCTTCTATTCTGATTGGTTGTTCATTGTGGTACTCTTGACATTTTCATTCATGCTCGTGGTTTCCTTTTGTTTCAGTCACTAATAAAACTAAAAGGGTTCACATGAGTGAAAAAAACATTATAATATAGGAAAATTATTATAATGGTAAAAATAATTTCAGCCATAAAACATCTCTTTATTTTTCATTTTTATATTTCCCCATAGTTTCTTTAGGTTAAACTATATCAATATTAGTTTATCCTATGTTCCTTTAATTAGTTTTATCCTATGCATCTCAACCTTATCCATTAATGTATATTGTAAATCAATCCATATTTTTTCTTCATAATGATAATATGATCAACCAAATCATACTATATGGGAGTGTCCAACTAGGTGTTCAATTAAGCCTCTTTATCATGCACCAGGTGATAATGGATTAAATATTGAATCTTCCCTTTTCAGGGTTATTACCCCTAGGTACATCTCTTACAGTGCCTGAATCCACTTGTAGTATCTACAAAGATATTTATTTCTATGTAATACAATCTACTCTATTCTTTTACAATATTATAGTATTTCATCCTATACTTAAACTCAACTTTAGGGTTCCTAATAATGTTCTATAACCCTAATACCCAAGTTAACGAAACAAATCTTAATAAATAACTAAACTAATCTCGAAAAATTACTAAAGTAATATACAAAAATAACACAACTCTGTACTGATAGAAATTATATATATACATTATTAACATGAAATAAATATTATAATAATACCATTTTTTTAAATAAATCTCATAATAGTCACACAAAACAAGAACCAAATGGTTTAGTGTCTTTGAGATCAGCTATATAAACATATTATTTTACTATAATTTTCATCATTTGTCCATAATCATGATCCTATAGACCCTTTAATACATATCTCACATGATATAATCATCTTTATAACATAGTTATTGTAAACATATGAAATTATTGAGCTCAGACACTCATTAAGGGTAAAACATAACATAACATGAATAAAAGTATGAGAAAGAGATAAATATCATAATACATCATTAAATGACCTTAGATGATAATAATAATACATTTTAGTGTAATATAAGATCTTATAAATATTATTATAGGAGTATAATATATTTAAACTTGCTCAAAACCCATCTCAATATTCATATAACATGTGAGAATGACATAAAAGTGCAGAATACTAAAAAGCATGACATAATATTGAAAACATAGAATTTCATTGAAATGAAATTTCTCTTGTAAATTTATCAAAACTTTAGTATCCAATTGTAAATGTGGAAAAATTATTAACATAAGAAAACATGTATTAGAAAACTCAATATTCCTATACTTATGTGAACAAACTTGTTATATCAACTCATGAAAATGTGATAAAACCCATCATTCCCATGCCTATGTGAACAAACTAATCATGCCCAATATTTACTATCTAATGTGGTATAAACCTAAACCAATTAATTTTAGTGTGATATTGGAATCCACCTGTTATTATCCATACATATCTGGGCCACTTAAAATCAACCATCATTATATCTTAAATAACCCATGGAAAAAATCAGTTTCTTAAACATTTAAAAAACCTCACATATCATGAAATTAATAAATAATAAGATATAAAAAATCTTATTTTCAAAAATCAATCATATTATAATAAAATATATAGGGTTATGAAAATATCACTTCATGAAAGATAAACCTTTGACTGTAAATATATGTGAAAATAAAAAAAATCAAAAAACATTTAAAACCTCAAAGTACAAATTAATTTCAAAAACATTTTTGGGAAGTTAAATAGAAGACTTTTAAAAACCTTATAATAAATATTTACTAATAAATGTAACTTGAAAATACATAAAGGTTTCAAAAATAGAAGTGAAAACACTTCTAAAACAATTACTTTTAAAAGAATATTTAATAATAGAAACTTGAAAAGTACATAAAGATTTAAAAAAAGGAAGTGATAATACTTTGAAATTTTTTACAATTAAAGATAATATTTAATATTATAATCTTTAAAAACATAAAATTTATCAAAAATAAATTGGATTGGATGATAAATATTATTATTTTGAAAGGATATAAAGACATTTTAAACATTTTGAAATAAAATTTCTGAAAACCCACATAGTTAAGTGGATGATGAATTTTAAAAAAAATGAATATAAGTGGAGATTATCAATGGTGATAAAAAAATTATTTTTTAAAAGATAAAGGATAACATTTTTGGGAAGTAAAAATATTTATATGGGATAAAATATATTAAAAATATGGGAATTATTCATAACACAAATAATTTTAACAAAAAAATTGAATTGTCAAGGAAATAGAGATTGGTGTTCAGAATTATTTTCCAAGAAAATAAGATTTCACTATAATATAAATTCATCATAGGTTATAATAAATCATTATTGAAATATAATATTCAAAAAATAGTGATTATGACCCAAGAAAAATACTTAAATCACAAAAACACCTTACAACCTTTGTAACTTTTGAATCAAACCCCATGAGAGGTATAACATTAAATATCATATTAAATATCGTGAAATATAAAATTATCAGGATAAAAAATAAAACAGGTAATTTTTTACATCATTGAAAAGGAAACATGGTGTTTAGTTTAAACATGTCTCAAGAGATTCAAATTTGAGACAATGAAACCCTTACATTGTTTCTTTGATTTATTGATGACAAATTAACTTCCTATAAAAAAACATATATACCTTAATAATATATTTTATAAAATTATTCATTTATTTTAACCTTTATATACCACATTTATAATCACTTATTATGTGTATATTTGTTATTTATAACTTATTTTTGACCATCGGGTGTTAATAACTTTAATCATTTACGCATGTTCTATAATAGTGATATCATTATTCAATATTTGATACCAAGTTCATAATTAATATATCTATAGATATAATATAATATATTCCATGTATTTATATTTAATACTCTCATACTATTCCATAGGGTTTTTAGTTATGCTATATGAAAATGGAATCGGTGTTGGATTATTAAGGCGATTTTAGAAAATGAAAATGATACTTTTATAATAAGTTAAATACATAATATAATATTTCCAAAACCATATTTTTATATTATTAAATTATAAAGATAATATATTTCATGTTTCTATAGTTATCAATAATATAGTTTTATAGAATTGTTCATGTAGGTGGTTAAACTGACCCAAATTTGAACTCTCTTTAACACGATTGGTGAGCATAGTTAATGAGGTGGTTCATTTGAAATAAAATCACTATAAAATAATAAAATTGTTATTAATTTTATATTTTTATGATATAGGACTATATTTAAATATTTTTAGTAAAATAATTAATTACTCTAAGAAAATAAAAAACATGATTCCTCGTGGAAGTGGTAGTTCTCTCACATGAATGATTGACACTCCATTGTTTTTCTAAGTTGATAGAAATGAATAACTAAGCATTTTAACATTAATATAAAATTATATAATTTTATTAATGATTCTTAATCCATCATATTATTTTGTTTATAATATATTTTGAAGAGAAATATTTAGAATAAAACTTAAATAGAATATTTTACTTATGTTGGAGACTTTATTTTTCATAGAAAGTTAACTTGAAATTGAAGGGATTAGGATAAATATGAGTTTACATGGGATTATTGGGAGAGAGATATATAGAGAGTAAAATTTCATATTTTAAATTTTTAATTATAAAGTTAGGTGTGTTTTTTAAATGGTTTAAGTGATCCCCTTTTATAAGAGAGGAAAGGGTACTTTCAGAAACACACTTTATATTTTAATAATAATAATATGACCCGAATCCAAGGTACATAGACTAAAATTTTCAAAATAATTGAGTTTGTGAGGTATTTAGGTTGAAAAATAATCCAAATATTCTTTACACACATGTTTTAAAAATATTATAGTGTTTTTACCATTGCGATTTTACATTTCACTTTTTTACTTTTAAACTACATAACTAGTTTTAAACTAAGTGATTTATGTTATTTTTAAAATATTACATAACCCATATAAAAAAATATTTGTTATAATGAAACAAAATTAACATATATTTAACTCAATTCAATTTTTAAATATTATAAAATTAAATTTCAAATTAGAACAAATAGTGTGTAGAAAAGCTGTTTTCGTAGAAAAAGGCATTTTTTCCATTTGGATTCTTAAATTTCTTTAATATTGATTACTGATTAAATGAGTGTAAATATAATTATGTCTCCATTTATAAATATTATTAGATTCATTTTTTAAATTATTTAAATTTATTTTATTTGATATAAATTAGTGATATTAATAAAATATTAATTTTTAAATAATTGTTTCACCATAATCATAGTAATTTGCATCAATCCTAACAATCTAAATTTTATATAGAAAAATGAAATTTTACATATTAAATAATATGGACATCATTATCTCAAATATAAGTAAAATATTATCAAATTATATTTCTATGTGTAGGGAAATAAATCCTATCAGTAGTGCATCTAATGTGTAAAAACCTATTTTTTAAAGTGTATTTTTAAGAATAATGTTTTATGTATAGTAAAAAATTATTCACTTTATTCATTATAATGATATTAATAATATTATAATTTTTTACATGAGTGTTATCTGATATTAAAATAAATTCAAAATATAATTTCCCAATGTGTAAATTTAATTATAGAGACATATGAAAAATAGTTTTAATAAATTATTAGTTGATTTTATAAAATGATATTCATGAATTTTATAAATAGAAAATATTACTTAAGAATGACTTATTTTACTTTAAAAATATATATTATTTATATAAAAATATTTCTGAAAATTATATATTATATAAAACTGACTGTATTATAATAGTTTGTCATTTTCACTATTCACCTAAAAATAGAATATTTTATATGAATATAAAAAATACATCCTAAGTTAATTTAATTGTCAGAAATTAATAATTGAAATTTAAATTATCAAATTCATATTTTAAAATTTTAAAATTTAAATCTTCTAAAAAATATATTAAAGTAAAATGTCTTTATTAAAAATAACCATTTCAATATTAACTCATAATAATTATTTATCTTATAAAGGTAATTAATATTAATGTTTTTCCATATTAGTGTTTCTTATAGTTTTATTAATAATAAATTCTTAATATGTTGTGTTTTTTATATTGGTTGTAGCATGTGACACTAATTATAGAACATAGTATGTATTTTAAAGGATCCAAAATATTAGGTTGTTACACTACCTAACCCCCCCCCCCCAATTATTATTATCATTATGGGGATCTAAGGTGTATTAGTTTGGGAGAATAGATGTTTACTTCCTAATCTTGATTAGAGGGACTAGATCAATAATGGTATAAAAAGTCCATAGGGGAGTTCCACTTGTCGACTGGTTTAGAGCACCCAATTGGTTGAAGACTTGGTAATTCATCGATTGGCATACAAAAGGTTACACCTGAGTACATCTAGGGTCACCTCAAAGTATGTTTAATAATTTCCCATGATTATTGATCCTTTATAGTTACCCTTTTTTGGATACAATATTACTTCAATATTTTATGTTTTTTTATGACATATTCTACTAGTTATATTTTTATATTATGCTTTTACTTCCATTTAAATGAAATGTAATTGGTCAATACTTTCTATATAGGTTTTTTTATGTATTTTTTATGTTAAAAATTTATATTAAAAGAGGTTTCAAAGGTTGTATTTTAAAAAATGGGTTGTTTGATAAAGGATTCCAAGGTGTTTCATTGATATATATTTTTAGTTTTAAATATATATTTTTTAGAAAAAATCTTGTTTGGTTTTTCTTAAAAGAATAAAATATATCTTCTATTTTCATTTCAAGTTAGATTTTATTTATTTTTTTATAAAAGGAAGTGCACAGACTTTCTAGTTATTACCTAATGATCATTAATATACTCACACCCGACATTGGAACTCATCATCGGTAGACATGAATTTGTTTTTTAGGGTTAGGATATGTTTTGGAATATCTCATGGATAATTTTGGTTTTATACAAGGATGGTGACCAACAGGTCACATGGAGATTATGTAATAATTCCATTGGGTTTTATTCTATATTATAATATTGTATCAGCCATGTTAGAATTTTTTCAACTATTGTATCTTTCTACTGTAGTTATATTTTATGGTTAGTTAGATTTTTATTTATGAAATTTACCTATTTGGCCTTGTTTAATATTTTGTGTCTATTTATTAACAATACACATAGACTCTAATCTATAGGATGGTCATGTTATATGTCTGGGTGGAAGTTTTCTGTCATTTATTATTCATTTGTTGAAATCATTCCCATGACCTCTTATGTGATGTTCTTGATGTTTTTCCTCATACCAAGGGGATCAAGGATTTCTCTTTGGTGTTTCATGGGCCAGTATGGGTGCTCGAATTAGGTGTGACCTGGGTTGGTTCATAGAAAAATGGTATTAGAGATTATGAATTTCAAGGACTGAGGTTATTGGATCACCCTATATTTTTTATGACGTCTAGTGGAATAGAGATTAGGATTATAAGACTGTATTGATTTGTGAAAGAATAGTATTGTGTGATCTTTTTCATTTGGAACCTTGAGCAGACATGTATTTTTAAGTGGTGACTCTATAATTTTGAGTTTTCTTTATTTAATCATTGTGTATCTGATTCAGGTTGATGGTATTTTATATTATATATAACATATAAAGTGTTTATGAGGTTTTCCGTTTTTTGAAAGTGAATGGTAAGGGAGAATCAACGAATAATAGTTACCCCCACATTGTCAAAAAACCATTGGAATGGTTTTTTTTCCTTCTAGTATCATTATACAAGGTTGGAATACAGTCTTCCAAACCTTACATACAAACCACGCACTGCCACTAGCCTCCATTTAAATTTTTAATTGACTTCCCTTTAATCCAAAACCTACAATATCATTTAGAGATACTATTTCATATTATTTAAGAGATATTTTCATGGTATATTGATGAAAATTGGATGAATTTAAATTATATTTTAAATTTTTAGCATAGTTTCCAAAGGGTGAAAGTTGATCTAAAATTTAAAAGGGATGTTTTCCTAAAATAAAATTGAAATAATTTAAGGATGTCTACATGTGTTTGTTATTAATAAAATTATTGTGTGGTTATAATGTTATTTCAAGTTTGAAATTAATTTTTTTTATGAAATAGTGATGTTTGAACTAGTTTTTCAAGAATATTTTAAAGGATTTGAAACTAAAATGAAAAATTATGAAATGGTATCAAAAGTGAATTTTATAATTAGTCTTAATAATTTCAATTAATTCTTTGGTATTATTATTTTTAATTTAGATTTTTTTCTTAATGGGTTTGGCTTGTATTTAATTTGGATTTCTATTCATTTAGTCTTTGTCTTTATTTTTTATTTAGAGTATACATCCCGGAAAATTATTGAAGAATCATAGAGCCTAGATTATATTTTCAAGTTATTCTATGTTTGTTTGAGGGGTCATTGTTGGATTGATGGAAATTGATCATTCCATCTCAATTTCAACTTGGGATGTCATAATAATTATTTTATGCTGCATTTTCTAAGTGGTTTATTCCTGATGAGTTTAACATGATGAAGTTGGAGGAACATAGGAGTATCTGTTAGGGTCCAAAAATGGTGAAGGAATATATAAACTATTTTAATAATCTTGTTCTATTATCTCTTGAAATCTTTTCATGTGATTCTTTAAATACCTACTCATTCCTAAGGGGTCATTATTTAGGTCTCTATTCAAAAAAATTGTATGGATTTACCTTGATTAATGATTTGGTGGATTAGTATTTCTTAGTAGAGTTGGTTTCTATAGGTTGCTCTATGATAGGTTGTAATCCCATTTCTTTTAGAGATTGGGAAGTTTTTCTATCTAGTGGGGAGTGGAATCTAGAATAATTATTTTTTGTGTCTCTTCTTCTTTTGTTGTTAGTTCCTCAAAGTAGAAGCATTCCCTCAAGTGATTCTAGGGAGGTTGGTTCAGGAAAGTTAATCCATTTTCTTAGATGTTCCAAATACTTATCACTATTATGGTTGGTTGGTACACCTCTAGAGGTTTTTTAAGTGAAAGAATCACCTAGGAAGAGTTGTTTTAAAACTAGGAATCTTGATAGTGGTTTGGAAATCTTTTAAGGTATCTTTTTCTCCTTTCATTTCTATAAATCATCTTTCTATTTTACTTTTATAGTTCTGATCTTATATATGTATTTAGAAAGTTCTATATTTAGTGATCATTTTGAGAGTGAGAATATTTATTTTAGGAATTTATGGATGTTCTTTTGTGTAGTGCCCCATTTTTTCTCTTGTTTTTTTATTGATCCACTATGTTAATAAATTCATAAATAGTAAAGAGACCCACTATGGATCTTTATCTCCCAGTCTTCTTATAGGATCAATCTTGTGTGAGGTTTTTTTCAGATTTATTTTTTTATTGGTTTTAATGATTTTGGTGTATTTTAAAGATCAGGCAGTGGTTTCTTCCCCTTCATGGTTAAATACTCTATCATGTTTTCCCTTTTCATTGAAACTCAATGGATTTTTGGGGAGGAAGTGTTATCATGGGGAATTTCTCACACTATGACCTCTATCATAAAAATAATTTTCTTTTTTATTGATATTTTTCCTTGTTCTTATGTTTTAGGTTGAACTGATGTGAAAGTTTTGAATTTTTTAAGTTTCAACACAGGCACACAATTGGTGAACGGTTAGTACCGACCATGGGGAAAACTATATGAAGGCCTTAATTTATTAAAAAACATTCATCAAGGTTTGATCATGGTTTCCAAAAATATAATTCTAAAATACATGGGTGCGTTTGTGTGTCTAATGAATGGTACATAGTTGGCACATGATTTGGTAAACTTTTTGGACAAACAATGTGACTTTCATATAAATTTTAAAACACGGTTTTCCTAATCTACCCTCTAATAATTATAACCCCCATTTTAAACCTCCCTTCCCACTCAAATGATATGCCAGAGGGGTTCACTAGGAATATACCTTTTTTCCTCCCTTGGTTTTTGAAGCCTTTTCTACCTGATTTATAGATGGTCTCCCTAATGTAATGCATTTTCTCCTTCTCCCCATCTTTTATTTGAAGCTTTATTCCACTCTCTTTTATTGGTTCCCTCTTTTTCAAAACATAGGGTGAGGATCGGCCCTAATATTCTATTTGTGGGATGTTAGGGTGTGTATATTGCTCATTAGTTCTTATTATTCCCATATTCTATGGTTTTATTTCATCTGCACTTGGTTTAAGGTAGGTGGTTCCATTATTTTTTCTTTTTATTACACACCATGGCTAATTAAGAATTATGAAATGTGTTCATTTAAATATTAATGTATTATTATAATTTATAATTATTTTAATAAGTAATTGTTAGTGAAAATTACTTTTTCTAATAAGTATTTGAGATAATAATTATATGTCATATATTTGATGAAATTCCAAAATGGGTTTTGATATGGATTCTAATAGTTTAATTGATGTTTTTGAATTTTAATGCATCCATAGGATTGGGATCACATATCAAGGTGTCATTTGATTTTGTTTCCTATTTTTTATGGATTTTTAGTGGTTTATCATATTAAATATCTTAGTTTTGATGAATGGGTGGAAATTTTTCAACTTGTTTTTTTCTCAGGTGACTCTTAAGAATATTGATGTGTGTGTAGATATAAACCTATATATCTATATTCATTCATACATATATAGTTTTATTGATATATATATATATATATAATTTCATAGGATGACATAATTTAATAAGGTGAATTTAAAATTATCATTTTATTTTAAAATTTGATCTCAAAATGGATTTCCAAATGATACTTTATCAATTAAACTCTTATTCTCATTTAGAAATTAAATTCAGTTTTCAAATTCCGTTAATTTGTAAAAAAATAAAATGGTTTTAGAAAAGTTATCACATGTTTCAAATATAAAACCTGGTTGGAATCTTCAGATCATTTTCAAAAATAATCATCCCCTCAATGTAATCCCCTTTTGTGTTTATGGGATTATGATGCTTGATTTTAGAGTGGTTTCACATTGGTGGGGTTAGTGATTTTAGTTAATAATATGTGATAGTCTTACATTGATTCTAAATTGTTCTTTTTTATACAAATTCTATATCACCTTTCATAATTATTATCACTTTGGGGATCATATTCATATATTCAATGGATGGGATATGGTTTCTACCTAGTCTTGATTAAATAAAATAGATCCACTATTGTTTAGAAAGGAAGTCATAGGAAAGTGAAATTGATGAGGAAAATTTATTGATTCCAATTGGTTATAGATATAAGGTTGCATTAATAGTACTGGATATGGTTCCACCTGAATACATCTAGGGTATCCTTATATGATGTTTAGGAATTACCCAAGATTATCTATCCTTTATGGTTACCTTATTATAATATTTGGTTATAGTGTTTTATTACTTAAGTAAGATACTAGGTTTTTATAAAGGTTTGAATATTTTAAATTTCAGTTTAACTCCTTGGTATTAGACTAATCTGAGTTTCTAATGAGATCATGTGAGTTTTAGGGGTGTGTGGGGATTGTTTGAATCCCATAACCAGAGTTTTTTAAGAAAAAAAACATGGTCACATTGTTAGTGGAAACCATGTGACTCGGGTAATATTATTTAATGAAACCATGCAAGGTGGTCCAACCCACTAAGTAGGGATGAACGGTGTGAGGAAATCTTGCATCCAGGGGAACACACCCATGTGAGCCCCCTATAGTTTTTAGAAGAGGCAAAATGAATGGTCAGTGTACGGTTTGGAAAATCATGCACCATGACCTTATGAGGGGGATTAGTGGACACTGAGTGGCATATGGTTTCTGCATAGTTTGTCCAACCATGCGGCCAAAATATGCAACTAAATGTTTTGATATGAAATTACTACTTGTCCCTTACTTTAATTAAAACTCAAAACCTCATCTTATTTACCTATTTACCTCCATAGGGATCTTTTTCTTCTCTCATTGGAGATATTACTCGAGCATAAAGGTAGTAACTATTCTGGATTCTCTACAGAACATCTGATTTGATTGTCTAATGTCTTGTTGTATATACACCATATCTTTATCTAGTATTTCTTTTTCTCTTGATTTAGACTAAATCAAATGTTGAGAGAGGATGAGTGTTCAACCACGGGTATATGAAAGGTGGCCTGTACCATTTCCCATTTGGTTATTTTATATCTTTTCATAGTTTTTTCGTGCTCTGAGCCTTCTACCGTTGTCTTAAAAATTAATTAAACACCTTGATTAAATTGTTTTAAACCTGTTAGGTTGCCTCTTGAGTATCATTTTATGGTTGGAGGTCATTTATCTTCAACCTATACCACCCATGGGGTGTTCCCTTATAACTTCCATGTTGTACCATCACATTGGGTCAGTGTGAGCACTCCAATATTGGAGGGATACTAAATGATAATTTATTTAATTGGGGATATTTTAAACACCTTTTTTTAGCTATTCATATGTAAATGGAAGGAATTGATTCAATATTTTAATAGGTTGAGGTTTTTTCATCCATTTTATACTGTTTATTATGATTAAAATGGATGAATGGTTTACTTTGTAATTATTTAATGGGTTCGAAGAACTCATTGGTTATGAATGTATATGAAATTCCTTATGAATTGATTTTATTGATGAATTAAAAATGGTAGAGGATGCCTTGGATGAGATCCTTGGGTCCTGATTCCATTATATTCTATTGAACATTTCTACTCCTTGGATATTTTTTATGGTAGTGAATGGCTTATAAATTTTGACTCCTTGGATCTTGATTTGGTTTAATTCCAAGGAATTTTCTACCCCTTTGATCCGGATTTCTTGGACTCACATTGGGAATACTCTATTCAAATACTCCTTGGACTACACCCAATTCATTACCAAGTTTTTTTATCAAGATGCTCCAGGGACTTGAATAGGATACCATGGTCTTCTATACCTTTGATCCATACCTTCATGGTCTGACACTTGATTACATAGAGTGTCCATTATGGATGTTATACACTTGATTACACAACATGGCCAATGTGTATATTATTTTTTATGCTTATATATATCCCCGGTATGGTTATCCAATTATAGTTCTTAGACTTGATAGGTTTACACTTGTTTATTTATTCTTTACAGATTCCCTTGTTTATGAGATCTTGATTGTTGTTTCACAGGGATCCATGTTTGGAAAGATAGAATCACATTTGTATTGGGCCCATTTGTTTTTATTTATTCTATGCATGTGAAATATTTCACACTACTTCAATTATATTACATAGAGTGGACTTGTTATAAACATTGTTGGTGGTAGCCTACATTATGTTATCTCACACCCTGTTTAGGCTACCATTGGGTACCCGGACCAACTTCATGTATGTGGGTAGGGGCCAAGGAAATATTCCAATGTGTGATGATTGATTAGATCATTTCTTATAAGAAGGGGAGCACATGATCGATCTAGGCTCAGGATTTTATTTAGAGATAGTTTCTTTTGGTATTTTTGTACCATTTGATATATGTATTGTACTGAATGCTTGTATAGCTATTTTTATTCTTTAGAGAGACATGACATGATCAACATATAGTAAATGACACAAATTTTTTATTTATTACTACTATAGTCTTCTGAATGTTTATATTTAGTTAGTGATTTATATTGTGATTCCACTATTGGTCTATTTGATATTATACTATGTTATACTTTGAAATTAGGAAATATTTTCCCCACAAACACACCCTATTCTCTCGCTACTAGTTAGAATCTTTTCTCCACAAACACACCCTATTACCTTGAGGCTTTGTGACCCACCATCTCAGGGCATCATTTAGTGGAATCTAGTACAGGATGTTACAAAGTAGTATCAGAGTGTTTATTTTTAGGATTTACTATTTTGATACAATAGAAAAGAGATTCTGAAAGAATTATAATTTGGTAATAATTTTTGCATGCAAGTATTTAACCCATGTACCAGAAAAATAAAAATTCCCTGAAAATAAATTATTGTTTTAAATATTTTTCCTATTATATTTTATTTGATTCCACTGTTGGCTGATGTACCTGATGTTTTAGGTTCCTTATAATTATGTATTTTAACATGAACTGATGAGATGATTTCATGCCATCTCATTAATCATTTTAGGAACATTATAGGATTCGTATTCCCTCAATTATTTCATTCCATATAGAATGAATTGGTTGACTGAATGACCTTATTATGTATACATTGTGTGATATATCTATAATTTGATTAATATTTGGTAGAGGGGCCTACGAATCATAATTGAGAATTAACATTACAGCCTTAAAATAACAGTTTTTTCCTACATAGACTAAAGAATACACCTTAAGCAATCAATTATGGCATATAAATCCATGGACCATTAATCGCATTAGGTTGGAACGTATTATGGTCATGATTAAGTGGATGTCATAGTTCAATTTATAATATTTATGGTCCCTTATTAATTAGAATATTGAAATCCATATAATTAAAAAAAATAGAATTTATATATAAATGAAAACGAACTCAAATAAATTTGAAAATTGAAATAGATGACTTGAACTTAACCTGGCTTTAGATTGAGTTGTAGGTAGGGTCTCTAGTGCTTTTTACGACTGTTCATTTTTACCTAGTCCCAAATTTATGAGAAGTCATAGGGGTGTGGCATGTTTTTTGGATGGATTTGACCAATCCAATGTTTTAATATTTGTGACATGGTTATAAATCAATCTTTTCTGAGTTGTGTGTTTGTAATTATAGATATATGCCACTACGAAGACCTCCAAACGTGTTCCTGGAGGGTCGTGATGACCATGCTCCAGATGTGGTGGGCCCTAGGATACTTTTCTATCTATATAAATTCATATATTTGGTACTAGTGGTTATACCAAATGTGGGTTCTAATGTCTAATCAATGAGGCTTTCCTATTCCTCATGCATACTTTTCAGGGATCCCTATAGCCTTCCACTTCTATGGCAAAGCTAGAGCTTGTGTTCTAGAAGAAACATACTCAAATGTTTTTAGGTGATGGTGGTCCATAGATAGAAAGATTTTTATTTGAGAATACTTTTCCTATATTCAAGAATCTATAGACACCTCCTGAGAGGAGAGTGAAGAACATGGCATATATTCTTTGGTGAATAACTAAGCATTGGTAGGATGTTTTGAACTAGGATTATATGTTGCAAGATATGGTTTATAGTGATTTATAAACTTATTTTCATGATTACTTCTTTATTGAGACCCTAAGAGATGAAATTTCTAGGTATTTTATGCATATAGAGTAATTCACAATGACTATTGTGGAATATTCGGCATACTTTATATAGATTTAGTGATTTGCGCCTATTTGTCTTGCTAATGATCCATTAAGGGAGAGATGATTTGAGTAAGGTCTCAAACATGTTGTTCGATCATTAGCTAAAATTTTTTGGATGACTAATATTATAGACATATTGAATTGGGTTATGATTACTAAATAGAACCTAAGGGGTGATGGGGGTGCATAGTAGGTTAGTTCAGTATCTTGACCCGATGGTTGAGCTTTCAGTGGTAGGAAATTCCATTTTGAGTCTTACTGGGAGGGTAGTACCAGCTAGGTTGTTAGTGATAGAATTGAATTCTTCTACCACCAGTGTGGGAGATGGAGATGCATGAGAAATCAGTGTGATAAATACACAGTCGATTGTTGATCATGCAGCAATATGGTCTATGTACAACATTTCTGTAGAACCTTCACTCCAATACTCATTGGAATGGGATAGAATCTAAATCCATGTTTGGGGGTGGGATTTATAGCTCCACGTCAGTCTTGGATATATAGTTGTACCAATAATTTTTGCTAAGATGGTTTTTGTTCCAATGTTAGTTAGGAACTAATTTTACCTAGAAAAATATTGGGCCAACTCTGGGTTATTAAGTTGTGTCCATGTTTCGTGGTTCAATACATATATATTCTATATAGCATACAACTGAGGATAAGAATGTTGGTCCATCTATGGTGAGAGGTATGATTTTATTAGCATATACTCTAGTATTGGCTTCTTATCATAGTTTCATATTTGTACCTATTATGGATATTCTTGGTATCATTGTTCAGTTTTTTGACGGTGTTAAAACCTTGGATACACAATTGGGTATCATAACAGATGGTTTACGCTAGTACCGAGAGTTCCGCAATGATATTTTTGGGTGTCACATCATATGGTATTTCTTTCCTTGGAGATTTTAGGGTTTTACATCATAATCAAGTAGGAATGTCTAGTTGCTTATTGAGCCTGTGTTGATTTTTATCCCCATAGGGTGACCTTCAAATCCCCAGAGGGTAGATTTCTAATTCATAATGGTGAGTGAGATTTCTAGGTAGGTAGATATGGACTCAATAATCATGGCCTAGGTGGGACAATAACTTAGGTGGATATCTTATATATGAATGATCGGGGAATGCGATAGGCTGAATTCCCTCCTATGGTTGATCGTTTCATTGATATTTTCCCGAATGACTTCTCCAGTTTACCACCTAAGAGGGATGTGGATTCTTTCCATTTAGCTGGTTCCTTGATCTGTACCAATATCCATTCCTATTTATAGGATAGCTACTATAGAGTTTCATGAGATTAAGAAGTAGGTATAGGATTTATAAGAAAAGGCATTTATACCACCCATCACATTTCTGTGGGTTTCACTAGTTCTTTAGGGAAAAAGGAGGAAGATACCCTCAGGATATATATGAATTATAGTAAATTGAACTAGTTGATTTTTATGAACCAGTATCTATTTCCATAGATAGATTATATTTTTCACTAGCTCCGTGAGAACGAGTATTATTAAAAATTGATTTGAGGTTGGGTTATCACAAGGTATGTGTTATCCCTATAGTTGTACCTCATATAGATTTTTATATCAGGTATGTTCTATATGAGTATTTGGTTATGTAGTTTAGTATCATGAATGTGACAGTATTTTTCATGGAACTGATGAATCGGGTTTTCCATCCTTATCTATATTTGTTTGTGGTGGTATTCATGGATGAATATTTGTGTATTCTCACAATCCAAAAAACCATTCCAAACATCAAGAGATAATTTTGGATACACTGAGAGATCATCATTTATATTTTAATCAAACAAATTACCACTTCTGGATAGATGATATTCAATTCCATGGTAATATTATCTCAGATACAGGGGTGTTAGTTTACCCATAGAAGGTGAGAGTTATGGTTTCCTAGGAGCATCCCAAGATTATCTTTAACATATGGAGTTTCTTAGGTGTAGATAGATATTAAATGTATTTAATATAGGGATTATTATTCCTCTAAGCACCTCTTATGGGCTTGACTAATAAGTTTGTGAAGTTTATATTGTCAGATACCTTCGTGATATCCATTCAGGAGATGAAAGGGAGATTGACATAAATGTCAGTCATGATTCTTCCAAATCCAAGTAGGATCTACACTATGTATTACGATTTATTCGGTAGTTTTATAGTAGCAGTTATAATGATGGAGGTGTGATTCGCGACATACGGGTCTCGTCAGTTGAGGCCATGTGAGAGGAACTACTCGATGCATGAACTCAAGTTAGCCACTTTTGTAAATGTATTGTGTTGTTGGAGGCATTATTTACTATGAGATAATTTTTTGGTGTACATAGACCAGAAATTATTAATTACTTATTTACATAGTGTTACATGAATTTGATTCAATGATGGTGTTTTGAATACCCATATTCTTTCTACTTAGATCTTACTTATATGACCATAAAGGGAAATGCAGTTTCTGATGCACTAAGAAAGAGGATTCAAATACCGAAAGTTAAAGAGGCCAATAGTTATTGAAATCCTATGGACTTAATCTCAGAGATTTACTTGTAGTTATAGGATGGACAATGGAAAAGTTTCCAATCATCCCTAGCAATGAAATCTACTCTTTTTTATAGAGTGAGGATGATAAAAAATTTTGATGATGGGGGACTGTTCCTATAAGAGATTGTGGAAGGTGAGGACCTACCTCTTGGTTAGAATGTGGTTGAGGATGAGATTATACATATCCATGGACACATTTGGTTTCCATAAGATATACATGGGAAGTTAATGTGGTAATTCTATTCCTCAGTTTGTCCAATACATCCCAGTGTTACCAAGATGTATCATGACTTGCATTGTCAACACTGGTGGTTTGGAATGAAACATGAGGTAAGTGATTTTGTTATAAGGTGTCCCACATATCAATAGGTGAAGGTGGAACACCAGTTAATAGCTAGGATTTTATAGTAGTTACATGTTCTTGAGTGAAAATGGGATGATGTTGTAATGGATATCATGATCTGGTTTTCTAGGTCTCATCGAGATAGTGATGATGTATGGTTGTTTTTTGGAAATTCTAAATAATTATACTCATTTTCTACTGATTAGAGAGACCTTATTAGCATATAATATTTGTATATTGTATATCCATGAGAAAGTGCACCTTTAGGGGGTTCCTCGGTCCATTTTATCAGATAGGGATGCCTAGTTTATGTCTTAGTTTTGGTAGAGTCTATAGAAGGTGTTGGGTACCCAAGTGCTTCTGAGCATAGCATACCACCCTCAGATGGATGTCCAGTCATAGAGCATAATATAGGTTCTGGAGGACATTAATAGATCATTTTTACTTGTTTTTTTGGTAATCTTGGGTGATAAATATACCCCTTGTTGATTTATCTTACAATAATAGTTATCAAGTGAATATACAAATGGAACCTTATAAGGAATTTTACAGAAGTTCATGTCATTAACCCTTGTGATGGTTATAGGTAGGGGAGGAAGCATTTCTTGGTCCTTGTCTTCTGCAGGAGACTTTATAGTAGGTCTATTTGATCCTAAAATGGATGATTACTACACATTCCTGATAGAAATATTATGTCGGTTACTGTTAATGACCTCTAGAGTTTTATCTCAACGATTATGTATTTTTACAAAACTCATTGAGGTTGGGAAATAAAAAAGTTATGAGATAAGGTAATATTTCATCGTGATATGTCAAGTTGTTTGATATTATAGACAGACTTGGGCTGGTATCCTATCAGCTGCAGTTACTTCATATGTATCAGGCCATGCATGATGTCTTACATGTATCTCAGTTTTACCATAATCATTCAGAACCATATCATACTCAAAATTCATATGAGGTGGAGTTACACATATATGCTCCCTTTGTGGATCATCTTATTTGTATTACTAATAGAATCATGAAGGATCACTGAGGCTAGTCAGTTTATCTAGTATGAGTGCTATGGAAACATGACCATTTATAGGAAGAGACTTAGGAGTGGGAGGTTGTTGTATATTATAAGTGTTCAGCATTATTCTCAAGTGATTCTTAGACACCCTTTGAAGGTAAATTTAGGGACTAATTTCTTTAAGGTGGTAATATTTTAAAATAATAGGTCTTTTTTATGGTATGAAACTTTTAAATTTCAGTTTAACTCTTTGATTTTGACCTAATGTGAGTGTCCAATGAGATCACAGGAGTTTCTTGGGTGTCTAGGTCTTGTTTAGATCCTAGAAATAGAATTTCTGGAAAATTAATCTAGGATACATGGTTAGTGAAAAATGTATGACCTAGGCTACGCAATCTGATGAAACCATGTGAGGTGGTCTAGCCCACTGATCATGGCCTCACGTTTTGAGGAAACTGTGATGCTAGGGTTGCACACCAATAGGAGCCACCTACAGTTTTTAGCAGATTCTAAGCGCATGGTACATTAATTTTTTTATAACTATGGTCTATAATCATGTGAGGGGATAAATGGATACTAAGGGTCCCATAGGTACTACATGGTTTGTCCATTCATGCAGCCAAACCATGTGACCCATTGTTTTGAGGAAAAATTACCATTTTTCTTTTACTTCAATTTAAACTCAAACCCTCCTCTTATTTCTATATTTTTCATTAATAGTGGCCTCTTATTATCTCATTTGAGAGATTATTAAATCCATATGTAGGATTTTTTTCATGATTCTCTATATGATGTCTGATTCATGCATCGATTGTCTCATTGGATCCCCACTGGCTCTTTGTCCTTTGTTTTTCTATCGATTTGGACCGAATCATGGGTTTATATAGGATAACTATTCTACCATGGGAATATGATAGGTGATATATACCTTTTCTTATAATATTTGGTTGTTTTATATCTTTTCATAGTAGTCCCATACATCAGACCATCCTAATTTCCCCAAAATTTAATTTAGCTCCTTGATTAAATTGTTTGGAAAATGTTAGGTTTCCTCTTGAGTACCATCTTATGGTTGTAGTTCATTTATCCTCAACCTATGAAACCCATGGGGAGTTACCTTGTATTTTAAATGTTGTACCACCCTATTTAGTTCATGTTAAATCAGAAATATTAGTGGAAGATTAATGAGAATTTATTGATCTAACGTGATTGTGAACAATGTTTTTCTTATTCATCTATAAATGGATGAAATGATTTTATTTTTTTGATAGGAGAAGGTTTTACCCCTTTTAATGCTATTAATTATGATTAAAATGGAACAATGTTTTATTTTTTAAATATTTAATGAGTTGTAAGAACTCTTTGATCAAGAATGGATTTGGAATGGATTATAAATTGATTCAAATGATGAAATGAAAATGGTAGTGGATGACTTGGACAAGATCCTTGGATCTAGATTCCATTAGATATCAGTGGAAATTTCTAATCCATGGATCCTTTTTACAATAGTAGATTCTTTGGACATTTATACTCCTTGGATATTGATTCTGTAGGATGCCAAGGACTTTTCTACCCCTTGGATCTGACTTTCTTGGACTCGCATTGGATATGATAGGTCGGCATTCTCCTTTGACTCCACGCAAGTATTTATCATCATTCCATTGAGATGATCCTATGACTCAATGATAATTCCTTGGTCATTTATACCATGGATCTATCCCTTCATGGACAAACACTTCATTACATAATGAGGATGTTGTGGTTGTCATACACATGATTACACGGTGTGGCCGATGTGGATATTATTTTTTATGGTTATAGATAGCCATGTTATGGGTATCTGATAATAGAGGTTAGACTAGATAGGGTTACACTTGTTTATTTATGCATTACAAATTCTCTTATTTATGGGATCTTGACTATTGTTTCATAATAATCCATGTTTTTCTAGACAAGATCACATTTTTAATAGACCCCTTTACTCTTATTTCTATTATAATTGTGATATATTTTACACTGCTTCTGTTATATTACATAGAATGGACTTTTTATAGACTTTTTTGGTGGTGGACTACTTGGTGTAATCTCACATCCTATTTAAGCCAAATCTTGGTTCCCAGACAAACTTCACAGATACAGATAGGGACCAGTGAAATCTCTTAATGTATGATTCTGGATTTGATCATTGCTTAGGAGTAGGGTAGCACATGACTGATCTATAATTTTGATGGTATTTGGGGATAGTTGTTTTTTTTTCTTTTTATACATTTTCATACATGTATTCTATCGAATGATTTTACACCTATTTTTATTCTTTGAATATACATGAAATGATCATCATATATTACATGACACTTCTTTTGTATTTATTATTATTATAGTCTTCTGGATGTTTATCTTCTGTTAGTGATTTATATTATGTATCCTCTACTGATCTTTATGATATTCCATTTTCATGCACTCTAGCAGGAGGTCATAGTCTCCCAACAGACACACCCAAGGCCCTCGCTTCTAGTCATAAGCCTTTATATAAGGGGAGGCGCGCTTAAGGTCATGTGACCCACTAGATTGGGCAACCATTCATTCGAATCTGAGTTGGTATGTTACAACATTTTTATGTTTTTTTTATGAAATATCCTACTGGTTACATTTTTAGATTATGCTTATACTTCCAATAACATGACTTAATTTTGGTAGATGTTTTATTTGTACTTGTTTTTTTTTTGTTTTTTTTTCGTTTAAAGGGTATTCAAAAAGGGTTTTCAAAGTATGTATCTTTATAATGGTTTAAAAATTA
The DNA here is from genome assembly GCA_963277665.1 of Viscum album. NCBI lineage: Eukaryota > Viridiplantae > Streptophyta > Magnoliopsida > Santalales > Viscaceae > Viscum > Viscum album. Next base: position 908,505,761 of record OY728156.1, read on the forward strand.
TTTATTTAAAATATATTTTTATATTTAAGTATGTCATTTTTAGAAAATATTTTGATTGTTGTTTCATTAAATAATAAAACTTATCTTATATATATATTTCTAACTTGATTTTATGGTCTATTTTAGTAAATGAAATTCATGGACACTTTGGTTATTTACTGTTGATCTCTCTTATGCCAACACCCAACTTATTCCACTTCGCATTGGAAGACATAAGTTTTTTTATAGGTTCATGATATGTTTTGGTATTTCATATGAAGTGTGTTGGTTTTATAGATGGATAGTGACCAAGAAGTCATGTAGAGATCATGTTAAATTTCATTTGGTTTTTATTTTTCACTCTAAGATTATATAAACTCAATAAGGCCTTATTTATTTCATTTATTGTATCTTTACATTATAGTAATATTTTATAGTCAGTTGGATGTATAATTATGAAATTTATTGGTTTGGCCTTGTGTATACTTTTTCATATGTTTATTCATGTTGTGCATGGACGTTGACATATAGAATGGTCATGTAAGACTTATAGGTGGATGCTATAGGTCATTGATTTTTCATTATATGAATTTTTCCCATGAACTCATATGTGATTCCCATAATACTTATCATCAGCCTAGGGTAATTGAGAATACCCCTCAGGTATGACATAATATGGATCAGGTTCTCATTTTAGGAGTGAACCAGGTTGGTTTCTGACATGATAGCTTGGATAATCCCAATAAAAATACCTCCCAAACAGAATTTTTCATTTAATATTTTATTTTTTTGTTTTTTAAAAGACCAATCTAATAAGTCCTAACGAGATATCGTATATAGGATATCCAAGAAGGTGTTAATAATTTTAATTGAGTCATTTTTAGTTTCTTTCTTTTTAAACCTCCTCCAAATTTTATCTAACCATGACAACATGAAGTAATCTGTATTATTATTAAAATAAAAATTTATTATGTTTATGGAATAACCATTATGTATATTTCTCTATTTTTTAGAGAAGAATGAGAGTTTTTCTTATGTTACATGCAGTCTACTCATTCCATGAATGGCGTATTTCATTTTTCATCATCACCTAACATGGATTGTTCTAAAATATATTTAAAAAATAAATATGATATATATTACATTATAAAATTTTAATAAATATAATTGGTCTTTAAATTAATTATTTTAAAAATAAATGGTCATTGTAAAATTTGACCATCTAAAACAAGCATACCAAGACACTTTTAAAGTAATAGCCACATATCATTTTCTTTAATTTATATTCTTTATATAAAACTTATTAAATTTTATTGATCATAATAATAACATTATTTTTAAATAATTATTCTTCTATAAAATTGATATTATCACTATATAAAAAAATTTCTTACTCAATAAACTATTATAACATGTTCTTATTTAGATTTTGTTTACAAATTAAATGAATAATGTTAAAAAAATTATATTATTAATGATTAAATAATGTTAAATACTAATAATATCAAATAAAATTAAAACCTCAATGTACAAATTAATTTCAAAAACATTTTCCGGAAGGTAAATAGAAGACTTTTAAAAACATTATTATAAATATTTACTAATAAAAGTAACTTGAAAATGCATAAAGGTTTCAAAAATAGAAGTGAAAACACTTTTAAAACAATTAATTTTAAAAGAATATTTAATAATAGATACTAGAAAATTACATAAAGATTTAGAAAAAGGAAGTGATAATACATTGAGATTTTTTACATTTAAAAATCATCTTTAATATTATAATATTTAAGAACATTAAATTTATCATAAATAAATTGGATTGGATGATAAATAATCTTATTTTGAAAAGATATAAAGACATTTTAAACATTTTGAAATAAAATTTCTGAAAACCCACATAGTTAAGTGGATGATGAATTTTTTTAAAAAATAAATATAAGTGGGGATTATTAATGGTGAAAACAAAATTATTTTTTAAAAGATAAAGGATAACATTTTTGGGATGTAAAAATATTGATATGGGGTAAAATATATTAAAAATATGGGAATTATTCATAACATAAATAATTTAAACAAAAAATTTGAATCGTTAAGAAAATAGAGATTGGTGTGGAGAATTGGTTTCCAAGAAAATAATATTTCAATATAATATAAATTCATAATAGGATATAATAAATCAATTTTGAAATATAATATTCAAATAATAGTGATTATGACCCAAGGAAAATACTTAAATCACAAAAACATCTTATAGCCTTTGTAACTTCTGAATCAAAACCCCATAAGAGGTATAACATTAAATATGAGTTTACATGGGATTATTGGGAGAGGGATATATAGAGAGTAAAATTTCATATTTTAAATGTTTAATAATAAAGGTAGGTGTGTGTTTTAAAGGGTTTAAGTGATCCACTTTTATAAGAGAGGAAAGGGTACTTTTAGAAACACACATTATATTTTAATAATAATTATATGTCCTGAATCCAAGGTACATAGACTCAAAGTTTTAAAATAATTGATTGTGTGAGGTATTTAGGTTGAAAACTAATCCAAATATTCTTTACACGCATTTTTTAAACATATTATAGTGTTTTTACCATTGTGATTTTACATTTTACTTTTTTACTTTTAAACTAACTAACTAGTTTTAAATTAAGTGATTTTATGTTTTATTAAAAATATTACATAACCCATATAACAAAAATTGGTATGATGAAACAAAATTAACGTATATTTAATTCAATTCAATTTTTAAATATTATAAAATTAAATTTCAAATTAAAAAAAGAGTGTGTAGAAAAGCTGTTTTCATAGAAAAAAGACATTTTTCCCATTATGGATTCTTAAACTTATTTAGTATTGATTACTAATTAAATGAGTGTAAATATATTTATGTCTCCATTTATTAATATTATTAGATTCATTTTTTAAATTATTTAAATTTAATTTATTTGATATAAATTACTAATATTAATAAAATAATAATTTTTAAATAATTTTTTCACCATAATCATGGTAATTAGCATTAATCCTAACAATCTAAATTTATAGAAAAAAATGAAATTTTACATATTAGATAATATGGACATCATTATCTCAAATATAAGTAAAATATTATCAAATTAACTTTATATGTGTAGGGAAATAAATCCTAACACTAGTGCATGTAATGTGTAAAAACCTATTTTTTAAAGTGTATTTTTAAGAATAATGTTTTGTGTATAGTAAAAAAATTATTCACGTTATTCATTATAAGGATATTAAGAATATTATAATTTTTTACATGATTGTTATCTGATATTAAAATAAATCCAAAATCTAATTTCCCAATGTGTACATTTAATTATAGAGACATATGAATAATAGTTTTCATAAAATATTAGTTGATTTTATAAAATTATATTCATGAATTTCATAAATCGAAAATAGTACTTAAGAATGACTTATTTTACTTTATAAATAAATATTCTTTATATAAAAATATTTCTGAAACTTATATATTATATAAAACTGACTGTATTAGAACAGTTTGTCCTTTTCACTATTCACCAAAAAATAGATTATTTTATAAAAATATAAAAAATGCATCATAAGTTAATTTAATTGTCAGAAATTAATAATTGAAATTTAAATTATCAAATTCATATTTTGAATTTTGAAATTTAAATCTTCTAAAAAATATAATTAAAATAAAATGTCTTTTATTAGAAATAACTATTTCAATATTAAATAATAATAATTATTTATCTTATAAAGGTAATTAATATTAATGTTTTACCATATTAGTGTTTATTATAGATTTATTAATAATAAATTCTTAATATTTTTTGTTTTTTATATTGGTTGTAGCTTGTGACACTAATTATAGAACATAGTATGTATTTTAAAAGATACAAAATTTTAGGTTGTTACAATACCTTACAACCCCCACCCCCATTATTATTATCATTATGGGGATATAAGGTGTATTTGTTTGGGAGAATAGATTATTACTTCTTAGTCCTGATTAGATGGAATAGATCAATAATGGTATAAAAAGTACATAGGGGAGTTCCACTTGTCGGATGGTTTAGAGAAATCAGTTGGTTAAAGACATGGTAATTCATCGATTGGCATACGGATGGTTCCACCTGAGTACATCTAGGGTCACCTCAAAGGATGTTTAATAATTTCCCATGATTATTGATCCTATACAATTACCTTTTTTGGATACAATATTACCTCAATATTTTATGGTTTTATTATGAAATATTATACTGGTTCTATTTCTATATTATGCTTCTGCTTCCTTTGAAATGAAATGTTATTGGTCAATACTTTCCTTATAGTTTTTTAGGTATTTTTTATGTTTAAAATTTATATTAAAAGAGGTTTCAAAGGTTTTATTTTAATAAATGGGTTTTTTGATAAAGGATTCCAAAGTGTTTCTTTGATACATATTTTTAGTTTTAAATATATACTTTTTCGAACAAATCCTGTTTGGTTTTTCTTAAAAGAATAAAATATATCTTCTATTTTCATTTCAAGTTAGATTTTATTGATTAATATATAAAAGGAAGTGCACAAACTTTCTATTGATTACCTAATGATCACTATTATACTCACACCCAACATTGGCACTCGTCGTCGGTAGACATGAATTTGTTTTGTAGGGTTAGGATGTGTTTTGGAATATCTCATGGTTAATTTTGGTTTTATACAAGGATGGTGACCCATAGGTCACATGGAGATTATGTTAGCATTCCTTTGGGTTTTATTATATACTATAAGACTGTATTATCCATGTTGGACTTTTTTCAACTATTTTATCTTTCTATTGTAGTTATATTTTATGGTTAGTTGGATGTTTATTTACGAAATTTACCTATTTGGCCTTGTTTACAATTTTGTGTATATTTATTATCAATACACATAGACCCCAATCTATAGGATGGTTATGTTATATGTCTGGGTGGAAGTTTTGTGTCTTTTATTATTCATTTGTTGAAATCATTCCCACAACCTCTTATGTGGTGTTCTTGATTCTTTTCCTGATACCAATGCAATCAAGGATTCCTCTTTGGTGTTTCATGGGCCAGTATGGGTGCTCGATTTAGGTGTGACCTGGGTTGGTTCATAGAAAAATGGTATTAGATATTATGAATTTCAAGGACCGAGGTTATTGGAGCACCCTATATTTTTTATGACGTCTAGTGGAATAGAGATTAGGATTATAGAACTGTATTGATTTCTGAAAAAAGAGTATTATGGGATCTTCTTCATTTAGAACCTTGAGTAAACATGTATTTTCAAGTGGTGACTCTTTTATTTTGAGTTTTCTTTTTTTAATCTTGGTGTATTTGATTCAGGTTGATGGTATTTTAGATTATATATAACTTATAAAGTGGTTATGAGGTTTTCTATTTTTGAAAGTGAATGGGAAGGGAGAATCAACGGATAATAGTTACCCCAGATTGTCAAAAAACCATTCGAATGGTTTTTTTTCCTTATAGTATCATTATAAAAGGTTTCAATACAATCTTCCAAACCTTACATACAAACCACACACTTCCACTAGCCTCCATTTAAATTTTGAATTGACCTCCCTTTAATCCAAAACTTACCAAATCATTTATAGATACTATTTCTTATTATTTAAGATATATTTTCATGGTATATTGACGAAAATTGGTTGAATTTAAATTTTATTTTAAATATTTAACACAGTTTCCAATGGGTGAAAGTTGATATGAAATTTCAAAGGGATGTTTTCTTAAAATAAAATTGAAATAATTTATGGATTTTTACATGTGTTTGTTTTTAATAAAATTATTGTGTGGTTATAAAGTAATTTCAAGTGTGAAATTAAATATTTGTATGAAATAGTGAAGTTTGAACTAGTTTTTCTAGAATATTATTACGGATTTGAAACTAAAATAAAAAATTATGAAATGGTATCAAAATTGAATATTATAATTGGGCTTAGTAATATCAATTAACTCTTTGGGATTATTACTTTTAATTTAGATTTCTTTCTAGATGGGTGTGTCTTGTATTTAATTTGGATTGCTATTGATTTAGTCTGTGTCTTTCTTTTTTTATTTAGAGTATACTTCCAAGAAAAATGTTGAAGAATCATAGATCCTAGATTATATTTACATATATTGATTGTACAAACCATACTTATGATATAGTGGTGGTTATGGTTTTCTCATTAGGTTTTACTGTCTTCTAAGGGGTTTTAGATTATCTAGGGGTTATAGAGTGGCTTGATAGAATTAAAAATGTCTATAAATACTTAAGAATTAAAGATTCTCTGGGACTGCGAGTTGTTCTAAGTTTGTTTGAGGGTTCGATGTTGGATTGTTTTAAATTGATCATTACATCTGAATTTCATCTTGGGATATTATAGGAATTATTTTACGCTGCATTTTCTAAGTGGTTTCTTCCTGATGAGTTTAAGATGATGAAGTTGGAGGAACATAGGAGGATCTGGTAGGGTCAAAAAATGGTGATGGTTTACAAAAACTATTTTAATGATCTTGTTCTATTATCTCTTGAAATTATTTCATGTGATTCTTTAAATACCTACACATTCCTAATGGGTCATTGTTTAGGTCTCTATTTAAAAAAAAGTGTAGATTTACCTCGATTAATGATTTGGTAGATTAGTATTTCTTAGTAGAGTTGGTTTCTATAGGGTGGTCCATAATAGGATGTAATCCCATTTCATTTAGAGCTTGGGAAGTTTTCCAATCTAGTGGGGAGTGGAATCTAGAGGAACTATTTTTTGTTTCTCTTGTTCTTTTGTTGTTAGTTACTCAAAGTAGAATTATTCCCTCAATTGCTTCCTGGGAGGTTGGTTCAGGAATGTTAATCCATGTTTCATAGATGTTCCAAATACTTATCACTATTATGGATGGTTGGTACACCTCTAGAGGTTTTGTAAGTGGAATAATCCCCTAAAAAGAGTTCTTTTCAAAGTAGTAATCTTGATAGTGGTTTGGAAATCTTTTAATGTATCTTTTTCTCCTTTAGTTTCTTTAAATCATCTTACTATTTTACTTTTCTAGTTTTTAACTTCAATATTTAGTTAGAAAATTCTATATTTAGTGGTCATTTTGAGAGTGAGAATATTTTTTTAATGAATTTATGGATGTTCTTTTGTGTAGTTCCCCATTTTTTCTCTTTTTGTTTTATTGATCCACCATGTTAATAACTTCATAAATGGTAAAGATACCCATTATGGGTCATTATCTCCCAGTCTTTTTATAGGATCAATCTTCTGTGAAGTTTTTTTCGGATTTATCTTTTTATTAGTTTTAATGATTTTGGTGGATTTTAAAGATCAGGTAGTGGTTCCTTCCCCTTCATGGTTAAAGCCTCTATCATGTTTTCCCTTTTCTTTGAAACTCGATGGATTTTTGGGTAAGAAGTGTTATGGTGAGGAATTTCTCACACTACGACCTCTCTCATAAATATAATTTTCTTTTTTATTTATATTTTACCTTGTCCTTGTGATTTAAGTTGAACTAATGTGAATGTTTGGAATTTTTGAAGTTGCAACACAGGCACACAATTGGTGCATAGTTAGTACCAACCATGGGGAAAACTATATGAAGGTCTTAATTTATTAAAAAAATTCATCAAGGTTTGATCATGGTTTCCCAAAATATAATTCTAAAATAAATGGGTGTTTTTCTGTGTCTAATTAATGGTAAATAGTTGGCACATGATTTGGTAAACTTTTTGGACAAACCATGTGACTTGCCTATAAATTTTAAAACATGGTTTTCCAAATCTACCCTCCATTAATTCTAACCCCCATTTAACCCATCCCTTCCCACTCAAATAGTATACCAGAGGGTTCACAATGAATGTACCATTTTTCCTCCCTTTGTTTTTTAAGTCTTTTCCACCCGATTTATAGATGGTCTCCCTGATGTAATACCTTTTCTCCCTCTCCCCATCCTTTATTTGAAGCTTTCTTCCACTCTATTTTCTTGGTTCCCTCTTTTTCAAAACATAGGGTGAGTTCCGACCCTAATATTCTATTTGTGGGATTTTATGGTGTGTGTATTTCTATTTAGTTTTTATTATTCCCATATTCTATGGTTTTATTTCATCTACACTTGGTTTAAGGTAGGGGTTTCATTATTTTTTCTTTTTATTACACACCACGGCTAATTAGGAATTATGAAATGTGTTTCCTTAAAAATTAATATATTTTTATAATTTATAATGATTTTAAAATGTAATTGTTAATGAAAATGACATTTTCAAATAAGTATTTAAGATAATAATTATATGTCATATGTTTTATGAACTTACAAAAGTGGTTTTAATATGTATTCTAATTGTTTAATTTATGTTTTATAATTTTAAAGTATCTATATGATTTAGATAATATATCAAGGTTTTATTTGATTTGGTTTCCTACTTTTTGTGGATTTTTAGTGGTTTATCATATTAAATATATTAGTTTTGATGAATGGGTGGAAATTTTTCACCTTGTTTGTTTCTCGGGTTCTTCTTACGAATTTTGATGTGTGTGTGAATATAAAACTATATATCTATATTCATTCATACATATATAGTTTCATTGATATATATATATATGTAATTTCATAGGATGGCATAATTTAATCATGTGAATTTAAAATTATCATTTTATTTTTAAATTTGATCTCAAAATGGATTTCCAAATGAGACTTTATTAATTAAAATCTTATGCACATTTAGAACATAAATTGCGTTTTCAAATTCTGTTAATTTGTAGAAAAACAAAAGGGTTTAGAAAAGTTATCACATGTTTCAAATATAAAACATGGTTGGAATATTTAGAGCATTTTCAAAAATTAAAATCACCTCAATGGAAGCCCCTTTTGTGTTTATGGGATTATGATGGCTGATTTTAGAGTGGTTTCACATTGGTGGGGGTAGTGATTTTAGTTAATAATATGTGATAGTATTACATTGATTCTAAATTTTTCTTTTTTATACAAAGGTTATATCACCTTGCATAATTATTATCACTATGGGGATCCTATGCATCTATGAAATGGATGGGAGATGGTTTCTACCTAGTCTTGATTAAATAAACTTGATCCACTACTGTATAGAAAGGACTTCATAGGGGAGTGAAATTGATGAGGAAATTTTATTGATTCCAATTGGTTATAGATATAAGGTTTCATTAATAGTATTGGATTTGGTTCCACCTGAGTACATCTAGGGTATCCTCATAGGATATTTAGGTATTACCCAAGATTATTTATCCTTTATGGTTACCTTATTATAATATTTGGTTATGGTGTTTTATTACTTAAGTAAGATACTAGGTTTTTCTAAAGGTATGAATATTTTAAATTTCGGTTTAACTCCTTAGTATTGGCTTAATGTGAGTTTCTAATGAGATCATGTGAGTTTTAGGGGTGTATGGGGATTGTTTGAACCCCATAACCTGGGTTTTCAGAAAAAAAAAATTTGTCACATTGTTAGTGAAAACCATGTGACCCGGGATATATTGTTTAATGAAACCATGCAAGGTGGTCCAACCCACTAAGTAGGGTTGAACGGTGTGAGGAAATCCTTCAGAAAAGGGCACATAACCATGTGATCCCCCCTATAGTTTTTAGAAGAGGAAAAATGTGTGGTTGGTGTGCGGTTTGGAAAATCATGTACAATGACCTTATGTGGGGGATTAGTGGACACTGAGGGGCATATGGTTTCCGCATAGTTTGTCCAACCATGCGGCCAAAATATGCAACTAAATGTTTTGAGATAAAATTACTACATGTCCCTTACTTTAATTAAAACTCAAAACCTCATCTTATTTACCTATTTTCCTCCATAGGGGTCTTGTTCTTCTCTCATTGGAGAGATTATTTGAGATTAAAGGTTTGAACTATTATGGATTCTCTGTACGACATCTGATTTGATTATCCAATGCCTTGTTGTATTTACACCAGATCTTTATCTGGTATTTTTTTCTCTTGATCTAGACTGAAATAAAGGTTGAGAGTGGATGAGTCTTTTACCACGAGTATATAAAAGGTGGCATGTACCATTTCCCATTTGGATATTTTATATCTTTTCATAGTTGTGTCGTGCTCCATGCCTTCTAACATTGTCCTAAAAATTAATTAAACACCTTGATTAAATTGTTTTGAACCTATTAGGTTGCCTCTTGAGTATCATTTTATGGTTGGAGGTCGTTTATCTTAAACCTATACCACCCAAGGGGTGTGCCCTAATAACTTCCATGTTATACCATCACATTGGTTCTATGTGAGCTCTCTAATATTAGTGGGATAGTAAATGATAATTTATTTAATTAGGGATATTTTAACACCTTTTTTACCTATTCATATTTAAATAGAAGGAATGGATTCAATATTTTTATAGGAGAAGGTTTTTTCTTCCATTTTATGCTGTTTATTATGATTAAAATGGATGAATGGTTTACTTTGTAATTATTGAATGAGTTTTAAGAACTTTTTGGTTTGAATGTATATGAAATTAATTATGAATTAATTTTATTGATGAATTAAAAATGGTATAGGATTCCTTGGATGAGATCCTTGGGTCCGGATTCCATTAGATTCTATTGAAATTTTATACTCCATTGATATTTTTTATGGTAGTGAATGGCTTGTAAATTTTGACTCCTTAGGTCCTAATTTGGTAGAATTCCAAGGAAATTGCTACCCCTTGGATCCGAATTTCTTGGACTCACATAGGACATACTCTGTTGAAATTCTCCTTGGACTAAACTCAAGTCATTACCAAGTTTTTTATCGAGATTCTCTAGGGACTCGAAGAGGATACCTTGGTCTTTTATACCTTGGATCCATACCTTCATGGTCTGACAGTTGATTACATGGAGAGTCCATTATGGATGTTATAAAATTGATTACATGACATCACCAATGTTTATATTATTTTTTATAATTATAGATAGCCCTGGTATGGTTGTCCAATTATAGTTCTTAGACTAGAGAGGGTTACACATGTTTATTTATTCTTTACAGATGCCCTTGTTTATGAGAGCTTGATTGTTGTTTCACAGGGATCCATGTTTGGATAGATAGAATCACATTTGTATTGGACCCCTTTGTTTTTATTTCATCTATACATGTGAAATATTTCACACTTCTTCAATTATATTACATAGATTGGACTTGTGATAAACAATGTTGGTGGTGGCCTATATACTATTATCTCACACCCTGTTTAGGATACCATTGGGTACCTAGACCAACTTCGTGTATGTGGGTAGGGGGCAAGGAAATATTCCAATGTGTGATGATTGATTTGATCATTTCTTATAATAATGGGATCACATGATCTATCTAGGCTCATGATTCTATTTGGAGATAGTTTCTTTTGGTATTTTTGTACCTTTTGATATATGTATTGTCCTGGATTCTTGTATATCTATTTTTATTCATTAGAGAGACATGACATGATCATCATTTTGTACATGACACAACCTTTTGATTTATTACTATTATATTCTTCTAAATGTTTATCTTTAGTTAGTGATTTATATTGTGATTACACTTTTGGTCTATTTGATATTACACTATGTTATACTTTGAAATTAGGAAATCTTTTCCCCACAAACACACCCTATTCCCTCTCTACTAGTTAGAATCTTTTCACCACAAACACACCCTTTTACCTTGAGGCTATGTGACCCACCAGCTTAGGGAATCATTAAGTAGAATCTAGTATAGGATGTTACAAAGTGGGGTCAGAGTATTTCTTTTTAGGATTTACTATTTTGATACAATAGACAGAATATTATGAAAGAATTATAATTTGGTAATAATTTTTTCATGCAAGTAGTTAACCCATGTACCTGAAAAATCCAAATTCCCTGAAAAGACATTATTGTTTTAAATATTTTTCCTATTATATTTGATTTGATTCCACTGTTGGGTGATCTACTTGTTGTTTGAGGTTCCTTATAATTAAGTATTTTAACATGAACTGATGAGATGATTTCATGCCATATCATCCATCATTTTAGGAATATTATAGGATTCACATTCCATCAATTATTTCATTCCATATAGGATGCATTGGTTGACTAAATGACCTTATTATGTGTGCATTGTGTGATATATCTATGATTTGATTAATATTTAGTATAGGGGCCTACGAATCATAATTGAGACTTAACATTACATCCTTAAACTAACAGTTTTTTCCTACATAGACTAAAGAATACACATTAAGCAGTCAGTTATGGCATGTAAATCTATGGACCATTAGTCAAATTGGGTTGGAACGTATTATGGTCAGGATTAAGTTGATTTCATAGTTCAATTTATAATATGTATTGTCCCTTATTAATTAGAAAATTGAAATCCATATAATGAAAAAAAAATAGAATTTATATATATATGAAAATGAACTCAAATGAATTTGAAAATTGAAATATAGGAATTGACCTTGACCTGACTTTAGATTGAGTTGTTGGTAGGGTATCTGGTGCTTTTTAAGACTATTCATTTTTACCTAGTCCCAAATTTAGGAGAAGTTATAGGAGTGTGTCATGTTTATTTGAAGGATTTTACCTATCCAATGTTTTTATATTTGTGACATGGTTATAAATCAATCTTTTCTGAGCCGTTTGTTTGGAATTATAGATATATGCCACTATGAAGACCTCTAACTGTGTGCCTGGAGGGTGGTGATGACCATGATCCAGATGTGGTTGTCCCTAGGATACTTGTATATCTGTATAAATTCATATATCTGGTACTAGTGGTTATACCATATGTGGGTTCTACTGTCCAATCAATGAGGCTTTCCTATTCCTCATGCATACTTTTTAGGGATCCTCGAAGCCTTTCACTTCTGTGGAAAAGCTAAAGCTTTTGTTCCAGAAGAAACATACTCCAATGTTTTTAGGTGATGGTGGTCCATAGATAGAAAATTTGTTTCTTAAGACTACTTTTCCTATATTCGAGAATCTAGAGACACCTCCTGAGAGGAGAGTGATGAACATGACATATATTCTTTGGGTAACAACTAAGCATTGGTAGGATGTTTTTAACTAGGCTTATAGGTTGAAAGATATGGTTTAGGGTGATTAATAAACTAGGTTCCAGGATTACTTCTTTATTGAGACCCTAAGAGATGAAATTTATATGTATTTTATGAATATAGAGTAATTCACAATGACTATTGTGGAATGTTCGACATGCTTTATATAGATTTAGTGCTTTGCGCCTATTTGTCTTGATAATGATCCATTAAGGGAGAGATGATTTGAGAAAGGTCTCAAACAAGTTTTTCAATCATCAGCTAATATTTTTTGGATGACTAATATTATAGACATAGTGAATTGGGTTATGATTACTAAATGGAACCGAAGGGATGATGGGGGTGCATAGTAGGTTAGTTCAGTATCTTGACCCGATGGTTGAGCTTTCAGTGGTAGGAAATTCTATTTTAAGGCTTCCTGGGAGGGTAGTACTGGCTAGGTTGTTAGTGATAGAAGTGAATTCTTCTACTACCAGTGTGGGAGATGGAGATGCTTGAGGAATCAATGTGATAAATACATAGTCGATTGTTGATCATGCACCAAGATGGGCCATGTACAACATTTCTGTAGAACCTTCACTCTAACACTCAGTGGAAGGGGATCGACTCTAACTCCATATTTGGGGGTGGGATTAATAGCTCCATTTCAGGCTTGGATATATAGTTGTACCAATCATTTTGTCTAATATGGTGTTTGTTCCAAAGTCAGTTAGGCACTAATTTTACCTAGAAAAATATTGGGCCTACTCTATGTTGTTAAGTTGTGTCAAAGTTTCGTGGTTCAATAAATATATATTCTTTATATCATACAATTGAGGATAAGAATGTTGGTCAATATATGGTTATATGTATGATATTATTTTCATATACTCTAGTATTAGGTTCTTATCATAGTTTCATATTTGTACCTATTGTGGAGATTCGTGAGATCATTGTTCAGTTTTTTTATGGTGTTATAACCTTGGATACACCATTGGGTATCATAACACAGGGTTTATGATAGTACCAAGAGTTCCCCCATGATATTTGTGGGTGTCATGTCATATGGTTTTTTTTCTTTGATATTGTAGGGTTTTACATCATAATAAAGTAGGAATGTCTAGTTGATTATTGAGCCTATGTTGATTTTTATCCCCACTGGCTGACCTTTACATCCCCAGAGGGTCGATTTCTTATTCATAAGGGTGAGTGGGATGTCTAGGTAGGTATATCTGGACTCAATAATCATGGTCTAGGTGGGATAATAACCTAGGTAGCTAGCTTATATATGAATGATCAGGGAATGCGATAGGCTGAATTCCCTCCTGTGGTTGATCGTTTCATTGATGTTTTCCCGAATGACTTCTCTAGTTTACCTCCTAAGAGAGATGTGGATTTTTTTTTCATTTAGCTAGTTCCTTGAGTTGCACCAATATCTATTACTATTTATATTATGGATACTATAGAGTTTCATGAGATTAACAAGTGGGTAGAGGATTTATAAGAAAAGGAATTTATACTACCCATCACTTGTCTATGGGTTTCACTACTTATTTTGGGAAAATGAGGAAGATATCATTAGGATATATATGAATTATAGTAAATTTAACCAGTTGATTGTTATAAACCATTATCCATTTCCAGAGATAGATTATATTTTTCACTAGCTCTGGGAGCACGAGTATTATTACAAATTGATTTGAGGTTGTGTTATCACATGGTCTGTGTTCTCCCTATAGTTATACCTAGTGTATATTTTTATATCAGTTATGTTCTATATGAGTATTTGGTTATGTAATTTAGTCTCATGAATGTGATAGTAGTTTTCATGGAACTGATGAATCAGGTTTTCCATCCTTATATATATTTGTTTGTGGTGGTATTCATGGATGAATATTTCTGTATTATGACAATCAAAAAAACCATTCCAAACATCATGAGATAATTTTGGATACACTATGATATCATAAGTTATATTTTAATCACACAAATTCCCACTTCTGGATAGATGAGATTCACTTCCAGGGTAATATTATCTCAGATACATGGGTGTTAGTTTACCCAGAGAAGGTGAGAGTTGTGGTTTCCTAGGAGCATCCCAAGATTATCTTTAACATATGGATTTTCTTAGGTATAGATAGATATTAAATGCATTTAATATAGGGATTATTACTCCTACAAGAACCTCTTATGGGATTGACTAATAAGGGTATGAATTTTGTATAGTCAGATACCTTCGAGATATCCATTCAGGAGATGAGAGGGAGATTGACTTAAATGTAAGTCACAATTCTTCCAAAGCCAAGTAGGATCTACACTATGTATTATGATTTATTTGGTAGTTGGATAGAAGAATTTATAATGCTGGAGGTTTGATTCATGACATATGGGTCTCTTCAGTTGAGGCCATGTGAGAGGAACTACTCGATGCGTGAACTCAGGTTAGCCACTGTTCTAAATGGCTTGTATTGTTGGAGGCATTATTTACTATGAGATAATTTTTTGGTGTACATAGACCAAAAAGGATTAATTACATATTTACACAACATTACATGAATTTGATTCAATGATGGTGTGTCTAATACATATATTCTTTCTACTTAGATCTTACTTATATGACCATAAAGGGAAATGCAGTTTCCGATGCACTGAGAAAGAGGATTAAAATATCGAAAGTTATAGAATCCAATATTGATTGGAATCCTATGGAATTATTCTCAGAGATGTACTTGGAGTTATAGGATGGACAATGTAAAAGTTTCCAATAATAACTAGTAATGAATTCTACTCTTTTTTATAGAGTGAGGATGATACAATTTTTTGATGATTGGGGACTATTCTTACAAGAGATTGTGGACGGTGAAGACCCACCTCTTGGTTGGAATGTTTTTAAGGATGAGATTATACATATCCATAGACACATTTTGTTTCCATAAGACATATATGGGAAGTTGATGTGGTAATTTCATTCCTCAGTTTTTCCAATATATCCCAGTGTTACCAAGATGTATCATGACTTTTATTGTCAATACTGGTGGTTGGGAATGAAACATGAGGTAAGTTATTTTGTTATAAGGTGTCCCACCTATTAGTAGGTGAAGGTAGAACACCAGTGACCAGCTAGGATTTTATATTAGTTACATTTTCTTAAGTGAAATTGGGTTGATGTTGTAATGGATATCATGATCAGGTTTTCTAGGTCTCATCGAGATAGGGATGATGTATGGTTTTTTTGTGTAAATTATAAAGAATTATACTCATTTTATACCGATTAGAGAGACATTGTTAGTAGATAATATTTTTATATTATATATCCATGAGAAAGTTCACCTTTAGGGGGTTCCTCAATCCATTTTATCATATAGGGATGCCCAGTTTATGTCTTAGTTTTGGTAGAGTCTATAGAAGGTGTTGGGTACCCAAGTGCTTTTGAGCATAGCACACCACCCTCAGATTGATGTCCTATCATAGAGTACAATATAGGTTCTGCAGGACTTTCATAGATCATTTTTACTTGTTTTTTTTTTGGTAATATTGGGAGATAAATATACCCCCTTGTTGATTTCTCTTACAATAATAGTTATCAAGTGACTATACAGCTATAACCTTATGAGGAATTGTATATAAGGCCATGTTATTTACCCTTGGGATGGTTATAGGTAGGGGAGGTAGCATTTCTTGGACCTTGTCTTTTGTAGGATACTTTATAGTAGGTCTATTTGGTCCTAAAATGGATGACTACTACACATTCCTGATAGAAATATTTTTTCAGTATCTGTTAATTACCTCTAGATTTTGAGGTCAAGGATTATGTATTTTTACAAAACTCATTGAGGTTGGGAAATAGAAATGTTATGAGATATGGTAATATTTCACCGTGATATATCAAGTTGTTAGAGATTATGGAGAGAGTTGGGTCGGTATCCTATCATTTTCAGTTACGTCATATGTATTTGGCCATGCATGATGTCTTATATGTATCTCAGTTTCACCATAATCATTCAGACCCATATCATACTCAACATTCAGATGAGGTGGAGTTACATGTATATGCTCCCTTTGTGGAGCATCTTATTTGTATTACTAATAGAATCATGAAGGATCACTGAGGATAGTCAGTTTATCTAGTATGAGTGCTATGGAAACATGAAAATTTATTGGAAGAGACTTAGGAGTGGGATTTTTCCATATTTTATCAGTGTTCAGCATTATTCTCAAGTGATTCTTAGACACCTTTGGAAGGGAAATTTAGGGGATAATTTATTTAAGGTGGTAATATTATAAAATAATAGGGATTTTTTAAGGTATGAAACTTTTAAATTACAGTTTAACTCCTTCATTTTGACCTAATGTGAGTGTCCAATGAGATCACAGGAGTTTTAGGGGTGTCTATGTATTGTTTGGATCCCATATCTAGAATTTTTGGAAAAGTAAGTTGGGATACATGGTTAGTGGAAAATGTATGACCTAGGCCACACTGTCTGATGAAACCATGCGAGGTGGTCTAGCCACTGATCATGGCCTCACGTTTTGAAAAAACTGTGATGCTAGGGATGCACACCCATAGGAGCCACCTACATTTTTTAGGAGATTACAAACTCATGGTACATGAAGTTTTTTTATAAATATGGTCTATAATCATGTGAGGGGGATCAATGGATACTAAGGGGCCCATAGTTATTGCAAGGTTTTTCCAATCATATAGCCAAACCATGTAACCCAGTGTTTTGAGGTAAAATTACCATTTTTCCCTTACTTCAATTTAAACTCAAACTCTCCTCTTATTTCTATATTTTTCATCAATAGTGGCCTATTATTATCTCATTTGAGAGATTATTAATTCCTAATGTTATGATTTGGTCAAGAATCTCTCTATGACATCCGATCCATGCATCGATTGTCTCATTGGATCCCCACTGGCTCTTTGTCCTTTGTTTTTCTAACAATTTGGACCAAAAAATGGGTTATTATAGGACAACTATTCTACCATGGGAATATGATAGGTGATATATACCATTTCCTATAATATTTGGTTGTTTTATATCTTTCCATAGTAGTCCCATACATCAAACCATCCTAATTTCCCCTAAATTTAAATTAGCTCCTTGATTAAATGGTTTGGAACATGTTAGGTTTCCTCTTGAGTACCATCCTATAGTTATAGTTTATTTATCCTCAACCTATAAAACCCATGGGGAGTTACCTTGTATTTTACATGTTGTACCACCCTGTTGAGTTCATGTGAAATCAGAAATATTAGTAGATGATTAATGAGATTTTATTGATCTAATGTGATTGTGAACACCTTTTTTACTATTCATCTATAAATGGATGAAATGATTTTATTTTTTTGATAGGAGAAGGTTTTTTCCCCTTTTAATGTTATTAATTATGATTAAAATGAATAAATGGTTTATTTTTTAAATATTGAATGAGTTATAAGAACTTGTTGATCAAGAATGGATATGAAATGGATTATAAATTGATTCAAATGATGAATTGAAAATGGTAGTGGATGACTTAGACAAGATACTTGGATCTAGATTCCATTAGATATCACTGGAAATTTCTAATCCATGGATCCTTTTGACAATAGTGGATTCCTTGGACATTTATACTCCTTGGATATTGATTCTGTATGATGCCAAGGACTTTTCTACCCCTTGGATCTGACTTTCTTGGACTCGCATTGGATTTGATTTTTTGGCATTCTCCTTTGACTCCGTGAAAGTATTTATCATCATTACACTGAGATGATCCTATGACTCAATGATAATTCCTTGGTCATATATAACTTAGATCCATCCCTTCATGGACCAACACTTGATTACATAATGAGGATGTTGTGGATGTCATACACTTGATTACACAGTGTGGCTGATGTGGATATTATTTTTTATGCTTATAGATAGCCATGGTATGGGTATCTGATTATAGTGGTTAGACTAGATAGGGTTACACTTGTTTATTTATGCATTACAAATTCTCTTATTTATGGGATCTTGACTGTTGTTTCATAATAATCCAAGTTTGGCTAGACAAGATCACATTTTTACTGGAACCCTTTACTCTTATTTCTATTATACTTGTGATATATTTCACACTACTTCTGTTATATTACACAGAATGGGTTTTTTATAGACTTTTTTGGTGGTGGCCTACTTAGTGTTATCTCACACCCTATTCAATCCAACTCTGGGTACCCAGAAAAACTTCATGGATACGGGTAGGGACCAGTGAAAGCTCTCAATGTATGATTATTGATTTGATCATTACATAGGAGTAGGGAAGCACATGATTGATCTAGAATTTTGATGACATTTGGGGATAGTTATTTTTGTTCTTTTTATACCTTTTTATACCTTTTGATACATGTTTTATATTTAATGCTTTTACACTTATTTTTATTCTTTGAATAGACATGACATGATCATCATATAGTACATGACATTGCTTTTTTATTTATTATTATTATAGTCTTCTAGATTTTTATCTTCTGTTAGTGATTTATATTAAGCATCCTCTATTGATCTATATGATATTCCATTTTTTTACACTCTTGAAGGAGGGCATAATCTCCCAACAGACACACCTTAGGCCCTCGCTTCTAGTCAGAATCCATTACATAAGGGGAGGCGTGCTTGACGTCATGTGACCCACTAGATTGGGGAACCATTCATTAGAATCTGAGTTGGTATGTTACAACATTTTTATTGTTTTTTATGACATATCCTACTATTTCCATTTTTATATTATACTTCTACTTCCAATAACTTGACTTAATATTGGTCGATGTTTTATTTGTAGTTTTTTTGGTTTTTTTGTTTAAAGGGTATTCCAAATGTTTTTTCAAAGTATGTATTTTTATAATGGTTTAAAAATTATTTCTTTAAAATATATTTTTATATTTAGAGAGGTCCTTTTTATAAAATATTTTGATTATTGTTTCATAAAAGAATAAAACTTATCTTATATATATTTCTAAATTTTTTATGGTCTATTTTAAAAAATGAAATTCATGGACACTTTGGTGATTTACTGTTGATCCCTCTTATGCAAACACCTTACTTGTTCCACTTGGCATTGGAAGACCCAAATTTTTTTATAGGTTCATGATATGTTTTAGTATTGCATATGAAGTGTGTTGCTTTTATAGATGGATAGTGACCTAGAGGTCATGTGGAGATCATGTTGAATTTCCTTTGGTTTTTATTTTTCACTCTAAGATTATATAAACTCAATAAGGCCTTATTTATTTCATTTATTGTATCTTTCCATTATAGTAATATTTTATAGTCAGTTGGATGTATACTTATGAAATTTCTTGGTCTGGCCTTGTGTATACTTTGTCATGTGTTTATTCATGTTTTACATGGACTTTGACATATAGAATGGTCATGTAGGACTTATAGGTGGAAGGTTTAGGTCATTGATTTTTCATTATATGAATTTTTTCCATGAACTCTTATGTGATTCTCATGATTCTTATCATCAGCCTAGGGGAATTGAGAATACCCCTTAGGTATGACATAAGCCAGATCAGGTTCTCATTTTAGGAGTGAACTAGCTTGGTTTCTGACATGATAGCTTGGCCAATCCCAACAAAAATACCTCTGAAATATTATTTTTCATTTAATATATTATTTTAGTATTTTTTTAAAGACCAATCTAATAAGTCCAAAGGAGATATCTTAAGTAGGATATCCAAGAAGGTGTTAATCATTTTAATTGAGTCATTTTTAGTTTCTTTATTTTTAAACCTCCTCCAAATTTTATGTAACCATCAGAACATGAAGTAATTTGTATTATTAGTATAATAAAATTTTATTATGTTTATGGAATAACCATTATATATATTTCTCCATTTTTTAGAGAAAATGAGAATTTTTCTTATGTTACATGCAGACTACTCATTCCATGAATAGCGTATTTCATTTTTCATCATCACCTAACATGGATTCTTCTAAAATTATATTTTAAACAATAAATATGATATATATAACATTATAAAATTTTAATAAATATAATTGGTCTTTAAATTAAAAATTTTAATAATAAATGGTCATTGTAAAATTTGACCATCTAAAACGAGCATACCGAGACACTTTTAAAGTAATAGCCACATATCATTATCATTAATTTATATTCTTTATATACGACTTATTAAATTTTATTGATCATAATAATAAAATTATTTTTAAAATATTATTCTTCTATAAAATTGTTATTATCACTATATAATAATATTTTCTTACTCAATCAACTATTATAACATGTTCTTCTTTAGATTGGTTTTACAAATTACATGAATAATGTTAAAATGTTTATGTTATGAATGATTAAAGAATCTTAAATAATAATAATATCAATTAATAATGATGTATTTAATATTTTTTAAAAATTATGTAATTTTCATATATATTTTTATATTTTTTAATAAAATCATTTATTATGAAAATAAAATTTCTAATAAATGTTATTTTTATAAATTTCATGAAAACTGACATAAAAAGATCCATGAAATGACCCTAGGACTCTAGAAATATATCAATCAAATACTATATACATTCATTAACATTTTTTAGATGAGGAAACTAAGATCAAGTTGAAATGTCCAAAACTATTGATCTAAACATGCGTGGAAATCGAAATAGTTGGAATAAAGAAATTGATTTTGACAAAGAATTATTAATAAATGGGTAACAAAAAATTATAAGTGAATATTATCTAGTAAGATAAATATAAATATAGTTTTTATATATATAAATATTAAAAATATGTCTTTATAAAATAGGTTAGATCATGTTCAACTATGAGTAAGTATGAGTTAGGGGTTTATTTTTCAATCTCACTTTTTATCGAATTGATTCTGTTTCAATTTCCATTGAAAGAATTATATATCCTTACTTTCATAAAACTAGTTTATTTTCTTATATTATTATTATTTATGTTTTTTAAAATTATTTTTTCCATTTTATCTCTTTTTGGTAGTAAAATTATCTAAAATAATGTTTATAATAAAATCTGACCTTGCTTCTCTTTTTTGGGTCAGGAATATTTCCATTTCATATCAATGTTCATTATTTTGATTCAAGAATGTTCTTTTATTTACTTAAATTATTTACAAAGGTTAATTTTTTATATATTTTACTTTCATTTAAAATTTTTAAAAGGAATATTTTTACTATTTTCTATTTAATTTTATTTTTTACTTTCTTTATAAAAGTGAGAAAATATATGTTTTAATGATTTTTGCATGAACTATTTTTTACCACCGTAATCAAAATTATTTTTTGTTTATATTTATTTCCAAGTTGTTATATTTTTCTAAATTAATGTATATTTCTATTATTTTTAGAAAATTTCATTTTTATTTTAAAATTAAAGAATATTATTTTCTTAGAAAATTTGTAAAATGATTTCATTTCACTTACGCATATTTTTATCTTCAACCACATATTTTATTACTTGAGCATGTTTTATTTCTAAGATTCCTTTATTGTAAATTATTCTACCAATAATGTTTTAAATTTATTCTTAACACCTTATGAAAATAATTTTAAAATATTATTTAAATTCATTTTCAAAACTATGTTATAAAAGTTTTATGAAATTTCAAAAAAAAACTTCCATTGTGAACAATAATTTAAAAAAGACTTGAATTTAATAAAAAACCTTAATTTATGAAGAATTTTTGGTATTCTTTAAATTATTTGATAATTTATCTTTTATAATTACATTTCATATAAGATTTATTCTTAGTTCATTCACTATCACTCTTCATCATTCTTTTAAGATTAATTTTCTCTTTCATGCCCTAATTTTATAATAACATGGATATATTTATAATCATTTTCATATTTTCTTAACTGTATACCCATTTCTATATATGGTGTTAGTTGACCCAATATTACTAATAAATCTATTATATTATCTGTGCAATATTTATATTCCGTATAATTGACTCAATATGGATATTTATTGATTTCTAAGGAATATTGATTATGTATTATATTGTACATTCAATATATGAGGAATTATTTATACATGTTTAGTAATGAGTATGGGGTATAATTATATATCCCCTTGATTCATCAGTTAAGGTACCATAAGAAAAAAATATATGGAATTCCATATTATTTGGGTTCTTAGTGTATGCCTCTCCATTTATTAAAATGGTCATGGACTAAGCCATGAGTGTAAGAGAAATATATATGGCATAAATCATTCCATCATTATGAAATTATATATTATTTTACATGTGATTATTATGTTTTTCTCATCCATTGATACATTTTTTTCTCGTGTTATTGATTATATGGTAGATTTATTTATTATTTTCTTTTCTATATTAATTGCATTTTATGTATTCCTAATAGCGTCTATTGTATGTAACCCATTTTTGAGCATTTGAGATCACCCATTGTCTTGTTTCTGTTACTTAAGGTACAAATAAATGGTTTTTTAATTAATTTAAAGATAAATGATAATTATTTCAAGAATTTTTTTAAGTTTTTATTTAATGTTTCTAATGTAATATGGAAATCATATATGTATCCAGTCTCCAAAGACTAAAAATCCTCTAGATCATTTGTGATATGATCTCTTGTATCACGTACCAATATAAAATAATAGACACAATATTTGGGTTATAGTATTTGGGGTTCTTATACTTGCTCTCAAATAAAGATTATTAGAAACATTGAGAACTTGATTTTAGAAGAACATAGATTGCATTAGATTTAGGGTAAACCCTTGGAATGATCATGATTTTCTACCAACATAAAAAAAATTATTCCATTGATTAATATTCATACTGATATAAGTTAATTATGTATTACAATTGATTGGAGATAGTTCCTAGTGGAAGTAAGGGAAAATGTATAAACACCCATAAGGATGGAGTTAGAGATAGGTATATTTTAAATATATTGGGAAAAATTATAATTAATAATATTGGATATATATTATCACAACCCATCCTAGAGGGTCTTATTCCATGACTAACCCAAGCCCACATCTAATAGGGAAGGGGATGGTGACTAGCACCAAGTAGGCATATCCCACAAATAGGATGCATTAGCCTAAGTACATATGTGCATGCAAACACACATCTCCAAGATTCAAATGCTGAAATATAAAAACACTAAGTAAATAGTGCATGCAAACTACTAAGATCCCATAATAGAGTATGACAAGAATTAAAGTAAAGTAAAAAAGGGTTTAAATACAAGCCCACCTAAAATATTCTGTAAAAAACCAATAAAACACAGTGAAGTGTTTCCCATATCATCTAGGTCTAGGAAGGTGAATGAAAAAGTTCCTAAAACTCCTATGAATAAAACCCTACCTGATGTAACCTAAGGGTAATGGTATTGGGACTTTTGTCTAAAGCCATAGGAGAATACCTTGTTTGTTTAGCCTCACTAAGCACTACTTGGTCCAAGTCATCCTAATAATCTATCAAAGGGTTGATCATCTTCACAAGACATGACACATGCGGGAAAAGACAGTGCATGGGTGAGTAAAACAATACTCATAAGGACACCCCAAAACCACAAAGAAAATACCAAAAAGTAAATACCATAAAAGAAATACCATAAAGGATATACCATGAAGGAAATAACATGAAGGAAATATACCAGTCATCTCCACACAATTATATGTGAACAAAAAATATAACAATAATATCAGGATATACTCAATTAAAGACACGAGGACTAGAGGTAAGTCACAACAAATTACTAGCCAATGGATTTTACTTAAAGCATGCCTATTCTAAGAGAACTCACTCCTCAATCCATGATATCTTCGGAGACGCTCAGGAATAGGTCTATCTCATTTGGGTCCTGCCAAATTGAGAACGTACTGAACAAGGATTATCATAATACCGTGGAGAGGGGATCACGCCTAGACACGCTAAGGGATACCACAGATTATGCCCAGATACATTGGGGGAAACCACATACCCAATCTGGATCAATTTGTAATATAGGTGATCATGCCTTGACACCTTGGGGGATACCAAAAATCATGACTAGACACACTGGGGAATACCATGTACCATACTAATACGACCCAGTAAGTGGAGGATCTCCACCCAGATCATGGAGGTTGTAAGATTCTAAAGACTCCATTAGGGGTGATTAAGGATTTCACTCCAGTCCCAAGGAGGGATGCCTGAATCTATCTGGTACTCAACCTTTAGAGAAGATTGTATTCTAGTGATGTGGATGTAATACTATTCTGAACACTATAGGAAAGGAACAAAGAGAATGCTCTCAACCTATACAAGTCAAAGAGAAAAAATCACCACATCATCTCAAAAAGACCATCTCGTCTTCGAGGTCTCAAGACCACAAATGACTTGTCAAATAGATTCACCTTTTCAATGTTATGGGGCTTTGAGGTTTCAAAGGATGGGGGGTCACTGGTCCTATGGACCGATAGCACGGTCTTCCCACTGACTGCGGCGGTCTACCACCACGGTCAACAGTGGCCTGGTCCAGCCACCCCGAGTCTAACCTATGTCCAACCCAACCAATTGGGTCCCACCCAGCCTACTCCTCCTGGTCCATCCTACTTTGCCTAGCCTGACCCATCTTTGTGTTGCCCGACCCATTCTTCCCTTTCCAATCTTGTCTACCCAAGACTGAATCGCACGTGTGTCGGCCTCCTAGCCCTGCCTATGAGGTCATCGGCCACATCCCATGCAGTCACCTCTGCCTCTACATCCCACAACTCATATTCATACCTAACCTCGCATCATCAACCTCTATGTCCCTAGCTCTGCTCCACTTTGTCCCACATCCCACTTTACAGCATCCCACACATCCCGCATTGTCAATGTCGTCATCTTATGTTATCACCATCGTAGCCGCCACCACGCCACCTCGATGGACTTCCGCAGCAGACCTATGTTGATGGTCCTTTAAATGGTCCACTGATCCACCTTTGATGCTATAATTTTTTTTAAAAATGTTATATATGTGATTCTTGGGTTCCTATATTCACATATCTAGCCCCAGTTTCAGTTTTTCTTCAATCTGAGCATTCAATTGCGTTGGGAACCTCCCGGTAAGTCGAGCCATGACCACAAGGGTACAATAGTAAATAATGTCAAGAACATGGGAGAAAAAATAAAGAAGAACACCTTGAGGAATGGACCTTTGACTTTATTTGTGTTGGCCTCAATCCATTCTCATTAGAATGAGGACAAATATCAAACATGAAAACTCCCATAAATAATCCCCACAATTTAATAATCATCCCACAATAATTGAACCACAGGTCAATATGTTCTTATACTGACCCACATTCATTATGAAAATTAATAATTGGTAAAAGGAACAATAAATCAACCACCCTACCTCGATTTGGATTAGTCTCTAATGATGTATTATCACTCTATCATTGTCTTCAATGAGGTTCCTTCTAATCGATTGTGCATTGATCTTCAATCCATGATCCCTCATCATTTTTTCAAGATAGTTCTTCCAAATATCTCCCTAGTGATTCTCCTATGTTCCTAGGGTTATGCACCTAACCCTAAGATTTTTGTATAAGGATACATTTAAGGTAAAATTTGTTTCATGAATAGAAATATTTTTTATTTAAATTATTTAATGACGATTATGTGCTTTTTTGATTTTTTCTATAGAAGAGTCACACCGACTAAGGTTAAGTCGTAGCTAGAGAAACAAATCACATTATGAACTCAACGGTAATCTCATATCTACAATCCAAGTCATCATTAATGAGTTATTATGATTTTAAAAATAAAATAATTTTATTTAATTATTTTATTTAAGGTTACATCCTTGTGAGTTTTTTCTAAAAAGGACCCACGACGACCAAAGTAAGGTCACGCCTAGGGTAAATTCTCCATTCTAAGACCAACATTGCCCTCATATTTCTAATATGGGCACACATTTTATAGTTATTACACTTTTCTAAGAAAAATGTGCGTGAATGCTTTTAAAAGTTTAATATTTTTCAAACAATTATTGTGGGCTCCCCAGGCCTCAGAATCACACGTCATCTTAGCACTTGGTCTTGAAATCAATCCATTTAATATCTAAAAATAATACATAGAAAAACCAAGATGTCACATTCTCCCTGCCTTGGGGCTTTATGTCCCTAAAATCCAAAACAATAACAACTCAAAAAAATTAGGGTACTGACCACAAATCTTAGCCTCATACTCCCATGATCTCTGGGAGATTCATGTGCTGCCACTAGACATGCAACAAATGAATCGGTCTCCCATAAAGGATTCTCTCCTACCGATCCTTGATATCCACTGGGTACTCTGCAAAATTCACCCCATCCTTGATGTCCAGCTCTCCTTAGTCAATGACATGTGATGGGTCATTCATATACCTCCTCAGCTAAGACATGTGGAAGACATCATGCACCTGATCTAACTATGAAGGTAGATCCAAGTGGTATGCCACCTCTCCAACTCTACATAGTATCAGGAAAGGTTCGATGAACCTCAGAGATAACTTTCCACTCTAGAAAAATCTTCATAATCTATTTTGAGGTGAGACTCAAAGGAACACATGGTCTCTTTCCCGAACTCCAAATTCCTCTGCCACCTATCATCATAGGACATCTGGTGGCTATGTGCAGTCTTTATCCACACCTTGATGATTTGTGCCATCTTCGTGGTAGCTTGAACTAGCTCTGACCCCATGACGGTTGACTTTCCTAGGTCAGTCCATTAAAGTGTTGACTAGTAGGGTCGCCCATAGAAGACTTCGAACAGTGTCATACCAATTGTAGAGTGATAGCTATTTTTGTATGAAAACTCCACTAGTGGTAGGGTTTCCTCCCAACTGTGGCCAAAATAAAACATACATGCCTACACCATGTCCTATTGAACCTAAATAGTCTTCTCAATTTGGCTATCTTTATGGGGTTGAAACACTATGCTCAAGCATAATTGAGTCTAAAAAGCCTCTTCTAATTCCTTCCACAATTGGGGTGTAAAGTGTGCATCACGATATGAATCTATCATCGATGGAACTCTATAGATTCAAACTATATCATGCATGTAAAGGCGTCTCAAACTCTCTATTGAAATATTCTCTTGGATATAAAGTAAGTGAACCAAGTTGGTGAGTTAGTCAACGATCACCCAGATGGAATCATGTCCCCTGGACATATGTGCTAAACCTGTCATGAAGTCCATCGATATCTCATCCCACATCAATTCTGGAATCTCAAGGGTTTGAGCTAAACCCGATGAAACCTGGTGCTCAGTCATCACTTGCGGACACATAAGGCATCTAGAAACAAACTATTTGACTCATTTCTTAATCTATGGCCACCAAAACGGACATCAGTGGTCCTTATACATATTCGGCACACTTGGATGTACCTCTAAAGGGGACGTATGAAACTCCCTCAAAACCTCATCCCATAATTATATTGGTCCTACAATTCATCCTCTCAAATGAAAAAAGTTATCCCTATCTTTAAAATAACCATTAGGAGCATGTCCTATGGAAATATGATCAAAGAGTGTCTCATAGTCTGTATCCCCAAGTTGTGCCTCCCTAACTCACTGTAAGAGGGGAGGGGTGAAAACCATCAACTGGAGGTAAGTTGTTCCATATCCACCCATAAAGGATATCTACAATGAGGACAACTACTCTGAATCCTCATTCAGGAACTGGAATCTTGATCTTCTATTGAGAGAATCTTACACCACGTTCACCTTTCTAGGAGTATAGACAATCTCAGAGTCTTATTCTAATAGGAACTCTAGCCAATGACTCTATCTCAAGTTTATATCCTTATGAGAGAATATGTACTTGAGAATCTTATTATCATATTAGATGATAAATTGCTTGCCCATATGGTAGTGTCACCACATATTCAATGTGAATACTACCACTACAAACTCAAGATCATGGGTTGTGTAATTTTTCTCATGTTATGTCAACTGGTGTGAACCATAGAAAATCACCACTTGCCCTTAAATATAGACACAACCAAACCCAATCCTTGATTCATCATAGAAAACCACATAATAAGCTCCCTCTTCTTTCAATATCAAGGTGGGAGAACTCATCAATCTCCTTCTCAGCTTCTGAAAGCACTACTGGCACATTTTTGTCCATAAAAATGGATTCCCCATCCTTGTTAAAGATTTCAAGGGTATTTCCACTCTAGAGAAGTCAATCACAAACCTCTGATAGTACCCATCCAATCTAAGGAAACTACTCAACTTGGTAACACTCTTTGGTGGATCCCAATAAATCATTGCCTCAACCTTTACATGATCCACTGTAAATCCATCCTCTAAGATGAAGTGTCCCAAAAAATAGACCTCTCAAATCTAGAATTGACATTTTGAGAGATTTTTGTAATTATGGAGCTCTCAGAGTGTGTCCATGACCATCCTTAAGTGTCTTGTGTGCTCCTCCTCATATGTTGAGTACACTAGGATATCAATGATGAAGACCATCATGAACTGGTCAAAGTAAGGCTGAAATATTTGGTTCATGAGTCTAATAAAAAATTTGGGATGTTTATCACACCAAAAAACATCACCAATTACTCATAGTGACTGTAATGACACCGTCATGTTGTCTTTGGTGTATCATCATCCCGTACTCATAGCTAGTGATTGCATCATTAGAGGTCAATCTTTGAGAACCACCACACCCCCTTCAACTAGTCAAAGAGTTCATCGATCCACGGTAGTGGATACTTATTCTTTAAAGTAACCATGTTCAAGAACCATTAATCTACACATAAAACCAAGCTACCATCTGAATTATTGGGAAAAAATGGGGATGTGTGGGGTGAAACACTAGGTATCAAGAAGCCCTTCCTCTACAAGTCCTCCAACTGCACCATGAGATCACGAAGCTCAAAAGAAGCTATCTAATATGAAGGTATAGATATCAGAGTTTTCCCATGGAGTAGATCAAAGGAGAAGACCATCTCCCTATGGGGAGGTAATCTAGGAACATCTTTAGGAAATACACCCTCATACTCTGCCACCTCTATAGGAATGTAAGGACTCATATCATTCACTGCATTGAGGGTGAGTCAATCTAATTGATGTGTAATCAGCTCCATCCTCTGATGTGTGAGTCTATCCTACACTGCATGTTTGCACTTTTCTCCAACAAAGGAAAAACTAGTTCAATCATTGTGGACACACCGCACTCAATGCCTAAAACATTAAATCTGAGCATGAAATGGGGATAACCAGTCCATACCAAGAATGACGTTGTAGGGCCTCAATGCTGATAACAGGAGATCCCAACCGAATATATCAACTCCAAGAGTTAGGTCACACTATCACCACCTATGTTTGATCATTGAATATTCTACCATAGGATTATCTAAGCATAAGGGGTGATTCATCGATTCAATCAGAATCTCTGAGTCCTAAACAAACTTCAGGGAAAGAAAGTAATGAATAACACCTATTTCTATCAAAATTTAGTCTGAGGTGGAAAATACATAGATCGTACCTCGAATCATCCTTGGATACCTTGGTTCATAAGTCTCCATCGCATTTATCTAACCTCATCCTTTTCCACCAGCTCCCTTATCCTTTCATGGACTAACTAAGGGTGGTGGT
Organism: Viscum album; assembly: GCA_963277665.1. Taxonomy (NCBI): domain Eukaryota; kingdom Viridiplantae; phylum Streptophyta; class Magnoliopsida; order Santalales; family Viscaceae; genus Viscum; species Viscum album. The sequence continues at coordinate 908,536,365 of OY728156.1, forward strand.
GATAATGGGTCGAGCCTCTGAACACCTCCCACTACCCTTTATACTCCTATTTCTTGTCTATCGCCTTGAGGACCACCTTTCTCTTGTATCATCCTCTACCTAGAAAGTACTTTGAATGTCCCCCAATCCGTTATATGATAGGTCAGGAAATCTCATGCTAGATGTCTATGACCACTGCATGTGTAACACCATATGTCTTTGGGCTAACTCAAGCTGCACTGGGAGCCCTACACCGCTGACCCTGCATCATGGGATCATCCCCTAAAGTGACTAAACCTCTTGGATACCTATGAATACCATCGCTTTCTTGCTACTGATGTCACAACTACAGAGTTCCCACTTCTATCTCCCACTACCATTGTCTGCTACTCTAGAAAACTCTCCACTAACATGGATCGTTCAAGTACCCCAGTATAAGTAAGAATGCTAAGGGATACCATTGATGCCCTGATGTCCCAATGTAAGCCATGCTCAAGGGTCCAAGCCCTGAATAACTAGTCTCATACCATATCCATGGAGTAGAATGAAGGATCAGTAAACCTCACTGAATACTCCACCACGATCAAGATGCCTTACTATAGATGTAGGAGCTCCATTATGTATTCTAATTGCAATGTGGTCGGATAGAACTCCTCTCTGAGGAGAAGCACAAAATCTGTCCAGGAGAGATATTTCTCTTCATGATATTGTTTCACCAATATCCATCATCTCCCAATGTATCTATGAAGAAGAATCATGGTGAGGACTGCCATCTGGATGGAAGGCAACCTCACATGGATGAAAATATGGGTGACCATCTCTAGCTAATACTTATCCAACTTGGGGTGTGGCTCACCCTGAAACCTGGGAGGTCTCTTCCTATGAAACTTATTCAATGCACTCATCTTATGTGTATCCTCATCTTTTTGTGTCGGTATTAGATGATGCTTGATAGGTGGTAGTACAATTGGAAAACCACCTGGAGTTGTCATCTCTGGTACATGCCCCTATACTGATGCCTCTTCACTGGACGGATCATCCTTGTGATCTCATAGTGAAATCATGGCCTACTGTCTTCATGGAAGCATCCTAAAAAAACAAGATGTACCATGATCAATAGAGTATATCTAGAGAGATGACTCAAGAAGGAAATGCAAAACAGAACCATTCCTATATGATGTATGTACCATAGTTTTTTCCCGCAACCAGTGTTTTTATGTACTAATTCGTGAAGCAGGTAGTCAGAGTCCTACTGTATGGATACATTGGTCACCACACCAACACTAGAGTTCCTGGCCTAAAAATGAACTCGAAACACATAACACTATTTCCCCAAACCAACCTCAAAGACTCTCAATCACAAAATATAACTGAACTCCTATGATACCACTCTATCACGACCTGCCCCAGAGGGGTTGTGTCGTGACTACCCCAATCCCACCTCCAATAGGTCAGGGGATACTAACTAGAACTGAGTAGGAATATCCCACAAATGGGAGTCATTAGCCTATGTACCTGTATGCACACACACAGACATCTCCAAGCCCAAAAGGCTTAAATGCAAAAACAATAAGAAAACAATGCATGAAAACCACTAAGATCCCACAACAGACTGAAAAAAAGTACAGTAAAGTAAACAAGGACATAATACAAGCCCACCAAAGAGAGTCTATAAACAAAACCAGCAAAACTCGGTGAAGTGTTTCGAAAGTCATCCCAGACTTATAAGATGAATGCACATGTTCTTGAAACTCATCCAAAGAAAACCCTACCTGGTCCTACCTGACGGAAATGGTATAGGGACTATTGTCTAAAGACGCATGAGAACACCTCATATGTCTAGCCTTGCTAAGCACCACCTTGTACTAGTACACCTAGGACTCTATCAATGGGTCAATCATCCCCACAAGACACTACACATGCGGGAAAATCCATTTTAGGGGTGAGTAAAACAATACTCAATAAGACACCCTGAAACCACAAAGTAAATAACACAATGGAATTACCATGAAGTAATTACCATGAGGTAAATGACATGAACTAAATATACCTATCATCTTCACACAAGTACATGTCAATAACACATATAACAAGAATATCTAGATATACTCAATTCGGGACACAAGGTTTAAAGGTAAGTCACAACCAATTACCAACACCATGATTCTACTCGAAACACACTCATTCCAGGAGAACTCACTCCCCAAGACATGATATCATCAGAGACACTCACGAAAATGTATAGCTTATTTGTGCCCAGTCAAATGGGAAAATATTGGTCAAGGAAGATCATGATACCACATAGAAGGGATCATGCCTAGAAAAGCTAAGGGATACCACGGATCACACCCAGATACAATGGGGGATACCATGTACCCAATCTGGATTGAATCTCAATATAAGGGATCATGATCCGACAACCTGGGGGATACCATGGATTGCACCCAAACACTCTTGGGGATACCACGTACCCTACAGATTCTACCCTCTAGGTGGAGGCTTAGTACCCTGTTCAAGGAGGTTACACAATTCCATAAACTCCACTAGGGGTGATATAGGATCACACTCTAGTCCTGAGGAGTGTTTCCTGACTCTATTTGGGACTCAGCCTCTAGAGGGGATTATAGTCCAGTGATATGGATGTAATATCATACTGAACCCTCTAGGAAAGGACTAAAGGGAATGATCTCAACCAATACTAGTCCATGATAAAAACTCACCACATCATCTCAAAAGCACTGTCTCATCATTAGGGTCCCAATTCCACATACAAAAAATCAAATGGACGCACTATTTGAAAATTATGGGGGTTTGAAGTCTCAAAGGATGGGGGATCACTAGGACCATGGACCGAACGCACGGTCGGTCCACTGACCGTGGAGGTCGATAGAACCCTAGACACTATAGCCGCACAACAGCTGTATCGATATATGCTCATGATCAACCCCCATAGTCGATTGTGGCCTGGTCTGGCCGCCCAGAGTCTGACTCGGGATCAACCCAACCCGTTGGGTTAAACCCAGCCTGCTCTACATGTGTCGGCCTGCTTCACCTAGCTCGGTCTATCCTCATATGGCTTGGTTCGTTCTTCCTAGGCCTGGCCCATCTTCCCTAGAATGGCCCGCTCGTGATCGGGCCACCTGTCCCAGCCTACGTGGTCACCATCCGCGTCCCATGTAGTCGTTGCTTCCACATCCTACAGCTTCACTATATCCCCATCCCTACACCGCACTCCTCTTCATCCCTAGATCTACTGCATCCTGCAACTTGCTCCTCCACTCCCCATGAATCATACACCGTCACTTCCATCATCAACAACAATTACTACCTCTCGTCGTCGTACCACTATCGTGCCACCTTGTCATACCTCCACCCTAGAACTACATTGGAGGTACCTTTTATGGACCAACAAGCCACCTACAATGCTTAGATTTCTAAAATGAAGTAATATCCATGATGCTCGACGCCCATTCTACATAAATCTGTCCTCTGTTGTTTGTTTTATTCCAGTGTGGGGGTCTGATTTCCATTATATCCTATGGGAAAGTTTATCCATGACTACAAGGGTCCAACGGTGAAGAACACCAAGAACGGGGGAGAGAATAACATGAATAAAACCCTGAGTAATGGAACTCAGCCTTTTTTGTGTCAGCCTCAATCCATTCTTGTTATAACTAGGATGCAAATCAAACTTGAAAACTCACAAAAATAATACCCACAACATAATAATCATCCCGCAATGATCAAAATATGGGTTAATCTACTCATGGATTAACCTGTGTTCATTATGAATATCATGAATGGGGAAAAGGAACAAAAAATCAACCACTCTACCTCAATTTGGATCAGTCCCTAACAAAGGATGATTGTTGTGTCATCGTCATCATCAGTGAGGTTCCTTCGAATCGGCTACGCGTCGATCATCGATCCACAAACCCTCACTATTTCTTTGAGATACTTCTTCCAAATCTCTCCCTATAGATTATTTTGCATTACTAGGGTTATGTGTCTTACCCTAGGATTTCTGCATAAGGATACATTTAATAGAAAATTCACTACATCAACAAAAGTAATTTTTTTTAAATTATTTAATGATGATTATGTCCTTTTAGAGTTTTTTCTACAAAATACATGTACCGACTAAGGTTAAGTCACACCTAGTGAAAAAACAACATTAAAAATTCTACAGTGGTCTTAGATCTCCAATTTGAGTCACCATTATTGAGTTATTTGGATTTTAAAAATTAAAAAAAAATATTTAATTAATTTACTTATAGTTACGTCCTTGGTGACTTTTTCTACGTATGAACTGGGATGACCAAAGTTAGGTCACACCTAGGGTACTTCCCAATTATGAGATAATCCATTCCCTCATATTTGTGATTTGTGTAATAATTAAAGAGCTTTCCTAATTTTTTTGGAAAACTGTGTGAGCGTGTTATTAAAAGTTTAATATTTTTCAAACAATTGTTTCAAGAACCCCGGTCCTTGGAATTTCAATCCATCGCAGCGCCTGGTCTCGAAATCAATTCATATAAAATATAAAAATAATACATGAGAAATATGAGATGTTACATATGAAAAAACTTGTTTCTTAATGGAATGATTCAATGATGTGGGACCACTTTGTATGGGAGAAACCTCAATACTTTAATGGAATAATTAATCCATTATTAGTTGAACAAGGGAACAAGTACCTCAAAAAGATATGTTTTTATTTGGGTAGTAATAAAAAAAGTTTTTTATAGAAGTGTATTGTTAAAGGGGGTGTTAATAAATGGTGTTCATTGATTCAAAAAAATTGGTAGGTATAGAAGATAAAGAGTATATAATGAGAGAATTTTAAGGTGATATTCTTTAAAAAATTCTTTCCTCGTGATAAATGAGTTTATTTGTAAAATAAATTTTAAATTTACGAAAAAAGGAAGAGGAAATTTTTTCAAAGAGGATAAATTTACAATATTAGTAAGTAATGTTTAGAAAATTTATATAAAGAAATATTGATTGTTTATTTGATGGGTTAAATACATAAAAGCCTTAAAATTATATTACTCTCTAAAATATTAAAAATAATAAAGATATATAATCATGTTCCATCTAGGAATAGAAGGAACTCATAAATTCTTATATTTTTAAATGAAGGAAAAAGAAAAACAAAATGGTTATTTCTAATATAAATAGAAATTTGGAATGGGGGAAGAGGGGAAGAGTATAATTTCAAACATATATTAATTGTGAAAATAATTACCTTGGTATTTTCGTAAAGGGAATAGGTGTTTGGTTAATGTGTAGAGCTGAATATTATTAAGCTCGTGAATGAAAAATCAAGGTTAAATGCTCCCAATGTAAAGAAAATTGTGCACTATGTAATTCAATTCCCCAAGTTTCATGGAAATTTAAATTGTAAAAGGCCTACAGAGAAAGGTATAAATTTTATAACTGCTATAGCAGAAGTTGAATTGCAAAATTATGTGATAGTATATAATTTGTTCATAAACTGAAATTTAGCTAATTCTTTATTTGATTTTAGATCTATGTAATATTACATATCTACTGAGAATATTGAATCATCCTCTAAAACTTTAAGGAAGGAGATTAAAATTAACAAACCTAGTAGGAATATCATTGTAAAGAGAATGTATTGGGCTGTCTTGGTTAAGATGTGTGTGTGTGTCTGTGTGTGTGTATTCACTAGATCCAAACATGGTTGTTATACATATAGAAGACTTTGACTTAATCCTTTTGATTTTTGGGTTGTAAATTTGGTTATGCATACTTTTAAGAGTATTAGGTTTAATTAATTTTTTGAATGAATTAACATAGGCCTTTTTTATAATTATTTATGTTATATAGATTAATGTATTTTATTTTCAATGATAGTTTATTCATATGGAATATTATAATGACTTGTTTTAACCAAGTTGGTTTTAAATGGTTAGATATAGAAGGAATAACTTTTAAATTTTTTTGGGTATTATATGATCCCTTAAAGGTTTATTTTTGTGATTCAAGCATGAAAAATTCATCATTTTTATTCATTAGTTATAATATGAGATAAAGAAGAGGTGGAAAACTGACTGAAACATAACTGAAGGGTTAAATTATTATTATCGAGTGTAAAGAAATTAAGTAAGTATATTTTCTCATATTCTCTATGTCAATGGTAAAACAATTATTCAAAATAAAGTGATAGGAATACAAATGTTTTAGTCTTATATGTAAAATTTCACTCAACTTTCAAGGTATTGTTTTGGAAACTCATTATTAGTATTATAATGTTATATACATTGTTTTATAAATATTTAATTTAGAAATACTAAATTTAAAAGTAGCAACATTGAAATTACATATCTTGATAAATATATATTCAAAATTATACCTATATCAAGATACATTCATTTTGTTAAGATAAAATTTAAATTGAAAGGATGTAATTTATTTAAGAGGGGGTATAACACCCTGTGATTTAATAATGTATTCTTATTTAAACAAAACCAGTATGTATGGTACCTGGTGATACACCCCACACTCAAATAATGTGAATAATTTTTTATTTCAATAAAATTAAAATTAATTACAAGATATTTAAATGAAATATAATTGTAAAAATAAATTATTTATAATTAAAAGGGTATTATTTTACCTATGAAAATACCATTAATTCTCGAGAAATTTTTTTAATGTATTTCTTATTTTTGATAAATTTAATATTGTTTAGGACATAATATTAATAAAATATATTGATAAAATTCACTTAATTATTAGTAAAATAAATTAATAAAATCTATATATTTATTAAGTAATGATGAGGAATATTAACCTATTAGTTTCTGATCAAACATAAATGTAATGTTTACCAATAATGTTTTTATATATTATATGTTTTATTTAAAATATATATTTCTCTTTACTATATTGTAAAATTTATTGAAAATTATTATTTATAAATGTAAAATAATTAAAAATAAATTATAAATTGATTATCAAATTTTTTTTAAAGAATATAAAATCATTTTAAGGTAAAGGATATATTTTTCAGAAATTTATTTTTTATGTGTGTAATGTTTTTTATTTTTAGAAATTAAAATTTTCACTGATAATGAATAATTTTATTGAAATTTAATGTAAATATATTAAAAAAATAAAATTAACAATCATCTAACAGTTTTTACATACTATGTAATGAGAAAATATTCATTTTATAATTCAAAAATATATTTTATCTAAAAATGGTTTTTATGTGTTTTATGTTATAATATTAGAATTAATTTTCGGCATCTTTAAAATTTGTATTTTATGAAACGGTTTTAATATTTTGAATCCTCATATTTAATAAATTTTAATAATATTTTTTCTCATATGGGTAAATAATCATGGCAAAAGATTGTCACTATAGTAAAGGTCAAAAGGGTTATATGGTGGTTAAACTAAGGGATAAGACCAAAAATTTCAAAAATATTGTTTATAATTTGATTTTGTGAGTTTATTGTAACCCTAATCTTCTTATATCAGAAATTGGGCTTATTTAGAGACACTTTATATTCATAATGACATTTGCTTTATTATAAGATTGAGAGTATTTACAAAAGTTCCACACCTCCCACCTATAAAAGGATCCCTTAACGAACCTCACTTATCCATACTCTATGAGCACCATATCTTGAATAATACTAGAAAAAATCCCTAAAAATGTTATTTTTGACATCCTAGAGGATCTAGTCTTCCCAATATACCAATCTAAGAAGGTATAAGGAGAAATCCAAATGAGGATGTCTAATAAAGAGGTCACTGCTTTAACTGAATTCATTTAAGTTTATTTATTATTATCCCTCAAAAATACTTAATAAAAATAACAACATGATGAAATGAGAATCATTATTACTATAAAATGTTATAATTATAATTTAATAAAAATTATATACCATCCTCCCCATTCCACAAAAAAATGAGAATGTTGCTCATGCTATGTACGGACTACCACCGCCATGAAGGATGTATATCATTTTTCATCACCGACTTACATAGAATGATCTAAAAATTTATTTAATGAATAAATATTATATATTTAGAATTATAATGATTATATAAATATAATTTTACAATTATACCTATAGTTTTAATAATACATAGTCATCGTAAAATTTAACAACCAAAAATGATCATACTAAGAGACTTTAAAAATAATAAATTCTTATCATTGTTTCTATTTTATGTTATTCCTATAACTCTTATTTAATTTTATTTACCAATTTAATAAAATTATTTTTAAACTATTATTATTTGGTAAAAATGATATCACTGCTACACAATAACATTTTTTTACTCATTTAACTATTATAACATGTTGTTGTTTGGGTCAATTTTACCACCTATAATAATTATGTTACAATATTTTTGTCAAGAATGATTGATAAATGATAAATATAAATAATATAACTTAATAATTTTGATTTTAGAATGGTTTGACATGTTTGATATCTTAATATATCTATGTATATTGTTTAATAAAATAAATTCTTTTTATGAAATTGAAATTTTTTAAAAATGATATTTTTAAACATTTAGTAAAAACAATAACCACAAGACTTATAAAATGAACATGGGACACTAAAAATGAAATATTATCCAAGTTAAAAGGTCCAGATCTTCTAAACCAAAAAAATTGTGTAAAGTCAGATAGTTAACACGAAGATATTTATTATAATAAAGACTTACTGATAAATGGGTAATGAGAAACTATAATTTAATGGAAAATGGTAAGATAAATTTAAATATAGATTTATAAAAAATATAAATTTATCATATAGTAGGTTATATCATGTTCAACCAAAAAAATCTAGGTAGGGGTTTATATTACAATCTTACTTTTATTCGAGATTATTTATGTTTCAATTTACATTGACATAATTGTAGGTTCATACTTTCATAAACCCAATATATTTTCTTATAATATTATTATTTATATTATTTTCAAGTATTTTTAAAAATTTTATTATCTTTGGTACTCAAATATTTAGAAATATTGTTTATAATAAAATCTGGCCTTATTTCTATTTTTCAGCCATGAATCTTTCTCATTCATATACATATTCTTTATTTTGTTTCAATAATGTTATTTTATATACCAAAATTACTTTTAAATAAAAGTTTATATTAACTTTTACTTTAATTTAAAAAGTTTAAAAGAAATATTTTTATGTTTTCTATACAAGTTGTTTTTGATTTTCTTTACAAAAATCAAAAAAATAATCTATTTTTTAACGTTTTCTACATGAACAACTATTCAAACACTCATGAAAATTCCTCCTAAATTAAAATAGTTTCCATGTTTTAATTTTTTTAAGAAGTAATATCTATTTATATTATTCAGATAATTTTTTCTTTTTTCAAAATAAACAAAAGGATATTATTTTCTTAAAATATTTGAAAATTTATTTCATTTCAAAAATGTATATTTTTATCTTCCACTCCACATTTTCTTACATAATAATAAATTTCTTTTAGTATTCCATTATTTTAAATTATATTAAAAATAATGATTTTAAATTACTTTTGACTCCTTGGAAGAGTTTTCTAGAAGTTAATTTTAACTTCATTTTTAAACTAAGTCTCAAAAGTTTTAAGAAAGTACATTTCAAAGTTTCATTTCCATTTTCCTTTATAATTTTAAAATGAATTTACATTAATACATAACATTCATTTATGATGAATTTATGTTATCATTTATTCCATTTACCGGCAATTGATTTTTTTTTACCATTTCTAAAAGCCGGTTTATGGGTTCCCGGTACCCAAACATACAACCAAGGATAAGTAGACAGCAAAAAGAGACAACATAGACTTACACATCATAATAACCGGATTCATCTCCGCAACCCAAGCAGGAGTCCTCTTCACCGGTAGCTGATTCCCATTCCGGATTTCTCCAAAAACTTCCACTTTGAACACGGCTGTGAAGTTGTTCCAGAACAGATTGATCTGGGGTAGCCTTCTTGGTCTTGCTGCCCTTCTTAAAAGCCAAAGTCACCTCCTTATTCCGCTTTGATGAAGATCTAGTCTGCATCGGCCTCGGAAGAAATGAGTAATCCTTCCTAGGTCTTCTTCTTGGAGTAGCGGACAAAGGACCATCAGCTGTGGGTATCATCTGATTCCCACTTTTAACAACATCACTAAAGGATCTACCAACTGGACCACTCATGTTCTCTTTCCCTCCCCCCGAAATCTCCCTTCCAGTTCCATCTCGCTCCCTTAAATTAGCAGCAGTAAGCTCTGTGTTGATTCCCAGCTTCTGCACTGGAGTATTGCACTCCATCAAAGGTGACCGCCAGTCTTCAATAGGAACATTTTCCACAGGAGGTATAGCCATGTCCCCCAGCCTCTGATCCGTGTTCACCACCAAATGACCGCTCCTTGCCCCATTAGAATTATTATCCTCAAACATGGAACCTGGTTCCTGTCCCTGCCAATCTGTCTGTTGATCCTCCTTGGATACTTCCCCAACCGAAGTAGGATCATGCACCCTGCGATCAGCCTGCTGGACATCAACAATATCCAGACTAGCAGCCTCCTCCAAACCCGCGTCCAACACATCTTCGGACAGCCCTTGAAACCTGTTACTTAAAGCTAAAAAAGGTTTGGCCAATGGATCGAGGCCATTAGCAGCCTTAGCACTCGTGGAGACAATCTCTGCAACACTGTCGACCCTTATTTCTTCGCTCTGAGATGTACACAGATCACCCATGGGAGCAACGGGTACTCCCAAGTCCCTCCTTAACCGTTGGAAAACCTCAGACACCAGCGGATTACCATGTCTTGCCTTAGCACCGGCAGTTTCAGAAACCCGACGAGGACTCGCCCCCTTCTCATCAGAACAACATGGACCCCCTCCTTTGTCAGCCGGTTCAGCAGCTCTCGAAACCAATCCCTCTTGAGCGGCATTACAGACACCAAACTCAGATCTCACCGAATCATACTTCCCATCACCGCGGGCCTGTATCAACCGAGACTGACACTTCCTTCGGCAAACTTCAACCGAATGGCCCAATCGCTTGCAATAACCACAGAAATCGGTCCAGTTCTCATAGATGACTTTCTGTTTGCACCGATAATCCTCACCGATAGTTATCCAAACAGAGTCAAAAGGGATGCGGGATGCATCCATCTCGACACACACACGAGGGTTCACCGGATGGCATACCGCCTCGGTACGACAATCCGAGCAGAGGTATCTACCAATCATATTTCCCAACATGCATATAATCGACGGGTTTTGGAACGGTAACGGAAGAGATGGAAAGCTTACCCAGACAGCAATTGAAGGCGCGTCACGGTTCATATGTAGATCGAAGGACCAACGCAAAAGCAGGAAAGAAGATCCCTTAAAGCTGCGTGGAGCCCTCGCCCATGCTCGGATGAGGTCCTCCTCTGAATCGAACCTAATCATAATTTGTTTGCTGTCCAGTAAACCAACCACCGCTCTATCTCGAAGATCCCAAGATCCGAAGACGAAGCGGTCGAAATCATCCACAGAGGGTCTCCTGTGCTTAAACCGGGCCACCAGGGTGAGATTCAGCAGGGCCGAGGCTTCCGAGAACTCAAAAGAGGAAAGAGGTAGATTCGGCAAACCATCGATTAGATCTGGAACTTTAGGGTTTAAAGAAGACTTCGGAAACTGAGGAAGAAACTCAGGGTTGGAGAAGGGGCAAAAAGGCCTAGGATTTCCCTGAGACAACGAAACCCCCTCCCCCACCGAGGGGGGAGGAGCCGGCGCAGAGGCCGCCGTCGCCAGCGGTCTCGGAGGAACCCTTGAGCCCCTCTCTCATTTATTCCATTTACTTGTTTATTAATTATATGTTATTTTGTGTATAATGTTTATTCTGATTTTAATCATTATCGCTCTCCATCACTTTTTTTACTTTAATTTTCTCTTTCATTCATCTGTTTTTGAGTACCTTGGATATATTAATTACCATTAACATATTTTATTTACTGTATACCCCTTAATATTTATATTCTTATTTAAAGTAATTTTGATAATAAATTCTTTATATTAACTTGAAAATATTTATTGTATGTATAATTAATTCAATACTTATAATTATTGATTTATAAGGCTTATTGATTTTATATTGTATTATCCATTAAATATATGATAAATACATTAGACATTTTTAGTGATGGTTCGGGGTTATAATTATATATCCCCTTGATTAATTTGGTAAGGTCTCGCGATATAATTAATTTTTTATGAATTATTATTTAGGTTTCTGATGTATTCAAACCCATTTTTGAATTTATTTTTTATTACCTAAGTTTTTAGGAATATTATTTTCCTATAATCTATATGTTTATAATTCTTACCATATTTCCCCTATTTTTCAAGGGAATTTAAATAGACGAGGAAGTAATTATTAAAATATTTTAATTAAAGAAAAAAAAATTATTTATTGCCAGTAAAATATTACAATAAAATAAAATGAAACTAATTATTTCACACCATATATTATTACTCTCTATATATTATTACATCTATTAAAAGTGTATAAATTTAAACGAAATAATAATTAGAAAAGAATAAAATATTAAACTCTAGGAGATCTACCAGATTATATTCAACCCTGATAATCACAAATATCTAAATAAATCCAATAAATAAGAATATAATAATTAAAGGAGAAATCTTATTGTGGGACCTAAAATAAAAAATATATAAATGAGAAGTGTGGCTTAAGAAGTTTTAATGGAATTTTTTTGTTTAGTAAAGCTATATATAGGTACAAAATATACTCATTATAAATATGATCATTGGAAATATTATAATTGGATATAAATTTATCAAGTACTTACAATTATATAATACCCTAAGATTTTAAAATAACACTTTGTTCTACAGTGTATAAGACACGTAACACCAAGATTAAATGAACCATTAAAAAATATTACTTTAAATACAACCATTATGGCCTAGTAATTGAATTGGATAGTATGAATATGAGTAACCTAATTATGATATATATATATATATAAAGTTCATACTGAATAAGAATGTATTTACTAAATCATAGGAAATAAGAATTCAATTTTTATTATAGTAATTTTATACTTCAAAGATACATTTTCATTCAAAATGGTTTTTATTTCTTTTTATGAGAGAATATTATAATTTATTTCTAAAAATTTTATAAAATTTATTTGAAAAACATTTTATCATTTTTTAAATCATCAGATCAAAATTATCTTAGGTTGAGTTTTTTTGGAATTTTCTAAAAATATTGATTTTTCACAGAATAGTGGAAAATACCAATTTTTGTAAAACTAGCATTTCTTTTAATTAGAAAGTATTATTAAAATTTTAATTTAATGTTATATAAATTAATTATACCTTAAATATATAGAATATAATTAATTATATATGAATCATCGTTATAGTTGATTTTGGTATAAGTTCTTTTTTAAGGTTAAAACGCATTATTCAAAATATTATTTTTCATTGCATTTCATTAATTTATATTAAAATTTATTTATTACAATTCAATAAATTTAATAGTGAAAATTTTATTACATTTTTTTAATCAGTTGGTTCTAATTTTGAAAATATTTTAACTTTATTTTTTCATAATGAATAGTAAACACAGTAAATATTTTTCACCATGATAAGGTTAAATACATTAATTAAGATAGAAAATAATATTTTAAGGCCAATAAATATCCCTAAAATATGTATTCTTAATTTAATAAGTTTTTTTCAACTATTAACATAAATTTTTTAAATTAAAAAAATCCATATTCCTTTGATTATAACATTTATATTATTTTAAGTAAAGGAATAAAATCGAAAATGTCACTCTCATTCTTTTAATTCATATAACATGTTCACATAAGGATATAAAGATGTAATGAATTAATATAAAATTTTATTTTAAGGATACTTATTTATTTTTATTATGTAGATTTATTTCAATTTTTAGTGATGGTATAAATACCTTAAATTTTTATACAACACTAACACAGTGCTTCTGTAAACAGTAAAAAAAAGTAAATGAATTTAAAAACACTAAAAGTAGTTTTTTTAGTTATTTATAGTTTTACGTGAATTATTTTTATAAATATAAAATTTTAAGGATATTTAAATTTTTATATTTTAATATCATATCTATCTTAATTTCATTAATGGTAAACAATGAGAATAGTCATGAAAATTACTATAATGGAATTTTATGTTAAATAATATTTTATTAAATAATTTAAAATTCATAAGAATATTATATTATTAAATTTTAATGGTATATAGACTATAATATCAATAATTTTATGCTTATTGGTCAATTTTCCTTTTATAGTAGCTTTATTTTTCCTCAAAGAGTAAAAAACTTTGATATAGTGGTAATCGTCAAAAGGGTTAACATGGTTTAAATTAAGAGATAACAGTTGAAACATCACCTAAACTGGTATAAATATTATTAGATGGTATTGTTTTTTCTAATTATAATCATATATATTAAATATATCAATATTTTCACTTTTATATGAAATCTAATTTATATTAATTTAATAATTTATGCAGTTCCAAGAGTGTACCTCCTCTCACGTATAAAAGGGCACGTCTACTACTCTCCACATCAAGAAATTTTGAGAACACTATTTCAACCAATCCATAAAACATAATCTCCTACAAATTTATATACATAACCTATATGCTTTTTTCTCATCAAAATGACAGCTTATAAGACATAATGTGTAATCCAAATGTGGTTTTTCGACGAAGAGGTATAAGTCTTAATTGTGAATTTTAATTTTACTTATAATACCTCCATAAATATTCTTAAACAATGATGATATAATAAAATAAGTGTCTCATATATAATTAAATGTTCTTATTACTTTTTCATAACCCTAATTAATCTTTTTTTCATCCTATGTGGAATGAAATAGCCATTCATGCATACGTGTTCACTACCGCCTCCACAAAGTGATGTATTTTATTTTTCATCACCGCATCTCATGGTTTTTTATAATTATGGATTTAATTCATTTATATATATATTAAATTACTGTCATAATGATAATTTTTAAAAGATATCATATCATATATTTTCTTAACCTTCCTCCCATTGGAAAATTTTAACGTCATTCGTGTGTACGTGAGGATTACCACCTCTCCAAACTGATGTGATTTTTTACATTTAAGCCTTTAATGGATGGTTATAAAATTTTACTTAATGTATAATAATGATAATTATTTCATTATTATTTTTCTATATATTATGTTATAATTACCTCTTTATGAAATGTCAACATAACAAAATACTTTTTCAATTATGAACTGAATGTACACAAAACACATGGTGTGGACTTAACCAATTAAGTAATTAAGTAAGAAATTAAAATAACTGAAATAAATAATTTAATAGTAATCTTAAAAACCTAGAAAATTTTATTAATCAGGTTTATAATTAACAAAATTTTATTATATAGGAGTTAAAAAATTTATTTATCAAGTTGTTACTCAATTAAAGGGGTTTCTTAACTCAATTTCCATTAATGGGTTATACATCTACTTCATTGATTGTGTTATTCCAAGACTATTTGTGAAATGAAATATGATTGTATTATGTTGTATTTTCAATTGTATTTATATTTTTAAAATTATTACATATAATCACTTCAATGGTTAATTCTAACCTCAATGATATAAACTTTGTGAGGATTATTCATCTCAATATTGTTTCATTGAGACATGACTTGTAATATTCATGTAATTTATTTTATAATATGTATATCATTACTATATAGTTATTATATCATGAATAAATCTTTGATCATGATATTTTTAATAGAATTTAATTTCTCTATTTCATGAGATATTTATTTAAATGTTATAAATGTTTCAAGGGTTTTCACGATCTCAATTTCAACTCCTTAAGACATAATTCTTGTTATGAACCATGATTTATTTTATAAGGTATAGTTATTATCCAATGAATTTGGTTTAAAAATTCCTTTGAAGTAAATTATTTTTTTTAAAGAACAATGTTATATTCCATCATTAAGTGGATTTTTTATTCAATATTTACCCAAGTTATAAGAGTTTCTCATCACCAACTTATTTCTCTAACACATGTTTTTTATTATAGTCGCCAGAGACATGTGATCCCAAATATCGTGTTGAAAACACATAACATAAAACACAAGATTTTATACACATATATCATTAAAATATATTTCACACAATTATAGTCTATGGACCTTTTAGTTTATAGTTTTAGAGTATTAGGAAATCTCATGAACTAATAAATATCACGTCTTCTCAAAAAATGGAAAAAAAATTCCACTATATCATAAGCTAATAAATTCATAATTATTATTTAAAATTTTCCAAAAATTACCTATACAATGTAATCTTAATGGATTATAGAACTTAATATTTTCTTTAATATCATGGTAAAAGGGAATCATAAGAAGGGGTGAGGTCAAACACTTTGTAAGGGTAAAAAAATAATAAACCATAACATGATAGATGTGAGGTATTACATGATATCATAAAGAGAATGAAATAAAGAGGTGATATCATAAAAAAATGGATAAAATAATGATCATAAAATAATATCACTGATTAACAATGATCATATTATAAGTTCATGGCACCATAGGCATGTAGAAACAACATAAACATGATATTATAAGCAGAATTCAAGGTTGTATTCCTCGTTAACATAACATGGTTGGATAGGATAGTCACCTACTCCAATAATTGGCTTATATCACTGCCCACACACCATGATATCTCATGAGAAAGAAACATTAACCAATCAATTGGAGGGCTATAACATACCCAATCATCAAAACATAGGCTATCCTCCATCATAATATATACAATCTTATATATGCCACATAAAAAACATCATATAATAAATAACTCATGGAAAGAAAATGGAATAAATATCTATCAAATGGAATCAAATGAAGAAATCATTCATAATTATATAAATAATCATAAAAAAATAACTAATATAAAATAAATGGGCATCCATTGACTTTAGGAATCATTCTTGGTAAATAACACTCAAAAAATAGGATTAAGAATATGGTATTTACATCATATATGAAAAGAATATGTGGTTTAGAAAAAAAATCCCCTAGTAAATTTATTATGGGGAATCTAGGTGAACACCCTTTAGTAAATTAATTAAACATAGGTAATTTATAGAATAAAGTAATTGGAAGTAATTCATGCATATATAGGTCGATATTTAGGCCTGAAAAGAGGTGTGATGTATTATAACATAGGTTTAAAATATAATTTCATAATCCATCAAGATAAAGATGTGGGAAGTTATAATATTAAGGATACCATCGATCAATCATATGTCATAGAAAAAAAATAAAGCCCTTAAAATAATTAAAAAAATATTATGAAAATAAAAATTTCCTTTATCCTATGAGAAAATTTAAAATATAATATTTTATTAAACCATGAGAATAATTATTTACTTTTTAAAAACTTGAATGTGGAGAGAGGATATCTCTAATAAAATGAAAAAATTGGTAGAGGTACTCATTCACTGAAATGTGTAAAATAGACACCTTCCATTAAAAAAGACACATATTAGAAATGTTTAAAAGATTTTATTTTAAAAAAATTAAAGAAAATAAATTTCATTGAAAATAAATTTTAAAAAATATTTATTGAATAATTTTTAAATAATTTTTAACAATACTTTAATTGGAAACCTTTTTTTAAACTATCAATGTGGAAATCATTAAAAATACATTAAGAAACTATTATGAAAACCATATCATAAAAAGAACAATAAAACTCTTATTTAAAAATAGGTGATGGTAAACTTTAATGTAACTTAATATATAACATATTTGGGTTTTAGATCCCAATTTAAATAGGTAAAAAAGGGACATTTAATAAATATATCTATTAGAAAAAATAGGAGTTATTTCTATCAAAATCATGACTTAATTTGAGTAAGTTTTTCATCAATAGGGAGGATAATAATTAATAGAAGTAATATCCCTAGAGAGAAATGAATCAACCATTTGACAATATAATGGTAGGAAGATATACTTAGAAGATCAAAATCATAAATAGATTTCACAACTCATGTGAAAAAGGACATAAGTTAGGAAAACAATTATGAATTTGGTAACATTTTAATCAAAACAATTTAAGGATAAATAGATTCAAAATGAACATAAAATACCATGAATAAAATATATTCATGGGAATATAACAATAGATTAGCATATATAGCATATAAAATTTAATTGGTGCATAAAGTAAAATGTATCTCAATAAAGGGTGTTTGAGACAAACATCCCTTACCTTATTTCCCCACTTAGTTGATCACATGCTAAATTATTATAAATAAACCATGAAAATACTAATAATTGATTTCAGAAACATAATCACCTTTTTAAACCTTTTAGATAATTCATTTATAATTATTTACCATGGATATATTTTTTCATTATAGATTTTTTTAACATCAGGTGTTAACACATTTAATTGTCGTTCACATTCTTCTTAATGTTAATTTTGATCCTTGATATTTTATAAAAATTTCATTTTTACTAGATAATATATGGTTCTATAATATAAATATCATGATTATATATAATGTTCCACTTTCATATAATTATTTTATTACTTACAACTGATGAAGATGAAGCTAGAGAAAAACTTATTTCGATAGTTTTTAATAAAAAGAGATGATATACTATTAAAATGATTAAATATTAATATAATACCTCCATAAACTTTAAAAAATATTTAATAAATTATTATTACATGAAAATAATAGTATGTAAAATTCATTAATCATCCACTATATAAACCTTACAACATTACTCAAGTGGGTGGTAAACCGACCAAAACAAAAGTGTGTCGTAATGATCGAATGGGAAAGAAATTTCAATTAAATAATGTTAGTATATTATATTCAAAAGATTTTACATGTAATATATATTATATATATCTATAAAATACATTATTATAACCATTAATTATGGGTTATTTTTACAAATTATTTTTTTTGTGGAGGTAGTAGTCAGTACATACGCACAATTAACAAACTTGTGTTCCAATAAATGGATGAAGTGATGTTATATTTAAATTTATCGTTTAATAATTATAATAATGCTATAAAAATCATATAATTTCATTATTTACACTTTTATTTAGATCCCTATTTGTTGTTTATGTGAAATAATACAAGTCATTTGTGAAGGTGGTTGTCTACACATATGCATGATTGACTATCTCATTCCATAACAAATGTATATAATAAAGGTATATGTAAGAATTAATGATTTCAGAATTTTATAAGTGAAATAAAAACATATTTTTTAATAAAACCCATATTTAATTCTATCCCTAATATGCAGATATGAAAAATTAATTGCATCATGTTATGAAGGCGGTAATCTGCATATACACACAATTGATGTGTTTTTGTTTTCTTATAGGATTCTAAGGAATGAATGAATAATAGATATTAAATTAATATAATTACATTTAATTATGTATACATATATTTATATTCATATATATATTATACTAAATTATTTATATTGAAAAATTTAGGGATTATTAGAATGAGGAAAATTAAAAAAGAATGACTAAGAGTATAATAATACTCATGTCGGAAACTTTTATTTTACTTGGAATTATTATTGTAAATTGAGGTATTAATCTAAATAAATATGTAAAAAATATTATTTTATTGAGATATGGTTATATTATGAATAAATTTTAAGACTTCCACCATGTAATTTGAATATATGGGTGTGTAAAAAAGGGGTGTAAGTGTGTCAATTTATAACTGAAGGGAAAAGTAGTTTTAGAATTACCTTAACTTATCAAATTGTTTATTTACACTAATCATGTTTCTTTGAAACTAAAAATAAATTATAAAAATATTAATTAATTAAAAGAAAAGACGTAAAACAGATTTCTTTATTAAAGTAACCATTTACTTTAGTTCTAAAAATATTTTCCTTCAGATTTATAAGTTAAAATAATTTTATAAAAGAATAATTTTATTCCATAATTTAATATTTGATTAATTAAATAGTTATTGACCTTCTCAGTATTTATTAAAAATTGATAATGTCATGAAAAATATAATTTTCGTAAAAACTGCATTTTTTACTAAAATTCAACATTTTTAGAAAATTCTCAAAAATTCATACTAACTATATTATTATATAATAAATTTTAAAAATAATAATTTAATTTAATTCAATTTTGAAAAATTAAATATATAACTTTTAATATAAAATAAAAAATATAAAGATAAATATCTTTTTTTAAATGGCCTTATTAAACATTAAGTGTTTATAATATTATTTCATAAAAAAATATAATCTAAATAATTTCAATATTTTATATCATATACATATATGTATTATATATTTTCATAATTATCTTTTAAATATGATTATTTTAATTTATTAATGTATTATAACCTTTTTTTAGTGTGTGTGAAGAAATATATCAAACTTAGTATTATTTAAAGGAAATTATATATATTAAAATCTCAACATGTTACATTATATTATCCTTAAATAAATTAATTCTAAGAAATTTTTTATAAAAACATTAATTTTATATTTTAAAAAAGATATACATTATTTATGATAAAATTTCTAATAAAATGTCTACATTAATATCTTAAGTAACAATATAAGAAAAACAATTTAACCCTCTATCGAGTAAACTGAATTATTTATTTTCCCTTGGAAGTCAAATACTTTATATCCTTATTTTCCACAAAAAATCATATTCTAGTTTTATTGAGACATTCCACATTGTGTTTCTTTCCATATTTTTCACATGTAGTAAATTTTTTCATTTTTTCTTTATCATATTCATCACCTAAAATTTTATGATACTTTATCCTTCTCTTCTTTGGTGTGATAAGGAATTAAACTATGTTCACTTTGTTAATCATAATGAAAGATACTTTATATGGAATAATAATAAGATTTTTAACCCCAGATCTTATCCCAATAGATTTCAGGTTGAGACAATCACCACATTTCCCATTACATCCACTGTTAACTCGGTTTCTTCTTGATCCATCCATTACTTTAAAATAATGTTTAGGTATGATAATACTTAAATTATTAAATGTACAATGGGAAAAATATGATATTAGAATAAATAATTGATAAATGATGTGAATACCCTAACTTATGAGTCTTTGACTTCAATCTAGGTTATCCATAGTAATTTTAAGATTAGTTATTCTAATCTATTTAACTTCCATAAAATAATATATTCAAATTATTCATAACGGTTTGTAAAGGGATCATAAATTAACACAAGAATTTCATCCAAGCATGTCTGGCCAAGGGAACAGTTAGGACCCATTCATTGTAAACCAAAATGTTGACTGAGATATACCTGACCAACTATTTTTGGTGTTGTTACCCCAAGATACATTTTTTCCAAAACTAAATCCACATTCAAGATTCTAGATAGGTATATAATTTCAAAGAAAAGAACATAATCTATATTTTACCAAATATTTTGGAAGGTATCTTATAATTATACTTATATGTAGGGTTTCTAAAAATATTATCTTCTCTTAATCCCCAAAAAATATATAATATTCCATATTATAAACATAAATATTTTTCTATATGTTTAAAAAAATATCATCCTTAACTCAACAACCCTTGATTTAATTCCTAAATCATAAATCATCCCTAACCTCAAAAGTTTTCTAAACAGTACTTTGAAACCAATTATACCACCCCTAGACCTACACTCCTTGATATGGTAAAAAGAACATAAATTAAAATAATGGGATTGAAATGTATATATGATTAAAATATCTTTAATAAATTTACAATCCAATGACCTTTTAGATTATGGTTTTACAAAATCATGAAAAAACTAACAAATAAATCTCAAGTATTCTCATCAAAATGACACTTTTCACTATATAAAAAGATTATAAATCCATTGTGAGTCTTAAACATCATCCATGAATTCTCCATAGATGATATACTTCTTGTACTATCATACTTAATAATTTCATTCATAACCTAGGGAAATGGAAACATAAGAAATTTTGAGCTCAAATTCTCAGTAAGGGTAAACATAATAATAAATCATAACATGAGAGACATAATGCATATCATGATATAATAAAGAGAATGGAATAAATATATGATATAATAAATACATGGATTAAAAAATAATCATAACATACAAACATGGAATAAGCATGATCATATTATATGAGTATGGAATCATAAGAATTTGGAAAAAATGTAAACACAACACCATAATCATAACTCAAGGCTCTCTGCCTTATTAACAAAATGTAGTTGTCCGAGATAACTATCCACTCCCATAGTTGTCTTGGATTACTACCCATGCACCATGATATCTCATGATATGGAGGAATTACCTAATATATTGGAGGGCTATAATGGATCTAACTATCACAACTTAGGCTAGACACCGTCATAATATATATAAGCTTATGTATTCCACATAAAAATTAATCATCACATCATAAAAAAACCAAGGAAATAAAATAGGTTATATAAATTTAAAATATAATCACTTAAATAAAGAATTCATAATTCTATCAATAAATATAATATGATAAACCCTGGAAAATAAATGGGTATCTATTAAATTAAGGAGTTATTATAGGTAAATTCCACTCAGATTAATCATATGGTTTTTACAATTTACATTAAAATTATAAATGGTTTATAAATAAATTTTCCCAATAAATAAATATATTTTGCATCTAGGTTAACACCATTCAATCAAGTAATGAAACATAGGTAATTTATAGAAGAAAATAAATTGAAGTAAATCATTCATGTACAAGTGGATTATTAGGAAATACAAAAGTATTGATGGATCATACCATATGTGTAAAATATAATTTCATAATCCATCTAGATTAAGAATGTGGAAGTTATCATGTGATGAAAACTATTGATCTAGCATACTACATAAATTTAGAACCCTCTTTTAAACATTAGGAAATTTTCATTGAAAATAAGAATTTTCCATTTCATTGAAAAATGTTTTAAAAGGAAGATTTTATTAAACCCTGAGAATAATAATTTAATTTTTTAAAACATGATTTTGTAGAGAGAATGTATATTATAAAATGACAGAGGTATCAAGATGATATGTTCACATGGAAACATGTAAAAGATATTCCTTCCATTGAAAAAAAATAATGTAGAAAATGTTTAAAATATTTTCTTTTGAAACATTTTTATATAATGTCAATATAGTTTAAATTAACTGTAAAATATTCTTTAGGAATTCATTGAATAAAATTTATAACAATACTTAAATGGAAAACATTTTTGAAGAGTATCCATATGGAAACCATTAAAAATACTTAAAATACCATTTATGAATACCACTTCATAAAAATTATAATAAAAAATTCATTTATAAATAGGTGATAGGAAACATGAAGTTAACTTTTGAAGAAACATATTTTTGTTATAGATCGCACTTTTGATAGGTAATGCATGGACGTGGAAGAAAAATATCCAATGGAAAGTATAACAGTTATTATCATCAACATCATGATTTTATTTGAGGAAGGGGTTCATAAAAATGGAGAATATTAATAAAGATAAGTAATATCAAAAAATAAAAATTAAATTTACCATTTTAAAAGATAATTTTCAGAAAATATACTTGGAAGATTAAAATCAAGAATAGATTTCACAACTCTCAAAAAAGGGATTTGAATTGAAAGAATAATTATGACTCGAGTAGAAATTTAATAAAAACCTTTAAGGGTAAATAACTTTAAAATGAACCTAAAATATCCTAAATAAAATATATTTAATGATAACATAACAATTTTATAGCATATGCACAATAAAATAGTAAATTGGTGTATAAAGTAAAACATGTCTCAAAGAAATGAGTTTGAGAAAAAAAATCTCTTACCATATTTCCATGCCAAGTTGATCACACACTAACTTCTTATAAACCAAAAATACTATCTTAATCATATATTTCATGAAATTATTCATATCTATAAACCATTAATATATTTAATTTATAATTATTTACTATGAATATAGTTGTTCATTATAGAAACTTTTTAAAATAAAGTGTTAACAAATTTAATATTCTTGAACATGTTTTGTAATGTTAATTTTGATCCTTTATCTCTTATTCTAAGTTAATAATTCTTATATTACCTATGGTTATTTAATATATATTCCATTTTTATTTATAATGTTTCACTTTCATCCCATGTGGGTTTTAATTACAACTCATGATGATAAATCTGGAGACAAACTTTTTTCAACAATTTTTAAGGAAAAGAGATGATATATTATTAACATGTATAGATGTTAATATAATAACTATAGAACCTATAAAAAATTTAATATATTATTATTAAATTTAATTAATCACATATAATTTCTCAATCATCCACTATATAAACATTACAACATCACTCAAGTATACGGTAAACTGACCAAAACAAAAGTGTGTTGTAAGGATCAAACATATAAGAAAGTTCAATTAGATGATGTTAATATAATATATTCAGAATAATATATATGTAATTTACATTATATATATATCAATAAATTCATTATTATAAATATTAATTATGGGTGGTTTTTAAAAATAAAATTCATCATTTGTGGAGGTAGTAGTTTTCACATATGCATGATTAACGAATCCAAATGAACGGATGGAGTGATGGAATATGAAATTTTATAATTTAATAATTATAGTAATGTTATAAAAAACATATTATTTCATTAATTTCACTTTTAGTTTTATCCATTTTTTCTATTTAAAATAAATAATGTGCATTGTTCATAGAGATGGTAGTCCACACATATAGATAATTAATGATATCATTCCTTAACGAATGGATGGAATGATGATAAATATAAAAGATGATAATTTAATAATTTTATAAGTGAAATAAAAAACCCAATTATTAATAAAACCCATCCTTGATACCATCCCTAGGAGGAAATGACAAAAAATGAACCAGATCATGTCATGGAGGCGGTAGTTCTCATAGATACATGATCGATTCGTTTTTTATATAGGGGATGTTAAGGAATGAATGAATAATTGATGTTTCATTAATATAATTAAATTTAAGTATATATATGATACTTAATTAATTATATTAACAAAGTTATGTAATATTAAGAATATAAAAAAATTAAAAATAAAGACAAAGAGTTGAGTAATACTCATGTCAGGAACTTTGATTTTCATTGGAATTATCCTTGTAAATGAATGTGTTAAAAAACTAAATAAGAAAAAGGGATTATTTTTTGGGAAATGGTTTTAGGATGATAAAATTTCATGATATTAACCAAGAAATTATAATTGATGGGTTTGTAAAGAAGTAGTATATCTGTGTCCTTTTATAAGTGAAGGGTAGGGTAGTTTTGGAATTAAATTAACTTATTAAATTATTTCATTACACTATTCAATGTCAAAGACCACCATAATTATAAATGATCTATTATGGCCAATTATATGGACGAAACTAATCTCATACACTCATTTTTTATAAATATTTGAGTTATTTAGGTGTTTTTACTTTCACTTTTTACTTTACCCATGTGTACTTTTTCCCATGGTAACTTTTACTTTCACTCATGTTAATTAATTAAAATTTTATTTAATAATATTGAACATTTCCTCATATTTTATTATTATAATACTTGATATTATAATAAATTTATCAAATAAAATTACTAGGATGAAAAAAAAATTAATTTCAAAATAATCATAATTAACATTTAAAAATAGTTTTGAGATAATTAATTATTTAATCTTAAAATTTATGTGTGAATTAAAATTATTACTATCAAAAAAATTGACCTAAATATATTTATTATAAAAAATATTAATGTACTTAACATTAAAATGGATCCATAATTTAATTTTATAAAAATATTAATTAATTAAAATAAAAGACATAAAAATTCTTTATTAAAGTAACATTTTACTTTAGTTCTAAAAATGTTAGACTTGGGTTTTCTAAGTTAAATAATATTAAAAAAAATAGTTTTATTTTTTATTTTCATATTTGATCACTTAAATGGTTTTTTGAGCTTCTAGGTCATTCTTATATATTTATAAATTTATAAAAATTATAATTTCCATGAAAATTGTATTTTCGACTAAAAATCGATATTTTCATAAAATACTCAAAAAATCATAAAAAATAAATATTTATATTCTAAATTTAAAAAATTATATATATAATTCCATTTATAAAGATTTTATATTTAAATTTTAATATAAAATAATAAATAGAAATACAAACTATTTGTATTGAAAAATAACCTTCTTAAACGTTATGTGTTTCTATTATTATTTCATTCTAATTTTCTAATTTCAAGAATTTTAATATTTTATATCATATATGTGTGTGTGTGTTTTTTTAGTGATATATTAAAGATAATTTTTTTAATTTACTAAATTATCACAATTTTTTTTAGTTCGTGTGAAGAAAGATATCGAACTCAGAAATACTTAAAGGAAAATATATATACTGAAATCTCAAGAAGATACATTGATTGATGCACCTATATTCATTTGTATAGTATATACACTAAATAGTGATATATAATATCATGAATTTTTTTATACTCATGTTATTTTGTGTTCCTTCTTATGTTATTTCTATCAAATGGTTATTCATTTTAAAAGTACGTACAAAGATTTTTCATTAAAAATGTTGACTTGATGTTTTTAATGACTTTTAACAAAAATATTACCCTATGTTGTTTATCTTATTTTGGTAATATTTTTTTCTAAGAATAAATTAATTTATAAAGTTATTTTTTTTAATTTTCCATACTTTAAAAGGTTTTAAAATGAAATTTCTTAACATTTTTCACATTGGTCGCTTTTGACCCTCTTTACAAAAGTTTAAATGGAATATTTATTTTTATTATTTCTGATATAAATGAAATATATTTATATCTTGGAAATTATTTTATTTGAATATTTCTTTATAATGTTTCATTATTTTTTCATTGAAAAAATGTTTCCCAATATTTTGGAAATTTTTATAAAATATTATCAAAATAAAATTGTATTTTCAACTATTTTCAAAGAAATTTTTTAATGTTCTTTTAACAGTATTTTCATCTATGTAAAAAAAATTTAATTATTCCTCTAATTCAATAGGAGTATAATCATATGATACCATTGATTTCATTCTCTGTATGGATTATCATGACTATTTTAAAAAGATTATCATGAAAAACATATCTTTTCAATGGGTAAATAAATCTATAAGAAATGTAATATATTATTTAATGATTGATAATGAAAATAAAATATTTCATGTGTTAAATTCATGTATGGTACTTTTACATTATTTAAGATTATAGGTGAGCCTAAAAAATCTTATACAATGGGTGATACTGATATATCACTCTAATGCACTGGGTAGTATTTCTTATATTCAAAGATAAGAATAAGGGATTTAAGTAGGGAGGCTTATCCTTTATATTTAATTGGCCTCTAGTTATTTCTGACCTAAGTGAACAAGTTTTATGAATCTATTGTTCCAATATACCAAAACATTTTCCCTATAATTTGTATAATTTTTTAATAGTTCCTTTAATCATGATTAACGTCACATGGCTCATGATTATTGATTCTTATGAATATTTCCTTTGTTAAATATTTATACCAAATTAAATGTTTAATGATCCTTGTTTTGATGCATATAAATTTTCTTATTTTAGGCTCCTACACTTTGAATATATTATCATTCCCTTATTCTACAAAATTGAATTTAATTTTTAATTCTTATGTTTTTCCTTATTGAGTATTTTATCTCTATATTCTTTTGTTTACATGGGTTATGAATAATGATATTAAATGAATTATTACTAGAAAGGTTAGATTTTTGAATAATTTTATGGGAGATGTTGAAGATTTATTATGGAATAATAAAAGATATGTTTAGTAGGAAAAATTATATTTGATGAAGTGAGTATTGTCATGTAATATTTTATAAAAATTATATAAAACACTAAACTGAATATTTCATTAGGTATGTAATTAATCCAATATTATCTGATGATGTTGTATGTTTTGGATGACAAAAACAGGGACAAGTTTTTTGGTATCAAATCCAGAAATGTAAAGATTGTGATTTTAGTACTAGATCTGGGAGTGTGGGTTAGGGGCTATTATAAATTATGTCATTTATTGTTAATAGTGAATTTAAAATAATATAATTCATGAATAATAAATAATGATATAACAATATTATATTTATATATTATATTTATATATTATATTTATATATATATATATATAAGTGTTACATATTAACATTATTATTATTAAATTATGAAATTATATATTTATAAAATAAAAACAAATATATTAAAATCAGTAGATTAATATAATTAAATTTTACGAATATATATAATTAATTTTAATGTTATTTGTTAAAGATTATTTAATATAAAAGTAATATTTTTCAATAAACTATTTTTTTAAGTATTACATATTTTAATATAATACATGAAATTAGCCAATTTTAAAATATTATTATATATAAACTAATATATTAACATTATATATATTATATATTGATATGAAATGAAATTAAGAACACTTAATGTTAAAAAACATCATTTTTTTAATAAAAGCGGGTTTATTTTATTTTTTGAATTTTCATTTTATAGAAACATCTATATTTTCTTGATTTTTAATTTAAAAAATTGAATATTTTTTGAATCTATAATTTAAAAATTATCATAGGTTTAATTTTTGCGATTTTTCTAAAATGATTTATTTTTAAGTGAATAACAAAAAAAATACAATTTTTACCAAAATTGTAAATTTTATGAAATTATCATTATATATGAAAGATATATAAATTTATTAAAAATTATAATTATAAAAATATGTATTTAAGTGGTAAAATTCAAAATTTTAAATATTATTCTCAACTTATAAAACCTATGTATATTTTTTAAAACATATGTAAAATTTTATTCCAATTTAAGAACTACTTTCAATCTTTTATTTTAATTAAACATTTTTATGGAAAATTTATTTTTTTGATATATTTTAAATAAAAAAAATATTTTTTATAATAAAAAAAATTATTTCATTTAAATTAATAACATTGATAATTTTAACCTACACATAAATTTTAGGTTAAAAACACACTTTCTCTAAAATCTGCTTTTATGCATCATGTAACTTAGATATGAAATTAAAATTTATAAATATTAGATTTTTTATTTTATAAAATTGTTTTTATATTTTAAATCATCATGTTAAAAATAGTTCATAATTTATATTTTAATTTTTATCATTAAAATTATTTACCGAGTTGAAAAACCTTAGTTACCGTAGTAAAAGTAAAAAAAAGGTAAAAAGATTTTTACTAAGTGTAAAAGACCTAAATAATTTGTAAATTATTCCAAAAAATTGTGTGTGAGAGAGGTGGATTATTAAATACCCCCACCCCTCTTTTATTTTCATTTTATTGAGCCTGTGACCCTTGAATAGTGGCATACCATTATTAAAATATAATGGGTACTTCCAAAATTACACTTCACCTTACATATGACAGAGGATCAATTAAACCACTTCATGATACACATATCCCTTAAAATTGTATCCTCAAAGTATTAAATCTTTATACTCCTATAGTCTAGTCTTGATTTTATAATCCAATGGTCTCAATTATATATCCTTAGTCTTCCATTTTGAAGGACATTTTCTTGAAAAATCCGAAGTACTCAACATTAGTATTTCTTACTCATTAATTATTTTCTTATTAATATACCAATTAAAAACATTTTAAATAAACCCTAATGTAATAAAATTATTATTATTAGTAAAATTAAATGTTATTATATTAGTGGAGAAACTATTATTTATTTCTTTACATCCACTAATAAAAATAGAACATCGATTGTGTGTACGTGTGGACTACCAGTACCACGAAACAATGTAGTTCATATTTCTTCACCACATTAAATTAATGGTAATAATGTGTAAATTCATAAATAATTATGAACTTTATTACATTTTTTAGATTCTGAAATAATATATTATATTTTACATTTCTCACAGTCAGTGGAAAATGAAATCAATATCTATGCATATGTGCAGACTAACACCTCAGTGGAATGGTGTATTCCATTATTAAATCACTTCCTTTCAAGGATGGTCATGGGAATGGGTTTAATAGAAAAATTTTATATTTATTAAATTATTAGTATTATGGTAATAACATTTTGAAAAACTATTAATAATATGATAAACAAATGATCATTGTAAATTCAACCATCTAAAATGATCATACTGAGAGGAAAAATAATTTATTCATATTATGTAATTGTTTTAAATCCATTGAAACTTATTTTAATTATCTTGAATTATTATTTATAAAATTAATAAAACCTTAAAAATATCAATATCCACTTATAATAATGATATTATAACTAAATCAGTTCATAATTTTCCATTAATTATGGTATGTTAATGTATGGTTCTGTCCAAATGCCTACTTCAATAATGTTATAAAACAATATAAAAGATGACTATTAAAAATTATTACTAATAATATATTATATAAATAATTAAATAACTATTTTATTTTTTTCTTCAATGTTAAAATTAATATTAAACTCGTTATTTAAAATGCCAACTTTTTTTCTATAAAAATCACTAAAATATTATCATCAATGATATCATATTTAAGGATTGTAACCAAAACATCCATATAAACAAATAATAACAATATAAATATTTTTAAATAATATACTATAGTACATCTAATGATATAGGAATGATGAAATTTTGGATGAGAATGAATTAAAATATTCCTATTATGAAACTATTTCAAAACGGTCAATATTATACACACATAATATTGAAAATAGATAAAAACTAACTAATAGAAATGTATAGAATAAATATAAATAAAGTATAAAAATTATATAAATGTGAATAAATTTATTAAATAGGTGACTAATATAATTATATTTTATATAATATATT
The DNA here is from genome assembly GCA_963277665.1 of Viscum album. Taxonomy (NCBI): domain Eukaryota; kingdom Viridiplantae; phylum Streptophyta; class Magnoliopsida; order Santalales; family Viscaceae; genus Viscum; species Viscum album. The sequence goes on from OY728156.1 coordinate 908,567,401, forward strand.
CAAATGATTTAGTGGAAGTTGGGAATTAAGGGAAGGTTTTCTTCTTCTAAAATATAATTTCTGGAGAAATATTTCATATTTGTGCACCATGATATATTTTATATGGTTTGATTTATATATAATTAATTTAATTTACCATATTCATTTAATTCATGGGTTTTTAATATCTATATAATTTTATTTCTCTAAATTAATTTCAATTCAAAGTATACCAAGATTTTATGGAGTTCTCTTGACTCAGCTTATTTTATTGAGTCATAATGATTCCTTCATGACAATGGTTATTAAATAGTGGTTTTATTCTGATCAATTATGTTATTATAATGAATTTACTAATTCTTTTAAATGTAATTATATATATTAACTTATTTATTAATAAAATTTTATGATGTTAAAATTAATTCACATTCTTTCTAAATGATCTCTTTTTCTTCCTTGTCCACATTTTCCTTTCCTATCGAGGCTCCACTTTTTCTGTGGAAACCCAATTATGTGTTATCTCATGTTTCCTTTAAATTACCATTATACTTTTAAAAAATTAAATTTTATTTAACCATTTTATGATGTCTTATTTCAATGTTGGTATTTTACTATATTAATTTTTTTTTCATTCATAATCTTTTTTTAACGTCCAAACCAAATTTCCTCTAAAAAAATTTATATATATTTCAAGGCACCATTATTGAAGATCCTTATTTAAAATTATAATTTTCTCAGATTTTTCAACTCACCTTTCTAAAATTTACTTTTCATTATAATCTATAACTTCAAATTTATAAGTCTGGTAAAAACACTTTCTAAAAACTCTTCTATAGTTTCTCACATTATATGATAATTATTATTTAAAAATATTCTATTTAATTTTTTAAAATTTTTTCTAAATTATTTTAATTATAAATATTTTTAATAATAATAAAAATTCAAAAAATTCAAAATTAAAAGGTTGATATTAAAAAATCAATTTTGATTTTAAAATGGATTTAAAGGCTTCTTTTTAAAAGAAAGAATTCTACAGTGTTTTTTAAAACATATTTTTTTTATAAAATTAGTCTTATCAAAACCGGTTTTGGTCTTAAATGATAATTTTTAATTGTTTTATCAAGATCAAAGGATTTAATTTTATAGAAACATTTTAAATGAATTTTCAATAATTTCCAAAAATGGGGTATTTTCTCCTAATTTTTAATTGATTTTTCCAATGATATTAAAATTTTATTTTTCCTCAATCTCAATATCCTTAATACTATTTTTGTCACACTAGGTATATTTTTCAGACACCATACAGCTTATTTATTTTTATGGACTATGGATTATTCTAGTAATTTTTTCATGAAGCTAATATATTTTCAATGGGTTAATTAATTGATTTTTTAAATATGAATTATTGATTTAAATTGGCACACATATGTAAGGATGATTGACCGGTTGTATTTTATTTATCCATCCAGTTCATTTGTTAATATTTTATATCTCAAGAGATAATTTACCATGGAAATTATTGTATATACTCAAAAATTAAAATGGCGATCCTTCTTGGATTGAACTAAAAACATAATGTGTGTTCCCTCTTAGATACACCCACAATTTTTTGTTACCATGTTCTTATGTTTGTGTCAAACTTATTTATTATACTGTATATCAATTTAATGTTACATTTTCATGGAATATAAATATTATTATACTCCATGATCATGTTTATTATCTCATGAGTATGGACTCTTTTTTCCATACTATATGTTTTTTCATTTTAGATTACATGTCCTTTTATCATGATTTATTGAAAAAATTAATTGTTCCATGTTATTTTTAATAATAAATTTATCCTTGTTCATAATTTTATCATATTCTTATGATCTAACACTTGATGGAATATTTATAAGTTTTTTCCTTACATTTCATTTGATATCACCCAATTCTTATGTTTACATTCATCAGTTTATGAAGATGATTTTAACTTATTAGAAGTTAATATGGAAGTATAGTGTGGCTTAATTATGGCCGAATGTTTACTACTATTATCGAATAATTTTATTATATAGATAGTCCTAAAATATACTAACAATTTCATTGTTGGTACTGTGTGATTTTTTATGAGGTGTAATTTTTATATGACATAAATGATGTAAAATAAAGATATTTTTATCTTGGGTTTTTATAGTATCATTGTTGAGGCCTCAGTAGTAAGAGAAAGATGTCTGAAATTATGCTTTCTATAATTATTAAATTAGTTATTATTGTTCATGTGATTATAATATTGTAATTATAAATGGATACATTTTGTGATTAAGTTATTAATTTTATAGAAATTTTATTATTATTTACACTACCATATTGTTTATACAATATTTATTCTTCATATATTTCCAATTAGCGTATACCCAGTTAGTAAAGGCTCGTGCTCGGAATCCAAGAGTTCCTGGGATCAATCCCTATTGGGTGCATGTACCATTACAATACTATGCATGTGTTAATGTATATGGTGATGCATGTATGATGCAGGAAGGAGGTGATGCAAGCATGACACAGGCCTAGTGGCATAGGTTGAATGATGCCGGCATGACGCTGCACTGGGTTCAATGACCCGAACTATTATAAATAAAATTCCCCTTTAGATCTAATTAAATATCTTATTATGTAATATGGTTATAGAAAACACATGAACTTATTTTGATTTATTATATCCAATTATATTTAAAATACTGTTAAATATCATTACCATTTATAATATATCCATTGAACATTAATCACATGATTAGAATAAATAGAAGGTTTTAACAAATCCAATTCACACAGACAAAAGAATTGATGGCCTCAACTAGTAGGATCATACCATATGAATCCCATTTATCAAGCTTATAAGGGATATAGAATCCCTGAGATTTTCCCTTGACCAATCTTCATCTAAGATCCAACTACTTAAGCAAGAAAGAAACTGTTTATGAGAGAATTTCAAGTTTATCGAGATCATGACCCAAACTATATACATCGAACCACCTCATGAAAGTCTTATCATCATGCGCCTTAATATTATGGTGTTTTCTAGTGTATTAAAATGATTTGTATCAAACCCCCATCAATATGATTATGTGCATTATTTTTTATGTAATAATGAATATATTTTCATCCAATTATTTTTACTTTATAAATGATTTTTATTTCGATATAATAAAACACAAATAGTATTTTTTGGTAATATTAAAATTAAATTAAGAAATTTATTTTAATGAATTAATTTATTTTTTAAAAAAATAATATTTTAATAAAATATAATTATTAATTAATTTTCACTTGATATAAATTACTATATAAATTTTATGAAGTCCAATGTAATTTTTATAATTATTCAAAAGCTTTTACTTTCAAAAAAAGTATCATTTCTCAATAAATGTAGATTAATATTTTAAAAGTTAGAATACACATATTTGGAAAATTATTTAGATAATATTTATATTATTATTTTTTATTTATAACATCTAAATTATCCAATGGTAAATTTATCAAATTTTCTGAGTTAATAGAATTTTCTGATAAAATTAAATACTGTGTAAATATATTTTGTGTATTATGACATCATAATGACCTAAAGTGTTGTGATAGATACTATACACGGTATCCATGATAGTATATATGTTTTAACTTTAAAATAATTTTATTTTATGTTTATTTTATTAATTTTATAAATCCCTTATGAATCCTTCAAAACTGTTAATATGTTTTAAGGTAATAAAACCATTTCTTTAAGAGTATGACTCACGTACACATAAGAAATAGAATTATTTTATTATGTTCTTAAATTATCCTAAAAAATAATGATAAACACTCCCATTTTTTAGAAAATATGGGCAAAAACCATGGTATGGTTTGTGGTATTGGTTATTTTATTATGTAGAGCCCAAAATGTAAATAATAAAGAAATCCCCCTCTTTTCCTATATAAACTCACCTAATATCCTATTTCTATTCACTAAAGATAATTAGAGAACATAAATACTCTTCTATTTACTCTCTAGAGTCCTACCAAGGTTCCCTCAATCTCTCAATAATACCCTCCCAAGCATTTGGAGTTGCACACTCAAGTAACGAATCTTTTACTTTCTCCTATTTATTCAAGTATCTTCTTCACCATTTATCATTTATCATCAGTTAATCATGACGGGATATGTTATTACATATACCCCTTACTTTCCAATTTATTTTCAAATTATTATAGACTCATTTCTCTATCATCAAACCATTTTATGAATTTTTATGTGACGCCATTTTCTATTTAAATTTCACCACGATTTTCTATGCCCAAACAATTGTGTAGTGAATACCATGCCCATTTCCTATCAAGGGTTTCCACCTTTATGCACTAATAATTATTTGAAATGGTACAAAAATTTATATATTCCACACTCCTTGGTCATTTAATAAAATATGATGATAAATGATTCCATGTTTAATAATCTATGCGGCACATTTAAACATGAGAATGAAATGAAAGTGCCAGGTGTGTATGGAATTATATATAGATCCAACGCATTGGGTAATGTTTATTATCATGAGAAGTCATGTTGGGAAAGGGATTGAACCTAATTAATTTATGTTAATTTTCCCTTCATGAGGTCTTAGTAGTCATCCATGACCTATGTTTATGATGTAGTGTTTAAGTTGTCGTCACATTTCCCATGTTCTGATTATCATGATATATCATGTCTCATTATTCATGTTTATGATACCTAATACTTTTATGACCCATTTATATTTATATTTTCAAACATTTATCACCTTATTTCATGTTTATTTCCTTATTAGGATTTATAGATCATCCCTTTCTTATGTTTTTTCCTAGGTTATCCTGTGCAATTATAAAATCCATGGAATTTAAAAGCATGTTAAGGAAGATTTCAATAATGTTATTGTATCCCATGTTCGAGATGTTATTCTATGTACCTAATTCCCAAATACACTATAGTTATTGATATTTCAGGGTTTTTTATATATACATTTATATAGTAATTCTATAATTAATCTGTAATAAATAACAAGGTTGTTATATTTGGTATGAGAGGAAAAGTTTAGTTATTTTGGGTGTTAGGATTGTAAAACTCTAGAGAAAGTATTATGGATAAGACTAATTATAAGAAAACATCTCTAAATTTTGGTAAGTATAGATTAAGTGGTTTATTATTAAAATGCATCCATGTCTAGATATTACAAGTGGGTGTTGTTTTGGAAAAAATGTACCTAGAGGTAACAACTCCGACAAGGTGTGTCGGGCCTGACTTGGTGTAACATGGTACATGAAAACAAACCATAATGCCCACCCGGTTTAACACTCCTAAAGGATATGACTTGGTAAATTCATAAGCTCATTAGGAACCATTATTCAAAGAATAAAAATTCCCATAAGGATATATGATAGTAAATACATCATGGATAACATATATTGATTTCTAGAAATTTATAAGTTACAGAAATAAATTTAAGTCATAAGTTATCTATTTAATATCATTAAATTCATTTTTATGTGCTCAAAAGACTAAAAATACTCATCCTTAATTTTCTTTTTATTCAATCAAATTTCAAGAAATATAAGGAATTGGATAAACAATCAATGTGACAGGAAACGAGATTACTTCCCCAATGAGATGCTCAACCCATTGGGAGTAGGAATCAAAAAATTATGAAGATACTCTCTCAGATGAATCATGTTCTAAATAGAAACTCAGATCAAGAGGAGTTACCAAATCCCCCTAAGAAATAACAAGTTGAAATTGAGATATTTATCCATCAAAGGCCTCTAACATTAAATTGATCATCTGATCCCTTAATCATGTAACAATGGATCAAATACATTGAGAAGATATTCTCCATCCTTTAATGTTTTGAACAAGAGATGGTTCTACCGGATGTTTATCTTATGGAGGGAGAATCTGATCGGTGGTGTACATTGATCATGAATACAAAGCTGGAGGGATATATCTAAGCAATTTAGTAGAAAGAATTCTAGAAAATGTTTTTTGATTAATATTTTCCTCACACTCTCCATCGTAAAATGGAAATGGATTTCCTTAACCTCTAGAAAAACGATAATGAATCTATTATGGTGTATGAGGAAAAATTCACAAGACATGCATGATACACCTCCGACTTTTTCATTACCCCTAAATTCATGGTTGACACCTTCTTTGGTGGGATAAAACCTAGTCTACAAAAATCCGTGGAAATTTGTGACTTTGATAGCTATGAGGAAATTGTCTGATGTTCCCTAAAATTCAAAAAAGAGATTGGAAAATATCAATGGTATCCTAGGGATAATGAGTGGAAATTTTATTTTAATTATGGAAGTCTGATGGAAATATTTTCCAGTGACATGAAATTTCAACATCACACTTGTCAAAGGTGTGTAAATAAGAACCCTAGTAATTGCCTAAGGGGGTGAGAAAATCTTTAGGTATGGGAAGGTAGGGAACCTAGATATTGATTGTTAGTAGGAGAAACCCACTAATGTGGTAGAGGATAGGAATTATCTAGAAAAATCTCAGTACATTGTTCATTACTTGAACTGTAAAGAATCGGGGAACTTATCAAGGGTTTTCGGAGACAACCAACAACCTCCAAGGAAGCAAGTGATATATTTTTCCTCCACAACCACTAAGGTGGATCCCAACATTGTAGTTTCGATAGGTACACTAGTTATTCATTAAATAATATAGAACATATATTTTTATTCTAGTTCTATTCATTCTTTTATATCATGAAATTTTATAATAACAATTCAAACACCAGTACAAAACATAGAAGTAGAGTTATCATTGAAAATGGAAAAGGGGGAAATTATTGCATCCCATGTATATAACTGCTCCCCTATCACAATTTTCTAGATGAACATCCCAAAAAACCTTATCATACTCCCTTTGGTAGAATTGGATGCAATTATAGGCATGTATTTTCTTTCTCTATATAGAGCCAACATAAATTTCTATGAGAAGGAAATCGCTCTCCACATTGCAAATCAACCCCCAATTTTGTAAAAGTGCATGGAGGAGGAGGAATATTCTTTATAAAAAACATCAAAATCATGGTTATTATTTACCTATGATAATGTTTATATATAACAAATTATTGAACCAAAAGAAATAACAATCCATAAAGAAATTCCTATTCTGAGGAAATATGTTGATGTGTTTCTTGAGAAATTGTTTGGTCTTCCTCCAAGCTGAGAGGTTGAATTTTCAATCGAGCTTATACCTGGGGTGTTATAATTATCCAAGACTCCATATAGAATGGATGGTGTGTTACTTGAGGAGATAAATAAACAACTATATAAGAATCTATATAAAGGGTTCATATTCCCAAGTGCTTCACCATGGGGTGCACCAGTCCTCTTCATTAAGAAGAATGATGGGTCAATGTGCCTTTTCATTGATTATCATGAGCTCAACAAGATCATGATAATGAAAAGGTATCACATTCCATGGATTGATTAATTTTTTAATTAGCTATGTAGATAAAAATACTGCTCTAAGGTGGATCTGTGGTTGGGATATTTCAAAGATAGGGTGAAGAATGAGGATATCCCCAAAACCATTTTTGCAAAAGATGCAGGCTATAGCGACACTGCCTTTATTACATTAATTTTATATCATTTTAATGTTAAAAACATAAAAAAACATTGATCCATGATTATCCAAATGTTTGGTGTCTTGGGAAAACTAGCACCACGCATAACTTTTATAATATAAAACATAAATATTTATTTAATTCCTTATTCTCTAGCTTCTAATTGTCCCTTGTGTTCCCCTTAGAACAAGTAGTAACTTGAGTATATAAATCAAAAAGGGGTGAGATAAAATCCCATTAATAAGATAATATCATTAAAGAATATAATATAGGTTGATCATAATCATAACATCATCATCATAATCATGATAAGAAGCATTAGATAATAGCATGGAATGTGACAATGCATAAAAATGAAACATAATGTCTTAGTGGTCATCTACCACACATAGTTGTGAAAAAATATAGCATAATGTTCATGCATAATTCACTTTATCATGATGTTATTCACATTACCCAATGCATTAGAGAGATATATAATTCTGGGTGCACCCATCACATCATAACATTTTCATTGCACTATATAATTTCGGGCGAAACCATCATATCATAACAATTAATTATCATGCATTCCACATAGAAAATATATCAATATTTAACATAAATAACCCATGGAAATTAATGTGTTTCACTTCATAAATCATACATTCATAAACATTGGTTTTCCAAAATAAAGATGGAATAACATAATTGATACAAGGACCATCAACCTTGAGTGAAAAGTAAAAGGTATGTTTTTTAAAGAAAAGTTCTTTTGGAAAAAATTATGTCTGACATAAAATCTAGTGGAAAACATGTATATCCTAGAAAAGGAAATATAATTATAAATAAATTATTTTTAAGGAATAATCAAACTGAAATGGAGTGAAAGATGGAAAACACGAAGAAAGAAATTTGGGTTCGAGAATTCCCATAACCTTGTATCTTAAATATTTCTTCACTGTATTGTCCTATATAATCACATTAGATTCATTAATTAACAACTAAAAAAATATTTATACGTGAATATGATTCATTAAGGTTTTATTATGTTCTTTTATAGGCATTTTGATGAGTTATAGTGTTTAAATTCATTGTTCGGAAGTGTTTGTTTTTTCTAGTTTTCGGGAACGGTTCACTAGTACACATGAATAGATGTTCGTGTAAAGCATGGATAAACATTAAAAAATTATATTAAATGTTATTAATGATATTTAATACGTTTAAATGATCTTATAATTAATTTGGTTGTATACCATGAGGATGAATCATTAGTTAAAATTTAATAATGATCGTTTTAGGTTAATTTGGGCAGTTTTGGTATCACAATGAACAATATTTATTTTATCATTTATTATTATGTATAAAAGTTGTTTATATATCATAAAAAGGGTTAAAAAATAAATATTACAGTATTTTTTTCAACCATTTAATGTTTTTTTGATAGCCTTGAAGGAGTTGAAGGAAAATGGAAGTGCATCACCCATGATGTAGGTAAATTAACACATCACTGGCGACGATTCCATTTTTATAAAAAAGAGATAGATAGAGGATTATATTTAATAATATTCTATTAACATGATATAATACCAGTATATGAATCATACTAGAGTTATTTTGAAATTTGGATAAAATAATTTGACTATAAGAGAAGAAAAGAAATGAAATTTGAGTGGAATTTGAATGAAAAGAGAGAGAGGAATTACCTCTTGAATATATCTTCCTTGAGAGCCTCTTTAGGGGAGAGGTTTTGGTCTTTTTATGAGACCAAGGGATGGTAAACGTGAGGAAGGATCTTGATAAGTGATTTGGGTAGAATTTGGAGTAGTCACAAGGCTTGAGAGGTGTGAGGAAATGAGGTTGTGAGGGGTGATATTTATAGTGGAGGGGAGAGGGGTTTTCTCAATATTATAATAATTATTTATTATTTCTTCACAAGATAATAAATATTGATGATTCCATGACTAGATATAGTAAATAGGGCATATGAGTTTATTATTTGGGTTCTTACATCACTCGTGATGTTAGGAATAGTTTATTTAACTTATAATGTATTAATACTATAAATTATTGTATTTTACTATTCACCAAAAAATCAAACATTTCATAAAAATCTCAAAAATTCACTAGAACCATTTTTCAACATGTAGAATTAATAAATGAACTCCATTTTAGGAAAATAATTTTCTAAATATTATTAATTTAATTTTTAATTAAAATCATAATTTACTTGAAAATTTTAAATTTTAAAATTAAAAATATTTTTCTAACACTTTGAAAACATAATTAAGGTCTCAAAAAATAATCATAAGACCTAAAAATACTAGTTTATGAATAAATTTTATGAAAATAAATTTCATTATAAATTATTAAATTAATAATTAAATATTCATGTCTTACAAAAATACTAACACTACAATATAATTATATCATATTGTCACTTTTAGGATGAATAACTTTTATTTATACTATCATTAGTAAGGTTCTTATTCAATTGACCGATTTACTATTAATAAGGTTCATATTACTATTCATAAAGCTAAAATTACTATTCATAATGGTAAGTTACTATTCACTAAAAATTAAGTCTTCCCTATCTAACTCCAAACATCTTACTGATCGCAATCGTGTATGTCAGATTTTCGAAATTCAAATCATAGAAGTGGAAGAATAATGTTTAAAGGACACATAGAATTTAGTAGTTCATTTAAGCATGATGTGGAATTGTGTTTCCTAATGTGATGTTATATGATTATACTATATGATAGTACTACAAGAAGGGATAAATTTCATTGATAAATGTTTGGGTCGTTACATGGGAATTATGAGTTCATAGTAATGCCATTCAGAGTCACTGATACTCTAGATATCTTCATGGACGTGATGAATAGAGTTTTTAGAGATTACCGAGACACGTTTTTGGTAGAATTTATAGATAATATTCTAATATAATCCAAAACCAAGGAGGAGCATGAGGAGCATCTGATTATTGTGCTAAAATACCTTGCAAAAAGAGAATATTTAAGAAAAGTATAGAAAATGTGAGTTCTAGTTGAAGAAATTCTCTTTCTTAGGATTTATCATCACAAAAAATGGGATATCTACAAACCCGTCAAAAATAGAAGAAATTGAAGGACTAATTATGCCAATATTTATGAAATATATCCATAGTTTCTTAGGATTATATGGTCATTATCATTGATTTGTGAGAAACTTCTCACAGTTTTCAAACCCTCTATCAAAGTTTACTCGGAAGGGATTCAAGTTTTCTTGTAATGATTAATGTGAAGAGAGATGCAAGGAGATAAAAAGGAGACTTATCACTGCTCCTATTCTCACACTACCCACTAGTGGAGAAATTTTAATAGTATTTAGTGATTATTTCAAGAAGGAATTGGGATGTGATTTAATGCATAATGACAAAGTCATAGACTATTGTTCAAGGTAGTTGAAAATTCATGAATAAAACTACCTAAAAGATGATCTAGAGTTGGATTTAGTGATCTTTTCATTGAAAATAATGCAGCATTATCTCTTTTTGGAAAATTTTGAAATATATATGGATAAAAAATTCTAAAATATATATTCACTCATAAAGAGATGAATTTGCACCAATGAATATGTTTAGAGCTGATCAAGGACTATGATTTCTCAATCCATTACCATCTTGGTAATGTGAATTAAGTGTCAGATGTTCTAAGTAAAAAGTACCCAACAATTCTATCATTAGTGATAATTGAGAGTGATCCTATCTTCTTATATTTGGAAATGATGTACATGGGAATCATAAACTAAAGAACATCATCAATCCTTTCACAAATTATTTCTCAACCATATCTTCTAGAGAGGTTAAAGTAATATCATAGAGATGATGTGGTAATTCAAAATAAAGTGAAACATTAAGAAAACAAAAATCCTTGGAGTTAAATGTTATAGAATAAGGAGTTGTGAGATTTGGGTCATGACTATGTGTATCATCAAATCCTAGGTTAAAGAAGGAACTGTTGGATAATGCACATAGTTATAATTTCACCATTCACCCAGGAAGCACAAATATGTATCAAGATATCTGATATCACTATTTGTGGGAAAATATGAAGAATTAGATTGTGTAATATACATCAAGATGTCTTGTATGTCAGCAAGTGAAAGTGGAAAGTAAAAAATACAAGGGGATGATGCAACCATCACCCATACCTATGCAGAAATGGGAAAATATTACAATATAATTTTTCACTGGTCTTTCAAATACATCAAGATAGAATAATCCTATATGAATTGTGGTGGATAATCTTATATGTACTATTCACTTCATTGTGATTCACAAGAATTTCTCCCTAGATCAACTTGCACAGATATATATCATAGAAGTGGTAAGTCTACATGGAGTACAATTATTTATTATATTCGATCGAGATCTGAGATTCAACTACAATGTCCCGAAAAGTTTCCAACATGTTCTAAACACTAAGCTGAAATTTATTATTGTATATCATCCTCAAACTCATGGCTAGTCTGAGCAGAATATTTAGAAATTGGACGAAATTTTGAGAGCTTGTTCTATGGACTTCAAAAGAGGATGGGACCAATATCTACCCCTTTCCAAGTTCTCATTCAACAATAGTTTCCACTCTATAATCCCAATGGACCCTTATTAATACCTATATCAAAAGTGGAGTAGAACACCTACATGTTGAGATGAAGTTTGGGAAAGAAACTTCGAGTCCCTCAAACGGTCGAGGAAATGGTGGAAAATATTAAGACTATTCGACATCACAGCAAGGCTACATAGAGTGGATAGAAGATCTATAATGATAATCTTAGACAATACCTATAGTTTTATTGGAGATGAATTCTATTCCTTTTCATATCTCTATATAATAAATTGATGATAATTTTGAAGAAGGGAAAGCTTAGTCCAAGATACATCGTCCCATTCGAGATCCTTGATCACATCGAAGTGTTGGCCTACTTACTTTCACTCCCACATAACCTATCTCAAGTAAATAATTTATTCCATGTATCCCTCTTGAGAAATTACATACCATACTCCTCACATGTATACATTCTAGAGGTGTTACCATTGGAGAAAGATCTTAATATGAGGAAAATTCGGTGAAGATCTAAGATCGTAGTGATAAAGTTCTACGAAATAAGACAATACACCTAGTAAAAGTGTTGTGAAAAAACCACATGTTTAAATAAGTCATGTGGGAACCAAAGGAAGTGATGAAGCAGAGTTACCCACATATGTTTTATAGTGGTAAATGAAAATTTCTAGGGAGAAAATTTATAAGGGGGAGATTGTAAGGGCCTGAACTATTATAAATAAAATTATCCTTGTGATTTAATTAAATGTATTATTGTGTAATATGGTTATAGAAAAAATGAACTTATTTTGTTTTATTATATCTTATTCGATTTAAAAGACCATTAAGTATCATAATTGTTGATAATATATCCATATAATAGCAATCACATCATTAGTATAAATATAGTGTTTTAACAAATCCAATTGACACGAACAAAGTGATGGACTCAACTAGTATTATTGTACCCTATAAAACTCATTTATTAGAGATTACGAGAGATATATAATCACTAGGATTTTCCCTTGACCAATCCCAATATTATATCTAAAAACTTAATCATTATTTAAACCATTTATGGGATAATTTCAAGCTCACTGAGATCACAATACAAACCATGTGTGTCAAACAACCCCATGAAAGTCTCATAGTCACGCACCTTGCACTTAGGGTGTTTGGTGGTGTATTAAGGGTATATCTATCAATAAACTATCCATATGAGTATGTAAATTATTATTTTTAAAATAATTAATATATTTTCATCCTATTATTATTACTTTATTAATGATTTTTATTTCGATAAAATAAAACACAACTAGTATTTTTGGGTAATATTAAAATTTAATTATAGAATTTATTTTGATGAATTAATGGAATTATTAAAAAAATATTATTTTAATAAAATATTATTTTCAAATAATTTTTATTAAATATAAATTATCATATAATTTTTATAAAGTCAAATGTATTTTTCATAAGGGTTCAAATACTGTTATTTTCAAAACAACCCATCATTTCTCAATTAATATCGATTAATATTTTAAAAGTGAAAATGAATATATTTAGAAAATTATTTATCTCAAATGAATGATATTTTTGGAATCGAGATGTTGAAATTATCAAATGGTTAATTTTTCATAATTTTCTAACGAAGTTGAATTTTCAGGTTAAATTAAATACTCTATAAATATAAATTGTGTATTATGACATCATAATGACCCAAAAGTGATTTAATAAATAATATAAATGGTATAAATAAACAAATATATGTGTTTCCTTTGAAATAATGTGATTTTATGTTTATTTTCTTAATTTTATAAGGCCCTTATGAATCCAAAAAAACCATTAATATATTTTACGGTTTTAAATTCATTTCATTAAGAGTATGACTCACCTTCACATATGTAAGAATATTATTTCATTAATTGAGGAAATTGGACTTGTAAAATAGTTACAACCAATACCATTTGGAAGAAACAATAGTCATAACCCATGGGAGGGTTTGTGATTATGGTTATTTTATTATGTAGAGTTGAAAACCTAAAAAGTAGAGAAATATACCTATTTTCCTATATAAACCCACCCAAAATCCCATTTATCTTCCATAAAACTCCTTTTATAATTTCAATACTCATAAATAAACTCTCTATAGTCCTCCCAAGGTTCCCCTAAACTCTCTAGAATCCCCTCCCAAGAATTTTGAGTCACACACTCAACTAAGGGGTTTTTCCTTTCTCCTCTTTATTCATGTATCTACTTTACTTGGTGTAATTTATATTAATTCCCTCATGATGGGATATGTTATTACATATCCCTTTTACTATAAAATTTATTTCAAAATGATTAGAGATCCCTTTCTCTCTCATCAACCCATTTTATGAATTTTTATGTGATATCGTTATGCTGCCAAAATTTCACCGTGATTTTCCATGCCAATAAAATTTTGTAGTGAAGTCCACACCCTTTTCCGATCAATGGAGTTCACCTTTATTCACTTATACTTATTTGAATTGGGAAATACATGTATGTATTCCACACTGCTAGATCATGTAATAAAATTTTATTATAAACGATTCCATCTTTTATGATCAATGGGGAACACTTGATCATGAAAATGAAATGAAATTGACGGGTGTGCCCAGAATTATATAGGGATCCAATGAATTCGTTAATTTTTAGTCTCATGATAATTCATGTTGGGGTAGGGAGTGATATTTATTCCTTTATGGTACTTATCTCATCATTAGGTCTTGGTAGTTTTCCTTGGACAATGTTTATGGTGTAGTGTTTTAATTTGTTTCCACATTTCCCAAGTTATGATTATC
The DNA here is from genome assembly GCA_963277665.1 of Viscum album. Lineage (NCBI taxonomy): Eukaryota > Viridiplantae > Streptophyta > Magnoliopsida > Santalales > Viscaceae > Viscum > Viscum album. The sequence continues at coordinate 908,582,401 of OY728156.1, forward strand.
ATAATATACCATGTCTCATTGTTTATGTTTATGATTCCTACACTTTTTATTCCCCATTTAAATGCCTATTTTTTAATATGTATCATTATATGACATGGTTATTCCCTTTCTAGTCTTTTTAGCTCAACCCTTTCTTATGTTAGTCCCTAGGTTATCTTGTGCATTTTTAAAATCCCATGAATTTTCAAAGCATGTTAAGATAGATTTCAATAATGTTGTTATATCCCAGGTTCAATATGTTATGATATATAACTAATTTAAAAAGTAATTACCCTTCTTAAACTTTCATGTTTTACTATGTTTACTTTTATATAATAAATAATGACATAATGTGTAATAAATAAAGGGGTTGTAATCCTCAGATTTCGGGCCATGTTATTGGCTTCATGCCCACTAGGCCTATTAGCCATGTACTAAATAAATAAGGCTCAATGAGTGGGTTATCAACTTAGGGGGACTGTGGGATGCCTTTTTTACTTATATTCACGGTGTGTGTGTGTTTTAATGTAATTTTACCCATGATAATATAATATATATGTATTCTTGGTATATTTTATTATACGCAACCCCTTACTAAGTGTTTGAGCTTATCCTTTTTTTTACTTTCCCCAAGATGACAATAAGGTTTCTTTGAATTAATTAAAAGAGGAATAATTAAAATTTTAAGATGTTTTTAAGATTTGTTTTAAATTTTACAATGTTATGTGTAAATCATGTATATATATATATATTCTTGTAAGACTACTATGCTGATCAATCGTGCGTGATGTGATCTATTGTATCATATATCAATGTAATATAATAAACACCATCTCTGGGCTACTAAATTCAGGGTCATCACACTTGATATTATAGATAAAGGGATTATATGAGTATTCATGTGATTTTTGAAAATATATATGGTTAGTATAGATTATACTTGTATAGATATACGAGTGTTTTATAGAGATCACACCGGAAACTGTTATAAATTTAGTATCAATGACATGTTACTTGATATATCTATTTTATTGTGGTTATGAATCAAGTTTTAATAATCATTTTTAATTATATATAGTTCTATATGTTAACCCATAAAATTATTTTTATGTGAAATATTTTGTAAAAAAATGTTTTTAAAAATTTTATAGGTCATCTATGATAAATTTATACAAAATATTTTGATATGGCTTCATAAAATTTTATATATAATTTACCATAATGTGAATAATTCACAAATTATATAAGGTTTTAGTGGGAGTGGGGTATTTTTTGAAATTCCTTCAAGAAATAATATTATATTTTATAATATAATATAGCCATATCCTAGTGGTAAATACACCTCGTAATCCTACATGAAATCCATGATCAAATCCTGGTTGAGGGATATTTTTTATTACTATAGTAGTTCTGTAGTAGGTATTGTTATTGTACTGAAACATATGGAACTATTCATATTATTTGGGCCTTTGGGCCACCAGTTCAAGCCTAAGAGTCACAGGGCCTTCCAGCCACCAAAGTCCTTCAGTCTATAGGGCCTCTAGTCCATGGAATTTCATGCCATAGGACCATAAATTAATCTGGGAAGACCACACAGGAGCAGGCCCCCTAAGAGTATTTAAAGAAGTTGCATACACTAGAGAAGAGCTAACAGGATTGGATGAATGAGAGTGTATAGAAATCACTATCAGTAACATTCATCATGCAACTCTTCTTGGGAAAATTCTATCTAGTTATCTATGTAAGGTGGGGAGCTAAGAACCTTTAATGATACAAATACTGAAGGGGTATTTCTAGTATAGTTGGGTCTTTGGGCCTATGGGTCACGGATTGGGACTTGTGTCTCTGGGCATTGGGGAGATTTACTAGGCCTTATACCTCTAGTTCTATATGTCATGTAAGGGTTCCCTCTCAGCTCATTTTAAATTGATATTATTCAAAAATGTATAAAAATGTCAAAGGCCTTCGAGTCGGATTGACTGTTGTATCATGTGACTTTAGTTGGTCATGAATATCTTATTATTTCATAGCAATTTTTTTAGAACCCACTCAATATCTCAATTATTATAATGTTTAAATAACTTATTTAGTCTATGAATTATTAGATGATGTGTTGGTAGAGATTTCAAATATGAATTAATAAATTCTAAAGGAGTATAATATTTGGTCTTGGATTGTAATAATAGTACTTGCCAAAAAAATTTGTAACATGAATTTATTATTCATTGATAATTTAATAAATGATATATCACATTATATTCTTATAAATTTATAGAATATAGGATATTAAAGGGTATTCAACCCTCATGTCATGATCATTAAATTATACCTTGTTAGTGAAAATACTCTAATGTTAAATATTTTTCCACCCTTTTGATGAGTATTGATGACCTATAACAAGTCTAAATGATGAAAAAAAAAACACTCAAATGAAACTATATATTTAGAATTCATTTATAAAAAATATAAATAAATGAAAAACATGTATATTCTCTATTATGATGAACTTTCATTTTCAAAGTATTTGATAATGATCCCTAAGAAAAAACAAAATGAATCTTTCCTCTACAAGTGATCCACCAAATATATAAATCATGCATCATATACATAAAATTTATCATTATTCATGACATATTTTTACATTAATTTTAATTGAGAAGGAATAAATAGTGTATCAACCTATAGATATTGATTTCCATGATATGTAGAGTATAAAGTCACATTGTAGCTATATAAGATTCCATTTATGTGTTGTTTTTTAACCATATAAGCTATCATTTTTATAGGTTTATACATCATTATAGGTCCATTTATTAAAGTGTAATATATTTTTTCTCTTCCTCAAAGAACATAAAAAAGAAGGTTTAGTTAAACGTTCCCTAAAATATATATTCCCCCATACCATATAGAGTTGAAAATGCATGGTTAGTCCCATGGTTATTTAACTATTCACCAAATTGAACATAAAAAAGTACTATATCCCAACCTCTTTTTTTAACCCAAACTCGGCCAAAACTCATATGACGATTTTCATTATAGTTTAAGGTTTCTATAAATATTTCACTCTATAAATTCCCAATATATTTTAAAAATTAAATAATATTATATTTCTAGTGAAATCAAACTAAAGGATAAAAATCATATTTTGAGATCAATGGGACACTCATAATTTTATTCTAATATCATAAAAATTATTATCTTACCCCTTTTGATTCCAAATTGAAAAAATATCATGATTCCATACTAGAAAAATAGCCAATATGGATAGTTATTCACGGTATTTATTGGTATTTAGTGGCCTCCGAATGACCCCTTTTGGTGGTTGCATTTTACCCATCATTAAAGTGAAATAATTAACTCCATTGGTGGTTTCCATTGGGTGTTCTTGGATAACCACATTTTCATCCAAAATAAATTGATTTAGCAACCACCATGCGTAGTCGCTAAAACATAAAGATATAGTGACCACTAGAGGCGGCACGTAATTCTCCCAAAAAAATATATTAGTAAACACCTATGGTAGCCAAAAATATAAATATATATATATATATATATATTAAATTTTAAAATCCATTCCAAAAGAAAAAAAAATAAAAAGGATAGTGATCCAAAAATCTAAATACCATTCTAGTCTTATTTCCCTCTCAACCTACAAATACGATACAAAAAACAATTAAACAAAGAAAATACAAATTAATGTTTATATTAAAATAAATTTTATACCATTTATATATATATAATAGTAAAAAATAATTATGCAGTGTTATATACATAAAATATCATAAATATATAAATGACGAAAACTTAATCTTAAATATGGGATTACACTATTTAATTATCTATTGAGTAATGACTACTAATGTTGAAACCAATTTTATCAGATGCCAATTAATTTGGGAATTTAATTAATGTGTGGTTGATTCAAATAGATCACAAATGATTCGAGGAATTTTTTTTATCCTTTTAAATAAATCCTAATTCATTTTCTCATTTTCTAACTACCTAGTGAAAGATATTTCTTTTTAATAAAACTATAAAATGTTAACCATTTTTTACATAATACTGAGTGACAAGATCATCCAATGGATGAATCAATGATTCCTATTAATAAAAACTACATATTGATCATTCTCCCACAATTTAATGACAATACAAGTTGTTTTTCTTGGTATTGAACCCTTTTATGTCATTTTTCACTTAACTCCAAATCCAAGGGGAAAAGACAAATTTTGTTCGTACTAAGTAATTTAATTATCTGATCAATATGATGATAATTCCTATTTATTTTAAATAACATTAATATCATTATCGTATGATTTCATGTCATTCATAACTCATTTGGTCAGTTTTGACCCCTACACACATAATTTTTTCATTATTACAAATATATCAATAATAAAAAATCATACCTTAATCCATACTAATCAATTCAGGGATCAGATTGATCGAAAATTGATTCCAATATATCCTAAATGATTAAAGGAATGTTCTCCAAAATTTACACATCAATCGTAAGTAATTCGGTCTTTTTTAGGATGAATAGGGAAGACTAGTGGTGACTCCAAAAGGGGGGTGTGTAAAGGGTGAGGGAGAGGAGGGGAGGGAAGGGGTGAGAGAGGAGAGGGGGAGCATGTGTGTGGTGATATATTTAGGGATTATTTTGGGTTCATCATCCACTAAATGTGGTCACTTGATTCCACAAGTGAAAAAGAATATTTTTCTAATAGTTATTACTTTCACAAAGACCAAGGATAATAATTTATAGATTTCTATAGGGTTTTTTTATCATTAAAAGAAAAACATCAAAAGGGGGTCAATTTAAATATAAAATATTTAACAAAAAAACTTCCAAAATATTTTCATGTATTAAAAAAGATTAAAGACTCTAGGTTGGATAATATGGAACTTATGATTTTTAATAGAAATAATGTTTTACTTGAAAAAAATATGTGGTATTATTGATATAAAATGGTAGGTATGAAAGTTATTATAAAAATATATAGTTCAAAATAAATGAAAATATTTTTACAAAATGATAAGTAGTAAAAGTGATTAATAAAGAGAATAATTAGTGGAAATAAAGAAATTAGAGGACATGTGAATTGATAAAGGGGATCAAGATAATAAATATCTAGTATTATATAAATTTTATAGTATAATGTTCGACTTATTAATTTAAAAACATCTTTATTTTAAAAAAATAGATAATAGGGAACTGTATCTTGAGCAGGGTTCACCACTATAGACCATTCTTTTTAAAGTGTTGGAAATGGGATTTCTCAGTGCTAGAAATCACTAACAAGATAATTGGTCATTATTGGTTCAAAAAAAAGAGTTGATAAAGGAAATATTTATTAGCACAAAAAAATTTGGTAAAGGGGGACTTATCAATGATTTTTTTAAGTGATAAAAAAGGTTAACTTTATTAGTGCTAAACTAAAATGTTCATAAAATTCATAAAATAATTTTTTAAAATTCTTAGATAATGTGATTCATTGAAATCCACTTTTATCAGAACTCCTACAACACCATTGGTTGCGCTCATAGACACCACCATCCCCCTCTTTATCATCATTTCATCAATACTCCCACGATCATTTATCAGCACTTCTACATACCATATTACTTTATTCTCTCTCACTTAGATTTAAATTGTAGCGTCCCAGACCTGGATGCCACTAAACCATGCCCTGAGCCTTGTTGGCCATAAGGCCTCAAGTGTATCTCTCCAAATTCTAGAGGCTACCAACTAGTATCAAGGGAATAATTGTATTAGTGGGGATACTATTACCTCATCACCAGAGTGTGGGACAATGGATTATCATTATCATTAAATTAATGAAATTAGGAAATCATACATATGAGAATTAAATAGTGGAAGACTAATAAACAAAAAATTCCATAAGTCATCACATATACAAAATTATGATACATGTCATAAGTTTATAATAAATAATTGAGAATATGTATACAATTTAGATATATAATACAAGTAAAAAAAGTATAAAAAGTCCAAAAATGTCTAGCTAGCATCGGGAGCCTCAGCTTGGTCCCATGATCCCCTCCCCCAAGCAGCAATAAAGAACCTATATTATAGTTCTTTCCTTTATTAGTACCTAAAATAATATAGTCTATTTGGGACCCAAAAGGTGACCCAAATAGGTTGTGAGATATAATACCTATAGAAAACCACCCAAGTTTTGTGCCAATCAGTCAGTGAATATATATAAAAAAACTGTGTAGGTTGATATAGAATGCAAGGAAGTACTCAAAAGTAAATGAAGTATAAATCTAGGTTCTCATTTTATAATAAAATTAATTTAATATTTAATTCTCTACATTAACATTTAGTCTTGTGTAATTTAATTAATCTCATACAACAACTCAATTCATTCATTTTATATGTCTTGAAACCCAACACAAGCCCAACGCCCCCTGTTTAACCATAAGCATGACATATGCCTAACAGACCATCTAAAATTTATAACTCAAGACCAAATATAATCTTTTAATTTGTCTTGGTAGACACTTCATAATCCATTTCATTCATAATTCAATTTAGAAACTTATCATTTCTGTGGAATTCCAAAGTTGGAATCCAAGTCTCACTACAGATGTAATATGAACCAACACCCTATGATCTCATCCATTGTGATCCTCAAGAACCCTAGTATCTCTCTAGTTGTGGTATAATAACTTTTTAAATCAATTCAACCCTTGGAATTCAACTATGGGAGCCCAAGTATCACCCATGGCTATATAATCAATGCCCTTGAGTCTATCCATGAAATTCTCATTGCAATCCATGTATCACTTTGAATATAATAGTCAAGCCTCAATGAGTTTTTCCATGACATTATTCATTTTAATTCTTGTGTCACCCATGGATTATAAATATTTCATCAATTAAATATCAAATTAAATTAATCAAATCCACATATGAACTCCAATGTCATTTCTAAGAACATTCTATTCAAACCTCACCTAAAAAGGTGGCTAAGGTAATTGGCCAATCTTAAAAGGCTTGTCACTCATTTACTCCTAGGGTAAAAATAATTATAACAATCATTACATTCTTATCAACTATTACATGGAATAAACATTACTTAGCTCACATGGGAATATTAATATAAAGATCAATTCATGCTTACTCAAGAAATTTCAAGGCATATACATCACTAACTCATGTGGGAATACACCAAAAAAGGAAATTCAAGCTTACTCTAGAAATTATATATCAAGGGGGAATGGTCCATGTTCATTACATCCCATCTCTTGAATAAATTAATTTAAAAAATTTATCACATTTCAATATAAAAAACAACTCATAAATCAATTCATCAATTTGATTCACATTTATCAATTTAATACTTGAATCCCCTTATATGGGGTAAATGGGCACACCGTAAGGTATCCAATCCCAATAGACATGAATGGTGGTCCATATCAATTAATAAACACAACCAAAGGGGTGGTTCCATCACAAAGGTATTCCACCTTAAAAAACATCACCAAGACTCTCTAATTTCCTAGAACATTCTTAGAAATTCAAGGGTTCAACATCATTTCAAGGTGACACCTGGAAATTGGATGCATTGAACTATGACATATATAAAAAACACAATTTTAAGAGAAATTCATGAGACCACCTACCTTATGTCCATATTTGATAGGTCATCCAATATTATCTCCTGGTTCGGCTTAGATTGGGAGAAATTCAAATAACGGAAAAAGAACTTAATAATAGAGAAAATCATCTTGAACCTAAATGGAACAAGTAAAATAAATAATAATGGAGAATGGATAAAAAGGAATCAGGATCTTATCGTTTTGGATCCAATGAGATGAACGACCTTCGATTTGGTGATCGGATGGAGAGGTTATCTTGAATCCAATCTTAGGCTTCAAAAATTGGATTTCTCTCTCTATAGTTGTTGTCCATTGAAGGAAATGAGAAATATTAGGTTTCAAAATGGATTTAATTTAATTTAAAATTATTAAATTTCCCAAAATGTAAGGGGATGCATGGTTTAGGTGCATGTTTTGAAAAATCATGCACCAATTGTGCACTAGTATCTGTAAGAAAGGGGAACCCGCATGGTTTTCCCAAATGCTTTGACTAACCATGTGCAAACTATGAAAAACACCTTTGTCAAAGTTATAGAGCTAGACACATAGCTATGCAGACCAATTCACATGGTTTTTAAGAAATTTTGTAGCATATTCCTACTCTCTTACCCTTCCTCACACCATTTGTTAAACTATGCGTCCTGTCCCACATGGTTTACACTAACCCTACGCCTGGCCATTTTCACTCCAAAACCTGGGTTCCAAGATCCAAAACTTCCCCAAACACCCCTGAAACCTCCATGACCTCAAAGGAAATTCACATTATCTAATATTTAAACATTTAAACTAATAATTGATGGAAATAATAGGATATATACCTCAAAGAAGAATTGGGTTCTTACAAATCCCCCCCCCAATGAAATTCATCCCTAAATTTCCCTTAAAAAGGTGGTGAAGCATGATATGTGAATAACATTAACCACTGAAATCGTACATCGGCCTCCCGCTCCCAGGTCTTATCCTACAATCAGTCTTTCTACCATAACACTCGTACTAGAGGAATAGATCATCCTCAGAGAACCTTCATGCTATGATTCACATTGTGTATAAGATGCTCCTGAAAGGACACATATACCTATAACTCAATCTCCTCAAGATGAAAGGCATGAGACGAGTCTGAATAATAGAATCATATATGAGAAACATGGAAGACATCATGCATGGATCGGTACCTCTGAGGTAGCTGCAACCAATAGGTTACTGACCTAACTCTCTATAGAATCTTGAACAACCTGAAATAATGTGATGAAATCTTACAATGTATCATGATTCTTCTATGTCCCAGCCTTCATTAAACATTAAAGGAAACCTAATCCCTGTCCTCAAACTCTAGAGGTCATATGTGGTGATCAACATATTATTTCTAATGTGACTGCACAATAGCCATCCGCTTCTGAAGAAACTATACCCGCTTCATGGTCTCATGAATATGATGAGTTCCAAGAATAACTGACTCTCCTAAAAAGCCTCAAAATTCACCATCTATATAATATCTTGAAATCTATTACTATAGGATAATTCAACTAGGGGTGTATGCCTCTCTCGAGAAACCCTGAAATCTTGGACTCATGATCACAGCATGTCCTCAAGAACATGAATTGTATGCTATGATTGGACATCTTATTTGGGGTGGTATTATATTCTTATAATCACTTGTGTACCCAAATCCCTCTATATACCTTGCAATAATCATGAAGTAAACTGTACATCCCTATCTGAAACAATAGTATGCGGGGCCTTGTGAATTAATACTATCTCACAGATATACAACTACCTCAAGTGGTTGATCCCCCTGCATGGGCTACGCCTAAATGTGTCATGTCCTTTGAAAATGATCGATTCTTTGATAGAGTCCTTGGAGGACCAGGGCCAGGTGGTTCTTAGAGTGGGGCCGATAGATGAGGTGTGCTTCAGTGACTTTAGACATTTATTTCTATGCTTACCCTTCAGGTAGGGTCCCCTACAGAAGAATTTCTAGAGATTTTACTTTTCCTTTTGGTTGGGATTGTATTTCGGTCCTGTTTACTTTCCCGTTTTGTACTATTACTCTGTGTAGGTATTTTAGTGTCATGAATGCATGTTTAAATAGTGTCTTCAGTTCAACAGTTTTTCTTAGATACATGTGTTTGTGTGTACAACTACTTAGAAAAATTCCTCCCATTTTGGGATATACCTACTCTGTGCTAGTCTCCATCACTGGCCCTATTGGAGGTGGGATTGGGGTAGTCATGGTATGAGCCATGAGGGACAGTTCACGACGAAAAAGGTCTCTAAAACTAAGTTTTTATCAGTATATCTTAATTTTTTAATATTTGAAAGAATTTTATCCTTGTTTTTTTAGGGTCTTCTTGTATTTTTTCTGTGAAAATTTAATTTATTCTTAGGTATTACACTCATATAGAAATTATAGTATTGAAATTTTACCATTTTTCAATCTATAGTGTTATTTATAAATTAAATATGTTGTTATTTTCATATTTTTATATATAATAAGTAAAATGTAGGCAAAGTGGAAGTGGGATGGGATATTGGTAGTGGGTTTTATATTTTAAGTATTGACGGTAGGTTTGAATCTATCACTTGAGGTGTCATAGTGTAAGTGGGATGGGATATCGATCGAATTCATGACGGGCATACCATGTGTGTCCAGAAGATACAATACCATCTGGGTGGTCATTTATCGACTCACCAAGATAGCCCACTTCCTAATAATCTATTAGCAGAGCTTAGTAGAGAGATTGGGACACATGTATGTGTAGGAGATAGCTCAACCCCATATAGTCCCATCAATGATAGTATCGGATTGTGATGCTCTCTTTGCATCTTGGTTGTGGAAGGGATTGAAAGAGGCATTTGGGAATCAGCTATGCTTGAGTATAGCATTTAATCCCCAGATGGATAGCCAAATGGAGAGGACCATCTAGGTTCTTGAGAACATGTTACAGGCTTGCATCCTAGACATCAGCTATAATTGGTACAATAACCTACCTCTAGTAGAGATTGTGCACAAAAATAGCAACGACTCCACCATCGATATGGAACCATTTGAGGATTTTTACAGGCAACCACGCAAGTCACCACTATGCTGGACAGACCTAGGAGAGTCAACACTCATGGGTCTAGAGTTGGTACAGGCTACCACAAAGAAGGTGAAAATAATACAGAAGTAGATGAGTATTTCACAGAGCCGGTAAAAGTTGTAATTTAAAAGGTGGAGGAGGCCTTTGGTGTTTGAGGAGGCAGACCATGTGTTCCTTCGGGTCTCGCCAAGATGGGGATTACGGAGATTTGGCCAGGTCAGCAAGTTATCTATGAGATGCATTGGCCCTTTTCAGATTCTGAGTAGAATTAGAGAGTTTTTGTACCACCTATATCTACCCCCACAGTTTCTCTGGGTGCATGATATATTCCACATGTCGCAGCTAAGGAGGTATGTTCATGATCCATTGCATGTCATCGACTAGGGCGGGCTGGACATTGAAGATGGGGAGAATTTTTCAAAGTACCCAGTAGAGATTGAGGATAGATGGGAGAATATCCTTCACGGGAGGTTGATTCCTCTGGTGCACATTCAGTGGTATCATGAGAATCTCCACGAGAGAACCTGGGAGTGGGAGTCTCATATTTGAGCTCATTACCCTTATCTTTTTTTTAGTAGCACTTTGTGTTGGATTTTGGGGATGTAAAGCCCTGAGGTGGGGAGAATGTAATGACTCTTATTTTCCCAAATCTATTTTAAAAATTAATTGGGAAAATTCTGAGACCAGGTGCTGAGATGGCGTGAGATTCCAAGGCATGGTATTCCCAGAATTATTCTTAGAAAAATGTTAGGTTTTTAATAAATCATGTGGGTGGTTTCTTCTTTAAATAGGAATAACTTCTAAATGGTTTCCCATATCAAAACTCTGAGGGAACTGTTGTGTTCAGAGAAATGTCTTTACCATAGGTGGGGCATAACATTGACTGATGCGGGTCGACTATGAAAGCTATAAATTAGACGTAATCATCAATTAAATATTTTAATAAAAATATTTTATTTTTCATTCTGTTGGTTGATTTATAATAAAGAAATATTTTCAAGAATCCATGGTTATTGCCATAACCTTGGAAATACCTTAGAGGGAAGGAGACGTAAGCCTCTCCAACAAATGGTGATGAAGTCTAGTGGATCAAGGATTGACGCTGAAAAGGAACCACGTTCTTCATCAACGATTAATACAACCTAGAGGTATGGTGGTGATCTATTTTTCATTTCTTTTTCCCTTCATAAAATCAAATAAAGAATGAATACCAAACCATGAAAAGCTTGATCTGTGGTTTGATCATTCTTCCAGGAGGGATAATTATTTTGGGATTAAAGGAAATATATCTTGGTGATTATTCTGACGATGGTTTCTTCATGATTCTGCTAACAAAAATTGATCAATTTTGACACAAAAAAGGACAATATCCATTCATCGGGTGTTCTATGTGATCCTTTTATCCCCATTCTTAGAATTCCTTATCATTGGACCCTTATGGCCACGGTACAATTTTTCGGGAGGCTCTGAATACGATCGGACCATCGGAGTGCTAGCAAGGTAGATCAAGGCCCATGTTAGTTAAGGTTGTGACCTTAGGATCGTGTATGTGGATATTTTTTCAAAAATGGAGCATTTTAGCAGTAGTGGTGACCCACAGAACTAGGTCCACCAGCATCTGGTGCCGGTAGAGGTACATGGAGATGCCCTATGGCATGAAAAAGCGGCTTCATACAGGTGTGGCGAAAGACAACGGTCTCCCCAAAAGCAACCTCAAAAGAGGCGATGGCTGGGACATGTAGGTTTTGTAGCCATATCATGCAGGCAGTGAAATAGGACTGTGTAGGTACCGTGGTAGCAAAATCCTCAAACGGTGACTGGAGGGATAAAGTAGGAGGTCACAATGGAGTAGCGACAAAGTTCAAAGGTTCGTCGGAGGAGAGACACATGGTGGAGCCATGGGTACATGTGGGGAAGGTGGGTTAGCCATGTGAAATGTGGTCTGGTGTCACATTGACTGGATTGATGCGGCCAAGGTGGGCTGCATCCTCCACGCACACACCATCCTGCACATAGCAAGCCGGATAGAAGAATCTGGGTCGCTTCATTGGCCCATTGGTCTAGGTCTAGCCGACCCAATGGGTCAAGCCAGTTTGGGTTAGGCCAAACCAAGTTGGTTCAGCTAGACTGGGTTGGGTCATGTATGGTGGATCATCCCTAGACTAGACGCGGGTTGGACTTTTTTATAAAAATTACCGTAACATTAAAATTTTGTGCCCGTTTGATGAGTCGTTTATGGATTCAGGACCCTTGAGAAGAGACTGTCCTTTTTAGATACTCTAAGTGGGTTTTTGTGGAAGTAAGAATATGAAATAATGGCTTGAGGAGTAATTTATCTCAGAACAAGCATGTTATGAGAGGAATCATGCGGCTAGCTATGAAAATGTGATCTTTGTCACTATGTGAAGTAGGGGCTATGTGACCCATTAATGCTCTGTTTTCCATCGATGCTCCAAGAACCATAAAATCTTCATGCTCCATCGATGCTTTGTGTACCATCGATGTCTTGGGTGCCATTTCTGCTCTATTTGTCGTTAATGATTCATGTTCCATTGACGCTACATGTGCCATCGACGCTCTTTATGCCACCGATGCTTCATATTCCACTGACTCTCCATGATCCATCAATGCTTCGTGTACTTTCAACACTTCTATTTCCCTAGAGATTTGGAGATTTATGGACTATAACTAGAAATCCTTCTCTTAATTATTTAGACTTATACATGTGTGAGATGACCATATTGACTATACTTTGGGTGTTTCCTTTTGTGGTGGACTTCATGTATTTTTAGTGGTGTTACCTTTATGGTTTCAGGATCCCTATTGAGTATTTTTTTACTAACCCATGCATGGGATATTCCCACATGCGTCGTGTATTGTGTAAAAGATCGATGCATTAATGGAGTCCTTGGTGGATCGGGGCTAGGTGGTGCTTAGAGAGAGGTCCGACATATGAGGTATGCTTTAGCAACTTTAGACAATTGTTTCTATACCTACCCTTTAGGTAGGGTTTTCTGTGGATGACTTTTAGGAACTTATTCATTCACTTTGTAAGACTTCACTTTTGGTGGGATTGTATTCTGGCTCTGTTTACATTCCACTATTTTCATACTCTTTTGTTGGTATCTTAGCGGAATGCATGATCTTTTACTTAGTGTTTTTACATTTTATCATTTTGGACTTGTAGATGTGTGCATATGTACAGGTACTTAGGAAAATTCCTCCCATTTATGGTAAATTCCTACTTAGTGCTAGTCGCAAGCCCCTGGCCTATCAGAGGTGGGCTTAGGGTAGTCATAGCATGGACCCCTCTAGAATGGTTCATGACATTATGGGCCCTTTTAACATCCAAAACAAGTCGAAATAAGTCCTATTTATCACCATTTAATAGATATTTTCAAAGGATTTCATTTTTAAGATCCTTTGGGATGTATATTTTTACATGTTTTGTTTCATTACAACTAATTTTTTTATAAAGAATGTTTTGTATGATGGTAAAAGAAAATTTTACCATTAGATGCTCCAACAGATAATGATTTTGTTAGAAATTCAGATGTTTATGAGATGAATAAATTTGTAAAGTCATAAATCTTGGTAAGTTGAAAAGATAATAACATTCGAAATTAAGTCATATGATTCTTTTTGATCTCAAAGTTCATAACAACATGGAAACCCTCATGATTTAAAATTTTGATAAAAGAAGTAAATTTGATTTTTTTATGGGTGCACATTATTGGGTTGAGAAGCACCAAACATAGAATTTTTTAGAAACATGGAAATAGGAATTTGATAAAGTTTGAATAAATTAAAAAGTTACTAATAAAACAATCCATCAGACAAAACATAAGATAAATATTCTGGTAGAAAATTGTGAGTTTGTATAAGTCATGATCAGAAAAATGAGGAGTTGTTTTTTCCCTAACACCGCCCATTTGATAGATCAGAAGAGTGGAATAAAAATTTGAAGATTAGTCTATGTTATTATAAAAATTGTATCAAATGGGTGGCAGTTGTCCTATTTATTAAAAGAGAAGTATTAAACAATGTTGATATTATACAGTTTTGAAAATGTTGAATAAGTAGAAAGTAAATCAAATTATATCATTATACCAATCCATAACATGAGTTTTTTACACCAATCTATTGGATTATCTTTTGACATTGATCCATTGGAAAAAAGATTCTTTATGAAAAATTGAAGATGACTATATTAATAAATGTAGTGATTCAATAAATCGGATCTAAATGCCTGAGAAAAGACAAAGGGGTGATTATCTTTGTAATTGAACTTATATGATCGAACTATAAAAGTAGATGAACAGTATGATAAAACTCATAAAGTAGAATAATAGTATGTTTGATTTAAGAAATAATATGAATAGTATGTTTAGATTGTGAAATAAGATGAACCTATGCTAGGACATATAATGTTAATGAAAATTTGAGAAATATAGAAGTTACTATTAGATATTCATTACAATTTTTTATTTGTTTATAATTTCTAACAATGTATTCAACCATTTTCATATATATTAGAGAATTAGATCAAGTTATCAAATATTTGTTTTAATTTTAGTGGGTTGAGAGAAAAAGATATGAGTTATTTCAATTTAGCCAAGAACATCAGACTATAGGAAGTGAACAAAAAAGTTTTATTAAAGTATGAGGGTAAAGTTATAAAGTTTTGAATTTCCAATCCATTGAATGGTATTTTTCTAAGAAAATAAATCAGATGGATCTTTTTTTTGACTATTCATAATGTTCAAAAAATATGATATGTTGAAAATGATGAATTACATAAGACTTCAGGAAGATTCGATAAGACACTATAAGAGTTGAAAAGTATCCTAATGAAATTAAAATAAACTTGAAATTAGAAGATATAAAATTTTAGTTACCAAGACAAAGAAATTATTTTCCCACCCTTTCATTATACGGAGAACAAATAAATAGAGGTTCAAATTACACAATAATTAACAATTTTCACTCATGCATAAAAATAAAAAACTCTATTTATTTGGTGTTAGAACTTTGTTTCCAACCACATTTTTGTTTCATGTTAAAGAAGTGTTTCAAGATATAGTCTTCAATAATAATATTGGATAGTTAAAAGTTCATAAGAATTAACATAGGATAAATGGATAGTGTTTCATGCCGTATTTTTTCAAGGCAATGAGTTTTATAATCTGGAATAATAATAAAAATTATGCATTGTTTGATAAATTTTATAATGGAAAAAGATTACCTTACCTATAATTTCCTAATTGTGAAGATATGATATAGGGAATATAAGACATAGATCTCAAATATACCCCTTATGAAGCAGTTTTATCAAAGCTACATTTTAGGTTGTGGATCATATTTTGTAATAAAAAAATTTATAAAATGATAGGAGTTAGTATAATCATTACTATCAGGATATCTAAGGGTTATAATGAGATTTTTATCAATGTTTTATTCACTTATTTCTGATCATGAATTTCTATATACCCATAAGAGTTTCCATGGTAAGCATATTAGTTCTCACAGTGAGGCTGATGCTTTTAAATATTGTTTTCCTTTTATACTTTCCAATTTTTTCTTGAATTTATGTTTAAAAAAATTATTACGAAGAAACTCTAATAGGTTTTAAGGGTTAAGTTTCCTGAAGTATAAATTTGTAAAAATAAAATAATTGATTCCATCCCCCCCCCCCTCTTAGTGATTCAAAGATCCCTAGAAATCTTGATTATTATCAAAGAAAATTTTCTCCTATTGAATCCTTATCATGGATAATATAAATTCCTTCAATATTTTAGGGATTACTAATTTTGATGGAAAATATATCATGGATGGAAAAACATAATGAATATCTATTTTTCTAATCACTTGGCCTGGAAGTTATTGATGTTCTTAAAATTGGGTCCCCACCCATTGAGAAGGATGATCCTTTGAATTTTTATTATAAGATAAACATTGAAGATGATAGGAAATCTATAAATAATAGAAATTATATTGTTATATATCTATTAGAAAATGTTTATATGAAGGTTATGGGTCTAAAAACTACAAAGATGATTTGTGATAAACTCACAAGTATTTTTAGAGGAAATTATGAAGGGAAGGAATAGAAACTAAAAATATGGGGTAGAAAGTATGAAGACATTAGAATACATAAGAATAAACTATTGATGAGTACTTAAAAATAGTTAATTAAGTTTCTCAAAACATCAAAGGTTTCAAAGATGTCTTGAAGGATTATATAATTTTGAAGAAACTCATGAGTAACATTCCACACATGTTTGATTCTAAAATATCTTCTTTAGAAGATAAATAATATTTATCTCATGATGAATTCATAACATTATTTTTTCTTATGAAATGAGAAAATGATCCATCATTAAAAAAGAAGATAAAATATGAAATAGATTTTGGAGCTATGAGAAAGATAAAAATTCAAGATGACAAAGATATTGATCTTTGTTATTATGAATATTTCGAGGATTATGGGTGGAATGAAAAATTATGACTCTTATATATATGAATTATAAAACATAAAGAAGAAATTTTGAAGAAAAACTTCAACTCAAACATTTTGAGTGTGGTTGAATCAAGAATTTTTCTATGGATTGACCAAAAAATAAAGTCGGTGCATTTAATAATTATTCTGAAGAAAAACCTCAGTGTAATAAGTTTGATAAAACTTCCAAGAAATAAAGTATGTATACCGGTGGAAAGGGGAAGTTCACTATAAATTGAAGAAGCATTCTTGGTAAGAAAGCCAAATTTTATTTAAATGATATTGATTCATCTGAAGTTTAATGTTCATATAGAATTAAAATATTCTTTGAAAATGCTGATAAAAAGGAATATTTTTCAAATAGTGAATAAGTAGGTGAATAATATTACAAAGATTATTAGCTCAAATTAAAACTTGTTTCATGTCTTGAGAAAAATATAAATCTCCAGAATTAAATCATAATTTTGAATAAACACGGTGAAAAATAGCTTGAATGAAGAAAAGATTTTTATAAGCATAAATAATAATACATCTCTGAGATCTTAGGTGGAAAACTAAGAATTTCTAAATAGGGAAAGATGGTTTAAGACCTCGATAATAATTTTTTAGTTATGGAAGATGAAGTTTTAAAAAAAGTATATCAAAACTCATTGAGGATAAAATTACCTAAAAAAGATAGAAGAATATTTTAGTAAGGATTCAGAGGTAAAACTTGAATCATATAAAGCTGTAGATAAATCACATTCCAAGAATCAAGTGACTTCTCTAACTTCCATAAATAATGTCTCATATAATTTTTCTAACTTTTAAAGTGTTAATAAAAGTTTTGGGAAATCATGTATTGAAAATGATGTTAAAAATTAATCACATCAATAAAATTTGAAAATAACCCCCAAAATAAGGTTTCCGCCAAACTAGATGAAAATAGAGTTGAAATAAGTTATGAACCACAATAATCTTATTATAATGATATATTATACTTCTAGAAAAAAAACAAGATTTAATGTTTTCTATTGGTGTTGTGAAATTTATGGTTATAGATCTTACAACTATTTTCATAACATTTTAGTTCTAGGAAAGTGGCATGAATAGAGTGGAAGAAATGGTGGATGTATAATGAGTAAAATTCCTATGCCATAATAAGTAAAAAAATTAAAATCCAAAGATGGATATCTTTTAGAAAAAATTAGGTTTATTTCCTCAAGGAAATATGTGGAAGATGTGACAAAATGGATAACACTTATAATGAATATATGAATACACTTACAGGGAAAAGTTTCTTTTCTATAAAGGAAAAAGAGGTTGGAAATAAAAAATATAAAGACAGAGCCTTTTTATTGAGATAGATTTAAAAGAAATAAAAAAAGAAAAAACATTGGATTCTTAGTAGTGGTTGTTCCTCACACATGTCACACACGGTTTTTTTTTCTTTTCTGTCATTGTATTGATCCGGCCCATTAGAAATACCGATCCTTTTCATGGTTATTTGATGAGATAAATCTTGAGTTTTGAAGTTTCATATATTTCTAACCACCCTAATTTGGGATCCCCATTATTTGTTTAGTAGTTTTTGAAAAAAGGGTGGTTACTTCATGATTTGGGCCAACCATGAGCCCATTCCCAGTTTTAAAAACCGAATTTGTTTCTTTTATAACTCTTTTGTTTTTCATCCTTTTTCACCCATTCAACTTCCCACTTGTACTATACTGATATATTAAAACTTATTTATCCTTTTGGATCCATTATAAATTCATAGGCCGGGTGAATTTGGGTTACTCATTTAGGTATTGGGCCAGCCCATGGGCCCATTTCCTGTTTAAAAAAAAATAATTTGTTTCGTTTATATATTTTTCATTTTTTACTATTTTTCGGTGATTACACCTCCCCCTAGAAGACAATAACCCTATCCTAACCCTCATAATATATTTTACCTCTTTGGAGCTCATGTGGGTCTCTAATTAGGGAGAAATTCTCAGGAAACCTCAAATCGCCCAGAATTTACAAGGTAATTTTATCATTCATAAATCAATCAATTCGTACTCCTTTAGCCACAAATATTCTTCCACTGGTTCTTCCAGACCTTATGAGTCTCTCCAAGAATTTTCAAGCCATTCCCTTTTTTCTAGGGCTTCAGATCTAATGGAAGATGAAGAGTTTTCTAGGATGAAAGGTGAGATTCCTTCTCCTTTCTTCTTCCTCTTCCCCCTCCTTTCATTATTTCTTGGTTTTATATTGTACCCTAGTCTTAATCCACCTAGGGTTTTGTTATACCATGTTTTTTTTATGGGTTTTCTGTTTGTTTAGGTCTGATCTTTATAGTTTTATGGTTTTTAAACCCGCGGCGGGTGATTTCGGGTGTGCGTTTCAATTACGCCAAAGATTTGAGGTAGGATACCCCTTGCACATGACTTTATTATTTAAGTTTCATAATTTTATTATATTTTACACCAGATATATATGTTTATTATTGTTTTTCATCCTTTGGATAATTTTATTGGTGTTCAAAGTGGTTGTTTAATCATTGGTTTGTAAACGGTAGTGTTGTTTTGTCATGAAAGTTCTCAACAAGTGTTTGTTTAAATGTTCCGTTATCTTTTGCAAATATTTTGTGAGGTTTATAATCTGTTATATGGTATTTTTAACATGTTACAGTATATTGAATGAAAATATGGCTTTCCATTTGTGTTTTATTCCTTTTCATGTACTTAAAATAAATTTTTTTGGTTAAAAAGGGCATGTCATGTGTTCGGTAAATTGCCCGGTTGGCTTTTATGTGTGATGTGTGATTTAAAAGTTATTTGTTTGGATTTATAAAGGAATTGGAATAATTATAAATGGTATTTTTGGGTACTTATATGGATTTCCAATTTGTATTTGTTTTTACAATCAAGTGGGTTTTGATTTACAACATATTTTGGCCCGAGTTGCCCAAAAATGGACTATTTCACATCTTTATGAAAATGGTTGTGTTTTGAATATGTAACCTGAGTATTATAAGATATTTATGAGTGTGTTTTTCTGCTGTAAATTGTGTTTATACAGATCCTTAATAGAATTAAAATTCATACCTTTTTCAAAGGATAGTTTTGAGAAAATAATTAAAGGTCCATTTGGCATTTCCTAGAAATGAAGGAGTGTTTTACTTGTATATAACAATTTGTGCAATTGGGATTGTTTTATGGTCCATTAAATGATTTTATTAAATGTTTATTGGGCTTCCAAATATTATTTGGTTTGGTTATGATGTGTGTTTATAATTTAAAGAGTGTTTTTGAAATATTTTTATGTGCAAAGCCTCAATACACTTCATGAAATTGTTTTACCAAAATATTTAGTGGTTTGTTGATTAGTGTAAGAAATGTGAAGAATGATTATGGGATGTTTGTGTTTTTATGGTTTTGTAATGGAATGTGGATGTGAAATGTGTATTTGATAATATGTGTAACTTTATTGAGCACTAAAGAGAATATCGGGTATCTAGGTGGGCGGACGTGTACTAGTATGCTAGTGATTCTGTGGGGGTTGGCCCTTGTTTCACGTAGCAAGTTTGACGATGACAACACTAACTAAACTATGATGATGATGATGATTGAGGACCACTAGGTTATGGGTATGTTCCCTACTAGTGGCTCATGCATGAGAACGGATATTTATTATGGTTACTTTCACCGAGATACGAGGTACCTGGGGCTCACAACTAACTAGTGCCTAGGGGTATTCCGGTGACTAGTGCTCATTGGCTATTTTGTACTCACCGTCAGCATACGGTGTGTTTGGTTGGTAAATTAAGTAGTATGTGTTATTTATTTGAATGTTAAAATTATTTAAAGCATCCCTCTTGAAAACTATTTTCATTTTGAAGTTTCACCTCTTTGAAAATAATTGTTACTTGCATTTTTGTTTATTAAACATGCATGTTTTTGTCTGATAATTATTATAGCATGGAACCTCATTTGAAAACCATAATTTAAAATCTTGAATTTAAAACTATAAATTGATGTTTCTTTTATTTTAAAGTAATGTGCATTTGGAATAGAATATTGGGCTAACCTACTGAGTTTTAATACTCACGCCTATAGTCTTCTTCTTTTTTTAACCCTTGTGCAGGTTTCATCTTTAGTTCGATCACCTTGGGCGACTTTTTATCATTGTGTTGGAGAGTGACCAGAAGTGTCACATGGAGTTATTTTTTCATCGGGATTGTTCAGTTGAGTTGTTGGTTTTGTTCTAATTTTAGTTTCTTGTACAAATAATATTTAGTTCAATTTTTATATAAATTCATTTTGGGTTGTCCGTTTATTTTCGCTGTTTGTTTGATTGTTTATATATGGGAGAAATCGTTCCCTTGTGTACTCTATTGATTCCCTTGGTGCTTGTCACCATCCCGAGAGGATCGGGAACGCCTCTCGGGACTTGTCGCGGGCTGGCCTGGGTGACCGGTTCAGGGTCGACTCGGGCTGGTTCGTGACAAAATGGTATCAAAGGAGGTCGGCTATTAGCGGACCTTTCTTTTTAGAGATCCCTTGTTATTTTTGGGATGTCAAGGTAGATGGAGTAGGATTGTTGGGACTTGAGGGGTAAGTGCAAGAAGAGCGTCGCGAACTCTTTCTTGTTCTAATCCTCAGGTTTCCATGGAAGTCTGGTTTTATTAGTGTCCTTTGTTCTAGTTGATTGTTTGGTATTGGGATATGACAAGGGGAGTCTGACCAATGGCCTTAATGAGCTCACAGGGCCTGGCAAGCCATGTGGAGTTGGGGAATGGTCCTAATAAGTCTCTCTGTGTTGGTGTTGTGTTTGGAATATGGCCGCCAACCATATGGTCAAGTCACCCACCGACACTAGTTCCCTTTTTCTTGGGTCTCTTGAACCTTTCTTGAATTCTGAATTTTTTTTTTTAAAATCCTTTTGTGAGAATTGTGGAAATGGGTTTTAATGTAAGGATTAGATTTTTAAAAGTGAAAAAAGGGGTTTTCAATAATTAAATATAATAATGGTTTTGGAAGGTTGTGTTTTTGTGAAAAAAATGGAGGGAAGCAGAAATGATTTAAAGGGATTGGATTATCCATAATCTAAACTTATGGTTTGCTGAAATAAAATGTTTTGAAATTGTGAATCATTTTAAAGTGATTCTGGATCTTTTTTTTAAATGGGGTATTTTAGGATGTTAAAAAGTTTTTGAATCGGATAAATTAGTTTTGGAAATTAGTTTTGATCGGTTGGTGTTTTACTAGAAATGTTATTGGTCTCAATGGACCTCGGATTATGAAAATATACGTTGCTGATTTTTTTTTAAAAAAAATAATGTGAAGGGGTTGTTTGGAGTGGCTTGGTTATTTAAAAAGTTTTTAAAAATGAAAAGGGGTAGGTTTTCAAGAAAATGGTTCTTAATTAATTGTGGTTTTTTTTTGTGAAACATGAAAATGTTTTTTTACTTGGTGGTTGGTGTTCCTTTTGAAGGTAAATTGTTTTTTTTTGAATTATGATGTTTAATTTTAGCCTTTGGTGTTTTCATGGGTGCTCACATGCGTGGTTTTATTTATATATGGAAGTATGGCCTATATGGTATGGTGGTTGGGTGTCAGGGGTGGCATGGAAATGTGCATGTGGGTGAGACTTGATGAAACACCATTGGTGAATGTGGAAACCCACCAAGTTAGTTTGTTTTTTCAAAATTGCTTTGAGCTGAAAATTATGGCCTTTTTTAAAAACCAATGGTTATGTGGCTTGATTTTTCTATGTCTTAGAAGAGTTGTTTATTTGGTTATATTCCATGTGATCTAGAATTCATACTCTTGTTCTATCTAGTGATGAGATCTTGTTGGTGGCTCAGTTTTGGAGTAATTTTCATTGGGTTTCTAAAAATGTGTTTGATGTTGTGATGTGGCCATGGATAGTTCTGCGTTGGAAATATTTCCTGCTGATCAACCTAAGGATTCCTTTAAAATTTTAAATCCACCTATTTTGATGATGCCTCAACTTTTTTGTTGGAATAGAGATTTGTTTGGGATCTATTAAAAGTGTTTCTAGGTCATGATAATTCTTTTGGACAGAGCAGTTGTGTTCGGTGATGTTGATGTGTTTTGTCGTATTCCTTGTCCATTATGCCCCTCATTTGGAGTGAGATAGAATTTTGATATGTATCTATGAGTTCCTATTTATATTAAGGTTTTTGTTTGGTGATCAAGTGTGGTTTTTTTGAGTGGTGTGATCCTTATCACCTGACTGCGGTGCAGCAAATACTTCAAGAATCAGGGCTCCAACCATAGGCCTTAGAGTGAAGCTTTTCACGCATTCAGAAAATCGACAGAGGTGTGGAGTGCTCGATTATGACCCTTACTCCTCTGTTTTGTTAATTTATTTTCTATGTTAATGTTTTGGTTCTTCATTTCTATGAATTTCCCTTTGTCGCAACAAGCGTGGTGGACTTAACCCCTCACACAGTGTCTATGGTAATTCCTTCATGGATGTGGGTTTTCAATCAATGTCCCTGTGTGGACCGCCTGTAAAAATCAGATGTATTCTTGGTGTTACCTATTCATAGGGGGAGAGTTTTGGGTAGTTTCTTTGTTTCTTTTGTTGTTTAAGTGGCCAAATTATTGGGTCCCCTTCCCTCCCATCCCCAAGTGACGGGGGTCCAGAATTGTGATGAATGTGTCGACCAAGTTATTGTCCCCTCCATTCAGGAGTGGGTGGTTTATATGTTCATGTTGTAACTCTATTAACTTGGTATAGTAGTTTTTTTTAGGAAGGTTTTTTTTTGGGCTTGTGTGAGTGAGTCCCAACTCTAGCTCATGTTCAATTCTTGTCTATTCATTGCTAGTTGGTTTCTAATGGTGGGGAGACCCACCATGGGTCTCCTGGATTTTCATCATAAGAACATTTCTAGTTATAGTTGATTCTTAATGGTGGGGAGTACATTCTGTAATCCTTAGGTGTTGTTTTTTTTCAGCCGGAAAGTTTTATGGCTTTCCGGGGGCGGAAAGCTTTAATGGTGGGGAGAATTGTCACACACGGTTTTTTTTTCTTTTATGTCATTGTATTGATTTGGCCCATTAGAAATACTGATCCTTTTCATGGGTATTTTATGAGATAAATCTTGAGTTTTGAAGTTTCATATATGTCTAACCACCCTAATTTGGGATCCCCATTGTTTGTTTAGTAGTTTTTGAAGAAAGGGTGGTTACTTCATGATTTGGGTCAACCGTGAGCCCATTCCCAGTTTTAAAAACCGAATTTGTTTCTTTTATAAATCTTTTGTTTTTCATCATTTTTCACCCATTCAACTTACCACTTGTCCTATACTGATATATTAAAACTTATTTATCCTTTTGGACCCATTATAAATTCATAGGCCGGGTGAATTTGTGTTACTCATTTAGGTATTGGGCCAGCCCCTGGGCCCATTTCCTGTTTAAAAAAAATAATTTGTTTCGTTTATATATTTTTCATTTTTTACTATTTTTCGGTGATTCCACATCCCCCTCGAATCCAATAACCCTATCCTAACCCTAATAATAGATTTTACCTCTTTGGAGCTCATGTGGGTCGCGAATTAGGGAGAAATTCTCAGGAAACCTCAAATCGCCCAGAATTTCCAAGGTAAATTTTATCATTCATAAATCAATCAATTCGTACTCCTTTAGCCACCAATCTTCTTCCCCTGGTTCTTCCAGACCTTAGGAGTCTCTCCAAGAATTTTCAAGCCATTCCATTTTCTCTAGGGCTTCAGATCTAATGGAAGATGAAGAGTTTTCTAGGATGAAAGGTGAGATTCCTTCTCCTTTCTTCCTCCTCTTCCCCCTCCCTTCATTATTTCTTGGTTTTATATTGTACACTAGTCTTGATCGACCTAGGGTTTTGTTATACCATGTTTTTTTATGGGGTTTATGTTTGTTTAGGTCTGATCTTTATAGTTTTATGGTTTTTAAACCCACGGCGGGTGATTTCGGGTGTGCGTTTCAATTACGCCAAAGATTTGAGGTAGGATACCCCTTGCACATGACTTTATTATTTAAGTTTCATCATTTTATTATATTTAACACCATATATATATGTTTATTATTGTTTTTCATCCTTTGGATAATTTTATTGGTGTTCAAAGTGGTTGTTTAATCATTGGTTTGTGAACGGTAGTGTTGTTTTGTCATGAAAGTTCTCAACAAGTGTTTGTTTAAATGTTACGTTATCTTTTGAAAATATTTTGTGAGGTTTATAATATGGTCTATGGTATTTTTAACATGTTACAGTATCTTGAATGAAAATATGTCTTTCCATTGGTGTTTTATTCCTTTTCATGTACTTAAAATAAATTGTTTTGTTTAAAAAGGGCATGTCATGTGTTCGGTAAATTGCCCGGTTGGCTTTTATGTGTGATGTGTGATTTAAAAGTTATTTGTTTGGATTTATAAAGGAATTTTAATAATGGTAAATGGTATTTTTGGGTACTTATATGGATTTCCAATTTTTATTTGGTTTTACAATCAAGTGGGTTTTGATTTACAATATATTTTGGCCCGAGTTGCCCAAAAATGGACTGTTTCACATCTTTATGAAAATGGTTGTGTTTTGAATATGTAACCTGAGTATTATAAGAGATTTATGAATGTGGTTTTCTGCTGTAAATTGTGTTTATACAGATCCTTAATAGAATTAAAATTCATACCTTCGTCAAAGGATAGTTTTGAGAAAATAATTAAAGGCCCGTTTGGCATTTCCTAGAAATGAAGGAGTGTTTTACTTGTATATAACAATTTGTGAAATTGGGATTGTTTTATGTTCCATTAAATGATTTTATTAAATGTTTATTGGGCTAACAAATATTATTTGGTTTGTTTATGATGTGCGTTTATAATTTAAAGAGTGTTTTTGAAAGAGTTTTATGTGCAAAGCCTCAATACACTTCATGAAATTGTTTTACCAAAATATTTAGCGGTTTGTTGATTAGTGTAAGAAATGTGAAGAATGATTATGGGTTGTTTGTGTTTTTATGGTTTTGGAATGGAATGTGGATGTGAAATGTGTATTTGATAATATGTGTAACTTTATTGAGCACTAAAGGGAATCTCGGGTATCTAGGTGGGCGGACGTGTACTAGTATGCTAGTGATTCTGTGGGGGTTAGCCCCTGTTTCACGTAGCAAGTTTGAGGATGACAACACTAACTAAACTATGATGATGGTGATGATTGGGGACCACTAGGTTATGGGTATGTTCCCTAATAGTGGCTCGTGCATGAGAACGGATATTTATTATGGTTACTTTCACCGAGATACGAGGTACCTGGGGCTCACAACTAACTAGTGCCTTGGGGTATTCCTGTGACTTGTGCTCATTGGCTATTTTGTACTCACCGTCGGCATACGGTGTGTTTGGTTGGTAAATTCAGTATAATGTGTTATTTATTTGAATGTTAAAATTCTTTAAAGCAGCCCTCTTGAAAACTATTTTCATTTTGAAGTTTCACCTCTTTGAAAATAATTGTTACTTGCATTTTTGTTTATTAAACATGCATGTTTTTGTCTAATAATTATTATAGCATGGAACCTCATTTGAAAACCATACTTTCAAATATTGAATTTAAAACTATAAATTGATGTTTCTTTTATTTTAAAGTAATGTGCATTTGGAATAGAATACTGGGCTAACCTACTGAGTTTTAATACTCACGCCTATAGTCTTCTTCTTTTTTTAGCCCTTGTGCAGGTTTCATCTTTAGTTCGATCACCTTGGGCGACTTTTTATCATTGTGTTGGAGAGTGACCAGAAGTGTCACATGGAGTTATTTTTTCATCGGGATTGTTCAGTTGAGTTGTTGGTTTTGTTCTAATTTTAGTTTCTTGTACAAATAATATTTAGTTCAATTTTTATATAAATTCATTTTGGGCTGTCCGTTTATTTCTGTTGTTTGTTTGATTGTTTATATATGGGCGAAATCGTTCCCTTGTGTACTCTATTGATGCCCTTGGTGCTTGTCACCATCCTGGGAGGATCGGGAACGCCTCTCGGGACTTGTCGTGGGCTGGCCTGGGTGACCGGTTCAGGGTCGACTCGGGCTGGTTCGTGACAACACATGAGTGGAGACACTAAAATCTTGAAATATATTAAAAACTTGATATATGAGTATTCACTTTTGGAGGTGATAGTTCCTTGAAAATCATAGAAATGGGGATTATTGAGACAAAACCTCAAAAACAAATGTCCAAGGAAGTTATATTTTTCGATGGTATCAAACAAAACTTACATATTGTGAGTTAAATTTGTGATGATGGAAATTAAGTGACATTTAGAAAATATTATTGTATCATTATATGTAAGGATAATGGTAAACTTGTTACTATAGGATAAAGAACCAGTGTAAATCTATTTCGGATAGGAGAACTTTACAAATCCTATTAATTGAGTACTACAGATGAAAATAAGTTATGGAACTAAAGAATTTGGAATATTTGATAAAAAATTATGAACAAACTATAAAAATTTTAAGTTTTTATAAATTTTCCAGAATTGAAAGGAAGATAATATGATGTTCACATAGATTTTTAGAAAGAGAAAATGACTTTTAGAAGTCATAATAAATATGATATTTAGTCCATCATAGCTATTGAACTTATTCATTCAGATATTTTTATACCTATATGGAATCAATCAAAAAAAGTATATTTTTACATTATAAATTTTATTAATTATTTCACTCGAATGTCTAACATCATGTTTATAAATCACAAGTCATAGTAAATAGAAATTTTCAATGTTTTTAAAAGGGAAATTGAGAGATAAATGGGTGTTTACATAATGAATTTTATAAGTGATAACGGAAAGGAATACACATCTTATTACTTAAAATAATATTTGAATAAGAATTTAATTAAACATCAATATAGTGCTCTATACACCCCCTCAACAAAAAGAAGTTTTGTAATGGAATAATATAAGTTAATTAAAAATGGGAAGAATTGTGTTATTAGAATATAAAATTTATATATATTTTTGGAGAGAATTCGTTAGCATTGTTGTACATGTGAAAATATAACTTTTTTAAGGTTAGTATCAAACAAGACTTCTTCTAAAATGTGGTATAACAAAAAAAAATTGAAATATTACAAGGTTTTTGGAAGTCCCTGTTTTGTAAAAATAAAAAATATAGATCATGGGAAATTTAATGAAAATTTTGAGTAAGGAATATTAATCGAATGGAATAAGTTGAAAATGTTGGAACAAAAGTTTACAAAAGTTATTGGATTAATATGATGTGAATGTTATTAAAAAACCTACCATATTTATAAAAGATGTTGAAATTGTTTTGGAAGGTAAACTAAAGTATTCTAATGAGAATAAAAAAAGTGAAGATGACTAAGAGTCAAAATAGGTACATGAATAATCATATGAATCATGTGATGATGAAATGAGACTAGAAGAAGATCTATGAAATTTTATACTCTAAAGAAACAAGTGTAATCATAAAATATTATGGGAAATCATAAATCACCATTTAAAATAATAATAAAGTTGATATTAGATAATCATATATCATTTATCTCAAAGGTTAAACCAGAATCATTTTTAGAAGTAGTAAAATAGAAATAATGGGTAAATAAAATGAATAAATAATTGGATCAAATTGAGAAAAATAAAACATGGGAACTTTTTCCATGACTAGAAGATAAAAATTTTATTTGAAAAAAATGGGTGTATAGAAACAAGTTTAATAGACATAGAGATGTTTAAAGAAAAAATCGAGACTTATTTGAAAAGGTCATACATAGGTGGAAGGTGTGAACTTTGAATAAAATATTCCCCAATTATAAGTTTAGAAACTAGTATAATATTCTTATCAATAGATGAACATTGAAGGTAAAAAGTTTATAAGATGGATGTAAATTCATCTTTCCTTAATAGTGAGATTGAAGAAAATGTATACATTAAGAAACCATATGGGTTTATACTTGATGAAGATAGAAGAAATGTTTATAAATTGAATAAATACTTTTATGGGTTATAATAAGGACCACTTTCTTGGTATTCCAAACATGATAATTATTTGAAAATGTTGATTTTCTATAAAGGAAAAGTATATAGAAACTTATATGTAAAAGAAGTTAGTTCCATCACCCCAATTTTAATTTTTTGTATAGATGATAGAATTTTTTAGAAATTAAGATAATGTTTTCAAATAATTTAATAATGAAATGAAGAATTATTTTGAGATGTCAATGTTAGAAGAATTAACTTTCTTATTGAGTTTACAAGTTCAATAAAAAAATAAAAATACATTTGTATATATCAAGAAAAGTATGATAGGTAATTGTTAAAATATTTTGGTAAGGAAAAATCCAAAAAAAAGATTCTACTATTTAAATAAGGATGAATATGAGTATAGATGAAAAGGGGAAGAGTTTGAATTATAAATATTTTCAAATTTTGATTAGACATTTTCTTAATCATACAACTTCAAGACCTGATATTGTTTATACTACACCTTTATGTGTTAGATATCATAGTTACATGAAATAATATTAGATGTTTCCAACAGGGATAATTCTTATATATATTAAAAAATAAAATTCACATGGCTTATTATACAAAAGCTTTTTTGGCATGAAGTTTCATGGTTATACTAATATTGATTGGGCTTGAGATTTTAATGATAAAAAATCAACTTTATATGGAAATATTTACTTGGGAGAATGTTTTATGATTTATAATAGTAAGAAACAAAGTTTATTAACTTTAAGAATATTAGAGTATGAATATGTTGCTGCTAATCCGGCTTGTACTCAAATTTTATAGGTGAAATATGAGTTGAAAGATTTGAAATTTTATGTTACCAAACCATTGAAGATATTTTTTGATAATCAGAGTGAAATTGATCTTTCTAAAAAACTATCCAATACTCAAAAGAAAATCACATTGATATTAAGTTTCACCTCATTAACAAAAAATTGGTGGGTGGAAATGTTTTTCTAGAATATATTTTAACGAAGCATCAAATTGATGATATCTTTACAAAATAAATTTCAAAAGCTAGATTTGTAGAATTAAGGCTAAAACTTCATTTTTATCCTCTACTAATAAGTTCTTAAAGTTATAAAAGGTAAATTACCTCCATCATGCTTTAGATTATGTTGAAAATGGTGATAATTTATTTAACTTTATCCTATAAGGTGGATATAATTACGTTTCTTGATTAAATGAATCTGAAAGTGTGGTTATCATAAAATGGTGGGAGAGAAAATAAAAAGTGATAGAAAAAAATAAAGTGAGGGATATTTTATCTTAACATGGCCTTAAATTTGATTTTTATCTTGGGATGAAATTCCATCGAAATATTAATTTATCCAGTAGTATGGTTTCAGGACACACTCTTTTGATAAAGGATGTGTTTCAGTAAATTTTAAAAATCTTATTTGTTAGGAAAGTTAATGTTAAAAAAGTATGATTGTGGAAAATGGTGAGCTAAGAAAGTTGTTAACAAGAGTTTTGAACAAATCAAAAAGGGGAGATTGAATATCCTTTGTAATATTTTTTTTAAAAAAAATTGACAAATAAATTTTTTTAAAGATTTTTTTATAAAATAGAAAATTAAAGTTTACTAACTTATTTTCCTTTAGATGATGATTTTATTAGAAATTCAGAAGTTAATAAGATGAAGAAAGTTTTAAAGACATAAATTTTGGAAAGTGGAAATGATAAGAACATTGAAAATTAATTCAAATTATTTTTTCCTAATACCAAAGTTCACAAAATCATGGAAAACCTCACAATTCAATATTTTGATAAAATAAGGGAAGTTTAAGTTTTTTGGATATAGATTGTCTGACTGAGAAGCACCGAAAATAGAATTTTTCCTAAATATGGAAATAGGAATTTACTAAATTTTGAAAAAATTTCAAAGTAACTGATTGGACAATCCATTGGATGAAGCTTCTGGTCAAAATAATAAGTTTTTAAAATTCATGATAAGACAAAGGAGGATATGTTGTTTCTCGTACATTTTCCATTATTCAAATCATAAGAGAGGTATCAAACACTAAATATTAGTCTAATTTAAAATACAGATTCAATTGGGATAGTGGCAGTTATTAAGTTCATACAAAGGTGTGTTTACAATAATGTTAATATCGTTTGGTTTTAAAATTTTGAAATAAGTAGAAAGTCCATCAGATGAGTTTTTTATACTGATCCATTAGATGATCTTTTAACATTGATCTATTTTATGAGGTTTTGAAACTAATCCATCAAACATATATTTTTTATGAAAAATTGAAGATAACCAACTAAATAAATTCATTGATTTAAGAAATCAGGTCTAAATACCTGAGTAATGACAAAGGGAGAGATAATTTTGGTAATAATACCCATATAATAATACTAAAAAGGATGTGAACAGTATGATCCAACTGATAAATAAAAATAATGGTATGTTTGGTTTGAGAAACAAGATGAAAAGTATGTTTTTATTGTGATAGTAGATGAACATTATGATTGGATAGAGAAAGTGAATGAAAATGTGAGAAATGTAGAAGTTTCTATTGGATTTTCATTACAAGTGTTTGAAGTCTTTAGAAGTTTCTACAATATAGTCAACCATTTTTAGCTATCTTGAATCATCGGATTAATCCATCATATATTTTTTTATTTTAGTGGTCAAGTGAAAATATGTGAGTTATTTAAATTAGGTCAAAAACATTAGAGTCTAGAAATCAAAGAGAATTTTTTTTATTAAATGTCAAGGGAGAATTTATGAATTTTTCAATTTTCGATCCCTTAAATGATATTTTTGTAAGAAAAATCATTTAACGGATCTTTTTGAAGAGATTTCCTAATAATCTAAAAATAGAATTTATTGAAAATGATGAAGTAATAAATAATTCAATAAGATTTGAGAATTCTCTGGAATAGTTGAGAAGAGTCCCAACAAAATTCAAATGAACATAAAATTTATAGTTATTGAATTTTAGTAAGTGGGAAAAAGAAATTGGGTTCCTTCCCTTTCTTTTTTTGGGGAACCTTTAAATATAGGTTCAAAGTACATGGTACTTAACACTGTTCAACCATTCATAAAAAGATGAAACACAACAGTTTTGGTGTCATAGATGAGTTTCCAATCGAAGTTGTGTTTCATGTTGAAGAAATTTTTTTGGATAGAGTATTCAATCAGAAGATCAAATAGGGAAAGTTTAAAATACCATACATAGGAGAAATAGATAGTGTTATAAGAATTAGTTTTTTATAGTGTTGAGGTTTCTAATATTAATGAACATAATTTTTTTTGTGGAACATTTTGAGATAAGGTATAATAGATAGATATTACCAGACATAGGATTTCCAAATTGAGAAGATCAGATAGAGATCCCGAATAGACCCCCTGTAGATTAGTTTGATCAAAGTTTTATTTTAGATTGTGGCTCATATTTTGGAAGAAAATTTGTAAACTGATGGGGGTCATTATAATCATTCATATCTGAATATATAAGAATTATAATAGGATTTGGATCAAATATTTATTCACTTATTTATAGTATTAAATCTCTATAGACTTACAGAAGTGGCTATGGCATGGATTTATATTCTCACCCAAAGTTCAAACCTTGTAAATATTGTTTTCCTAATTTACGTTGCTATTTTTTCCAAGAATTTTAGTGTACTAAAAGTTGATAGGGAAGATACTATAATAGGTTTCAAGGGTTAAGTTTCAGAATGCTGAAATCTTTAAAAAC
Organism: Viscum album; assembly: GCA_963277665.1. Classification (NCBI taxonomy): domain Eukaryota; kingdom Viridiplantae; phylum Streptophyta; class Magnoliopsida; order Santalales; family Viscaceae; genus Viscum; species Viscum album. Next base: position 908,615,303 of record OY728156.1, read on the forward strand.
ATAGTCACTAATTAAACCCCCCCCCCTCCTAGTGATTTAATAATCCTTAGAAACATAAAATTTTTTATGTGGTAGATCATGAATTAACACTCAAATAAAAAGTTTTGTTCATTTTAATTTGAAGTCATTTTTTCAACTTATATTAGATCGTTCATTAATTTTTTTAATTTTAATGTCATATGATTATTATTAAATTATTATTACTCCAAAATAATTAGATAATTATTAATGAATATTAATTTTTAATTATTTTATGAGTCATTTTTCACTAAATATATTATATATTAATTTTAAAATCATATTTTGTCTTATATAAATATTATTTAATAATATATATTATATTCATATAAATATATTTATATTAAAATATTAATATATGTTATTTTAATGATATAAAAAATAATGAAATTTACCACTTGTTAGTGCTAAAATTTTATTGATAAAGCAACCCTTTATCAGTGATAAAAGAAGCACTGAAAACGGGTTGTTTTTATCAATTATTTATTTAGTGTGGATAAGGGAACTTTTATCATTGATTTTAGATAGAACTGAAAAAGGGTATAACTTTTTTTCACACATTTTAAAGTAGTGTTTGAATCTCTTATGGAATACAAAAAGGGATATTGATCGATAATCTCATGGTCGGCCAAGGTGATCGATCTAGGTAGGGTAAAGACTAGAGGAATAAGAAATACTAGCAAGAGAAGCTTGATATGAAAAAGGAATCTCAAATAAAATCACATAGTCTATCAGGATAAAAGAACCAAGTAGGATTTGGTTAGAGAGAGATGATGGACAATGTGAAGATGGTGTAACAAAATAGATTCAAATCATATGCAGGCAATGGTCTAATGAAACAAGGAATTTCTTTAAGATAGGTGCAATGAATCTAGAGAACATTGGTAATCCTATGAGGGATAGATGAGATATTGAGGTAAAATAAAATTTATCCATGATTTTATATAGGGTAATGAGTTACTCATGCATGTGGGCAAGATGGGTGAAGTAATATGAAAATTTGGCACACATGAGGTGAGACAACACACTCCCTAATGGGGTGAAAATGAGTTAATAATAAGGAGTGAGCCCACACCATGGGGGATTCCAAAAACACACTAGCCCCACTGGTGTACTATTTTTTATTTTATTTTTTTGACTTTATTTTATCATTATTCATCAAATGAAATTATTGAATAATTAAATATTCAATACAAATTTAAAAAAATTTATAAATAAAAATTATGTTTCTTTAGAAACATTATTATTATTTTATCATATTTTTACTTTCTAAATTTTATCCATTCATTTTTCATGAATAAACTCGGGGTATTATAGGGTTGGTGTAAATTTCAAATATTAAATAAAAATTAGAAATAGTTATAATTATTACATCATTATATTATTTATAAGTATTTATTTTGATAACTTTAAGTAATTATTAACTATTTTCAATGAGTAAAAAATTCAAAGTATTTGTGTAGTCAAAGTTTTGATACTTATTTTATAAAACTCTAGAAGGTGGTAAAATGGTATATCATTATTGAGTTATAATTTTTATACATTAATTAAACTGAATATAAGTATATTTCATTTTTTAATCCCATGTTTTAATAATTTTACTAAAAACAATCTTCAATGAAATCATTATTAAAACAGAAAATTTATTTTGATTAACAAAATAAATGATATATAAGTTTTCAATAATAAAATAACCCAATAATCCTCTTATTTTTTGTAATCATGATACACTATAAGTTTACACCTAAAATTAATAAATTATTATAGTTTTAAAAAGATAATTGGTATAAGAATATATAAATTTAGTATATAGAGCTCAACTAAGTCAACGCATCATAAGTAAATTGTATATAAGATTTGTTAAGAATTTAAGTGTTATTATATTTGAAAAAATATTAATGAAATAAGATAACATAACAATAGAAAGAAAATATAAAATATATCATATAAAATAATATCAAAAATAGATAAAGTATCAAAGTATGTGAAAGATGTTGAAAATGATAATATAGTTGAGAAGTAAATAAATAGGTTAAGTTTTGAGTCATCAAATTATCCATGTTTGTGGTTTATCACCATCAATATAGAGTTCCAATAGTGGTAAATTTTTGGGAAACATATTTACTTCTCATTTCAATTATGATTCCATTCTTTTTTTATGTCATCAGGTCATATAGGATGGTGGTATTTATGTGAGTTTATAACTCAGGTTAATATAATATATTACTACCATTTTTTTATTTGATTTTTTTGCATGGATCTGATGATTCATGAACATAATGTGTATACATATTGAAATGGTTTTCATCATACTGGATGAAATTTATGTTGATTCTGTCTTTTAAAAGAGTGATTTATAATAATTTTTAATTTTTTATTAGAATTGCAGTGGATTGATTCTTTTTAGACTATATGGAGTAAAGTGAAAATTTATTTTAAAAAATAGTAGGATAAGTTTGTTAAAGTTAATACATATCCCAAAAATATGATTTTTATCCCCTTATAAGTTTCTTATTGTTTTAAGTTCATCTTTAGTATTTTAAATTTTACCATTATTTAACTTCTTCTCCTAAGTGATTATCAATAAGAACCAAAGGAAGAAAAGATTAATTAAGAGTGATAAGTATGTATAAGTAAAAATAAAAGAAAAATAATACTTGTAACTTGATAAAATTGATTATTTTATAATCTAAAAAAAGTATAAAAGTATTGAAATAAAAGAAAAAAAACTAATATTGATCCCCCCATTTTTCCTTCAATGCATTTAGACCGGCCTAAATTTTATAGATCATGGTTTGATCCCTTTTTCACTTGTATAAAAGTTAAATAAAAATTGTACATTTCTTATATTGGTTATATTTAAGGGAATATGCATGATTATATAACTCATAAACTTTTTTCTTAAACTAGTCATCAAAGTCATAGGTTGAAGTAAAAATCTAAATAGGTTAAGAATCAATGATTTCTTAAATTAAATTGAGTTTGGAATCAAGAATTTTTATTTTTAGAGAACTGTTGAGTGCATAGCAATAGAGATCATTAATATGGATTCTATTTTATTATATAAAACCATGGATATAATTAATGATGGAATACATGTCCCACCCCCTTTTGGTACCCCTATTGGGTTGGTAATTAATAGAGGGATGATTATCCATGAATATCGCCTCTAATGGGCCATGGGTTGGCAACTAGAACCAAGGGTATATAATAAAAAATGGTAGGAATTACCCTCTTTATGTAAATTTATCAAATAATTGATAAGTTAAGATCCACCAATCAACACCATTAATAAATAAATAAGCAATACTAATATATAAATGTAATGTCATAAGTAATATAAAACAACTAAAAGTGCCAAAAGAAACAATCCTAGGCAGTGACCATAAGCACCATGAATAAATAAAGAAGAAATACTAATATAAGTCACGCTAGTTTCACTTCTCCATTGGTGTGTCACTCTTATGTCCCAAGGAATCATTTCCTAGACTCGTCCCTCCCATATTTCATCCTTCCCCAAAATGGTAAATCATATCAAAATTTGAATCTTGTGTAGTATAGCAAGATATTATCCAATATCTGATAACTAAATATAATTATGGAAACACTACAACCCTTGTATCATGCATCATACCTTAATACACTACAACCCTTAAAAATTAAAATTGTGAGAAAATTTAGTCACCATAACCAAATACAAGTATGATCTATAAACTTAATACATTACATAGAACATATAATTTTTGGAAAGGATGTTTTTTTAAAATATATCTTAAATTTATGTGTTTTGATGAATCACAAAATCCCTACTTTCATTCTAACAATTTTATACCAATAGTTTCAGATTATGTTCATCTTAGGTTGTGTTTTCACATGTTTATATTACGATTTGAAAAAAAATTATCTTACAAGAATTAAATAACATCTTCAGTTTCTAAGAATTATAAAGTTTATAAGTCTTTTCAACTACATAAGATTTTATCTTATGATGTATGATTGGGTTTATCAAGACCTATTATTTAGTTACAATGAAAATATGAAAGAACATTATCCTCTAAAAAATCTTCATAGCCAGAAGAAGATGAAGAAACTAATTGTTACATCATAGTAACATCTTATCTCATGATATAAAATATCTTATACTATATTGAAGTTGGATTATCTTTCAAGCAAGAGCTAATTTATCTTACTAAATTTATCTTATGATGAATAGAAATTTTATTTAGTATCTTAGGAAGATCTAGTTTGGTATAACATCATTATTAATTTTCTAATATCTTGATAAGTTACCTCACACATTTAGAGAACATAAAAATAAGGTTATCCATTTAAGGAAATATTGTTTTGTGTAAGTAATTCTATGAATAAGATGATCTGAATAAAATTAATACCACTTTTATCACTACTGCAAAATAAATTTTTATATTTGGAAAGATTTGTTGCATATCCTTAATAGATTGTATTATCAAGATTATTATACAGGATTTATAGACTGTTAGAATCATCTCTCACTTAAGTTCAAACAAGAAATAAAATGATCATTTAATCTCATAAAAAATAGAAAATTAGTTTATTTAATCCAAACAAAAATAAAATCACTAGATACATGTACATAGAAGAAACCAAATTTTTTGTTGTTCTTGTCATCTCTATCAGTTGCACTAGTGATTATCTCGATCAATAACTTGAATTCTATAATTCTCTCTTGAAAATATTCATTTATAGACAATTATATCTTGCAACTTTATATTGGTTAGGATCTTATCTAGTTTCTATTCATTTTATCACATTTACACTTAGTGTAAGAGTGTGTTCAAGACCGTGGATATGTCTTGTAAAGGGAGAGAATAATTGAAAGCTCTTAAAACTTTTTATTAAGTTAAATCTTCTTGTACTCATCTAGGATCCTTGGTAAAAGATATATTTTAGTGAAAATCACCAAAATCGTGGAGTATAGTGTTAGTGGAGCAGACAAGGGGGATTTCTATTCCTCAAATAACTATAAATCTCTGTGTTTAAATTTTTTTCCATGTGTTTTCTTATTTCAGTTTTCTTACATTATTATAGAAATGATTGAACTCACATACATTGAAGAGGGTGGTTCAATATTCAAGAAAATTTTAATAACTCAATTCACCCCCCCTCATTAGTTATTTAGTCAGTCATTATAAGGGAGAATAATCAGTATCAGTGCATATGACTCTCCATGTCACAACTATCAAAGGTTGAAGTCCAAAGATCCATCTTCAAATGGATTCTATAATTGATAACAGATATTTTGTGATAATGGTTAGAGTTATATGCTTTAATGGTGAAAAATATGGTTGCTGGAAATCTTTCATGATCATTTATCTCAAAAATATTGTTCGGAAAGTCTATATCAAAGTAGTTAAGACCTATGAAATTACTAATACATGACCTAAAATAAGGGATTATATATATGAATCAAATTATGATTTGAACCCCAAAACTATGAATTCTATAATCTATGGGTTAGGACCTGATAAGTTAAACAGGATCTCTCAATGTTAGACAACACATGAAATGTAGATAACTATAGTAGTTTTATATGAAGGAACTGACAATGTTAAATCTCTAAGATATGATATAACTAAGATTAATTTAGATGCATTTAAAATAGATGAAAGAGGTATAATTACTTAACTAAATTTATGGGTCCTTAAGATTGTGAACAATATTTCTACTCTAGGAATGCATATCACTAAGACTAAACAGGCATTGAAAGTTCTCAGAGTATTACCACCTAAGTGGATTGGAATCCCATTGACCTTCATACAATTTATAAAAGTAAAAAAATCAAAATAAAAGATCACTTTAGCACTCTCATGATGTATGAAAATGAAATGGAAACTAGAAGTGAATATCATAAAATGATCAAGAAGGGAAATGATGCCTTGAAGGTTTATACATTTAAAGATGATAGATTGACCAAAAGTGTACAAATCTATGAATCATATGAAGAATAATATTCCTTAATAAAATATGAATCAAATGATGTTCTTGCTCAATTTTCTCAAAATCTAAAAAAGTTATATTATAAGAGGTGAACGTTCATAAGATCATTTAACAAGAACATGAAGTGTGGTGACAACTCTAAAGAGTTGGGATTCTATGAGTGAAAAAAGTTGGGACACATCAAGCCTGACTATCTGAAAATTAAAAAATAATAAAAAGATAGAAATGAAATGATTCAAGAAGACTATATACAAGAAATATAAGAAAGATATAAAGTCCACCTAGAGTGCTTCTAAATATTATATAAAATTCACATCAATAGAATTAGAAGCTAAAGCTATAAATCATAAGGCCATCATATGTTCTATGTCATAGTTGGATGTAGTACATTCTTATTACTCTTCTAGGAATGAACATGAATTATAAAATGAAAATTGATCATACAAGGAATTAATTGAGTATTATACAATATTTTAAATCAGGTATGAATTCCTAAAAAAGAAAAATAAATCACTTTTAAATTCATATAATAAAATTGTAGTGAATAATAAAATATGAACAACTAGATTTTAGACTTAAAAAAATTAGTTGGAAAAATATACTGTCTCGAATACTAAACAAGTCAAAAATAATCGATAGCCTATATAAATATAATCATAATTTCAAGGATGTTTCAAGTGTCTTTACTGAAAGGGAAGAGTATTTAAAAAATTCTTTGTCAAAATCATCTAAAAAAATAAAAATTAAGAATTGGAATCCCTGGTGAAAGGCCCAAACTTTAAATTGAACCTTTTGTGCCTTTCTCTAAAAATAGACACCCTATCAAAGTTACTTATTTTCATTATAGTGAAATAGAAATTTTTTCCAATATTTAGGATTCAAATAATCCTCAATTTTTTGGAATCAAAAATATTTTTCCTTCAAAATATTTTTGAAAATAAGCTACAAATTTTTCTATAAAACAAAAGAAACTCTAGATTCCTAGATCTCTTATAGTTAACATTTCCAGACCCCAAAAAATTTGGGTACCAACAAACTCTACTGTTTGATTTATCATTGTAGGGAAATGACCATATGAATAGTAGTGTTATATGGTTTATAGATAGTGGATATTCAAGGAATATGAGTGGATATTACTCCAATTTTCATTATCAATAACAACTAGATAGAGTATATGTCATGTTTGGTGACGATGAAAAAGGAAAGATAGTTGTAATTAGATCAATTGAAAACCCACAGTCGATTATCATCAAAAAAAGTACCTTATATTGAATTGTTGAAGCACAACATGGTAAGTATCTCTCATCTTTATGATGATGGATATTATTTTGATTTTTCTAAAAATGTATTTTTAGTTTTTAAAGATAAATTTCTCAAATTTATAGTTCTCAGAATTTACAATGTTTACACACTAGATCTTAATTCCTTATATAGAAAAAATGAAACTTTTTTTAATGATAAGATTGATTAATCGTGGATTTGGTATGGAAGGATTGTAAATTACAATGTTCACTCCTTGAGAAAATTGTCTAAAATACATTTTATTTCTAACTTTCTTGGTCTCTAATTTGATAGAAATAAGTTATGTGATGAATGCTAAATGGGTAAGAAAAAGAAGTCACCTTTCAAACCAATTAATAAATTTGATACTTCTAAACCTCTTGAGCTAATATGTATAAATATATTTAAACCTAATAGAAATTTAAGTATTGTTAGTAAGTCATTTTTTATGTTCTGGTTAATGATTTTCCAAGGTTTACATGGGTTTACTTTTTAATTCATAAAATCTAAGCATGCTCTATTTTTATTGATTTTTGTAAACTTTTGAAAAATGAAAAGGATGTCAAAATCATGTCTTTGACAAGTGATCATAGTGGTGAATTTCATAATCATGAATTTAATTCTTATTTCCGTAATAAAGGAATTGAACATATATTCTCTTCCCTTGTGAAACCTCAACATAATGGTGTTGTCGAAAGGTGGAATAAGACTTTGTAAGAAATTTTTAGGACTATGTTATCTAAATATAACATGCCCACTCATTTATGGGTAAAAATATTTATCACAGTGTGTTATATCATTAATATAATTCTAATAAAAAATATTTTAAAGATAACACCCTGTGATCTATGTAATAATAGAAAACAAAGGTAGGATGCTTTAAAGTATTTGGATGCAAGGTTTACATCTTGAACACCAAGGATAATCTTGAAAAGTTAAATCTAAAGGTTGATGAAGGTATATTTCTATGTTACTCTTCTCACTCCAAATAATATATAGTTCTCAATTAAATTTCAAATATTTTTTAAGAATCATCTCATGTGAAGTTTGATTAAAGTGGTCCTTTCGATCACAAAATGATTCAAATTAATGGTCGAAATGATTTAGTCAAAAATATGAGACTTTAACCACTCTTTAATGAAAACTAGGATGATGATTTAGAACTTTATTACTTTAAATGAAATAAAATAAGGGTAAACACTATTGAATTATAAATTTTGTTTCCTAGAATACATTTAAAACTTAAGTATCATACATTAAAAATAGTTTTAGGAAACCTGGATTAAGGAGTAAGAACTAGAAGAAACATGGGAAATCAAGTGGAATTATCTTCCTTTCTATCCAAATTAGAACCTAAATATATAGAAGAATCTTTATATGGTGAAAGTTTATTCTTATCAATGCAATAATATAAAAGTAATTTCAGAATAAATAAAGTATGGAAACTAGTTGAAAGACCCTTGAACCATCCTATAATTGGAACCAAATGGTTTTTTATAAGCAAAAAAGATGATTGTGGTGCAATAACTAGAAATAAAGAGTGATTATTTTCTAAAGGATATAAACAAGAAGAAATGATAGATTATGAAGAAACCTTTTCTCCTTTAGCTATATTATAATATATTATAATCCTTCAAGAATATGAATCTATATGAATTTTAATTTTTATCAGATGGATGTTAAATCTACCATTTTAAATGGTTTTTAAATTGAGGATGTTTCTGTAGAAAAAACTTCTAGTTTTGAAGATCATCATTTATAAAATTTTGTTTCTAAACTTACCAAAGATCTATATGGACTTATAAAATATCAAAGGGAATGGTGTGAAAGATTAAGTTATTTTCTTTTATCAAAATGGTTTATAATAGGAATTGCATAACCTATGTTATTTAATAAAACTTCATTATCTGATATTTTTTTTGTAAAAATATATACAGATGATGTTATTTTTGGATCAAAAAAACAAAAGTTGTGAAATGGGTTTTCAAAACTTATAAAAAATAATATAAAATTAGTATGATTGGTGAACTAAACTATATTCTAGGATTTCAAGTTTATCAAAAAAATGCCAATATTTTAAATCAAAGTAAATATATACTTGATTTAATTAAGAAGTTTGGACTTGAAAATAGTAATACTAAATCAACTCCTATGAGTTAAAATATCAAACTTGACTTAGATAAAACATGAAAACTAGTTGAAAAAACGTTTTAAAGAGGAATCATTGTAATTTTGTCATATATTACTAAAATTAGACCAAAAATTATGTTTTTATTATGCCTTTATGAAATATTTCAATCTAATCCAAAAGAATTAAATTTGAATGACGTGAAATGAATATTAAGATATCTAAAAGTGACTATGTCTCTTTCCCTTATTTTTCTAAAAACCAATGACTTTAATTTAATTTCATACTCATATACTGATTTTATAGGATGTATATTAGATAAAAAAAGCACCTCGGGGACCAATCATTTTATTGGTAAATCTATTATGTCTCATTCAAGTTAGAAGAAACACTATATAGCACTATCAACTCTTGAATCTGAATATATTTCCAAAAGAAGTTGTTTTGTGTAAGTGTTGTGGATGAAACAAATCTTCATGAATATTGGATTTAACATTAATTGTGTTCCAATCAGATTTGATAACATGAGTGATATAAACATCTAAATGAATCCAATAAACCATTCAAGAACAAATCATATTGACATAAAACATAATTTCTTGAGAGATCATTCATAGAAGAATGATATCTCTTTAGAATTTATTTGTAAAAACCCAATTATCATAAATTTTTAAAAAACATTTTCATGATGAAAGATTCAATTTTATTAAATTGGTATTTATTATGTTAAATTTTACTAAATAATGTTTTATAAAATATTTTTCATATTTAAAGTAAATATGTTATTTTATTTATTTAAATTTATTTTTGTGTCACTATTTTTTGTTTTTTTCATATCCAATAGGCCATGTCACCTTGCTTTAATAATAATTGCCCTGCACAACACTATGAAACCCCTCGATTATCATGAATGGAAATGATTGTGTATCAACTCTATGCTTGAAATGGCTTTAAAACCATTGAATCATATCTCTCTTTTTTGATCAAATATTTTATATCAAAACCTTACAACAATACAACCCTTCAAACCCTCTACAAATGAAAAAAATTAAAAGAACTAATGGTGCCTCATCTAGTAGAATGAAACATCAAAGTATATCAAGGAAATTTTATGTGGATAAGCTATTGATTTTAAATGGTTGGACAAGAAAAATATGTTATTGATGAAATTTATCAATCATCAGGGATGGGGGTATGTATTCAATGATCTATGTACCATGTTTGTATTTAAGAAATAAATATTTGAGTTTTATGAGTCACTATTCTTTCATTTTGGTGATGATTATGTTTTTATAACTTTTACATTCAACCATAAAAATATCTCATTAACCTCTTTTCAGTTAGAATAAGTCCTAAAAACCCATCACAAAGTTTACCCATTCTTTTCCACCTCCTTTTCTACCATGGATAGAGACACCCCTCTAGATATCATGAAGTTTCTCTTTGGTACAACAGTCATTGACAAGAAACAAGGGAAGATTTTAAATCCTAAAAGAAAATTGGTGACCAATTTCATTCATTAAGGGATAAAACAACGAAATAATGATTTTGATAAAATTATATTTCAAGATATCCCCTTGATTTATTTATTTATGATATAAAAACCTGTGAATCTAGAATGGTATATTATATGATATATGTTTCATTTTCAAAATAATTCACTAAATTTATACCCTTTTGGATGAATTTTAAACCTCATTTTTCAAAGCACTGGAGTTGGCTTGGGTGATATTAATTCAAATATTTGTTGTTGGTTGAGAACATTAAGTGAAAGTTTGGTAAGGAAAAGTTGTTTGTTTTTTGACTTTGTGTTAAGCAAGTTGGTAGCCTTATCCTCGATTACTGAAGAAGACCCTACATCAACTCAGGGGGAGTCATCTCATTTACAAGAGATGGATGGTAGAATAATCCTCTCATAAAACTGAGATTATAGTAAGTTATGATGATTAAGAAACTCTTGAACTAAGTTCAAGATGAGTATAATTTGCATTCAAATAGGCCAACCAACAAAGTATCGGAAGAGAACCTATCCTTCCCCTAGTTTGGTACCTATACAAGCTCAAAAAAATGATAGTATCAGCTACCACTCACATATTTTCTATTGGTTAGGAAAATACCATTTCTATAATACCAAGAATGTATCCTCTCATAATCAAGTCTCATTATCAAAAATTGGAAAGGATAGATAGAATAAGAGTTGGTAGATCAAAATCAAAAGAATCATGTCACATGGAAAAAGTACCAAATGTTGAAGAAAAACAATCAGTTCAAGAAGAAAGTGTAGAATTCCACCAATAAATTAATTCACCTATTATTCAAGAATTTGTAAATATGGAAGTACTAGAAATTTATAGAAGTATTTTTGGGAGACCAAAAATGATTTACTCAATGTTTTTTTCTTAAATAGAATCATTAAAAGCTCATGTCATTGAATCTAATCAATAAGTAATAACTCTTTGTAATAATATTCCATAAAAAACTTATATTAAATAAGTGAAGTTGTTAGTTTGGTCAGTATTAGAAATGTTATTAAAAGAATCTATTGCATAAATAGTGAATGATTCTAATCAACAGTCAATGCTAATGGAATTATCACAATCTGTTGATACAGTGACTACAGATGTTGTATCTCTACAGTGTGAAATCATTTCAAGGTAAATTTTCCAAGATATTCATAAAAATATTGTTGATGAAGTTAGAAGGATTCCAGTTCCTCTAAAGGAAACTGTTGAATCTGTTAATAAATCAACAAAGGAGATTATTTCTATACTGACACAAAAGCTTCCAAAAGTATATGGAAATTTTATTCAAGTGAAGAAAGTTTTAATTTTCATTATCACATGACTACAAAGTATGGATGGATCATTATCAAATAACATTGAAGTTGTCAAAAAAATATAAGAGTTACATGAAGTAGTTGTTAACAGTATCAAGCCAAATCACTCGGAATATGAATTTGATATAGAGGATTATGATTTTATGGAACCATCGGAATAAAAAGTGTCTACAAAAGGAACGGAAGTTTCTTATTTCATTGTTATGATAGACAATTAGTTCAATGTGTTAAAAAAATGATATCAATTTTCCTAAATAAAGGACACTTACATAACATTGTTGGTAATTTATCTCAGCATGTGTGGACCCATTTTACAAGCCTTCTAGACTTTTTCAAAAATGATAAGTAAAATAGAATTGATGCATGTGATGAAACTCTTTTTCAAGTTCATTTAAGATGTCTACCTAGACTATAAATTTTTTATCGACACCTATCCACATCTTAGTGCCTGAAGAAAATCCTTAATCCTTCTAAGGTTTATCAAATGGAAAATATAATGTTTTATAAAGAAGTATCTTCATCCTTAAATAGATCATTCACTAAATTATACATTAACCATGCAGATAACTTAAACTTGCTGAGGGAAAATAAATCTTCTCTCAACATACAATCAACACCAATAAATTTTACTCATGAAGATCAAGTCGGTCTTGGAGAATCCATACTGATATTGTGTGATATTGTTGGAATGATGGATAACACTCTTCTTCTTTCATCCTCTTTACCTCATTTTCAGCCCTTCTCCTTCAAGAATCTACTTCTAAAAAGTTGTTTCATGATGAGGAGTTGATAACCTCATCTTCTTTATTTTGAAGAATGGCTTTTTCAGTGAATGGGAATTATTAAAACATTTCAATAATTCTAAAATTGTGAAATTCTCTCATACACTTTAATATATTTATATTAACTTTTATTTTAATATTTAATTCTTTAATTTCATTACTAATCTTCCTAGAATTTTTAATTTTACTATGGTCCTATTTTTTTGAACATATTCAATAATTTTTTTTTATGATTTTATTGAACAGATTACTTTATCATCTTTTTATGTTATACTATTTTAAATGATTTCTTATAAACTAATTTTAATGATAAATTTTTTTCATCGTCAGTAGTGTTAATTATTTGCAAAATGATGTGCTCCATATAAAGTGTATTCCTTATTTTACTTATTTTTTACATCACAAAATGGGGATAAAGAAAAGAAAATACAAAAAAATGTTTTTATTTGAAAAAGGGTGATAAGGAAAGGAAAATATTATTTTTCAAAAAGGAGAAGAATAAAAGAAAACCTCTTTATTTATTAAATATTTAATCATGGTATATGAATTTATTTGTTTTTTCTATATCATGGGTTTTGTGATCATCAAAATGGGGAGATTGTTGGAAAGTATGTGTTGTTCCAATATATATTTGAGTTTTGTGTTTTGGTGACTCATAAAACCCCTAATTTTATTCTAAAAAGTTTATCCCAGGTGTTTTGGAATATGTTTATCTTACCCTGTGTGTCTAATTTTTTATATTATGATATCAAATAATTTTATCTTATGATAATTGAATAACATATTTAGTTTCTCAAAATCAGAAAGTGTAAAAATATTTTCAAATACATAATACTTTATCTTACAAAGTATGACAGAGTTTCTCAAGGCATAGTCTTTAGTTAGAATTAAAATATGAAATAAAATTATCCTATTAAAAGAATTTTTATAGATAAAATAAGTTGAAGAAACTAAGTGTTACATCATAGTAATATTTTATCATACACTAGAAAATTATCCGACATTGTAGTAAGTTATATTATCATATGATAAATATCTACTTTATCAAACAAAAGTTATCTTATGATGAATAGTCATTTCAATTAGTATCTTACAGATATATAGTATTGAAAAAAATCATGATTACTTTTCTAATCTATCGATAATTCACATAACTCCTTTAGATCACATCAAAAAGAGATTATCCATTTAAAGAAATGTCGGTTTTCACAAGACTTTCCATGAATTAGATGATCCGAAGAATGATAAGGTCACTATCATCACTACTGTAAAAAAAATTCATATATCTGGAAAGTTTGGTTGCATATCCATAATATCCTATCTTATCAAGGTTATTGTACAAGTTATCTTGACCATTATAATCATCTTGAACATAATTTCAAACAAGAAATAAAAGGATTAGTTATTCTTAGAAAAAAATAATTTAAAATTAGTTGATTGAATCCAAAAAAAGCAATGGAGTAGCCACACTTTCTTTCCATGATTAACTCTAATAGTCAATTCCAGTAGAAACAGGGATTGAATGAGGGTTACCAAGAGGTGGAAATCCTGGGAAAGAGGGGATACATCTCGTACAGTGATAAGAAAAATGATAGTGGTGTGGTCCGACCTTCCTACAGTGATGTTGTTCAGGGTGGGAGGATGAAGGTGCATGGGAATGAGGATGCTAGGACTGACCCACCACAATAAAGGTCGAGGAAAGACTATTCTTATCTTCCATGGTCGGTGTCTACCAGGTCTTCTATTGGTAATTAAAGTTGTGTTATGTGGTCATCGAAGGATTTTATATCTTTGGAGAAGTTAAATCTTATAAGGAAATATGGCAAGGTTCTTAAGCACTATAAAAGCTCAGAGTGGGAATCAGTTGCTACAGAGGAAGCAATCTATAACGGAGGTGGTGACGAGTATGATTTCTATGATCTATAGTATTTTTTATACTTTGTTGTACTTTCTAAATTAATTTTATTTTATTTAATAATTGGTCAAAGGTTTTCCTCTAACTGAGCTTTCCTGGTAAAAATATAATCTCACATGACACATGGTTTCAACCACTAAGTTCTACGAACTAGATTCAACAGAAGGCTCAAAAAACATTTTATTCCTTTCCACTTAGTTATAAATTACTATTCATTCATTTAATAGTTCTTGAATTTACCCATTATTCATTTTCCAATCATTAATTAAGGTTAAACTATTTTTTCAATTAAAACCCATTACAATTTATGGTTTAGTCCATTCATTTCAACACAAGACATCATGCTTTTATAAACATTTTAATTTTTCAATATTTTATTACCATGATCTTAAATAATTTAGTTCAACCATCTCATGGTTTTTATTATGTTATAAATAATTTATAAATTTTTAATATAAAAAACACCCCATCATGTGGGTTTATTTTAATCCATTTATCATTCTATATTTATGGGTACTATAGGACTCATCCTAAGATTTCTCAACAAATGATTCACTTTCTATGTGTAAATGAAAACTGTATAAAATATTTGGAAACCTTAAAAAACAAAAATCCATCAACTATATTTCAAAACAAATCATAGATCAAGAAACAAAGATCTATCCCATCTCTCAACTCATTCCACCCTCACAGGTGTCATCCCTAACATCATTCCACAAATCACATTTCATCTAGACATCACCGACATCAATCGGCACTAGAAACCATTTAGCATCAACCCATTATTCAAAAATTTTACCATTCATACCCAGTTATGAAATAAATACATTAATTATCTTCCATTATAGAGAAATAAATCAAAATAGTAAAATTATTTTCATTACAAAACACTCATGGGGAAATTAAGGCCATAGCACCAAGGTATTCAATCCTTTCACAAACCAGAATGGGACCACTCAACCTCAATCATTTATCTTCACTAAAAACTATTTTATTAATGTCTATAATTAACTAGTTTATTATTCCTAGGTTTAACAACATTAATAAACCTATAAATTGTAGCTATCAATAGTTAGGAAACAATCGTAAACATGATTCAATCATAATTTCTATATTTCATTAATTTCAAGGAATAATGACGGTCAATTTACATTCCTCTTTCATTATTCTTTTCATCATCATGGATTTAAAATTTATATAAAATTACAAGAATATTAATTATGCTAAAAAATAACAGTAACAACACAATAATTAGATGGAAAACTATCTAATAAATTCTGAGGCAATATCAACAAGCATAAGTAACATGTGATCACAAAATCCAAATACTGAAATTCATTCTTCATTTCCTATTATTATATTCATTTAGCTTAATTACACTACTAACGAAAGAGATAAATAATAATTATTTCACTCTTTCATATAAAATGAGAAGTAATGATTCCCCTTAATTATAATTTTAATTTATAAGATCAAGAATAGATGAATAAGGATCAACCACAACCGATCTAGAATAGAAGAATCAAGGAATCAAATGTCGCCTAAACCAAAATAAATACCACTAAAACCTATCCAAAAAAAAAATCAGTTAATTCTTGATTATAATCCCAAAAATAGAGTAACCCCACCATAATAAATTAATAAATAAATAATAACAATAGATGATAGAGAGAAGAGACGAATAGAGTACCTTAATACGAGATAATTATATTTGACAAAACAAGGTGTTTAAACTCTAAAAGGAAGTAGTTGGAGAGTATAGCATCCCGCCTCTTTATCACATAATCTTTCATTACATTTTACAAAACCGAGGATCTTTAAGGTTTAGTGTCTTGGAAACCAGGAACTTTAAACATGAAAACATAAAACATTCTTCTAAAACACTTGAAAGGATTCTCCTCATGTTCATACTAGGTTCATTACTGCATCACATAACCTGGGGACATATATCAAAAGAAAGGGTGAGCAAAAAGCGCAGTAAGGGAAACAAGAGAAACATTTTACATGTGAACTTGAGATACTTCAATAAGGTCATGAAAAGAACTTTAAGGCATGAGAATGAAATTATGAGGCATATCATAATAAAAATAACATTTTCATAACTTGAAGATGTGGCTACATCATTTAACATAGACAATCATGAACATATCACCAAGGTCCATCCCCAAGGTGTCATTCGAAAATTACCAAGGTTATTCACCAAGGTATCGTGAAAATTGTAATCTCTAGTGGTTACATCATTACCCAATGCATTGGAGCGCTATCAGGTCGCACCCTTAAATTTGCCTTTATTATCATGTGAGCCACATATATCATCATCAAAACTTCCATAAATAACCCATATAGAATAAAATAAATGGGTTTCATTTCATAATCATAACATTTTAAAAACTGCTTTAAAGACATGATCTTTATGTCACTTTAAACCCACAGAAAGGGAAAGTGGGCCTCATGCATGTAAATCCCAGAATTTAAAATAGAACATTTTGGTATATATGTGAATACCCCTTTATAAGAAATATATTTTAGTATTCACTTAATAATATAAAAGAACTTTAGAAAAAGAGATAGACATTTTGAGAAGGAAATTCTGCAGCATAACGGCTATGTTACGAGGTTTTAGAAGACATTAAAAAGAGAGGGAAAATGGGTCAAACATTCATAAATGACCCATAAAACAGTAGATGGACAGAATAAGAAGGATACATGATCATGTTAATGAAATTTCAAGGACATACCATTTGAAATGAAAAACATGGAAGGAAGACAAAAATTAGATTTCTCTTATGAAAGTTCGACAGCCTAACGGCGTTACTTAAACTTCAACAAAAATGATTTGAAAAGATCAAATAGGGTATCTCATCATGTGAACATAAGAGTTCAGTATGATAGATATAGAGATAATTCCCCAACATAATTAAAAAGGAACTTGAAAGTCTTGACATGAAAGTAGAACTTTGAAAAGAATGAGAAGGGTGAAAGAATCCCCTAAAAATTTCTGCAGCCTAACGGCGCCACTTAAAACATAAAAATACTGAATTGAAGAGATCAAATGGGGTATCTCATCATATGAACATAAAAGTCCAGTATGATAGATATAGATATCATACCCCAACATAACAAAAAGTAACTTGAAATAATTGACATGAAAGTAGAACTTCAAAACGAGAAGGGTGGAGAACCACTTAAAAATTCGGCAGCCTAACGGCGCCACATAAAACTTCAAAATAATGAATTGAAGAGATAAAATGGGGTCTCTCATCATATGATCATAAAATATCAGTATGATAAATTTAGAGATCATACCCCAGCATAATAAAAAGGAACTTGAAATACTTTACATGAAAATAGATCTTGAAAAATGAGAAGGGAGAAAGAATCTGTTACAAAAATTTCGGCAGCCTAACGGCGCCACTTAAAACTTCATAAAACGAAATAATGAGAGTAAGAGGGGATCTCTAATTATATGAACATAAAGAGGTAAGTAAGAGGAGTATAAAAGAACATCCTCCAACATAAGAACATGTATCATAAAAGGAATGACATAAAAGAGATTACTTGAAATGAAAGAGAGAGGTCGGATCCCTTACCTTAAAACATAACTCTTAAAACTCAAAAGTTGGGACCTTTAGGGCTTGGGGGCACCATGGGAGGACTCCTTGGGAGGTAATGAGACCAGAAATTCGTTGGGGGAGAGTGGGGAATCGAATGGATGAGAGGATGGCTTGGTATTTATAGGGAAAGTGAGGGGACAAGGCATTAATGGCCAAGGGACACCTCATTAGTGGTTTTGGAAAAACCATGGGCTTGCCCATGGTATTTTCCTATGGTATTGGCCACTTGGGACACCTCATCCCTTATCTTACTATTCATAAGTCGACCATATTGATTACATACTTAATACATCATTTAATGATGTCATTAGACACCCGTAACTTAAAAACTGTATTTTCACTATTCATCGAAAATTCAACTTTCTCAGAATAATCCCAAAATTTCACCTTAACCAAATATCAACGCTCTGATTACAAATATGAACTCCATTTTATAAAAATATTTTTCTAAATATTTTTAATTTAATTTTAAAATAAAAACACTATTCACCGAAAATTCATTTTTTCAGAAAAACCCCCAAAAATTATCACAGCATAATATCGGTGCTCTGAGTTCAAAAATGAAATCCGTTTTATAAAAATAATTTTCTAAATATTTTTAATTAAATTTTTAATTAAAAAACACTATTCACCCAAAAAAACTAATACTTGAATAATAATTTATGAAACCATTATTTAACCATTTTATTGGATCACATTACTTAATCAAGGTGCCTAGATTATATAAATACTTTCTTTAAGTGAGATTACTAATCCATTTGTACACATTACTAATCCTAATCATAAAATCACTATTCATAATTTACTATTCATCAAAAATTAAGTTGATCTTATTAGACTCTAAATTTCGTATTGAACATAATTGTAGAAGACCATTTTTCGAAAATCATTACACATTTTTAATTATTTAAGGTTTACACAACCATTTTTAAAATATCTTTTTTCTAAAATTCATCAAAAATATGCATACTATATTTATCCGGTCATTTGAAAATTCATAAACTTCATCATAAGAAGAAATCCCAATTTTTATTTAAAAAAAAGGATTACAGAAGGCAGTTACGGTCTCCTTACATATCCCCTTATCACACCAGCATAGGACCTAAGTGTAAGGTGTGCTAAGGTGAGAGAATCTGAGGGAGGCTCGGCTAACATCGCACGAGTAGTAATTTCTATTAGTTTGAACTTCTCGCAAAGACGGTTTCGTTCTAGCTTCACACGATGAAGTTCGGCTTGGGTTTGGTCCAGATTAAAGCCCAGTGGTGCTACCTCCTTCCCAAGTTCTGTTAGATGGGCTTCGATCGGTCCAAGACTACTGGGTGAGGCCATCGAATCTTCTTTCTATAATAATTAACCAAGATTACTTGTATTTAGAGACAATAATCAAAACGTTTAGTTTCCAGTGGTCATATTGACCAATGGTCATATAACAGTCAAAGCCCAATAGTCACATTTTAATTATACTCATGTTATCAAATGAAACATTTTTGTTGAGTATAAAATAAAATAAAATAACACAAAAAATTAGGAAACAATATTTATTCTAAATTTTAGGTCGTTACAATCTTCCCCCCTTAATAAATTGCGTCCTCGCAAATTTTTTTTTTTTTAACGGGTTTTGAAATTTCATTGAAAGTCCCACATCGGAAAAGGAGTCAGAAAAACTATTACTTTAAAATAAAGAAAGGGAAGTAAAAAGGTCACCCGAGTTAACCGATACTAGGATTCCATGGAGGAAAACATGGACATGGAAGAAAAACAAAGGGTCAATTTCTGGGGGAGAGTGATAGAGAACATGATTAGGAGAACGTTAACAATAAGAAAATCCCAAACTTATGATGTGTGTAAACGGCCTTTGATTACCAAGTAGGAAACGTAAACCAACAATGTTTTTGTTTTACGTTCCTTTTCATAATTTTTAGGAATTCATTTACAACATAAAACAAAAACATAAGAAAATATACCTATCTTCATGTAGAGTTTCATCCTTTAATAAGTTTCTACCCAAAACTAATCTTTTCTCCAAACTATGAGCATTCAAAACTACTTGGTCTCATCAAAACACAAGAATCATCTTCATAATCCACAAAAGATTAACTATCTATTTCTTCTATCTTTAAACATTATCCCAAAAACAGAAAGGGTAAGGTAAAACAACTCTTCAAAAAGAAATAATCCCATAGGAATGGAAACTACTTTTAAATCATCAAAGTTCCATGGTACTACCCAAAGTTCATCATAGTCCATTCCATAAATAACGGTCCTTAAAAATTCCTCAAAATAAACCAAACTAAGATTGAAACCCAAATACAAGAAGGATTTGATAACATAGTCTTCCAAAATAAACTTCATTGTTCATCTCCAAACAACATCAACCACTCCTAACATCTTATAACAAAAGCATATAACCTAAACATATTTTACCCAAGATAGGTTAATCATTCCAATAATTAACCTACATTACTATAAGTCCACCTTAAATTCATCGATTCTTCAAAATATAAGTCAACCTTACTCCTCAATGAAAATACCGTAGTAATCTATTTACCTCGATCATATAGGGTCCCCAAAATAGTGAACGTCTTCCAAAATAATAATCATATTTTAATCCCATAATCATCCCTGTCATATTAATACGACAATCGTCGCATTTCTTATCACATTGGTTGTTGGGACATGTTCTTCCATTTCCAACCATTAACTAAGAAGAGAAAGCATAATTAGGGGCTTAAGTACTTAGCCAATAATCATGAAAAGGACCTGAAAGCATATAAGGATAACTTGTAGAAGAAAAGTATACCCTAACTTGTGATCCCCTAGGATCCCATCCAGGTTATCCATGATCATATATTCTTATGTGAATCTTTATTTTATTTTATCTTTCTTCCTTTAACAATGGTTCATACTAAGCTTATGAATTTACCAAAGCATATCCCCCGGGAGTGTCATAACCAAGAGTGCAGCAAGGCCCGTTGTCGTGTACCAGTTCCCGTTTGAGTCTAGCTCAAAGTGGTGTTTTCGGGTTTTACCCCTATGTACATCTGTTCCAGATCTACCTCTACCTGCTCGTATCCAGATAGGGATGTATTTTCTTGGCAACCCCTTACTCAATACTCACCAAAATACCAGGAATATTTCCTATTTTTTTAACTTTTCTATAGGGTTCTTCCTAGAGTTTTCATATCCTAATTTCCACAAATAACTAAACCATCCTTTGATACCAACTATAGCATCCCGCCTTTTTATCACATAATCTTTCATTACATTTTACAAAACCGAGGATCTTTAAGGTTTAGTGTCTTGGAAACCAAGAACTTTAAACATGAAAACATAAAACATTCTTCTAAAACACTTGAAAGGATTCTCCTCATGTTCATCCTAGGTTCATTACTACATCACATAACCTGGGGACATACATCAAAAGAAAGGGTGAGCAAAAAGCGCAGTAAGGGAAAGAAGAGAAACATTTTACATGTGAACTTGAGATACTTCAATAAGGTCATGAAAAGAACTTTAAGGCATGAGAATGAAATCATGAGGCATATCATAATAAAAATAACATTTTCATAACTTGAAGATGTGGCTACATAATTTAACATAGACAATCATGAACATATCACCAAGGTCCATCCCCAAGGTGTCATTTGAAAATTACCAAGGTTATTCACCAAGGTATCGTGAAAATTGTAATCTCTAGTGGTTACATCATTACCCAATGCATTGGAGCGCTATCAGGGCGCACCCTTAAATTTGACTTTATTATCATGTGAGCCACATATATCATCGTCAAAACTTTCATAAATAACCCATATATCATAAAATAAATGGGTTTCATTTCATAATCATAACGTTTTAAAAACTGCTTTAAAGACATGATCTTTATGTCACTTTAAACCAACAGAAAGGGAAAGTGGGTCTCATGCATGTAAATACCAGAATTTAAAATAGAACATTTTGGTATATATGTGAATACCCCTTTAGAATAAAGAGCTTTGAGTATTCACTTAATAATATAAAAGAAATTTAGAAAAAGAGAGAGACATTTTGAGATGGAAATTCTGCAGCAAAACGGCTATGTTACGAGGTTTTAGAAGACATTAAAAAGAGAGGGAAAATGGGTCAAACATTCATAAATGACCCATAAAACAGTAGATGGACAGAATAAGAAGGATACATGATCATTTTAATGAAATTTCAAGGACATACCATTTGAAATGAAAAACATGGGAGGAAGAAAAAAATTAGATTTCTCTTATGAAAGTTCGACAGCCTAACGGCGTTACTTAAACTTCAACAAAAATAATTTGAAAAGATCAAATAGGGTCTCTCATTATGTGAAAATAAGAGTTCAGTATGATAGATATAGAGATAATTCCCCAACATAATTAAAAAGGAACTTGAAAGACTTGACATGAAAGTAGAACTTTGAAAAGAATGAGAAGGGTGAAAGAATCCCCTAAAAATTTCGGCAGCCTAACGGCGCCACTTAAAACTTAAAAATACTGAATTGAAGAGATCAAATGGGGTCTCTCATCATATTAACATAAAAGTACAGTATGATAGATATAGAGATCATACCCCAACATAACAAAAAGGAACTTGGAATAATTGACATGAAAGTAGAACTTCAAAACGAGAAGGGTGAAGAACCACTTAAAAATTCGGCAGCCTAAACGCGCCACTTAAAACATCAAAATACTGAATTGAAGAGATAAAATGGGGTCTCTCATCATATGATCATAAAATATCAGTATGATAAATTTAGAGATCATACCCCAACATAATAAAAAGGAACTTGAAATACTTTACATGAAAATAGATCTTGAAAAATGAGAAGGGAGAAAGAATCTGTTACAAAAATTTCGGCAGCCTAACGGCGCCACTTAAAACTTCATAAAACTAAATAATGAGAGTAAGAGGGGATATCTCATTATATGAACATAAATAGTTCAGTAAGAGGAGTATAAAAGAACATCCTCCAACATAAGAACATGTATCATAAAAGGAATGACATAAAAGAGATTACTTGAAATGAAAGAGAGAGGTCGGATCCCTTACCTTAAAACATAACTCTTAAAACTAAAAAGTTGGGACCTTGAGGGCTTGGGGGCACCATGGGAGGACTCCTTGGGAGGTAATGAGACCAGAACTTTGTTGGGGGAGAGTGGGGAGTCGAATGGATGAGAGTATGGCTTGGTATTTATAGGGAAAGTGAGGGGACAAGGCATTAATGGCCAAGGGACACCTCATTAGTGGTTTTGGAAAAACAATGGGCTTGCCCATGGTATTTTCCCATGGTATTGGCCACTTGGGATACCTCGTACCTTATCTTACTATTCATAAGTCGACCATATTGATTACATACTTAATACATCATTTAATGATGTCATTAGACACTCGTAACTTAAAAACTGTATTTTCACTATTCATCGAAAATTCAACTTTCTCAGAATAATCCCAAAATTTCACCTTAACCAAATATCAACGCTCTGATTAAAAATATGAACTCCATTTTATAAAAATAATTTTCTAAATATTTTTAATTTAATTTTTAAATAAAAACACTATTCACCGAAAATTCATTTTTTCAGAAAAACCCCCAAAAATTACCACAGCATAATATCGGTGCTCTGAGTTCAAAAACAAAATCTGTTTTATAAAAATAATTTTCTAAATATTTTTAATTAAATTTTTAATTAAAAAACACTATTCAACCGAAAAAACTAATACTTGAATAATAATTTATGAAACTGTTATTTAACCATTTTATTGGATCACATTACTTAATCAAGGTGCCTAGATTATATAAATACTTTCTTTAAGTGAGATTACTAATCCATTTGGACACATTACTAATCCTAATCATAAAATCACTATTCATAATTTACTATTCATCAAAAATTAAGTTGATCTTATTAGACTCTAAATTTCGTATTGAACATAATTGTAGAAGACCATTTTTCGAAAATCATTACACATTTTTAATTATTAAAGGTTTACACAATAATTTTTAAAATATCTTTTTTCTAAAATTCATCAAAAATATGCATACTATATTTATCCGGTCATTTGAAAATTCATAAACTTCATCATAAGAAGAAATCCCAATTTTTATTTAAAACAAAAGATTACAGAAGGCATTTACGGTCTCCTTACATATCCCCTTATCACACCAGCATAGGACCTAAGTGTAAGGTGTGCTAAGGTGAGAGAATCTGAGGGAGGCTCGGCTAACATCTCACGAGTAGTAATTTCTATTAGTATGAACTTCTCGCAAAGACGATTCCATTCTAGCTTCACACGATGAAGTTCGGCTTGGATTTGGTCCAGATCAAAGCCCAGTGGTGCTACCTCCTTCCCAAGTTCTGTTAGATGGGCTTCGATCGGTCCAAGACTACTGGGTGAGGCCATCGAATCTTATTTCTATAATAATTAACCAAGATTACTTGTATTTAGAGACAATAATCAAAACGTTTAGTTTCCAGTGATCATATTGACCAATGGTTATATAACAGTCAAAGCCCAACAGTCTCATTTTAATTATACTCATGTTATCAAATGAAACATTTTTGTTGAGTATAAAATAAAATAAAATAACAAACAAAATTAGGAAACAATATTTATTCTAAATTTTGGGTCGTTACAATCTTCCCCCCTTAAGAAATTGCATCCTCGCAAATTTTTTTTTTTAAACGGGTTTTGAAATTTCATTGAAAGTCCCACATCGGAAAAGGAGTCAAAAAAACTATTACTTTAAAATAAAGAAAGGGAAGTACAAAGGTCACCCGAGTTAACCCATACTAGGATTCCATGGAGGAAAACATGGACATGGAAGAAAAACAAAGGGTCAATTTCTGGGGGAGAGTGATAGAGAACATGATTAGGAGAACGTTAACCATAAGAAAATCCCAAACTTATGATGTGTGTAAACGGTCTTTGATTACCAAGTAGGAAATGTAAACCAACAATGTTTTTGTTTTACATTCCTTTTCATAATTTTTAGGAATTCATTTACAACATAAAACAAAAACATAAGAAAATATACCTATCTTCATGTAGATTTTCATCCTTTAGTAAGTTTCTACCCAAAACTAATCTTTTCTCCAAACTATGAGCATTCAAAACTGCTTGGTCTCATCAAAACACAAGAATCATCTTCATAATCCACAAAATATTAACTATCTATTTCTTCTATCTTTAAACATTATCCCAAAAACAGAAAGGGTAAGGTAAAACAACTCTTCAAAAAGAAATAATCCCATAGGAATGGAAACTAATTTTAAATCATCAAAGTTCCATGGTACTACCCAAAGTTCATCATAGTCCATTCCATAAATAACAGTCCTTAAAAATTGCTCAAAATAAACCAAACTAAGATTGAAACCCAAATACAAGAAGGATTTGATAACATAGTCTTCCAAAATAAACTTCATTGTTCATCTCCAAACACCATCAACCACTCCTAACATCTTATAACAAAAGTATCTAACCTAAACATATTTTACCCAAGATAGGTTAATCATTCCAATAAGTTACCTAAATTACTATAAGTCCACCTTAAATTCATCGATTCTTCAAAATATAAGTCAACCTTACTCCTCAATGAAAATACCGTAGTAATCTATTTACCTAGATCATATAGGGTCCCCAAAATAGTGAACGTCTTCCAAAATAATAATCACATTTTCATCTCATAATCATCCCTGTCATATTAATACGACAATCGTCGCATTTCTTATCACATTGGTTTTTGGGACATGTTCTTCCATTTCCAACCATTAACTAAGAAGAGAAAGCATAATTAGGGGCTTAAGTACTTATCCAATAATCATGAAAAGGAACTGAAAGCATATAAGGATAACTTGTAGAAGAAAAGTATACCCTAACTTGTGATCCCCTAGGTTCCCATCTAGGTTATCCATGATCATATATTCTTATGTGATTCTTTATTTTATTTTATCTTTGTTCCTTTAACAATGGTTCATACTAAGCTTATGAATTTACCAAAGCATATCCCCCGGGAGTGTCGTAACCAAGAGTGCAGCAAGGCCCATTGTCGTGTACCAGTTCCCGTTTGAGTCTAGCTCAAAGTGGTGTTTTCAGGTTTTACCCCTATGTACATCTGTGCCAGAGCTACCTCTACCCGCTCGTATCCAGACAGGGATGTATTTTCTTGGAAACCCCTTACTCAATACTCACCAAAATACCAGGAAGATTTCCTGTTTTTTTAACTTTTCTATAGGGTTCTTCCTAGAGTTTTCATATCCTAATTTCCCCAAATAACTAAACCATCCTTTGATACCAACTATAGCATCCCGCCTTTTTATCACATAATCTTTCATTACATTTTACAAAACCGAGGATCTTTAAGGATTAGTGTCTTGGAAACCAGGAACTTTAAACATGAAAACATAAAACATTCTTCTAAAACACTTGAAAGGATTCTCCTCATGTTCATCCTAGGTTCATTACTGCATCACATAACCTGGGGACATATATCAAAATAAAGGGTGAGCAAAAAGATCAGTAAGGGAAACAATAGAAACATTTTACATGTGAACTTGAGATACTTCAATAAGGTCATGAAAAGAACTTTAAGGCATGAGAATGAAATCATGAGGCATATCATAATAAAAATAAAATTTTCATAACTTGAAGATGTGGGTACATCATTTAACATATACAATCATGAACATATAACCAAGGTCCATCCCCAAGGTGTCATTTGAAAATTACCAAGGTTATTCACCAAGGTATCGTGAAAATTGTAATCTCTAGTGGTTACATCATTACCCAATGCATTGGAACGCTATCAGGGTGCACCCTTAAATTTGCCTTTATTATCATGTGAGCCACATATATAATCATCAAAACTTTCATAAATAACCCATATAGTATAAAATAAATGGGTTTCATTTCATAATCATAACGTTTTAAAAACTGCTTTAAAGACATGATCTTTATGTCACTTTAAACCCACAGAAAGGGAAAGTGGGTCTCATGCATGTAAATCCCAGAATTTAAAATAGAACATTTTGGTATATATGTGAATACCCCTTTAGAAGAAAGAGCTTTTAGTATTCACTTAATAATATAAAATAACTTTAGAAAAAGAGAGAGACATTTTGAGATGGAAATTCTGCAGCATAACGTCTATGTTACGAGGTTTTAGAAGACATTAAAAAGAGAGGGAAAATGGGTCAAACATTAATAAATGACCCATAAAACTGTAGATGGATAGAATAAGAGGGATACATGATCATGTTAATGAAATTTCAAGGACATACCATTTGAAATGAAAAACACGGGAGGAAGACAAAAATTAGATTTCGCTTATGAAAGTTCGACAGCCTAACGGCGTTACTTAAACTTCAACAAAAATGATTTGAAAAGATCAAATAGGGTCTCTCATAATTTGAACATAAGAGTTCCGTATGATAGATATAGAGATAATTCCCCAACATAATTAAAAAGGAACTTGAAAGACTTGACATGAAAGTAGAACTTTGAAAAGAATGAGAAGGGTGAAAGAATCCCCTAAAAATTTCGGCAGCCTAACGGCGCCACTTAAAACTTAAAAATACTGAATTGAAGAGATCAAATGGGGTCTCTCATAATATGAACCTAAAAGTACAGTATGATATATATAGATATCATACCCCAACATAACAAAAAGGAACTTGGAATAATTGACATGAAAGTAGAACTTCAAAACAAGAAGGGTGAAGAACCACTTAAAAATTCGGCAGCCTAACGGCGCCACTTAAAACTTCAAAATACTGAATTGAAGAGATAAAATGGGGTCTCTCATCATATGATCATAAAAGATCAGTATGATAAATTTAGATATCATACCCCAACATAATAAAAAGGAACTTGAAATACTTTACATGAAAATAGATCTTGAAAAATTAGAAGGGAGAAAGAATCTGTTACAAAAATTTCGGCAGCCTAAC
The DNA here is from genome assembly GCA_963277665.1 of Viscum album. Lineage (NCBI taxonomy): Eukaryota > Viridiplantae > Streptophyta > Magnoliopsida > Santalales > Viscaceae > Viscum > Viscum album. The sequence goes on from OY728156.1 coordinate 908,643,809, forward strand.
GGCGCCACTTAAAACTTCATAAAACGAAATAATGAGAGTAAGTGGGGATCTCTCATTATATGAACATAAAGAGGTCAGTAAGAGTAGTATAAAAGAACATCCTTCAACATAAGAACATGTATCATAAAAGGAATGACATAAAAGAGATTACTTGAAATGAAAGAGAGAGGTCGGATCCCTTACCTTAAAACATAACTCTTAAAACTCAAAAGTTGGGACCTTGAGGGCTTGGGGGTACCAGGGGATGACTCCTTGGGAGGTAATGAGACCAGAACTTCGTTGGGGGAGAGTGGGGAGTCGAATGGATGAGAGGATGGCTTGGTATTTATAGGGAAAGTGAGGGGACAAGGCATTAGTGGCCAAGGGACACCTCATTAGTGGTTTTGGCAAAACCATGGCCTTTCCCATGGTATTTGCCCATGGTATTGGCCACTTGGGACACCTCATGCCTTATCTTACTATTCATAAGTCGACCATATTTATTACATACTTAATACATCATTTAATGATGTCATTAGACACCCATAACTTAAAAACTGTATTTTCACTATTCATCGAAAATTCAACTTTCTCAGAATAATCCCAAAATTTCACCTTAACAAAATATCAACACTCTAATTAAAAATATGAACTCCATTTTATAAAAATAATTTTCTAATTATTTTTAATTTAATTTTTAAATAAAAACACTATTCACCGAAAATTCATTTTTTCAGAAAAACCCCCAAAAATTACCACAGCATAATATCGGTGCTCTGAGTTCAAAAATGAAATCCGTTTTATAAAACTAATTTTCTAAATATTTTTAATTAAATTTTTAATTAAAAAACACTATTCACCTGAAAAAACTAATACATGAATAATAATTTATGAAACCGTTATTTAACCATTTTATTGGATCACATTACTTAATCAAGGTGCCTAGATTATATAAATACTTTCTTTAAGTGAGATTACTAATCCATTTGGACACATTACTAATCCTAATCATAAAATCACTATACATAATTTACTATTCATGAAAAATTAAGTTGATCTTATTAGACTCTAAATTTAGTATTGAACATAATTGTAGAAGACCATTTTCCGAAAATCATTACACATTTTTAATTATTTAAGGTTTACACAACCATTTTTAAAATATCTTTTTTCTAAAATTCATCAAAAATATGCATACTATATTTATCCGGTCATTTGAAAATTCATAAACTTCATCATAAGAAGAAATCCCAATTTTTATTTAAAACAAAGGATTACACAAGGCAGTTACGGTCTCCTTACATATCCCCTTATCACACCAGCATAGGACCTAAGTGTAAGGTGTGCTAAGGTGGGAGAATTTGAGGGAGGCTCGGCTAACATCGCACGAGTAGTAATTTCTATTAGTTTGAACTTCTCACAAAGAAGATTCTGTTCTAGCTTCACACGATGAAGTTCAGCTTGGGTTTGGTCCAGAGCAAAGCCCAGTGGTGCTACCTCCTTCCCAAGTTCTGTTAGATGGGCTTCGATCGGTCCAAGACTACTGGGTGAGGACATCGAATCTTCTTTCTATAATAATTAACCAAGATTACTTGTATTTAGAGACAATAATCAAAACATTTAGTTTCCAGTGGTCATATTGACCAATGGTCATATAACAGTCAAAGACCAACAGTCTCATTTTAATTATACTCATGTTATCAAATGAAACATTTTTGTTGAGTATAAAATAAAATAAAATAACACACAAAATTAGGAAACAATATTTATTCTAAATTTTGGGTCGTTACAGAGAGTAAAGATAGGGCTAGTGGTTATATAGGGTTTGAAGGAAGAAGTTATAAAATCAATCCAAGGATATATTAATCCATTATTTATAGTGGAATCCCAGAAGGCTTATACCATGGCTTGGGGACTCCCATTACATTTATAGTGTGTCCGGTTAATAGAAGAACTAGTTTTCCTAGAATTTCAAACTCTAAAGTTCATATTCCTTTAACTCTGAATAAAACACCCTGGAACAGTACCACATCATATGTTATGGAATGGTTCATGGTTTTTTCTTCCTTCGAAGATCCATTATGCATATCCACCATGACATAGGGAAAATTTCCTTATCGTTCCACCTCTCTCATGTGATTGGCCTCACCATTCCTTCACATGCTAACACATCTATTGAATGGGTTCCCATGGAGTTCTTATCCACTTTTCCAAAATAGGAGTCACTCTACATACACCATGCCTAGAAAAATGGCCTTGGTGGTTTATGAGTTTCCTGCATGAGACTCGATGAGATCATCATCCAATATTTCCTCATTTTTACGCCACTACACCCTATGTTGTGGGAATTTAAACCTAATAATGGTTTCCTAGAATTCCTCCCAAGGACCATTCCATCCACCATACCCAATGTATAGGAATTTTTTACATGCCCATTTCACATAGGGAGATTACCCCATGAAAAATGCTAACCATTATTGGTGTTTCACTACCTGTGGTGCACCCCATATCTATAATAGCTAACCTCCATGGCCAACCACAAAACTTTCCTGGGAAAAAACCATACGACGACCTTCCCCCAATGACCAATCCCCAAAAAAAACTAAAATGGATAGAACCATGCACTATTCTATGGCTTTTTGGCCCTATAAATGGATAAAATCTCAACTTCAGCCTTCAAATCACCTTCAAACTCCATCAAGATGACTCTAATACTTGGTAAAAACACAAAGGGAGGTATATAGAAATTAAGGACCTTACATTAGATACCTCTCAAAAAAATCATTATCAGTAATTTTAAAAAAAAAATAGAAGGGAAAAAAATGTTTTTCAATCAGCCACCTCATGAGATACCTCACAATGATATTTCTACAACATGAGCGCAACCAAAACATCATAAGGAAAAAGAATATAAAAATGAAAAATTAGTGGTCATCTCATAAAATAAAAAAAATTAATAAAAAACATCTCAAAAATATCAATATTTAAACAAATTAAGATATTGAACTCATATTTTTAATCTCACTCATAAGTATACTCCTCTAAGCCACTATGATGCCATAGGACACAAAACAGGGGATAACACGCTCATGAAACAACTTCTCCTTGTGGTCCTATATCTTAATAGGTCATTCATTGAAAGTTATGTCAAGCTCAACATTCTCCTCTCCCCAACCAGTTACATGGAAATCATTATAAGGGTACTAGAAAATCTATGACACAAGAAATATATAGTTAATATAACTCATATGTGAGGGTACTATTTACCGATACATCATAGCTATAATAAACACCAACACCTCAAAAGGTATAATAAATCAAGAGGAGAGATTATTCTCATGAATGATCCTTCACTGCCTGTGATAAGGATATACCTTCAAAAACACATGATCTTCAAATTCAAACTATATAGGCCTCCTCTTACAATTTGTATAGGAATTATGATGATATTATGTTTCCTTAATTTACTCATGGATCAAATTCACCCTATATCATTATATTCACCAATTCTAGTCCATGAATAATGGAATCTCTAAAATCAAAACACTTTAATGGAGACCAGAATAGTTTTCTATATAGTTTTTTGAAGAGATTTATACCAATATTGAAGTGATAACTATTGTTATAAGAAAAATCCACCCAAAGTAGGTGACTCGCCCATGAACACCCAAAATATAGAATTAATATGAGAATTTTGTCCCCTATAGTTTAGATATTCCACTCTATATGGTCATCCTTACATGGATGAAAAGTGGTGCAAAGGAATATCTATGATTTAAAAGCATATTGGAGACCTCTCTAAACACCAGAGGTGAGCCAAAGATCATGATCAAATATGATCGTCTTCAAAACACCATGAACCCTCAGTACCTTCTATATATATAACCTTAATAAAATCTCCATTTATATCAAATAATTAATCACTAAGAATTTCCATTACTTTATAAAGTGGTCTGTGATCACCCATATTGCATCACGACCTGTTTGAGATCGAGGAAATCAGGTGATTAAGTCCATCGAATGTCCTCCTACTTCCACTAGGGAACATAAGGAAGATGAATAAACCCACTAGAAACACATTACTACTACTTTAACCTATATAAAACTAAAAATATAGATATAATCTATAAAATATATTATTTAATGTCAAACTACCAAAACTAACCTCGCAAGGCATGACACATCTTCACCATGCTTGGATGTACATCCAATGGTGAACTATGGAACTCGTAGAGAACCACGTCATGCACCATTGAAGCAATGAATATATTCCCATGAAAAAAACTTGATACTAATTATTCTCAGACCATACCATAAGGGAATCGCCACAAAAAACTTTATCTAACCAAGCCTTTACCTCAAAACTCACTAAATGGGACTCTTCCACCTATTACACCAAAGATGGTTGCATTGTCATATGATAAAGACATAATCCACCATAAATTACTTCCATATCAAGGTGAATCATATCTAACCATTCCATCAATATCCCAGAGAGTCCAGACTCAAAAACTGCACCACCACATGAATTATTACTCAAAGAATCATCTAAAACATTCCCTTTTCCTAATGTGTATGAAATATCAAATGTTATAGTCCTAAAAAATCATCAGTAGTCACTACAACAAACTAAATTCACACTTGAAAAATACATACCTCAAGATCTTATAAAATTATATGACCAAAAAGTTCACACTAATAAGGTAATGCAGACACAATATTAAAGAATGCACAACCAGAGAATGATCAAGATCATGGGTGGAATAATTATATTATGGAGGCCATAACTACAGAGACCCATAATAGATAACCACCCTCATCTACATAAAAAAATCAAGATAAGACATTGAGTTTCATAATAAACCTTGAACTCTATTACCTCCTCTATAAAATGAAGAATTGGAACACTAACCATATTCTACTTCAAATACACAAAAGCATATTATCACTTGTTACTTTAAAAATTCATGATCATTTCTAGACAAAGTTATCTAAGGAGTTTAAATTTCAAATAATTAGTGAATGAAAATCCTATAATAACCAAAAAGACCAATGAAACTATGCATCTATGCAAAATTCTTGGGGAATATCAAAGGAAAAATTTCCTTTATCTTCAAATTATCCATAGATACTCCATTCTGAGACACAACATATCCCAAAAATTATACTTAATTTGCTAAAAACTCACATTTAAATAGATTCGCAAATAGATACTGATGACAAAGAACTTCCAAAATACCAAGAATATTCTCTCCATACTCTTCAATCATATAAAACATAAGGATTGAATTTATAAAAACCACCAAAAACCTATATAGAAACTTATTAAACACTTCATTCATTAGTCTCATGAACATTTTAGGTGATTTCATCTCAAAAAATAACATAAAAAGTGACTCTAAATTACTATAATGATATATTAATGTAGCATTAAAAATATCCTCATCCTTTACTCACATATAATGATATGATAACCATAAATAAATCATCTAGAACCAATTAAATCCTTTTAACTAATTGACTGAATGGATCGAAGGCCTTCTTTTTTATTTTATTATAGATAATCCCCCTTTTAAGGGATGAAGGGAAACCCATACATGACCCGTAGGCCCATGGAACAAGGCCCAACACGACTCGCAATACATGACTAGAAGGTCAAGAGGCATACTAGGCCCAATACATGACCCGTAGGCCCAACCCACAGGAAGTTCCCCTCCCCTCGCTTCTGAGTCATTGATCACCTATCTCCCCACCTTGCATTACTAATCGGCTAGCATTGCCCCGTACAAAGTTGCACGGTGCCTGGTCCCGATGACGGTTTTCATACCCTCTCATTCTTCCAATTTGGCAGCTCTGTATCTGGTGACTTCTAGTCTTTGTTGCTCTAATCCTCTTCTAGGGCTTTCTATGTGTGAACTGGGCTACTCCATGGTCTTTGTGGCTTGAAGGCCCTAAGACCCGAAGACCTTTGATGACCCGAAGGCTCTGGAGACTCGTAGGCCCAAACCGGTGGCCCGAAAGCCCAAATCTGGTGAATAGTTTCGGCTACTACAGTGCTGAACAATGGCTGCTACAGTACTGCTACAGTAACCCGGAAATTCACCTCCACCCGGTTTTGAACCTGGGTCTCTTGGATGCCAAGCATGAGCCCTTACCACTCAGGTACGGTCTCATTGGCATTGAGTAAGTCATCAATACATGGGAGAGGATAGTGGTTCTTCACTTTCACCAAATTCAATTGATAATAATCAATACACAAATTCATACAACCATATGCCTTCTTCTCAAATAAAAAAGGATCACCCTGAGGAGACACACTAAGTAAAATGTATTGTCTCTTTAAAAATCATCAATTTTAATATGCATCTCATGAAAACCAGAAGGGGCCATCTTATATATGTGCCTCGATATATGATCGATTCCTAGTTGAAATTATATCCTAAACTTGATCTTTCATTAAGGGGGTAGCATTACAAACTCTTTCAAAAATACATCACTGTAATCTTATACAACCTTGGGAAACACCACCCATTGACCCTATTTAAAACTATACAGCATCCCATTCAACATGTAAGATAGTGATTCAACATGCCTCTAACCCATCTAAGGGTCTTACTCACCAAAAAACATAGCCTAATCTCCATCAGTGTCATAGAATACAATAATATTCCTAAATAAATTCACAATAACCTATATTGAATACATAAATTTCATGTTAAGAATGATGTTGTGTGGTTGTATCTGTAAGGATAGTAAGTCTCCCCAAGAGATGTTATTATCTAGAAACAACCCATAGTCTCTACACACATCATACAGGCTAGATTGACCTCTAATTGGAATAGTCAATTCCAAGGTCACTATAAGTATATCCACCTCAATTCACAAAGAATAATATAGGGTGGTTGAAAACAAGGAGTGTGTAGATCTAAAATCAAATAAGGTGTACACCCATGTGGAAAACAAGCATATAGTACCTTTCATGATTTCTAGATCCCCTGGAGTTGGAAACTATAAGGAATGCATCTTACCTAATCATACTCCACAAACTCTCTAACCCTTGTGGAAACCAACTCTATGTTTCTTTTCTGTTCATTATCCCTAAGGATGAGTGGAATCAAAAGGTTTTACTCTATCTTCCTCATCCCATATTTGTTGATCAAAACCTAGAACACCCTATTAAAATTGATGCCTTGGAAAATATTACTTTAATGACTAAACCTAAAGAGGCTTTTTAGATCCTCACTGACATACAAAAAAAGTCATTAACTCTTTTTTTTTATGTAAATGACCTCCATATTCATAAAAACCCATGTCAGGTCTACTAATAGGAGTCTCAGAACTACCAAATCTGGTGAAATGAGATAAATAAAGTTGGAATTGAATCCCTGTTGTCTGATACTAATTCATATGGATAGCGAATTTGGAACTTATATCCATGTCTCTACTCTATCAAGAGTCCTAGAGAATCCCCTATCATGATTATATGATCAGGTAAAGCATCCTCTCAATGACCTCTTATCTTTCCAGTGCCTTAGGGTAAATCTCCAAAATAAATATGGTAGCCCAACACAAGATCTAAGGATGTAAATCCTACTTTAAATGCTTCTCCTTATCCCCATCATAAGGAATAAGGTCTTAAGAAAAATTCAAGAGTTTCTTATAACATATATTGAACTCCCACATACTAGAACTCCCTTGGAGAAAGGTAAAAATATCTTTCTAACAAGAAACCTTTGTGGTTGAGGAAAGAAACTCATTCTGAAACTGATCACATAACTTCTCTCATTTAATAGTTGACTCTTCATGATCCCTATGGAATAATAACTTAAAATTCCAAGATACCCCATTTAGAATTTTCATAGAAAATGAAATTCGGTGCTCCTATCAAGCTTGGATCGAAATGAAGTCAATGTCTACCTTTAAACTATAATGGACCACTGGAACATCTTGTTGAGTGACTTGAGGAATAACTTCACAAAGACATAAACCTAGAGACACACCTACAAAATAAAAAATGTTTGGGACTCTTAAACCCTATTTATATAGAATATTTGAGTTTAATTAGTTAATTTGATTATAATTATCCCAATCCCAATTTTCTACCAAATTCAAAAACAATTGAAGAAAATCATGATGCATGATCTTTACATAGGTCTCTACACTAAAAGTAACATCACTTCTCATAGCACATTCAGTAAACTTGAAGTTATTTGAGTCATATCCTAGGGTGCCAAAAATATCATGTCCTATTTCGACTCCTTTTTTACATCTCATACTAAGTTCAGCTAACATTATTTCCCTACAAACCCATGCATACCAACCAGTGCCTATATCCAAACTCTAGTATATCAATAAACCATAAGATTTGATACCACTCTATCATGACCCCCCCCCCCCACATGTATCACTCTTTGGATAGTAGTCAAGATGGTCATAATTATCCTCAAAATCCCACCACCAATAGTCCATGGATTAGTCACTAGTACTAAAGATATATAATCACAAATGGGAGGCATTTCACACTTTATATAATTTATGGAATAAGATGAAATTTTTGATCCATCAATAAACATAATTAACAATTAAATAAGAAATCCTAATACATGAGTTTAATTTCATACATAACTAAAAACCACTAAAATGTACCAAAAGAAACAAGCCTAGGTAGTGACCATGAACTCTAGAAACTCCAAAAAATAGTAATGCCCAGCTTGATTACCAACCATCTCCTGAGGATCTAAAAATAGTATATATATATATAGAGAGAGAGAGAGTTATAATACAAGTATACTTA